>JAECXG010000035.1:2557500-3157500 GCA_018152135.1 Drosophila paulistorum | reverse complement strand
TCATAGCATTGTGTATTAAGCATCATGAATTTTGAACGAGCAATTGTAAACAGAGCGTAATCTGATGAACGACGTATTTTTTGAAACTTCTTATAATATCGAGTCTTCACATTTTTCAAAATGGATAACTCTCGAGAGAACCACGGAGGTTTGTTAAGCCGCTCCTACCTATCAATAGTTTGTGTGCCTATCAAAGAGTGAATTCAGAGTATCATAAAAGAAGCGAACAGCTGAGTGCATATCTCTACAATTGTACAGATAAGACCAATCGGTAGTATAAATGTTTTCATTAAGGCTGGCAAAGTCAGTCTTACGAAAACACCTAGTTAGAGGTAACTCATTTGAATCATGTAATGGTGATAATGAGGGTAGATCAATTTTTAAATTTAATGTTGGATGAAATTTATCTTCGGGAAGAACAAAAGGTTCGATCCTAGAAACATCACAATAAGAAGAATCCAATACAAACGATTTTCCATTAGAATTTAAGAGAGGATTGACTTGGGATAAAATAAGCCGAGAAGGCCATCAATAAAGTCATGTGACATAGAGGGCAGCAACATGGTAGATTCATCTGTTAGTGACCATGACAAAGCAGGTAAATAAAATTCACCTAAAACTATGAGCATGTCTTGACTAGAAACTGAAAAGGAGACAAACTGAATTGTCTCTAAATGATTTAAATAAACCACCATGACTGACAATGGTGGAAGACGGGAACAAGTAATGAAAGCATTAAAAGATTTAAATTTTGCTTTAACAGCGATAAACTCAATCTTCTCGGTATTAGAAAATTTAATTCTATCAGAACGCTACCGCCTACACGAGAAATCCGGTCACGTTTGAATATAGAAAAGTTTGTGGAAAAAACCGATGCATCAGCAATATCAGGTTTTAGCAACGTCTCCGTAAAAGCAAGAATATTATTCCTCAACCATTATATGCTTCTGCCAAAAATCTTCTCGACATATAATGTCAAAGATATTGGCAGAAACACTAATGTTAAAGGAATAAATGTCCCGAGAATACGAAAATTTAAATTTTTCTAACGCATTTAGGCTTCCGAATTTAGTCTATTACATTATCAGATGTTGTCACAACAGGGTCTAGCCTAGAAACAAATATATGTTTCTTTGGTGGTTTGCCAACGAGTGGCCGCGGTCCCGACGCGTCAGCTGCAGCAGCAACGTTGAACAAGTCACTCATTGCAGCGGTCAACTTGTGCAAGGGGCCCTTGATACCATTCAAATGAACTATCGGACACTACAATTGGCATCATTTTTGAGAGATTATTCCCAGGTGATACCGGCAATACGTCACTAACCGCATTCACCGCCGGGCTCTTTAACAATATCAATTACTGTAGATTGGGAGTAGACGGTGCATGAGACCGGTCGAGGATGATAAGAGACGCTGGCGGATCTACAGATACAGAGACTAACAAGGACTTGTCCCTTTACGTTTCGGAGACTTAAGCAATAAGCTTCTAAACTAAGTCTCCACCGCAGTAAACCCTGCTTGGTGTATTTTAAAACCTGCCATTAAAGCGTCAAAGCCATCTCTTGTCCGCCTCATGAATTCGCGCATCTCATTCTCGACCTCCCGGTAAACATCTCATCCATATTTTAAGCCACCACCTTTAGCAATAGACCCCTGATTCTACCTGTATACCTGCACAGTTAATGTGAACCGCATTGTCACACAGCCAACAAAGAATATAATCATAGGAGTCAACCGCATTAGTAGCAACTATGCAATTGTTTTTAGAGTAGACAACCTTTACAACATTTTATAAAAAATAAAAATTATAAAATGACAATTATTTAACTGAAACGATAGTTAATTTGGCGATGGCAAACGATATATTTTATATCTCGCAGCTCTCTTGGTTTTAGCGTTGCCGGAAGAAGAAGGAGCCAATTTCCAGTGTGGCCTTAGTTTGCATACCGATATTTTCCATAGGCGACTTAATACTAACAATCTATACTTAAAATACTGACTTACTATTATCGATACTTAAAAATACTGTCATCGATATATGTGCAAACATTTCATAATTAATTCAATTCATTAATAATTGACATCTTACAACTCGGCTGTCCTGACGAGGAATCGACCTCGATTCTAGTGCTAACAAAAAATGGTAAATAATAATATTAAATGGCTAGTGTCGCCTTTGTTTGGATATTAGAAGTGCAATCTTTATCAGGGGCTACCCATAGCGTTAATTTGGAGGATTCTAGTACCCCGTCATACGGCAGTTGGGTGATCTGGGAGCCCTCCACATCCCGGATAACATATCGGTCATTCGGAAGTTTTTTTATGAGCAACGTACGGGCCCCGATACGGTCTGATAAGCTTCTTGTTTGTACCTGCCGAAGTATCCACATTCTTTATAACTACGAAATCCCCCTCATCAAAACTAACGGCAGGGAGGTAATGCTTCGCATAATACTCAGCATTATATTCTTGAGACTTGACAATGTTACGGAAGGCTACTCTCCAGACGTCTACCTCTGAGGCAGTTAGTTCATCCACTACAACGCCTCGTTGTTCAATCCCGAATAGGAGTACGGAAGCGGCAAATTTTGTTGTGGAGTTGACGGAGTTATTCAATGCAAACTCTATGTTCGGCAGTTGTTGGACCTAGTCCGCGTGGTCCACGGGTTCCGTCAGTTTACGTAGACACGGTTAACCCGCTCGACTTGGCCGTTGGCCCGGGGTGAGGCAGTGGCATTCTGCACATAAATTATTTTATTGGCCCTCAGAAATTCTGCAAATTCGGAAGAAGTAAATCAGGTACCTCGGTCGCTGATAATTCGGCTGGGTCTACTGTAATTTACAAAATACTGAGATTTTAACGTCTGATATACTTCACGGGAATTAGTAGGCTACAGCTTCACAAATTTAGTGAAAGCGTCAATGACAACCAGAAGATATTTTTTCTTAGAACGTATGGACGGAAGGGGACCTAGATGATCAATATGAATGGTATCAAACGGCAGGGGCATTTTCGTAATACTGTGTAGCGTGACACGGTTGTCTTGAGCGAAAGCGGAATAGTAAATACACTTGAGGCAGTTTTTAATATAATTGTTGACGTAAGACTTCATACACTGAAACCAGTAGTACTTCTTGATTTGTGTACAACATTTCTCCGCCAAGCTTTTTATGCACTATTCATATGACATGATTTATCATTTCGGAAGGGACGTAAAGTTGTGGTGCACTCATCAGGGACAGACGGTACACTACTCCGTCTCGCAGTTCGAAATCTGCTATTTCATGTTTTTCTAAATCGTCTCGGAGTTTGACAATCTCAGGGTCACGGTTCTGAGTTAACTGCAGTTGGAAGTCGAGGTTTAAATCGTCAACGTATGCGGTAGTTTCTATTTCTCTCAGAGCATCGGCATGGGGCATACTAACTCCCGAGCGGTGTACAATCGTGTAGTTGTAATTTTCTAACAGCAGGGCCCAGCGAGCAATTTTAGCGGAATGTCCACCGTTCCTCAGTGTCAACGCCAGGTAATTACAATCCGTAACGATTTTGAACGGGATGAACTTAAGGTACATCTCAAAGCGTTTCAAGGCACATACGATCGCTAACGTCTCTAGTTCATAACTATGTAGTTTCGATTCGGCGGCGGAGGCTATCTTAGAGACGTAGAACACTGGGTGCAATTTACCGTCGGTTTGTTTTTGGAGGAGCACTGCTCCGAAATCACTTGAACTAGCATCGCAGTATAACTCTGTTTGAAACTCGGGTTGTAAATAGATAACACGGAGGATTTGATCAGTTTCGACTTCAGGGTTCGGAAGGATTCGAAGCATTCCTCGGAGAAGACGTAGGGGGTATTTTTTCTTAACAGTCGGGACATCGGATACGCAATCTTGGCAAAACCAGGCACAAGTCGGCGAAAGTACGAGAATTAGCCTAAGCAGCGCTCTAATTCCTTTCTATTCCTTGGGATGGGCAAATCTCGTATCACCTGAAGATGAGCTGGTTTAGGCGTGATACCGGCAGAATTGATTAAGTAACCCAAGTACTCTAGTTCCCTATACGCAAAACGTATTCACTCTTAACGTATACAGTATTTCCTTCAGTACCTCAAGATGGGTTTCAATGTCAGCGATGCGACTAGGATATCGTCCATATATATCACCAGTTGACCTCGGTTTATAAATTCCTTAAGGACAAAATAAACGAATCTAGCGAACACGGAAGGGCCATTACAAAGTCCGAAGGGCATGCGTACATATTCAAACTGGCCATCAGGGGTTACAAAGGCAGTATATTTAATTGAGTCTGGATTCATTTTCACATGGTGGAACCTGTTCTTCAAGTCTAAGACAGTTAAGAATAATTTACCACCCAGATGTTCGATGCAATCATCTAACAGAGGAATCGGAAAATGATCTCGAACCGTAATTTTGTATAACGGCCGGTAATCTAGACACTTTCTCATGGTGTTGTCCTTTTTACGCACAGGAACAATCGCGGCAGCGTAAGTTTGGCTAGTCAGTTCTATTTTCATCTCATAGTTCAAGGGCTTAACTCAATCAAGAGCAACCTGTACATACGCAGTGGATATATCAAACTCTGGCTCACTGACAGCAGGGACCTCAAAGGCATTTATAGAAATATGTGCATCATTCAGTGCTTCCGGAGGTACAGCAGAAATTTTTAGAAGGGGAGAATCAGACAACAATTCGGCAGATACAATCTCATTCTTTTCGTGCGGTAGAACCGCTATATTTTCGCTCAATATATCAAAGGACTTCAGAACAGCAGTGAGTTTCGTATTTATAAATTCAGTCGGTTTATTCATAAGTAACATAGATTCTTTTTCATATTTCATTTCTTTCAGTTTAGAAAGTCTAATATTAATTTTGTACAGGAGATCTCTACCTATAATCATCGGCAGTTCGGTTGCTTTGTTCGGCAAAACTTCAAACGTATGTATTGTGTCCGTACTGCGGAGGTGAACCCTACACTGGACTTGACTCAATCACCGAAGTTGGCTATTTCCTAAACCACGGCAGTTCAATCTACTGGAACTAAGACGGCAGTTGGGGGGGACTTCAGATTGACGGATAAAACTTTTCGGACTGCCCGAATCGAGAAGGGAAAACATATTTATACATTTCCTATCTTGCACTTCATCATAAACAAAAGCAATACTCATCAGTTGTAGATGGTTAAATCTATCTCCCACATCATCAGCAGCGGCTGCGGCAGTGGTGGCGGCGGCAGTTCCCATCCGAGACGATCAGTTTTTATAGATGTGGCCCACTATGCCACACTTAAAGCAGGAATTCGGCGGTCTTATCGGTTTCGGGCAGTGGTTTTTATAATGCCCCCATCCCGAGCAGTTGAAGCATCTGGTCTCACTCGTGGCAGGGCCTGAAGATTTGTTCCCAGACGACAAGGCAGTTGGTGTTGGCTGCAACTTCACACTGACGCTTTGCTTGGAGGTGGCCGCCTGTACACGGGAGCGCTCGTAGCGTTCCAGTAGGGGCTTCAGTTTAGCCACCATGCGAGCTGAGTACAACATGCCGAATCTAGTAGAGCTGTCCCGCTGTCCATCGATGATCAGGTCGACAAGCTCGTTCTCCGGAATCGGAGCATTCATTGCAATCTCCTGCATCTCAATTGCAAATCTCAAACATCCTTCGCCTGTCCTAATGCGCCGGCTACGCAGAGCGTGGTACACGTCTTTAATACTGCGCGAGCTTCCAAACTTTCGGAGAAGGATTGATTTGAGTTCCACGTAGCTGTGCACCGATACCGTACGCAGCAACACCGACGCCGTACCCTCCAGCATGCGACGGCATGCAACCAGGCATCCAGATCGTTCAGCCATTTTTTCACGTCACATGCGGTCTCAGCTGAGAATCGAGCAACCATGTTCTCGATAACACTCAAGTCACTGACATGCTGCCTCGGTGCTCGGGATTCATCCACTGTGAGGCAGTCAAGGACCTGCTTTTGCAGTCTCTAGTGGAACAGAAGAGCGATTTGGCCCTTATCAGCGAACCCTTCTGGATGAAACCCCTACGCCAGGGGAAGAGCCAGTTTATTACACCTACAAACCATGGTGCCAAATTTGATTAAGATCGGGTAACTATATCATATAGCTCCCAAAGGAACGATCGGTTTAAAACAGTGATTTTTGTCAATAACTTCGTTACTTTTGACGCGATTGCTTGACATTTTGATTTGACATTTGTTACTTTAATATATCTGTTAATAACTATGCCGAATTTGACAAAGATCGAGTGACTATATCATACAGCTACCATAGGAACGATCGGTGGAAAACAGTGACTTTGATCAATAACTTCATTTTTTCCTGTGTTAAGATTGTGGGCCGTTCTTTCGCAAATATTACCTTTTTTAGGTAAAACGTTTTTCTACTTTGACGGCTATAAGTGTGGAAAGAGTACGAAACAACTTCCAAGGGTATACAAACTTCGGCGCGGTCGATGTTAGCCCCGGCCCTCTGGTTTTTTGTACTATTGGGTCACTTGTTCCTCACCCACTGTCTCATGTTCTGCGCACTTCTTTAAGCAAAAATCTATATTTTCCTTATACTTTTTCGACTACGTAAGTATCGATCAGCTTGCCCGTTTGCTTGAGGAGAGCCTGTAGCTATCTTGAAGTGTCTTATATTACATTCAGTCATAAATTGTTCAAACTCACTAGACGTAAAACAACTCCTTCTATCTGACACTACTAAGGGTATACTCCGGTCGGCTATATACCCTTAAATAGTCTCTCAACGCTATTACTACTTCTTTCGTGCTTGTAGACTTTGTTGTATAAAATCTAACAATTTTAGTAAATTCGACGAATATGTGCTTGTTTGCTCTACCTGGTGCTACCGGTCCGTAATGATCTATATGTATAAGTTCAAAATTCTTGTCTCCTTTTAGTATGCTTTGCAATAGTTCTTATATTTTTCATCATTTGGGAAAAAAAACTACACATTTTAGACAATTTTCGATGTGACTAATGTTTCTTAGCCAATAGCTTTTGAAATCGTATCTATCATCTTATCTCTGCCGATTCATAATGATATTTGTGCAAAACCTGATTCTTCAAATCTTCGGGAACATAAACCATCTCTTGGTTTTCTTAATACCACTCCTATTCGCATTTCGAACATTGTATCTTCTGTTTTCCCTAAATGATTTTTAATTTTCTTAATTTTCAAATGTTTGGCTTGTCATTTTATTAAGTTTTCCTCGAAACTATTAGCGAATACTACTCATTGCATTTCCTTTCCCGATCTATGAGTTAATTCATAGTCGTAACTCTGCAACTCTAACGCCCATCTAGGAATTCTAGTTTTTAGCTCAACTCTATTTAATGTGAGAGTCAGCGATTTACTGTCTGTCAATAACTTAAACCGTGAAAAGCCTTGCAAATTCTAAATTCTGATATTTCGATTCAGTTTCCGCTTAGATCGCTTAGAAAAATCAAATACCAGGTACAATTTACCGTCGACTTTCTTTTGCATTAGAGCAACCCCGAAACCAAGTGCTCCTGCATCACAATGCAACTCTGTCTCATGCTTATAATCAAAAAATGCTAATACTGGCGCTTGCACTAAGATCTCTTTAGTATAAATGTATCCTTTTTAATAAGGTCGTACAATGGATTAGCTATTATCAAAAAATCCTTCATAAATCTTTGGAAGTATGAACATAACCCTAGAAAACTTTGCACTGTTTTTACTTTTTCTGGCGTTGGGAAATTCTTGACTGCTTCTATTCCACAATCGTCAGCTTTAATTCACTCGAAATATTGAATCCTAAATAATCGACTTTCGATTGTAAAAATTCAAACTTGTCTAACCGTAACTGCAACTTATTTTGTACCAATCTTGCAAAAAGTTCTTTCAAAACTTTTAGATGCTGCTCCATATCTGAACTTGCTATTATAATATCGTCCATATAGACAATAACCTTATTTTCTCTTATCAAATCAGCAAAAAATGTATTCACAAATCGTTGGAAAACAGCTGGTGCAGTTTTCAGCCCCATCGGCAATCGTATAAATTCAAATTGAGCTAAAGGCGATGAAGCAATAGTTCCGTCGGGGATAATGGAAACGATTGTGGTTACCAAATTATTTTTGGCCTAAAGGCGTACCAAATTACATATATTTAACTGAATCCTTGTTTTTTCCACATATTGTCACTCACCAAAGTCGGTCGTGTTTTTTTTTTGCGCTCTCGCTCAATTATTGTTTTTCTTTCGTGAAGTTAATTTAAAATATTCATTTTATATTAAATTGGTTTTACCCATTTTTAATAAACGCTATACTCATCGCGAAGTTTGCGTAAAATTTATTACCATATACTTTAAAAAACGCACATATTATTTTGTTGTTGCGCTGCTTAGTTTTTGATTTCTTTCTATTTTTTGCTCCCACCCGAGCTCTCAATTTACAGTTCACAGTCTGTTTTTGTTTGTGTGTTTTTTGATTTCTCTTTCTAACTTGGATATTTCAGTTAGCTTTTGCTTTGGTTTGTATACGCCTCTCTTAACATATATATACATTTTTCCCTTTTTATTTGCATATTGATTTATAATTTGTTTTTGATAAATCAATTATTTAATAATGTTTGTCTGTTGCAAATTTTATTGCAATAATACCAGCAAGACCAGTGAAGACTTTCTTTACTGTTAGCTGTGTGCCAATGTAATGCACATTAAATGTCCTGGGTTTACAGTCAAGGTGAGGGACAGTATTTCACAGGGTGGCGGTGGGCTGTAATTCGTGTCGATTCGTGATTCGTGTATACTGGGGACATTTCGTCCTTCAAAATATTCCATATATAGGCATTATCGGACTATCCGTAATGGTGGTGGTGTTTTGATCCCTGTGGATTCGGCGTTCTCGTCTGATATTGTCAAGTCTTCTAATTAGGAGATTGCATTTGTTTGTGGTAAAATTTCTTTTAATTTTTTTTTTGACTATATTATTTGTTCGTATATTCCACCACAGTCCGACTAGGCAGTATTCATTCACCATTTGGAAGCTAGACTTGCTCGTTGTTCTGGAAGATTTTAATTTATCTGAGATTGCCTGGACCCTCTCATATGATTACTTATTACTGTTGCCCTCCTCGTCACATTGTTTCAAAGATGATCTGCTTGAGTTTTCCCTAACTCAAATAAATCCTGTTCGGAATAGTCGTAACAGATTACTAGATCTGGTATTTGTATTGGATTCTTCCAACTGCGATGTTTCCAGGACTGATCCCTTAGTTATCCCTGAAGACAACTTTCATCCAACTCTGGATGTAACCATTGATTACTCGATGCCTCCAACCCGATGTTTTCGCAAGACAAACTTTACTAAACTTAAAAAACTCTTGTTAACTAATGATATACTTGAAAGTATATTCTATAAAACTCGTGAGTCGTTCTTTGATGTTTGTGTGCCGCGTGTGACTCAAAGATGGTCTGATAGACCTCCTTCGTTCTCACGTGAGTTATGTAACTTAAAGAACGTAAAATCGAGATGCTATACAAGATTTTAAATCCGGTAAAGCATCTTACTTGTCTTTCGAAAAGAATAAAGCTGACAATGATCAGGCAATTGCATTATTTATCAAGCAAATCCTCCTTATCCTCATCACTTGCAATCGTCTTATTGCATCTTAGAACTTGTATTTGACGAAAGTTCGGTTCTTAGCGTGCTCAGTTCTGTCAATCAAATATCTGCACCTGGACCTTATGGAATACCAGGCTGCGTATTAAGGTTTTGCGCAGAGGCCCTATGTAAGCCAATACTTAAGTTGTTTACACTGTCAGTCACATCAACCGCCTTCCTGTCTATCTGTAAGGAATCATATATTATTCCTCTTCATAAAAAGGGGAAAAAGTCCGAAGCCTCCAATTATGGGGGTATTTTTAAATTGTCTGCCATACCCAAAGCATTTGAGAAAATAATAACATCTCAATTATATGATTTTTGTAGCTCAATCAATTCGTCATCCCAACATGGGTTTAAAAAACGTAGATCGACAACTACTAACCTATTAGAATTTACATCTCACTCAAGATTCAAGACTGCCGTGCAAACTGAAGTCATTTGTACTGACTTCAGCAAGGCCTTTGACTCTGTTAATCATATTCTGCTTTTATATAAGTTAAAAGCACTTGGCATCTCCAGCCTTTTAGTAGATTGGATTCTTCAATATTTTTCCAAGCGTATTCATCTTCATTTTCTAAGACCATCCAAGTGACCTCTGGAGTACCTCAGGGTAGTCATTTGGGTCCATTGCTATTCACTCTTTTTATAAATGATCTTCCATTGGTAGTGTCACATTCTCAAGTGCTTATGTACGCGGATGATTTTAAACTTTAAGTCAGTTTTAAAGACATATCGTCTTCTTGCGTACTTTAATCGGATCTTAATGATCTTCAAAGTTGGTGTGAAACCAATCTACTAAACCTCAATAGCTCTAAATGTAATGTTATGTCTTCTTATAGGTGCACTCCATACTAAGCAACTTATTATCTTAACGACATTGCCTTAGAACTGTTAGATATTATCAATGACTTAGGTGTTCTTATGGACCATAAATTAACTTTTAATCCTAATTTGACTGCTACAGTTAGTAAAGCTATGAATGTTCTTGGGTTTATTAAATGGTGGTCAAAAAAGTTTGACGATCCGCACATAATCAAAATTCTGTATACTTCATTAATCCGTCTTATCGTAGAGTACGGATCTTGCATATGGTCATCTTAGTATGAGACGCACCAAAGTAAAATTGAGTTTGTTCAAAAGCAATTTCTGCTTTTTGCTCTTCGCGGTCTAAATTGGAATCGCAATGTCAATTCGCCATCATACTCCAGTAGGCTTCTTTTAATCAATCTTATTTCTTTAAAGTATCGTAGAGTAAAGCTTGGTGCTATCTTTATTCATAAACTTTTAATATGTGAGCTATTGAACCAGTTAAACCTATCTGTACCCCGTAGACCTACTAGAAATTTTATTCCTCTCTCCTTAAAACATTGTAGTTTTAACTATTCGTTGCATGAACCTTTTTGAGTCCTATGTTCTGATTACAATCTTCTGTATCCCGTAATCAGATCAGAAGCCTCTCTTTCTCTTGTGAAAACCTGTATTTTAGCACATTTAGCTCGTAATTAGATGTAGATAATCATATTTTTAATTGTTTGTCCGTTATACTTGTATTTGTTCACGCGATCGAAACAGGCTATGTCCTGGTGTCGTATGGGTCACTTGAACGTACTTCGCATTGTACGCGTCAACGTCCAGACAATATACAAAAATGAAGTAAGTAAGTCGTCTCGCCGACTTAGGTATACCATACACCA
This sequence comes from Drosophila paulistorum, assembly GCA_018152135.1. NCBI lineage: Eukaryota > Metazoa > Arthropoda > Insecta > Diptera > Drosophilidae > Drosophila > Drosophila paulistorum. Next base: position 3,146,136 of record JAECXG010000035.1, on the reverse strand, counting down.
GTAAAACAAATATTTCAAATTTGTAATAACAAATGCATTTTGCCTATTTCAAAAAAATTCTGTTCACATGCTTTTTACAAGCATATCTTAGTATCTCACTGACTCATGCATCTGAGCACCCTAGCGCCACCACCCGCCAACGCCCAACTCCGGCCTTATGGAAAAACGTTTATATGCATAACTTGGCTATTTTTTGTCCGATTTTGCTGGGTATTAGTATCAAATTCAAGTGTGCCAAATTTGATTCCACAAGGTAAAAAATTACGGGAGATAATCGAGTATTTTTGCTCGACGGACAGACGGACGGACGGACGGACGGACGGACGGACGGACGGACGGACAGACGGACATGGCTATATCGACTCGGCTGTTGATACTGATCAAGAATATTTATACTTTATGGGGTCGGAAAAGCTTCCTTCTGCCTGTTACATACATTTTGGCGACTTTAATATACCACCCTATGGGTGTATGGTATAAAAAAAAAAAGGAAAGATTAGCAAACTCAGATTGCTATGACATCGAACAAATACAGATAGCACATAAACCCAATAATACACTACGGAGTATTTTTAACAGAACAAAAAGTAGGATTGAAACAATGAACAAGAGCAACGTAATATATAAAATACCGTGCAATGGGACTAATGAAGAAAACTGTGATAAAATATATATAGGGACAACAAAATCGAGTCTAAAAACAAGACTATCGCAACATAGATCTGACTATAAACTTCGTCAACACTCCAATGCACCAAAAACGGCACTTATGGCCCACTGTGCCAGTGGACATTCCCCAAATTTTGACGAAGTAAACATAATAGACCAAGAACAACATTACAACAAACGTTACACTTTGGAGATGCTGCACATAATAAATACCCCGACAAATATAAGACTTAATTATAAGGTAGATACGGACAACTGCGCGCATTTATACAGGCATTTATTAGGGACAAATCAGTGTGTAGCTCCACGTCACAGTGTGCGGATGTGTAAAACTAAGTAGGTGTTTTCTTATTGTTAAATTTATATTATGTCAATCACAATTCAATGTTATTTATAGTTGCCCTGAAGACGACCACCGAGTGGTCGAAATATATCGGAACGAAAATAAGAACAAACTGTGATTTTTATTTTTGTTTTTATTCGCCCAACATTTGACATCGAGCCGGCAAAACATTCAACTCCAAAAAAAAATTTTTAAATAAATTACATGAAAGTACACATTTTTTAAATCTTACTTCGTAAAAACTGTTTTATTAACCAATTTATCTAGCAAGTCATCGATTAAGGGCAACGGGTAATTATCTTTTAATGTAATTTTTTCCAGTTTCCTAAAGTCGATGCATAATCTTAAACCTCCCTTTTTTTTTTTTTGCACTAACACAATTTTATTGGCATATTCTGACTCACTAGCGCGAATTATTCCTTCTTTCAAGTACTGGTCAAACATTTTCTGAAGGTATTGTTTCTCTTCGAATGATAGTCTCCGAGGTGAACAACTGAATGGTTTGAAGTGCTCTAGATAAATCTTCAATTCACGATAACCATTGCACAGTGGACGATTTCATAGGCCAAAAATAAAAAAAAAGTGTTGAATTTTACCACTGCAGTATGCACTGTATGTATGTCAGCTGTTTCTCAAAAGAACAATAAAAGAAACAGTAAATTCCTTTTTCCTCTATCTTATTCGTATTCGAAACGAATAGCAACAGAAGAGAGATGACAAAAACGAGTACATTCTGCAGTGGACGAAGCTTAAATTTTTAGCTCCAATAAAAATTTGAATTTTAATATTTTCATCGTTTTTCATCGCGTCAATTATAATGAATATTGAAAAACAAGGTGAATACTATATAATCAAGTGATTTTTGTGTATAAATAGTCAACCTTTTGTTTTAAAATTAATGTTTTTACCAGCGACCTGTTAAAAAGTGTATTTTTCTATATTTACTAATTTCAGTGAAAGAAAAAGTTGTGATCCCCGTCTCGCCCTCAAGTGAAACACGTTTCTTAGTATTAGTTAATGTTTTAGCAATCTATAGTTTTAATTTCAGCTGCCACTTTTTGCCTCTCTCTATGTTATTCGTTTTTTTGTCTCGCTTATTCCAACGTTTGCATAAGTTCTTCCTATGTATGTATGTATGTACATACATATGTATACTTTGTTTTGGTTGTGTGTTTTCAATGTTTGTGTTTTGACCGTTTGGATACTTTGGATTTTATATTATAGTTGTATTTATTTTATCAATTTGTTTTATTCGTACTTATGTATATACAGGCACATCATATCAATGTCAACTTTCGCGTATATATATATTTGATATGTAGTGTTTAGAAAGGGGTTCACTTGCCGATAAAGCAACAAAATTTTTTGATAACCTAAACCATAAATTTGAATTGGAAGGTTACGAAAACATGGGAAATGAAGTGAAGAAACAACTGGACTATATATTTAAAAAAATCGGAGAAATGTGGAACAAAAGCAACAGAACTAAATCGAAAGTGATGGAAAAAAATTCGGATTGGTTAGCGCAAAATGAATGTATACCACTGATTAAAAAATCATCGACACTGAATATACATCGAGGACGTCCTAAATTAAGTTTTGTGGATTGCTCAGAGAGAACCAAGCGTCGACGGATAGCAGATTTAGCAGAACTTGATGTGTCTGCTGCTGATGATTTGCGTTTGGCTTGCGGTCCACCAAAGCCGTCAATTTGTCCACCAAAGGCCTGTGAAGTTGTTTCTTTAATAACAGAAGCCGGTTTGACAAAGCATCAATATTTATTACTTAGAAGCTTCGTGAACAGTAAACTCTTTTAAAGGAAAAAAAACACAGTTGTCCTGATAAAATTACAATAAGTGAAACTCAGGCTGAAGTTGAGCTCCAAAATTTGTTAGACCATACCGCTTCAAGGATCCTTCAGCTACAAGATGAGGTGATAAACACAATAGATGAGGCATCAAATTGTTTTACCTTAATTGGTAAATGGGGTTTCGATGGTAGTTCAGGGCAGAGCGAGTACAAACAGAAAGTTGCAAATAATAATTTTGAAGAAAATAACTTATTTGTCACATCCTATGTCCCCTTGCAACTTATTACAAAGACACCAAATGAACCGGAAAACAAAATAATTTGGAAAAATCTAACACCATCCTCTACCCGTTACTGTCGTCCTATTAGATTTCAATTTAAAAAGGAATCTGTTGAGTTGACTGTCGAAGAAGAAAAATATTTTAAAAGGAAAATTCAAGAGCTGATCCCAACCAAATATAAAACATCAACTAATAGAACAATTCATGTGAAACACATCTTGCAACTAACAATGGTCGATGGAAAAGTTTGCAATGCATTAACGCAAACCTCGTCGGCAAAATGCTACATTTGCGGAGCGAAACCCACGGAGATGAACGATATAGAAAAATGTTTGCAAAAAAAAAATTGAAAAGAAACACTTTGAATTTGGATTATCTCCTCTACATGCATACATTCGATTTTTTGAATACTTTCCACTTGTCATACAGATTGGAAATCAACCAATGGCAAAAAAGGTCTTCCGAAGATAAAGAACATTTTCAAAAACGAAAAAAAAAAATTCAAGAGGAATTCCGGGCAAAATTGGGGCTGATTGTCCAAAAACCCAAAACTGGAGGTAGTGGATCTACCAATGACGGAAATACGGCCAGAACGTTTTTTAATAATGCAATTTTGTCTGCCGAAATAACAGGCATTGATGAAAGTATTATTGAAAATTGTGCCACGTTATTGCAAGCCTTGTCCTCAGGATATTCTATAAATGTGGACAGGTTTAGAAAGTTTGCGTTGGATACAGCAAGACAACTGTCACAAAAATATAGTTGGTATTACCTCCCCCCGTCAGTCCACAAAATATTAATTCACGCACCTGATGTCGTAGCAAATGCATTATTATCTATTGGAGAGCTCTCCGAAGAAGCTGCTGAATCCAGGAATAAGGACATCAAAGTATACCGACTCCATCACACCCGCAAGATTTCTCGTGTAGCAACAAATACAGATTTGCTTAACAGATTGTTGTTGAGTTCGGATCCTTGTTTAGCCGGACAAAGAAAACTTCAAATCAAAAATAAATCAATTCTGCTCAAATCCGTTTTTGAATTGCTGAATTAAAATTCATATCATTAAAATTAATTTTTTCACTTTCATTTGTTGCTTAGTAAAATTTAATTGAATTGTTTATTTTTTTTAACAGTTTCTCATAATAAATTAGAAAAACATGTGACTTTCCACTTTAAGTTTTATTCAAAATTCTTCCTCATTCAATAGCTTGGGAGGGTCCCGAACTAGAAACAGCATGACAACTGTTTGGTTTGTAATTTGTAAATACTAAATAAATCAAATTTCAAAAATTTATATTCATACAGCACCGTCCACTGTGCATTGGGATTTGTGGACTCTTAGCATCAACATAACTCTCTCTAAATATTTTCAAAAACCGACCATTTGTACTAAAATCTATTTCTTCTCCACATGTACATTTAATTTCTTCTTCGCATCCTTCGTCCATATACGGCTAACCAATTTTTTAATTGTACCGTGCGAAAACTATTGATGTTCACCTCATCTATGGCGTGTATCTTTAACAACTTCTGAATTTGTAGTAGTAGATAGGCCCGGACTGGGACCCTAAGGGCCCACCGGGCATTCAAGTTGAAGGGCCCCCTATACTATATGCTTGATAAATTATGTCGATAAAAATGAAAGGTACAAATTCTTAGGTTTTACATCAAGTATGATCGTTTATGTGAATAAAACAAAAACGACTTCTTACAAACAAACAAACAATTTTATTTGCCTATCTTTTTTCAATAGTGCACACTACGTAAGGCGTAATTTTACTAGATTTTAAATCATCAAACAGTCAAAAGTTTTTGAAGTAAATTGCTCTGTAAGGATAAGGCGTTAATAATTCGTTCATTTTCAATTTGATTCAAGTTTTTTTCTTCAACTGCCATAAGCAAGAAAGTTTCTAAATAGTTTTGCATCAAACAGCTTCTCGATCTATTTTTGACATATTTTAACTTGGAAAATGATCTTTCGCAACTACTTGCGTACAAGAAAGTGTCAAAAGAAATTTATAAGCAAGAAACAGACGACTAGGTATACCATACACCACTATTTTTAGTCCAATTTCAAATTTGGTATTTTCCTGGGTATTAGCATTAAATTTAAGTGTGCCAAATTTGATTCCACAAGGTAAAAAATTACGGGCGATAATCAAGTTTTTCGGGGGCGGAAAGGGGCGTGGCAAAATCTTTATACCTTCAAAATGTGCGCATTTAGTAAGCAAAAATACATACCAAATATGGTGTCTCTAGCTACAATAGTTTTTGAGATAAACGATTTTTTTTGAATTGCGGGGGCGGAAAGGGGCGTGTAAAAAATTTGAAATAAACAAACCTCTGCAAGTGTACAAAAATGTGAAAACCATTAATTATGGAAAAAGGATACTGAATAGGGATTCCCGAAGAGAAGGAAAATAACCCAGTCTTCATTCGTTGAATTCAAAATATGAACTGATTTTACTAAAAAACTCTTAAACTCTAAGAAGCGACAATTGTTCTTAAAAATACTTATTCTAATGCCCCACGTTTTCGGGGGTTGAAAATTGTTTATATTTCATGCTCAGCGCTGGTTACTTGATACCGCGCCGCTGTTATAATCTTAAGTGTGGATGCATGTTTTGTTTGGTATTAAGCAATAATTGTCATATGAATTTTATGACTTACGTTTGTTTATGTTTCGTTTTGTATATTTCATTGGTGCATCTGATTTGGTGAAGCCAGTTCAGATGAACACGATGTTTATTCTTAAACAGATACAATTATAAGAAATTGAAGAGGCCCCTAAGCGCCTAGGGCTCAGGCCTTTTGTTTATTCTATATACGAACAGAAAATTTTTTACTATGAATTTTGTGTTCTGGACCCTGGTTAAAATAAAATCAGTTCTCTGCTACACAACGTTTCTTCAATTTTGAAAACAATGTCTAAAGTTCCAGTAGCTCACAGGGCTTCTGAATTCCATGGGCCCCAGCGTCCATTAGTTTATTACGTTTAAAAAATAAAATTTTTCTATACTTTAATCGTTTTAAAGAGCCCCTGTCTTTTCCAGTCTTACAGAGCCCATCGATTTCTTATGGTACAAAAATAATTCTTACTGGGAACTTCGTACAAAGGGCCCTAGTGACTAAAAACTGCTGCTCTACTACATAAAATTTAATCAAAAGGGGCCCCCTACCTTGAGGGCCCACCGGGCATGATAATATCTGTTATTGTTCGGAATATTAAGGATTGTACAATGGTGAATTTGAAAAAAAAACTTTGAAAAGGTCAGGAAGAGCTTGTGGTCAGTGGAGAATATATCATATCTTAAGTTAATTTGGTCATTTTTGAGAAGTAGTAGTCACGACGTATTTGTTTCATATGTTCATGCGGTAAAACCTATTTGACTTTGGCTGAGTTTATTAGTTAAGGTATCTGCCACAGGGCTTTCTTTTCTGTGGCTTGTGATGAATTTGAGCCTTACGCTCTTGGATGAATGCCATCCACTTTTTAATTCTCGCATTTGTGTTCGTTTGTGATACAAAAAATGTGAGCGGAGCTCTGTGAAAATGTGCAGCTCTCTGGTTCCAAATAGGTTATTCTGTAATTTTCCAAAAGTCCAAACGATTACTCCCTTTCATTAGTGGCCTATATTCGGGATATCATTGTTATTGGCCTTCCCCCTTAATAAGGCACTGCTTTAATACCGTCGACAGAAGCACCGGTTGTGATGTCGAAAGTTAAAGTATACGAGTACGACATCCTCTGGGACCTTTTTTGACACGTGCTTGTTTGCTTTTCCATTTTCGACGGCAAGGCCGAAAAACAAAGCACTAGGATTAGTGGCTCAGGGTATTCCTGAATTGCTTTGACCTTTTCGGGTTCAATTTTTGTTCAGTCACTGGAGACGATGACACCGTTCCCGCCGTTTTCAGCTTTTCAGCTAGATAAATTTGATGGTACCCATATTTATAAATTATGCCTCTGCAAGATTGGCTAGAATCATGCTTGGCATTGGGTAGCGGCTGTTTCGCTCGTTTAACTTTCGAAAGTCAATGATGAGTTGCTTGTTCCGTTTAAATCAAAACCCATTTTGTGAACATCCCATGCAGGACTTTTGTACGCAGACCAAGATGGTCTTATAATGCCGTCTTTCAATAGCTCAGAGATTTCGTTATTAACGAAATCGGCTACACCCATGGAATTTGGATAAAGTTTGGAATACACTTTTTGTAGCAATCACTGTAGTGTTATATGACAATGCCGCGTTAGAGGATTAAACTCCTTTTTATACCCTTGCAGAGGGTATTATAAAATTGGTCAGATGTTTGTAACGCACCGAAGGAGACGTTTCCGACCCTATAAAGTACATATATTGATCAGCATGAGAATCATGACCAATATTTGAATCTGATCGAATAAATAGAACACAAGTTACGGTCAATACAAATCGGTTCAAGACCTGCCGGCAGCGCTGCTGGCTGCCTACTACGTCATCATCAAATCAACAGAGCACATGAAACACACACACAGACGCAGCGCTACACGAACTGTATGTGTATGGGTGTTGTGCTTTGCTTAGGGAATGATCTTCCATCAGAAGAAAAAATTTTGGTAAAAAGAGTAATAATATTTTGTTTGTGTATTGATGAATTGAGTAGTGCTTCTTTTGTATTGTCATATGTAATACTACCGCTGTGTTGGCAGATTGAAGCCTATTATAGCAACAAAAAAAGGTATCAAAGCTTTCTAAAACAATAATGCTTTCCAAAAATTCTCATGAAACATTTTTCTGGACCCGTTCATGGAGTTCACAATAAATGAGGTGTCGACAAGTGTTATATTTCGTAACTCCTTTACGGTTTTTACATAATTCTTTGCCCCAGTGTCGATTAAGATTTTTAGGTTTCTGCAACGGCAATTGGGAGCACTCCCTAAAAGATTTAGCAAATCATTGTCCGGTATAGAATCGTTCTTGTCGCTAGCATCGGCGAGTGCGGATTCCGCTATACTCGCGAATTGTTGGTCTTAGGCCGAGTCTTGCTAAGAAATGTTAATTTTCTGGCGTCTATGTCCAGTAATACGCTCTGATGCGTTTTGTCTCTTTTGAGCTTGAGGATTTTTCTCGAAATTTTTTCCCTGTCTGGATATTGAGCGATTTTTTATATTGTCTGGACATTGACGCGTACAATGCGAAGTACGTTCAAGTGGCCCTTACGACACCAGGACATAGCCTGTTTCGCGCGAGCCTAAGCAGAGCGCTGTCCACCTCCCGCCCGACCGACCGTGGGGCGCAGCCGTATATCGGACGGCACGATCGCGTGGACAAACACAAGTATAATGGACAAACAATTAAAAATTAGATTAACTACAGCTAATTACGAGCTAAATGTGCTAAAATACAGTTTTTTACAAGAGAAAGAGAGGCTTCTGAACTGATTACGGGATACAGAAGATTGTAATCAGAACATAGGACTCGAAAAGGTTCATGCAAAAAATAGTTAGAACTACAATGTTTTAAGGATAGAGGAATAAAATTTCTAGTAGGTCTACGGGGTACAGATAGGTTTAACTGGTTCAATAGCTCAGGAGAGTCTATTTCACCTATTAAAAGTTTATGAATAAAGATAGCACCAACCATTACTCTACGATTAATTAATGAAGGAAGATTGATTAAAAGAAGCCTACTGGAGTATGATGGCAAATTGACATTGCGATCCCAATTTAGACCACGAAGAGCAAAAAGCAGAAATTGCTTTTGAACAGATTCAATTTTACTTTGGTGCGTCTCATATTGAGGTGACCATATGCAAGATCCGTACTCTAAGATAGGACGGATTAATGAAGTATACAGAAGTTTGGTTGTGTACGGATCGTCAAACTCTTTTGACCATCGTTTCACAAACCCAAGAACATTCATAGCTTTACTAACTGTAGCAGAAATATGAGGATTAAAGGTTAATTTATGGTCCATAAGAACACCTAAGTCATTGACAATATCTAACCGCTCTAAGGCAGTGTCGTTAAGATAATAAGTTGCTAAGTGTGGAGTGCATCTATAAAAAGACATAACTTTACATTTAGAGCCGTTAAGGTTTAATAGGTTGGTTTCACACCAACTCTGAAGATCATTAAGATCCGATTGAAGTAGGCAAGAAGACGATATGTCTTTAAAACTGAGGTAAAACTTAACATCATCCGCGTACATAAGCACCCGAGAATGTGACACTACCAATGGAAGATCATTTATAAAAAGAGTGAATAGCAATGGACCCAAATGACTACCCTGAGGTACTCCAGAAGTCACTTGGATGGTCTTAGAAAATGAAGACTTAAATAGGACCTTTTGTGTACGCTTAGGAAGATATTGAAGAATCCAATCTAGCAAAAGGCTGGGGATGCCAAGTGCATTTAACTTATATAAAAGTAGAGTGTGATTAACAGAGTCAAAGGCCTTGCTGAAGTCAGTATAAATGACATCGGTTTGCACGGCAGTCTTGAACCCTTTGATTGAGTGAGATGTAAATTCTAATAGGTTAGTAGTTGTCGATCTACGTTTTTTAAACCCATGTTGGGATGACGAAACGATTGAGCTACAAAAATGCTGGAATTGAGACGTTATTATTTTCTCAAATGCTTTGGGTATGGCAGACAATTTAGAAATACCCCTATAATTGGAGGCTTCGGACTTTTTCCCCTTTTTATGAAAAGGAATAATATATGATTCCTACCAGATGGACGGGAAGGCGGAATAAGTAACGGACAGTGTAAACAACTTAAGTATTGGCTTACATAGGGCCTCTGCGCAAAACCTTAATACGCAGCCTGGTATTCCATCAGGGCCAGGTGCATATATTGGTTTGATGGAACTAAGAACGCTAAAAATCGAACTTTCTTCAAACACAGGGTCTAAAATGCAATTAGACGATTGCAAGAGATAAGGATAAGGGGGATTTGCTTGATAAATCGAAGAGGAATAAGTTGTTTTGAAAAAATCAGCAAACATCAGCAATTGCCTGATCATTGTCAGCTTTATTGTTTTCGATAGACAAGTAAGACGGATGCACTGATGTCTTACGTTTTCTATTGACGAATTTATAAAATTGCTTAGGATCGCGAGAAAACCTAAGTTTACATCTCTGAAGATAATCCTTATAGCATTGTGAATTCAGCACCATGAAATTTGATTGAGCAACTACGTATAGGGAAAAATCCGATGCTTTACCGGATTTTTTACATTTTTACATTTAACTTTCGAAAGTCAATGATGAGTTGCTTGTTCCGTTTAAATCAAAACCCATTTTGTGAACATCCCATGCAGGACTTTTGTACGCAGACCAAGATGGTCTTATAATGCCGTCTTTCAATAGCTCAGAGATTTCGTTATTAACGAAATCGGCTACACCCATGGAATTTGGATAAAGTTTGGAATACACTTTTTGTAGCAATCACTGTAGTGTTATATGACAATGCCGCGTTAGAGGATTAAACTCCTTTTTATACCCTTGCAGAGGGTATTATAAAATTGGTCAGATGTTTGTAACGCACCGAAGGAGACGTTTCCGACCCTATAAAGTACATATATTGATCAGCATGAGAATCATGACCAATATTTGAATCTGATCGAATAAATAGAACACAAGTTACGGTCAATACAAATCGGTTCAAGACCTGCCGGCAGCGCTGCTGGCTGCCTACTACGTCATCATCAAATCAACAGAGCACATGAAACACACACACAGACGCAGCGCTACACGAACTGTATGTGTATGGGTGTTGTGCTTTGCTTAGGGAATGATCTTCCATCAGAAGAAAAAATTTTGGTAAAAAGAGTAATAATATTTTGTTTGTGTATTGATGAATTGAGTAGTGCTTCTTTTGTATTGTCATATGTAATACTACCGCTGTGTTGGCAGATTGAAGCCTATTATAGCAACAAAAAAAGGTATCAAAGCTTTCTAAAACAATAATGCTTTCCAAAAATTCTCATGAAACATTTTTCTGGACCCGTTCATGGAGTTCACAATAAATGAGGTGTCGACAAGTGTTATATTTCGTAACTCCTTTACGGTTTTTACATAATTCTTTGCCCCAGTGTCGATTAAGATTTTTAGGTTTCTGCAACGGCAATTGGGAGCACTCCCTAAAAGATTTAGCAAATCATTGTCCGGTATAGAATCGTTCTTGTCGCTAGCATCGGCGAGTGCGGATTCCGCTATACTCGCGAATTGTTGGTCTTAGGCCGAGTCTTGCTAAGAAATGTTAATTTTCTGGCGTCTATGTCCAGTAATACGCTCTGATGCGTTTTGTCTCTTTTGAGCTTGAGGATTTTTCTCGAAATTTTTTCCCTGTCTGGATATTGAGCGATTTTTTATATTGTCTGGACATTGACGCGTACAATGCGAAGTACGTTCAAGTGGCCCTTACGACACCAGGACATAGCCTGTTTCGCGCGAGCCTAAGCAGAGCGCTGTCCACCTCCCGCCCGACCGACCGTGGGGCGCAGCCGTATATCGGACGGCACGATCGCGTGGACAAACACAAGTATAATGGACAAACAATTAAAAATTAGATTAACTACAGCTAATTACGAGCTAAATGTGCTAAAATACAGTTTTTTACAAGAGAAAGAGAGGCTTCTGAACTGATTACGGGATACAGAAGATTGTAATCAGAACATAGGACTCGAAAAGGTTCATGCAAAAAATAGTTAGAACTACAATGTTTTAAGGATAGAGGAATAAAATTTCTAGTAGGTCTACGGGGTACAGATAGGTTTAACTGGTTCAATAGCTCAGGAGAGTCTATTTCACCTATTAAAAGTTTATGAATAAAGATAGCACCAACCATTACTCTACGATTAATTAATGAAGGAAGATTGATTAAAAGAAGCCTACTGGAGTATGATGGCAAATTGACATTGCGATCCCAATTTAGACCACGAAGAGCAAAAAGCAGAAATTGCTTTTGAACAGATTCAATTTTACTTTGGTGCGTCTCATATTGAGGTGACCATATGCAAGATCCGTACTCTAAGATAGGACGGATTAATGAAGTATACAGAAGTTTGGTTGTGTACGGATCGTCAAACTCTTTTGACCATCGTTTCACAAACCCAAGAACATTCATAGCTTTACTAACTGTAGCAGAAATATGAGGATTAAAGGTTAATTTATGGTCCATAAGAACACCTAAGTCATTGACAATATCTAACCGCTCTAAGGCAGTGTCGTTAAGATAATAAGTTGCTAAGTGTGGAGTGCATCTATAAAAAGACATAACTTTACATTTAGAGCCGTTAAGGTTTAATAGGTTGGTTTCACACCAACTCTGAAGATCATTAAGATCCGATTGAAGTAGGCAAGAAGACGATATGTCTTTAAAACTGAGGTAAAACTTAACATCATCCGCGTACATAAGCACCCGAGAATGTGACACTACCAATGGAAGATCATTTATAAAAAGAGTGAATAGCAATGGACCCAAATGACTACCCTGAGGTACTCCAGAAGTCACTTGGATGGTCTTAGAAAATGAAGACTTAAATAGGACCTTTTGTGTACGCTTAGGAAGATATTGAAGAATCCAATCTAGCAAAAGGCTGGGGATGCCAAGTGCATTTAACTTATATAAAAGTAGAGTGTGATTAACAGAGTCAAAGGCCTTGCTGAAGTCAGTATAAATGACATCGGTTTGCACGGCAGTCTTGAACCCTTTGATTGAGTGAGATGTAAATTCTAATAGGTTAGTAGTTGTCGATCTACGTTTTTTAAACCCATGTTGGGATGACGAAACGATTGAGCTACAAAAATGCTGGAATTGAGACGTTATTATTTTCTCAAATGCTTTGGGTATGGCAGACAATTTAGAAATACCCCTATAATTGGAGGCTTCGGACTTTTTCCCCTTTTTATGAAAAGGAATAATATATGATTCCTACCAGATGGACGGGAAGGCGGAATAAGTAACGGACAGTGTAAACAACTTAAGTATTGGCTTACATAGGGCCTCTGCGCAAAACCTTAATACGCAGCCTGGTATTCCATCAGGGCCAGGTGCATATATTGGTTTGATGGAACTAAGAACGCTAAAAATCGAACTTTCTTCAAACACAGGGTCTAAAATGCAATTAGACGATTGCAAGAGATAAGGATAAGGGGGATTTGCTTGATAAATCGAAGAGGAATAAGTTGTTTTGAAAAAATCAGCAAACATCAGCAATTGCCTGATCATTGTCAGCTTTATTGTTTTCGATAGACAAGTAAGACGGATGCACTGATGTCTTACGTTTTCTATTGACGAATTTATAAAATTGCTTAGGATCGCGAGAAAACCTAAGTTTACATCTCTGAAGATAATCCTTATAGCATTGTGAATTCAGCACCATGAAATTTGATTGAGCAACTACGTATAGGGAAAAATCCGATGCTTTACCGGATTTTTTACATTTTTTATAGCATCTTGATTTTACGTTCTTCAAGTTACATAACTCACGTGAGAACCAAGGAGGTTTATCAGACCATCCTTGAGTCACACGCGGGACACAAACATCAAAGAACGACTCAAGAGTTTTATAGAAGACAGAAATGGCAGAGTCCATATCCGTGCAAGTATTCAGATATGTCCAATCATTAGTTAATAGGAGTTTTTTAAGTTTAGTAAAGTTTGTCTTGCGAAAACATCGGGTTGGAGGCATCGAATTATCATATCGAGTCAAAACCCCAAAAGGAAGGTCAATGGTTACATCCAGAGTTGGATGAAAGTTGTCTTCAGGGATAACTAAGGGATCAGTCCTGGAAATATCGCAGTTGGAAGAATACAACACAAATACCAGATCTAGTGATCTGTTCCGACTATTTCGGACAGGATTTATTTGAGTTAGGGACAACTCAAACAGACCATCAATGAAACAATGTGACGAGGAGGGCAACAGTAATAAAGAATCATATGAGAGGGTCCAGGCAATCTCAGGTAAATTAAAATCTCCTAGAACAACAAACAAGTCTTTGTCAGAGATATATGAGGAAACAAGTTGAATAGCTTCCAAATGGTGAATGTATACTTCCAAGTCGGACTGTAGTGGAATATACGAACAAGTAATATAGGCAGAAAAAGAATTAAGAGAAATTTTAACACAAACAAATTCAATCTCCTGATTGGAAGACTGTACAATTTCAGACGAGAACGCCGAATCAGCAGCGATCAAAACACTACCACCATTACGGATAGTCCGATCATGTCTATATATTAAATATTTTTGAAGCATCGGCAATATCAGGTTTCAGCCAAGTCTCAGTAAAGGCAAGAATATGAAAGTCAAAAGCTAAACTATCTACATAGAGTCTAGAGAGTTTAGAATTTAGTCCCCGTACGTTCTGATAGGCCAAAGTTAGGGACGAAATTAGTTTTTTGACTCGCCAGCAGGTGCCGACGAGCCGGAAGGAACGTTGTTCGCAGAGGCAGGTAGCAGGCTAATCGGAGGCCGATTCTTCTTTTTTATTGTATACTCTTTTACAATGAGGTGTTCCGGCCAAAAGTCTTTATGACATATTTGCCCAAAAAGATATCGTGTTAGTAGGTGGGATACTGTCTCCAGGGGAAATGGGAAGAGACTCCACACCTTCAAAAGCCGGACTCCTAAACGATATCAGCTGCTGTGCATTTGGTGACATAGGGTCATTGTCGGAAGCCGGAACTGAGAGAGAACGATCCGTCGGCACGGACTGAGAGACGCGCCCTGAAATCTGGCCCTCTTTCGGGTCGGAGATTCAATCAAAAGTTTAGAACTTCTGAATTGAACCTCCATCGCCAAAAGCTCTTCTTGGAGCTTATGAACGCCAGCTGACAGAGTTTTAAAGGCATCCCCAGTTCGTTTCATAAAACTTCTCATCTCGAGCTCCAAGCCACGACACGAATCCCAGCCCCATTTAAGGCCGCCACCCTGTGCAATGCTATCGCGCACCTTAACTGTATAACCAGCACATTTAAAGTGCATTACATTGTCACACAGCCAACAGTAAAGAATTATTATTGCAATTATATTTGCGACAGACAGACATTATTAACTAATTGATTTATCACAATCAAATTATAAATCAATATGTAAACAAAAAGGGAAAAATGTTAAATTAAGAGAGGCGTATACAAACCAAAGCAAAAGCTAACTGCAATATACAAATTAGAAAGAGAAGAAAAAGAGAATATTTATTATTTTTTGTATTACAACACCCAACAACAAAAACTTGTCACAAGCGCGAAGTTAACGGCCGCGAGCGCGATCAAAAGAGAAAGCAGAAGAATAGAGAGCACCAACACCACACAAACAAAAACAAACTATAAACTGTAAATTGAGAGCGCGGGTGGGAGCAAAGAAATAGCACGAAATCAAAAAGTAAGCAGCGCAACAACAAAATTATATTTGCGTTTGTTAAAGTTTTGATATTAATAAATATAAATGTTAATAAATTTAACACAAACTTCGCGATGAGTATAGTGAATTATTAAAAATTGATAAAACAATGAATTTAAATTGAATATTTCTTAGTATATTATTTTTGTCTGGGTAGGGAATATGCTCTATGCTGTTCTCAGCCTCTCTAGACAGCGCTAAAGGCGACGAAAATTTTTTGGCTGTGCTGGAATAACCAGAGGTTTAACAGGCCTCCTCAGGCTTGCCATGAAAGCCTGCAGAGCTTCGCGCCGAATTTCTATATTAAGAATGAAGAAAGCATCCTTCATATGGGAGTTAGATGATATAGTCACCCGATCTTTATCAAATTCATCACAGTTATTAACAGATATATTTTACTAACAAATGTTTAATTTGAAAGCAATCGCGTCAAAACTAACGAAGTTATTGACAAAAGTCACAGTTTTCGACCTATGGGAGGTTTATTATATAGTCACCGGTCTTGATCTAATTTGGCACAGTCGTTCATAGGTGCAACAAATTCACCAATTTCACGACAATAGCTCTGTATAAGAACTGCATATACATATATATGGGCCTATGGGAGCTATATGATATAGTCACCCGATCTTGATCAAATTTGGCACAGTTGTTTATAGGTGCAATAAACTCACCAATATTATAATTTCATGACGATAGCTCAGAAAATAGCGAAGTTATTGAGAAAAGTCACTGTTCGTGTTTGTATGGGAGCTTTTTGATATAGGTGTCCGATCCAGCTGAATCCGACATATAAAACGCCTGCAGTATATACAAGCCTACGTGCAAAATTTCAGCTCTGTAGCTCTTACGGTCTAGGAGGAGTTTGCGTTGATCCAGACGGACGGACAGACGGACGGACGGACGGAAATGGCTATTTGAACTCGTCTCGTTGTGCTGATCAAGAATATATATGCTTTATATGGTCGGAAACGCTTCCGTTTTTACGTTGCACACTTCTGACCAAAATTAACATATTCTTTTTGCAGGGTATAAAAAGGGTCGCTTTTACTTTCCCTCTCTCAGTCGGTCTTTTCTTGGGGTCGGTACAAAGAGCCAAAACAAGTTGCCGAGAAATAAGTGCGCTGTATTATGTGCAAGTTACTTTACACAGCGCAAAAAGAAAAGTTGAACAATTTTGTTTCAATCGAGAAAAAAGAGCATCTGATAATTTTATAAGCAACAAAGCGACATACATAGATTCTCAAATAAAGGTGCTAAACTATTTTGTTGGCGAAATGAGTGCCGATCTCGGGTCTGTTCTTTTATTTCTGCTCTTTACAAGCAATGATCTATAGCCGCTGAGCATATTTTAAAATTTTTCTTCTAGAACTATATGATATAGTAGTCCGACTGCGATGATTTTCGTACTTTACCTTACCCGGGTAAAGCGCCTAAAAAAAAATTTCATCTCGATAGCTCTTAAGATAGCTAAGTAAATCGCATATCACCGACGGACGGACAGACGGACATGGCTATATCGACTTAGCTTCTAATGCTGATCAGGTTATATACACTTTATGGGGTCGGAAACGTCTGCTTCTATGCGTTACAAACATCTGACCAATTTTATAATACCCTCTGCAAAGTTATAAAAAGGGAAGGCTTTCCTGTCATACTTGTTCTTTTGGCTATCTATTTCTATATTAAAAATCGAATTTTTAGTTAATTCAAACAAGTCTTATGAGGATTTTTTTTTTCAGAAATTACAGATTCTGTGCCTCCTATTATGAATGAAAAATCTCGTCAATTTACTGTTCGACTTGGAGACCCGTTGGTCCTGCCATGCATAGCTTATGCAAATCCAAAACCTTCTTTCAGGTAAGTTTACTATTTTTTCTAAAAAGTTTTTATTGTGGAAAAATCTATAGTGCGTTGATTTCTGGTTCAACCGCTCAAATATCAATTACTCAATAACTCTCTTAGTTAACGGTTATTGTTAATTTTACTGGTTAGATCGCATAATTGCAGTCTAGTTTCATTGGTTTTTTTTAACTGGTAACTTGCAATGGATTGTATCCCCTATTTTTCTATTTAATTTCAAGCACATAGCGATTTCAATAAGGGTGCTCTGAAATAGTTCCACCAGACTGATAAAGGGGGCGCATTTACAATGGAGATTCCAACATTATTTTCGAGAATGTTTCTTACCGTATCTGCAATTAAGGATCTTTGATTGTCTAAGTACTTAGTGTGTGCTGACAAGAATATAATAATTAACTTTTTGACTGGCGATTTCAAATTTACAGTGGCAGATGAAGGAATTGGCTGTGATATACCAAATTTTGAAAATTGTGTTTTATTCATTAATCTTTTGAACATTTTGTGAGATAAATTTAAAAACAGTTTTGATGTCAATTATTAAAGTCATCTAATTAGAAGGTGTAGTCACACATGATGCTTGCTTGTTCAATGTCAAACTCAGAATAATCTTTATGGATTCTCTTTTGTTCTCGCTTGCTTAGAATTATCATGTGGATCATGTATATCTTATTGTCTATTCCTTATTATACATGAATGACTTATTGCTATGTGTATTAGTAATTGCTACAATTCGGCCTATCCTGACTGGAGTACTCCAGGACTCCTTACAATATGATTCTTTTTTTTTTAAATAAATAGTTTTTTCATCTATGTATATATATACTTTTATCATAAGTATTTGTTTTAATTTTTTCTAATTATTTCCTAGCCAGGGTTTCATATTTGCTACTGCCCAAACTCCTTTGTAAGGGATTCTCGATTGTTGAAAACCATCTACGTCTTCAACAACATATCTGTCGTTTCGTAAAACTTTTGCAGTTTTATAAGGTCCTTTGAATTTGGGTATCAGCTTTTCACAAATTCCTACATGAGTGTCAAAATTTTGTATCATTACTAAGTCCCCATCTTTATATGCGTGTGGTGATTATCTTTTTATATCTACCATTTTTTTTATTGTATTCCTGAACTTTATTTTGACTATTTTTAGCTTTTTCTCTAATTTCTTCTAGGTCTCTAATCTCTTCTTTATTATTTAATTCTTCCAATTCATTTACTAATGTCCGAACAACATTTTACTCGGATATTGATTAACTGTTCTTTGTAAAGTGTTGTTTAGAACATGTTCTACTGCATCGAGAACTACTTATATCTCAATGTAAATTTCTCTCTGTATCTACCAATTTTGCTATCATCGATCCTAAATTCCGGATAATTCTTTCAACTTGTCCGTTTGCTTGAGGTGAACCAGTTGCTACCTTAACATGTCTTATTTCATTTTCATTCACAAACTCTTCAAAATCTTTTGATGTGAAGCTGCCTCTGTCAGATATAATACACTTTGGTCGGCTATATGCTCTAAAATAATCTGATAATGCATTCATTACTTCTTTCGTGTTTGTGGATTTTGTCACGTAAAGCCTAACAAACTTACTAAATGCGTCTACAATAACAAAAACATGTTTGTTAGATCTGCCCTTGTCAACTGGACCAAAATGGTCAATGTGAATAACTTCGAAAGGAACTGATCCCTTAGGTATACTGTGTAAAAAGCCTTTTTGTTTTCCATGTTTTGCCGAATGAGCAATACATTTTAGACAGTTTCTAATGTGCATTTTTGCTTTTAACCTAATTTTTGGAAACCAATAATTTTTTGAAATTATATCTGTCATTTTATCTACTCCCACATGACCTAATTCGTCGTGATATTTGTAGAGAACATGATTTTCCATGTCTTCTGGCACATAAAGTAATAAACTATTATTCTCTCTTTTTTTTTAAATAAAACCCCATTCCTCATTTCATAATATTTGTGTTCGGCTTTTTCTAAACTTTCTTTTAATTCTTTTAATTTTTTATCTCTATTTTGACATACTATTATATTTTCTACAAATGTATTTGTATCAATTGTTCAAATCTGCGTGTTCCTACTCAATGCATCCACATGTTGCATTGTAATTTCTGATCTATGATCTGGTGTAAAATCATATTTTTGTAGTTCTAGCAACCATCCATCAATTGCCGGACTCATTGCTCTTTTATTTATTGCTAAAGTTACCGAGTTACAATCAGTTACTAATGTAAAGTGTATACCTTGTAAATAAATCCTAAATCTCTCCAAAGCAAGTACTATGGCTAGAGTTTCTTATTTGAAACTATCATCTCTTGATTCTGTGTCGGCTGTTCTTCTAGAAAAATAAAATATAGGATGCATCTTTCCATCCGCTTTCCTTTGCATCAGAATCGCCCCAGGCCCTAGAGCGCTCGCGTCAGTATGTAAATCTGTCTCGTCGTTCGGATTGTATAAGGCTAATATAGGTGCGTGTAACAAATTTTCTTTTAACTTCTCAAAGCAGTCTAATTCTGTTTTACCAAACTTAAATTCTCTATCTTTTCTGACAAGGTTATAAAGGGGCTTTGCTTTTATTGAGAAATCCTTAACGAATCGTCTAAAATAAGAACATAATCCCAAAAAGCTCTGGACATCTCTTGAATTCTTTGGAATTGGAAAATCTTTAACCATTTTTATACCCTTGCAGAGGGTATTATAAAATTGGTCAGATGTTTGTAACGCACAGAAGGAGATGTTTCCGACCCCAAAAAGTATATATATTCTTGATCAGCATGAGAAGCTGAGTCGATATAGCCATGTCCGTCTGTCCGTCCGTCCGTCTGTGCAAATCAATTTCACGCTGGCATCTTAAGAGCTATCGGAATGAAATTTCATATTTGAGCTACTTTTAGCCGGGAGATGATAAAGTACAAAAATTGTCAGGATCGGACTACTATATCATATAGCTCTAGAATAAAAATGTTTTGCAAAAATTGGAGTATCCCCATGAAATTTACCAATATAATAGAATTTGATATAAAATCTCAGATCCCAAAATTTGAATTTGATCGGATAAATAGAACACAAGATACAGTCAATACAAATAGTTTCTACGTCATCAGCAAATCAAACAGAGCACATGCATACGCACACACAGACGTAGCGCTACACGTATGTAAGTATGTGAGGTTAACATTATATTTATGATAGTTTATTGTATATAATATTAACTGAAATGTTTAAAATTGAGGTGTAGTACATATATGTATTTCTTCAAAAACAATGATTAATTTCACAACTGCCGAACGCTCTCGTGACTTCTTCTTAATTGCCCGTTCTCGACGACGTCTGCTCTTCAACCCTTTACTTGCGTCTCTCCCGCGTAGAAGCCTCTCACTCTCAGCTGCTTCACTGCTCGTCAAAATAGGGGTAATCTGAGAATAGTGTGCCCATCTCGTCTTTACACTCGGCCCTCCTGATAATCGTCTTCTGACTCAGAAGACAGCAACTCGTCATTCTCAGCCACATATCGCCAAAGTCTCATATAGTCCACGCTCGTAGTTGTCATCATTGGCCCTTCACCATTGCACAGTGGGTAAAAAGGCCGAATTTTTGGCATTATTTGTCCCCATTCCAATTCAACCGCCGCCGCGTACAGACGTGTTTTTTAATGCACTCCGCAAAATTTAGTGTAAAAAATAAAAAGACCGCGTTTGCAAATATTGTGTAGGCCTCTCAGTCGCCTCAGAGACGCCTATTTACAATCATATTGCTATTAGTTTGTTCTAATAGCAATAAATACTAAGTTGCAACAACAAAGTGAGCACCTTTTTTGGAAAAGCCATGTCCACCAATTCGGGCCCAAGCTCTCTTGATCCCCACCAGCAACAGCTACAAGAACTACTTGTACAACAACAACGTGAGCGTCGTTTCTCGGTCCAACGCAACAACGCGTACTTTTCGGTGGTGTCGCCGACCCCACTGAATGCTACCGTAAGCAATAACACCGAAAGTGCAAGCCACTCAGCAACAGCAAGCCACAACAGCAATTTACCGTGGAGAGAGCAGTGTGCTTCTCCATCAATATCGATAACTGGGTCACCGATTGCACCGACCAGCACCGTCAGCTCGTTGACAGCAACTGCTGCAACGTCTGCAGAAGTATTGACCTGCCTCAAGCCGTCATTGAGTCGCCCAGAGTCAGCCACGACAAGAAACCCAACGCCTTCTGTCCAAACTGGAATGGATAGATATATTAAAATAACTAAGCGGAAGCTAAGCCCGCAAAAGAAAAAAATTGGCAATACGCCTAAAATAACCAAAACAAATGAACGAGCAGCACTTCTAAGCGGAAATCGTTTTAAAATTCTTGCCGATCAGCAAGACGATCAAGCCGGCGCTGTGGATAAAGTTAAATCGGCTAGACCACCCCCTCTTTACATCCGTGGAGCCAACTGCAGCGTCCTGATTTCGAAGCTAGTAGAAACAGTAGGGGCAAATAACTTTGTTGTAACCCCTCTCAACAGGGATAACATAAAAGAAATTAAATGTCAAACCCAAACTGAGGACAATTTCCGCATCATCGAAAATGCTAACATAAACTTCTATACCTACCAACTAAAAAGCAGTAAAGGGCTCCAGGTTGTGTTAAAGGGGATCGAGCCATCGGTCCCACTTCAAGAAATAGTAGACGCATTGGCCGAAAAAGGGTTTGCGGTTAAGTCCGTTGTCAATATCATCAACAGGAATAAAGTCGCACAGCCGCTCTTTAAAATCGAGCTCCAACCAGATGCTTTCTTCTTGCCTTCAGCTCCTATTGCACAGAAGAATCACCGTAGAGGAGCCCCATAAGAGATACCAACCACCTCAGTGTAAGAACTGCCAGGAATACAACCACACCTCTAACAATTGCAATCTTAGGTCAGTGTGTGTTGGCTGCGGCGAACATCATAAAGATGGCATTTGCACCAAGGACAGAAACAACGTCGCACTTAGACTATGCAGTAACTGTCGAGGGAACCACACAGCCAACTACAGGGGATGTCCTGTCTTCAAGGATCTTAAATCGCACCTAAACGGGCGTAAACCCCCAGCTGGACCAAAAATCACCTTCAACGCCTCCAAAACTACACCGGAGGTATTCTTCGCCAAGGCTGTTAGATCATCTAACATGCCTGCTACAACCAATCCTAGTGTATCCTTCGCTAGTGTACTCCGAACTGGACAGACGGAGACCGCGAAAGAGACCCCGTCACTCCACTATCTACAGAATCCGCAACCTAGCGCACCAGAGCTTGGCCAGCAAACTCCAAGTGGTTTAGAGGCCCTATTGATCTCACTTAATCAAAACATGACCATTTTTATGACGTTCATGCAAAACTGTATGCAGGAACTGATGCGGAATCAAAACCTGCTTATCCAGAAGCTTATCGAGAGTAAATAATGGCTTCCCTACGTCTATGTCTTTGGAATGCTAATGGCGTCTCCAAGCACAAAAATGAACTGCAACTATTCCTAGACTCAAGTGAAATCGACGTCATGCTGATATCGGAAACACATTTAACATCAAAAAATAACTTTCAAATACCAAAATACACCTTCTACGCAACAAACCATCCAGACGGAAAAGCTCATGGCGGGACTGGTATCCTAATCAAAAACCGTATAAAACACTCGTTCCTCAACAGATTCGAAACACAGCACCTACAAGCAACTGCTATAACCGTCCAAACCAGCTGCAGCAACACTACGTTGGTTGCCCTGTACTGCCCACCACGCTTCTCAATCTCTGAAAAGGAATTCACCGGTTTCTTTAACACACTCGGAGAACGCTTCATTGCAGCAGGGGACTAGAACGCCAAACATACGCACTGGGGATCTCGCCTGGTAAATCCTAAAGGCAAGCAGTTGTACAATACAATAGTCAACCCACTCAATAAAATGGATTGCGTCTCACCGGGTAGGCCTACTTATTGGCCCACAGATCCACAGAAAATGCCTGACTTGATTGATTTCGCAGTAACCAAGAGGATTCCGCGTAATCGGATCACTGCGGAAACACTGCTAGATTTAACCTCCAATCACTCTCCAGTGCTATTCACACTGTTAACAAGACCTCAAGTACTTGATCGCCCATATATGCTTACAAACAACAAAACACATTGACTGTTCGCCGAAACTGGATGCTGCAGAGGACATTGACATGTGCGTCTCTGCACTTGAGTCGATGCTGGGAGCTGCAGCAAGAGTATCTACGCCACATGCCTCTACTTACGCTAAACCTGCTGTCAGGCCTACGAACCGGCGGATAGAACAATTAGTAACGGAAAAACGACGTCTAAGAAGAGAATGGCAGATTACTCGATCACCAGCAGCAAAACTTCGCCTAAGGCATGCCAGCCGCAACCTCTCCAAGGAGTTAAGACAAGAGGAAATCTGGGCTCAAAGGAAATACATAGAAAAGCTCAGTCCATCCAGCACTAAACATCCTCTGTGGAAAGCCCACCCAACTTTAAGCGCGCCTACAGAGACAGTTTCACCAATAAGGGGCCCAACAGGTGGATGGGCCCGCAGCGACGAAGAGAGGGCATCCGTATTTGCCACACATCTTAAAATGGTTTTCCAGCCAAATCCAACATAAAACTCATTTGTACTTCCCCCTTCGACCACATTAACGGATAGTGAGCACTCGGAACTCCAATCGGATGAGATCACTGCAGTTATTAAAAACCACATAAAGCCGAACAAAGCCCCTGGCCATGACCTAATCACACCGAAAATGATCCTAGAACTCCCTACTATCGCCATACAATACATCTGCAAAATGTTCAACGCTATAATAAGAATTGGCTACTTCCCAAGAGCATGGAAAAGGTCCACTATCATCATGATTCCTAAAGTGGGAAAGGACAAAACCCAACCATCATCCTATAGGCCAATTAGTTTGCTGCCATGTCTTTCGAAGCTTTTTGAAAAGGTCCTGCAGATTCGTCTAAACTCATTTCTGGCATCGGAGAACACAATCCCTTCTCACCAGTTCGGCTTCCGCGAAAAACATGGGACAATTGAACAAGTCAATCGTATAACATCCGAAATAAGAACAGCATTCGAACTAAAAGAATACTGTACGGCTGTCTTTCTCGACGTTGCCCAGGCTTTCGACAGAGTCTAGCTGGAGGGTTTAATGTTCAAAATCCGGCAGAAACTCCCACAGTACACCCACAAACTCATGGAATCTTACCTTTACAATAGGAAATTCGCTGTAAGATGTAATGGCTCCGTCTCGGCTGACTTTGAAATCGAAGCTGGTGTACCGCAAGGCAGTGTACTCGGACCATTGCTCTATCTGCTGTACACTGCAGACTTACCAACGAGTCTAGGACTTACAACGTCCACTTTTGCCGATGACACGGCAATCCTCAGCAGATCCAAATGCCCGATACAAGCCTCTGCAAAATTAGAGGAACACCTCAAGGTGGTAGAGGAATGGCTAGCAACCTGGCGTATCCGGGTCAACGAGCAGAAATGCAAACATGTTACATTTACGCTTAACAGAAGAAACTGTCCAGCTATAATGCTAAACAACGTACCAATTCCTCAAGCGGTGGATGTCACTTATCTTGGTATCCACCTAGACAGAAGACTAACTTAGCGCAAGCACATTGAGGCAAAAAAGTCACAGCTTCAACTGAAAGCGAGTAGCTTACATTGGATCATCAATGCTCGGTCACCTCTACGTCTGGAGTATAAAGTCCTCCTATATAACTCCGTACTGAAACCCATCTGGACTTACGGTGCCGTACTATGGGGAAATGCAAGTACCAGCAATGTCGACATTATACAAAGGGCGCAGTCGAAGATTTTAAGATCAATCACTGGGGCTCCGTGGTACATACGGAACGACAACATTCAAAATGATCTAAATATACCTAGCGTAAAATCTGAAATAGGTAGTCAACAACTAAAGTATTCTGCGAAACTGGATGTACACCCTAATGTTCTTGCCAATTCCCTTACGCGAACTAATAATAGAACTCGTCTTAAAAGAAATGACAGACCAACCCAATAATAAATGATTAGGGCCGCCTGCAATATCCCCTGGATATATCTTAAGTACTAGATTAAGAAAAATATCTCAAACTTGTTGTTAGGCTCTAATTTAAGAGTAGATTCAACAAATATATATTAAACGTTAAAAAAAAAAAAAAAATTTGTCCCTGAAAAGATAGAAGCCTGAAATTTATTTTATGTAAATTAGTATGAGTTTTTAGTAATTTCGGATTTTGAAATTGGCCACGCCCACACCCCCGCCCTTTTTTAAAAATTTATTTTAATATTAAAATTAATATTGTTGCTTACATATTCGTTGTGTATTTGCTATGTTAATTATATTATAACCTATATATATTATATATATATTTTATTAAACATTATATATATTTATATACTTAGATGTCTACATTAATGCTAGTTTTGATTCATTTAGATTGCTAGAAAAAACAAAATAGATTAGCATAGGTCAATCAAATATTTTTCCAATTTGCTTTTCTTACCTGGGCAAATGCTTCAACTTATTCATCATCTTCTTCTTCTGATTCTTCTTCTTCCAATTCAATACAATTAACTTCAGTGTCTTCATCACTGTCTTCATCATCCTGGGAATCATATTCCTCTTCTTGGCTTTCTGTTGAACCAGCATTCTTTCCAAGTGTTTTAGAAGATTCGTAAGAATGTTCCTCTAAAAGTTCAAGAATTTCTGCGGGTATTTTCTTCTTCCTATTTGCTTTAGTTCGTGCTTTTAAATTAAGGCTTGAAATAAGTGGGTCAGATGAGTCAAGTGCTCTGTTGAATACATCACTTATATTTTCCAACCGGCTGCACTTTCTTGCATGTGATTTTCGATCGTTTTTATAAATTTTATTTCGAGCTTCAGAAGCGTTTTCTTCCAAAACTCCAACCGGAAGTATACGGGTGTCCATTATTTGATGACCATGCACCAAAATTTTGTGTATAGTTGGAGGCATTGGATACCAAAAATATTTGCCTAAATACATGTTAAATGTCTTCTCACATAGATCCTTAAACTTTCTGGAGTTCACTTTATACTCGCAAGAGATAGCAATTATTATTATATAAAAGTTTTTAAGAATTTCCTTATCAAAACTTAAAATGCTTGAGAAAGTATTAACATTTTCAAAAGCTCTTCGTGCTGTATTGCCATCATTTGTATTCCCACTTCCATTTTGTTTGGGACTGTCCACATTAAGACCCATTTCATTCCAAAGCCTTTTTTGGATGTACTGTTTTCGTTGACTTATTTCTTCCTTTTCAGATCCCTTAACACGCCATTTTTATACCCTTGCAAAAAGGGTATATTAATTTTGGTCAGAAGTGTGCAACGCATAGAAGGAAGCATCTCCGACCATATAAAGTATATATATTCTTGATCAGCACGACGAGACGAGTTCAAATAACCATGTCCGTCCGTCTGTCCGCCCGTCCGTCTGGATCGATGCGAACTCCTTCTAGACCGTAAGAGCTACAGAGCTAATTTTGCACGTAGGCTTGTATATACTGCAGGGTTTGTATATCTCGGATTCAGTCGGATCGGACCACTATATCATATAGCTCCCATACAAACGGCAAAGTCACGAACAGTGATTTTTCTCAATAACTTCGTTATTTCATCAGCGATTGCCATAAAAGTTGGTATTCGTCAGTTTTGTGTTCTTATTAATAATTGTGCCAAATTTGATCAAGATCGGGTGACTATATCATATAGCTCCCATACAAACGGCAAAGTCACGAACAGTGACTTTTCTCAATAACTTCGTTACTTTTTAAGCTATTGTCGTGAAATAATTAATATAAGTGAGTTCATTGTAACTATAAACCACTGTGCCAAATTTGATCAAGATCGGGTGACTATATCATATAGCTCCCATAGGAACGATCGGTCATTTGAAATCAAAGGTCTTTAGCACTTGACTTGGCTTTGCTCCACATAATGGGCATACTTGGCATGAATTCGTACCAGTTAACACGTTTAAAACTTATGGCTTTTTTCAGAATAAAGGATGTATCTGTCTCTTTTAATTTTTTTGACGAAAGCAATGCGGCATGTATTAAAAGATGAGTCGAATTGTCGTTCTGTGAAGCAAGTTCAGATGCTAATTTCCGTTTTAAACGAGGACCTGCATCGTTATAGTTTAAATGCTTTCGACCTGCTCTTTCAAGTGTTCTATCACTCGAAGTAACTTTAATACTTGACTCCAGCCAACGTGTGTGCTTTGTTTTAAAGCGTTCCACCATCCGATTGCATTTTGGCAAATTAAGTTTGATGAATTTGACGAATTGTTTCACTTTAAGCTTAATTACATTTTGTTGATCCACCGATAGATTTTCCTGACCTATTTGCTGCACAATATAGTTTTGAACAGCGTTTTCTTCGCGACTGTTGCTGTTCCACACTTCCAACAAAATGGAATGGCAGAACTCGTGTGTAACTGCAACATGTCGATTATTTCGAAAAGGGGCAAATATGAGCAAGAAGTCTTTTCAGTATTGGATTAGTCGAAGATTAGTGTACAACCTGTTATTTATACATTTTCCAACCTTTTCTTGCCTCAAAAGTTAGGTGTGACGAAACACACAAACAAGTTTTAGTTTTGATCTACAAATACACATAGCAACACATTGGACAATTGGACAATAAATAACAAAAACTACAAAATCTACACAAACATCTCATATTACATACCTTCGTGGATTTTTTCCATGATAAAACTTTTTCACATATGCAAATACTTTTGTTTTGTTTACTTTGAAAGTCAAAGAAGCTTTCCCGCGTTTTTTTCGATAACCAATGCAACCCTAAAGCAGCTGTCTTTGAATAAGCGTAAAACATTAAGGGCACTCCCTAAAAATTTTTAAAAATTATTTTTACACTTATTGGAATGTTTTTAATTAGAAACAAATAAAAAAAATCAGATTTTCCAAAAAAAAATTTTTTAATTTATGCCAAAATTTTGGAAATTTTACCCAATGTGCATTGGTCGCTTTCTTTACATCATACCGGCCGTTGCGCTTAGCTTTTATTACTTTATACGGTCCCAAAAACTGACTTGCTAGTTTACGACCCGCTACAAATTGCGTTCTCTTTATAGCTACCATATCGCCAACTTGGTAAGTTGCTTCGCCTTTTCTGTTCATATCATAGTTCCGCTTGTAAGTCGCCTGCGCCTTCTCTATATTAATCTTAGCCTCTTGTCGCAGCTTTTGCCGCTCGTCATTGAACTGATCTACTTGTTTCTCCTGTAATATATCCAGCAAACGGTCATCTATATTGTTACGCATTCGCGTTCCAAACAGGACTTCAAACGGTGACATTTTCGTTGAGAAATGCATCGTTGTGTTAATCGCCTTCTGTACTCGCGAAACTCCCTTATACCATTTCGTGGGTTCATCTGCTGATATTTTTCCGATAATAGACAGGATACAACGATTAACTCGTTCGACTTGGCCATTGCCCCTTGCTACTCCTGTGGTTGACAGTACATGCTCAACATCATTTGATCGAAGGAATTCTTTAAAAGCGTTTGATGTGAAGGCCACCCCTCTGTCACTTATGATCCTCTCGGGAAATCCAAAAATATCTGTCCATTCTTTGAGCCTTTTAATTACTTCTTCTTGACCTGTGGACTTCGTTGGAAACAACCATACAAATTTCGAAAAACCATCTACCATTGCCAAAATGAATTTGTACTGCTTGGAGGTGCTGTCCATGGGTCCTAAATGATCCAAATGTCAAGTATGCAGCGGTGTGTCTCCTTTGGTTATACAATGCAAATACCCTTCTTTTTTGCCGAGCTGTTTATTATGAACTATACATTTTATGCAGTTTGCAATCAATCTTGATACTTTACTTTCCAAATGCGGTATCCAGTACTGTTGTTGGATAGCGTGCATTGTCTTGCGCGTCGAAAAATGTCCAACCTCGTGCGATCGTTGTATAATTTCGCGTTCCATTAGCTTTGGGACTACCAGCAACTCATTACCTTCAACTTCTTTGAATAGCAAACCACCTTTCACGTTGAAGTTCTTATATTGTTGCTGCTTTAGTACCTCTATAATTGCGATAATATGATCATCTGTCTGCTGTGCCTTCTTTAAACGCGCTGTTATTTCATCTTTTACTACTAAGCACGACTGTGGGTAACGGCTTAGACAGTCCACGTGCTGCATCTTAACTGCTGATCGGTGCTCCACGTTTAAATTGAAATCCTGTAGATACAGTATCCATTGCGCAACTTCCCTTGGGATGTCCAGCTTTGTCGTAGTTTGCTTAAATGCAATGCCGTCTGTCACCAATTTCACCGGGATCCTTAGCAAATAATGTCGAAATTTTTTTAACGCCATATATGCTGCCTTGACTTCAAGAATGTAGCTATGTCTTTTCGAATCCGCTTCAGATGCTTTCTTACTCCAAAAATAGATCGGATGCAAGTTGTTGTCAAATAGCTGAAGTAGTACCGCTCCAAAACCGTCTTTTGAAGCATCCGTGTGCAGCTCGGTTGGTGCCTCGCGAGAATAGAGGTGTAACACTGGTTCACTTATTATCGCCGATTTTAATTGCTGCAACGCCTGAAGCTCGCTTTGACCCATAATAAATTTGACATCTTTTTTCAGCAACTTGGTAAGGGGTCGTGCTATCTGCGCATACTGAGGAATAAACTTTCTAAAGAATCCGGTTAAACCAAGAAATGCCTGAATCGATTTGACATTTGTGGGTATTCCGAAACGACTGATTGCCATCGTCTTATCTTTACCGGGCCAAATCTTTCCATTTTCAATTTCGTGACCTAGAAAGCTTATGCGTTTTTGCAAAAAACTACATTTTCTTCATTTTATTTTCAAATCATACTTTGTTGCAGTTTCTAATACGAATTTGGTTTTGTTTAGACAATCGTTTGCTGACTTTGCATATACTATAATATCATCCATATATAATTGCATTATATCCTGGTTAATCCGATCCTGAAATATGTGGTTAACGAAACGAATGAATGAAGCAGGAGAATTACGAAATCCAAATGGCACTCTATTAAACTCATATAATCCTTCTCTAGTAACAAACGCTGTATATGATTTGCTAGATTCCTCTATGGGCACATGGAAGAATCCATTTTCTAAATCCATAATCGTATAAAAGCTTGCTGCCTGTAATCTCTCCAGCACTTCATCCATTAAAGGAACTGGAAAGCAGTCTTCCAAGACCATGCTATTTAGCTTCCTGTAGTCTACACAAATCCGCAAAGTATTGTCTTTCTTCTTTACAACTACAACTCTGCTAGCAACATTCGAAGTGGATTTGCGCACTATTCCTTTTTCTTCCCACTCATCAACTTGATTTTTAACCGCTTCCGCTTCTGGTGGTGACAAACGACTGGGTGACTGCCTAAATAAGATTATTGCGCCATCTGGTACAATTTTTAATTCAATAGGGCAATGTACCTTCTCTGTATCATTCGTCTGATAGCTATCCTGTATCAACGCTTCGACTTGCTTTTGATATTGCGGAGGAGCCGAATAACCACATGAGATGTCAAAAAAGTTGTACCAATTGTCAACATATTCTTCTTGCGATTTGGTGTCTTCAACCAGGCTCATAAATGTATATCCACGCTCAACAATCGATACTCTAAACTTCTCCACGAAGTCGTATCCCAAAATAATGTCACAGTCCATAGTGTTGCTCTCCACTACCAAGAATTTTTGCTGCGTCTTTAGGTTGTCTACGATGACCTCTGTCTCGAAAAAGCTTTTTGCTTTTGTTTGGCTTTTGCCTAGGCCGCAGAGCATTAAGCAACTTTCTTTCAAATCAATCTTACCCAAGTGTTTTAGAAAAGAGTTTTTTACAATTGTGACATCTGAGCCCGTATCAATCAAACCGTCAACGTTTACGCCATTCAGCGACACCGACTTGACCCGTTTTTGTATATTTATTTTACGAACAGCTGATAACTTTCTGGGGCAATTAGTTGAAATATGTTCACTTTCATTGCAACTAAAACATTTTCTATCCACACTATTACAATCTTTACGCTTGTGCTCACTGAAACCGTAATTTCTTTTTAATGTTTTCCACTTTTGCAATAGACGTGATTTTACGATTGTTTTTCTCAATATTATCAAATTTTTTTACATGTTCAAATACACCATATTGCTCTTTTAACTCTTTTAGCGATTTACAGTTGTACATTGAGAACTTGAACTCGCTTTTAATATTAAGGCCATCAACTATGTACCGTATAACTGCCGCGTCTTCGATTTTTCGAGCACTAGCAATTTTTCTCATATTTAGCATATATTCGTGAAACGATTCACCACTGTGCATTTTACGATCGCGTAACTGTTGATGTAGGTCAGCGCTACTCAAATTCGACTCGACCTCACAACATAACATTTGTCTCAAACTCTGAAAATCACTCACTGTTTCTGACTCGAGATATAACTGTGCCGCACCACTCATTTTATTTCTCGCTTGCACATACATCTGCTTGTCTGTGAGCTCGTAAGCTTCAGCATTCTGCTCAAAGTTCTCAAACCATTTCTCTACCGGTACATTGTGACCGTCGAACACACATACAACTTTTTCGAAATGCTCAGGGTTTATTTTGACTTCTGCAGACTTCCTCTCATCCGCTTCGATTTTAAGAGAAAACATTTGTATTAACTGTTGCATCTTTATATCTAGTTCCCTGGGATCACTTTTTTCTACGTCACGAACTTCTTTCACTTCCATATTATTTTTTATCGATTCTTCTTCTTCCACTAGACCGAACGTTTCGTTCAAGGTCTTATTTTCAACGATCTTCTTTTCGTTCTTCTTTTCGTTTTTCGACTTTGCTGGTGTGCGCAATGGTGGCGACATTTCGGTTATTCGCGACTTCGTGGCGCCGACTGACCGACTGTTCGAGAACGATTTCTTAGAAAGGCTACCGCGCACTACTGGAATTTTCACAACTGTACAACTTTTGTTATTTGGATGTTTTGTACCAACTTTTACAAAATCAACCAACTGCAACTTTACAACTTAATTGTTTTTTTTCTAAATTCCAGCACAACCACATATAAACTTTTCTAAGAACTTTCTACACATTATACATGCACTAACACACACAAAACCGGCGAGCCCCCAAATGTGAGGTTAACATTATATTTATGATAGTTTATTGTATATAATATTAACTGAAATGTTTAAAATTGAGGTGTAGTACATATATGTATTTCTTCAAAAACAATGATTAATTTCACAACTGCCGAACGCTCTCGTGACTTCTTCTTAATTGCCCGTTCTCGACGACGTCTGCTCTTCAACCCTTTACTTGCGTCTCTCCCGCGTAGAAGCCTCTCACTCTCAGCTGCTTCACTGCTCGTCAAAATAGGGGTAATCTGAGAATAGTGTGACCATCTCGTCTTTACATGTATGTGTATGCGTGTTGTGCTTTGCTTAAAAATTTGTAGTAAAAAGAGAAATAATTTGAATGTTTTGTTTGTGTGTTGATGAATTGAGTTGCAAGGAAAGAAATTTCAAAATGTAAAAAAATTATTGCCAAGGACTGCAAGGGTATATAAACTTCGGCATTGCCGAAGTTAGCTTCTTTGATATTTCAAATCTAATTTCGTAAAATATTTTTTTCTCGAAAGTTTATCTATAAGGTCGTCAATATGTGGAGTTGGATAATTATCCTTCAGCATACTTTTGTTGAGTGTTCGATAATTCCCCATTCTTAATTCCCCATTCTTCTTTCTTACTGACACTATAGCCGACGCAAACTCTGATTCACTTTCCTTAATATAACCTTTTTCTAAATATTCATCTATAAGATTCTGAACCTGTTGCTTTTTAGCGTATGATAACCGTCTCGGTGGATAATGAAATGGCTTAACATTTTCAAAGGAGAGCTTCATTTCCCATTTTTTTTTCTGGAACCAAAGGCCGTTCGGCATTTTTATAGAACTTGGCAAATATATACCGAAACCGTTCTTTTAGCTTTTCATCGCAATACTCATTTATTAGCAAATCATCGCTTTCATTTGTATTAGGATAATCCAAAGGCAACACATTAAAACACCGCATAACCTCTTCTTCTTTTTCTAAACTTACTAACTCATTCTCTACAATCTTATCTTTCAAACACTCAATTATTGGACTTTCATTTTTTATCATTTCATTGTTAAATCTTTTATTTAATTGACACTCATTTAAATCATGCTTGTACTGACTTACTGAACCCATACTCATAGGACAATCTTTTGAGAATACTTTTTTACAACTCTCTTTTGATATACAATCATTTTCTGACTTCCGATCATTTTTAACACATTCATTTTTTCTACAATCATTTGACCACGGCTTAACTGCATTTTCAATTTTCTTTTCATCAAAAATTTCGCTTATTAACTTAAATTTACATATTGCCATAAAATTTCCAATTTAATAATTCCTACAATAATGAAACATTTTATTTTTTTCTAAATGTGTAATTTGCTATTATTTATTCCAACATAGGTCTCTTCATTGAGGGCACATTCATTAAAGTTTTTTGATCATAAATTGTTTTTTTTTTAAGAATTATTGACAAACTTAGAATTGATCATTAATTTATTTTCAAAATGCATGTTTAAATATGATAATTTTACAAAACTTATCGGGCTCCTTCTTCTTGTATTTGGAGCACGTTGCAATACGATGATCTGCACTGCCACAGCCATAACATGTCCCAGGCTCCCGCTTTGGTTTGCGGCACTCACTGGCAAAATGGCCAAATGCGTTCCAATTGTAACAGTGTTGAGCATCTTTCCATTCCGGGTTGACAGTTTTCTTTCCCACAGCCGAAATCGTCTTGGTCAGCGTTATCTTCTCAAACGCCTGCAACAGATGATCCGGACTCCGAATACACTGCATATGCGCCTGACGCCGTAAGCTTTCCTCGGGAATACCTTCGATCAAATTATCGATCAGCTCCTCCTCACTGAGTTCTATTTCTGCAGCCAACATAATTTTGTGTTGATAAAATGTGGAAAAATCTTAATTTGCCAACCACCAGAGAACGGCAGGGCGTGATGGCAAAAAAATCATACACAAAAATAGCCGAATAATCGTGTCATTCGGCTCAGCCGATCAAACATTCGTATGTACACGAACTCACTGTCGACTTAAATTAACTCTACTCCGCTCATATTTTTTTCTTACTGAGCTTATTTGGCTCAACATTGATTTTATTGCTTGATTTACTTATACGCCCAAATTCTTACTCAATTCACCTCACTGAACGAAAATCAGCGTTGAATGAAAATCAGCTCAAGATGCCGAAGTCATTGAACTCGTTTAGATGCATTACCGTTATGTTTTTGTTTCTTTGTTTTTGAGAATGCTTGCGATTGTAGGTTGAAATGAGCACAATTAGTTTAATTTTGTCATTTCGTCGCTATGGAGTAGGCTATTCTAAAAAAAATACGCACAAATATCTACACATTGGAGACCCGAATATTTTAGCAGAGATTATGAAGGAGGATGGCACTGTTTTACATGGATTTTTGTACTGTCGATCGTGCAGTAATATTTTAAAATATTCGGCCAAACAGTCGTTTAATTTAACGCGACATAAATGCTGCAAGTCGCTAAAAGAAAGCAGTGTTAAAAACTGTAACGGCGGAGGAAAAAAAAGCAGCTACAGATGCTTGTGTAGCATGGGTTACTGAAGATTGCCAACCCTTTTCAGCAATCAATGGATTTGGATTTAAAGAACTTGCAAGATTTTTAATTCATATTGGTGCAAATTATGGAGAAGATGTGGACATTGAAGAACAACGCACAAAATCGCGGACGAAAAAAAAAAATCAAATAAAAGATGAACTAGCCTACATTGTGCAGAACGGTGGAGCATCTGCTACTATTGATTTATAGTCTGACAACTACGTCCATAGAAACTTTTTAGGAGTGACTTTACACTTCCAAAAAGAACAACAACTTTTCGAATTAATTTTGGGCCTCAAATCCATGGATATCCAACGCTCAACGTCTGCAAACATCTGGGCGTCCAATTTGTATTCCAGCGCCGCTGTTGTTAAAATTTTCGTCTGCACTTTGCACACTGTTGTTGTTGTTGTGTTCGTATTCGTGTGGACTCTGCGTTACGATTCTAACGGCGTATTCGTTTTCGTCTGGAATTCGCATTGCGTTGTTGCTGTCTTCATCTTCGTCTTGACTTTGCATTGCATTGTCGGTGTCTTCATCTTCGTCTTGACTTTGCACTGCTTTGACATTTTTGTCGATTTCACCAGAACTTTCTGGTTTTGCGCTGGGCGGCCCCTCGCCACGCACTATTAAAGGGACTCCACTAATCCGAGCGTCTAAAGCAGCCTTGCTCCCATTTGTTGGCAATTCTAGACGTCCAAGCCAGTGTTTTAGTTCAGCGAGTGTATAATCACTTGCATTGATTGCTTGCATTTTGAAGACTGTGCACTTCACTTATTAAATTGTTATTTATGGCACTTGCAAATGGTTTTTTTTTTTTGTTTATCTCAATACAGCTCATTAAATTTTTATTGTTTTTTAGGCGTTTTTTTTTTTTTTTGCTTTTAATCCCACTTCTGAAGTTTGTAGTCGCACACGATGCTTGCTTGTTCAATGTCAAACTCAGAATAATCTTTATTGATTCTCTTTTGTACTTGCTTGCTTATAATTATCATGTGGATCATGGATATCTTACTGTCTATTCCTTATTATACATGTATTACTTATTGCTATGTTTATTAGTAATTGCTACAAAGGCTTCAAAGAAAAACTCCAAATATTATGTCTAATATAGTTTAGAGCGTACTAGCTGCTATGGGCTTCGACGCCTATCTTAATGGTTTTCGTTTATATATATATATAGGAACATAGACGTAAAATACAATAATTAACTTCTGTCTTCATATTTCTTGTTGTGATGTACATCATAAAAATATGATATACATACATTTTTTCAAAACCATGAACATGCTAAAATGATGCTTTTGTCCAAAAATATACCAACTTTAAATCAATTTGAAAGAATCAAACTAAATAAAAATTTTGGAAAACTACTCTCCCATCTCATCTCATCATCAACTTTGGAGCGACCATGCATACTTGAGCATTTCCTTCAATATCAGGGATGACAAGTGGATATGCACAAGGGATTATAATTTAATTGAATGCAGTCATCTCTTCATGAAATTTGTCGATTTTCTTCTATAAGCGTTGAGGAGTTTTGCATTCGCTTTATCATATTTTTAACTTGCACGAAAAATTCAGTTCATTAGGTCGTGCGTATAGCTAGCTATACAAGCTTCAACATATATACATAAATAATGTTTCCAATTATAAATAATCAAAAAACGTATTTTGCTATTTAAAAAAATAAATATTTAAAAGGCAAAAAAATGAAAATCCAAAACTAAATATTTTTGGGCGGGGGTTGAACCAGGGTTTCGTCAGCTTTAGTCAGGACCTCTACTCCTTACACTGCCGAGCGGCTTGAAGTCTACTCGGCGAGTATGGAGAAGATGTGGGCATTGAAGAACAACGCACAAAATCGCGGACGAAAAAAAAAAATCAAATAAAAGATGAACTAGCCTACATTGTGCAGAACGGTGGAGCATCTGCTACTATTGATTTATAGTCTGACAACTACGTCCATAGAAACTTTTTAGGAGTGACTTTACACTTCCAAAAAGAACAACAACTTTTCGAATTAATTTTGGGCCTCAAATCCATGGATATCCAACGCTCAACGTCTGCAAACATCTGGGCGTCCAATTTGTATTCCAGCGCCGCTGTTGTTAAAATTTTCGTCTGCACTTTGCACACTGTTGTTGTTGTTGTGTTCGTATTCGTGTGGACTCTGCGTTACGATTCTAACGGCGTATTCGTTTTCGTCTGGAATTCGCATTGCGTTGTTGCTGTCTTCATCTTCGTCTTGACTTTGCATTGCATTGTCGGTGTCTTCATCTTCGTCTTGACTTTGCACTGCTTTGACATTTTTGTCGATTTCACCAGAACTTTCTGGTTTTGCGCTGGGCGGCCCCTCGCCACGCACTATTAAAGGGACTCCACTAATCCGAGCGTCTAAAGCAGCCTTGCTCCCATTTGTTGGCAATTCTAGACGTCCAAGCCAGTGTTTTAGTTCAGCGAGTGTATAATCACTTGCATTGATTGCTTGCATTTTGAAGACTGTGCACTTCACTTATTAATTTGTTATTTATGGCACGTGCAAATGGTTTTTTTTTTTTGTTTATCTCAATACAGCTCATTAAATTTTTATTGTTTTTTAGGCGTTTTTTTTTTTTTTTGCTTTTAATCCCACTACTGAAGTTTGTAGTCGCACACGATGCTTGCTTGTTCAATGTCAAACTCAGAATAATCTTTATTGATTCTCTTTTGTTCTTGCTTGCTTATAATTATCATGTGGATCATGGATATCTTACTGTCTATTCCTTATTATACATGTATTACTTATTGCTATGTTTATTAGTAATTGCTACAAAGGCTTCAAAGAAAAACTCCAAATATTATGTCTAATATAGTTTAGAGCGTACTAGCTGCTATGGGCTTCGACGCCTATCTTAATGGTTTTCGTTTATATATATATATAGGAACATAGACGTAAAATACAATAATTAACTTCTGTCTTCATATTTCTTGTTGTGATGTACATCATAAAAATATGATATACATACATTTTTTCAAAACCATGAACATGCTAAAATGATGCTTTTGTCCAAAAATATACCAACTTTAAATCAATTTGAAAGAATCAAACTAAATAAAAATTTTGGAAAACTACTCTCCCATCTCATCTCATCATCAACTTTGGAGCGACCATGCATACTTGAGCATTTCCTTCAATATCAGGGATGACAAGTGGATATGCACAAGGGATTATAATTTAATTGAATGCAGTCATCTCTTCATGAAATTTGTCGATTTTCTTCTATAAGCGTTGAGGAGTTTTGCATTCGCTTTATCATATTTTTAACTTGCACGAAAAATTCAGTTCATTAGGTCGTGCGTATAGCTAGCTATACAAGCTTCAACATATATACATAAATAATGTTTCCAATTATAAATAATCAAAAAACGTATTTTGCTATTTAAAAAAATAAATATTTAAAAGGCAAAAAAATGAAAATCCAAAACTAAATATTTTTGGGCGGGGGTTGAACCAGGGTTTCGTCAGCTTTAGTCAGGACCTCTACTCCTTACACTGCCGAGCGGCTTGAAGTCTACTCGGCGTTTGACCTATAATTTATAAGGAAAATATAGAACATATTTCACAGAGCTTGAAACGACGGGGAATTCTACAATATATCCAAAATTCATCTAAATCGGTGATTCGCATACCTGAAATTCTGGCGTTTGACCTATAATTTATAAGGAAAATATAGAACATGCGCCAAAATATTTCACAGAGCTTGAAACGACGGGGAATTCTACAATATATCCAAAATTCATCTAAATCGGTGATTCGCATACCTGAAATTCCCCTTGTAAGATGTGTCTCGTGGTGAGTCTGTCACCGCATGTGCATCGTTTGGGAAGATCGTTGGTAAGCAGATGTTCGTGAGTCATTGCGGTGTGTCCGATTCGGTGGCGCATGAAGGTGGACCATCTATGTTTGCTGGACATATTGTTGCTAGTCCTGTCTCGTTGAAGTGTGTATATTGGTGGTCAAAGGTTGCCCAGTCTGCATCTTTTTTATTTTTTATATGTTGCGATATGTACTGCTTGAATTCTTTTGCAGCGGGGGGTGTAAATACAGTGTGGGAATCGAGCTGCTGCATTTGCTGCTGTGTCTGCGTTTTCGTTTCCCGTTATTCCTTGATGATAGGGGACCCAAAATATGATAATCTTTTTCGTGGTGCATATACTCCTTATTTCTCTTATAAGGTGCTTATCCCTCTACTTCCCAAATTTTTGTTTTAAAAACAAAAATTATTTTTGCACTGGTTACGGGTAAAAAAAAAATATTTGTTCTAGAAAAATTTTTGGTTTCCCGAGATTCAGGATATATTGGGTCAAATCCTAACCCCGCCTAGAGGCGGTCTTGGGAAACATTGCCAAAAAAATTTTTTACTGCATAGTTTTTTGGGCTGTTGTTTATTATTTATGAAAAACTTCAAAATTAGTGCACAAATATTCGAGAATATGCATATTTATAAATATAAAGATAAGTTTAGTTTATTTATGATGAAAATCAAAGAAACAATTTTTTTGCATCGATAAGCAAAGATTAATATTACATTTTCGGCATATAACCTGCGTCTCGGAAGGGCATCCTGTATTTTTACAAGTCTTCTTGCCGTTGATTCGTGGCAAATATTCAGGAAAATGTTCAATTCCATCGAAGCGAATTTCATCAGGCGGTAAAAAAGTCTTTTTTCCGTAACCTTTTTTCTGAGAATTTGCGAGAGGACGTCCAGGAGCTTTGACATCTTTTTTTGATGTACAAAGCACTTTTGCAACTTGTGTTCGAAAATTTGGCAGTTGATATTCGGGATCTTTGGGGTCCGGCTTGTTAATTTTGTGAAACAATATATAAGCATTTACCATCGCAACATCAAGCAAATGTGTGAATACTCGGTTTGTATACTTTAAAGTTTTCCAAGAAATTTTGTATCGACCTATGAGTCCATCTATGTGATCTACGCCACCCATATGCATGTTGTATTCATTTATTGAATTGGGACAATCAATATCAACAAATTTTTTTCTGAGCGCACAAATCGTGTGACAGTGGTTTTCGAAGGCACTTCATTTTGAAATGGCATAACGCCAACATAGGTGGATGCAAGGCGCACTGATTTATTGTCCTTCCATACCGTTAATGAAATGTCAACATTTGCTGCTGAGCCACAGAATTCCGTAGAGTACCCACGTGGAAGTTTCTTTAAAAGATTATCTGTTGGTATCTTGCAATTAGGGATCCGATTTGAGCGTATTGTCCCCAAAGAATAAATTCCTAGTGATCGCAGATAAACAAGTAGTGGTAGCGAAGTATAAAAGTTGTCAAAAATCATTATGTGGTTTTTGAATTTAGGCACTATACTGGACAGTCGAATTACTATGTTTGAAGACGCACCAAGATCTGGGGTTCCCGGAAGAATAACATTATCACCTGCACCACCATATACTTCAAACCTATAGCAAAAACCAGCCGAATCGCACAGGACGAATAGTTTTATACCCCATTTGTGGGGCTTATCTGGCATGTACTGTCGAAGAAATGACTTCATTTTTGTTGCGCACATCTGTTCGTCTACACATAGATGCTATAGAATTTCATCATTTACGAAATATTCAAAGCATTTGGATGGAGTGTCCAGGATCAGAAATTTCTTCATATCGGGATCACAAAATTTGATCGACGATTTATCCAGAACAAGATTTTTTTGACGCCATAGTATCTTTTTAAATGCTTCTGATCTCGGGTCAATGGCCAAAGCAGATCCTACGAAAGCGCCAGATTGATTTATGGTGTTATTAAAGGACTTATTGGCAGATCGACGACTTCCTCTTGGTGATCTATCAAGTTCACTATGCGATTCACCTTGAATAAGAGAAAGCGGACGGCGCTTCCGTTTCGGGGTCGAAGAAGCACTTGATGAAGCATTTAAAGATGATGGTGACAACATTGAAGCTGTGCTGTTACCAAAGCAAATCTGTGATGCAAGTGCTGATTCTGACATATCAAGAACATCGTTAATTGAGACATCAATATCATTTCCAAAACTACCGTAACTAAAAGAATCTTCATGTAAATCGTCTAAATTTTCTTCTTCGTTATCCGTTTCACCATTAAAGTCGAGCATATCTAATGCTACTTTTATTTCATCGTCGGAAAGCGATGACAGTTTAAGCTGTTTTTTGCGGTTCATTGCTGAAATATTTGTGTTTTGATTAACCGTTTTCATTAGAATTGCTTGTATTTAAAACTTACATTATCGAATTTTTTTTCACTAGGTGTCCCAAAACCGCCTCTAGGCGGGCTAACTTTGATCTCAAGTAAAAAGCTTATGGACACTTTTTCTTATAAGTTTAATCTTTTTCTTATTAGTTAACTTGTGCAAAAATATGCTAGTAATTTTTAAATTGAGATATGGGAGTAAATTATATTTTTTTTAAATTTTTGAATTTGACTCTTCGCACCAAATAATTATTTTCTGTGATTTTCACTAAATTCGGCAATTGAATGCTTCTAGCAGCTGTCTTTCGTGGAATGGTAAACTGCGAAAGCTTCAAAATAAATATTTGGGATTCCCCTAAATACATGAAATAAAAATAACTACAAATACAGGTTTAAAAATTAGATTGCGCGACCAATGAAGTTAGCCCGCCTGCAGGCGGTCTTGGGAAGTAGAGGGTTATGGCAATTTAGATTTTTTACTGCAGAAATAGCGGATGGGCTGTCGGAGAAAATTACGAATTTCCCTTTATTGTTTTGAGCGAATATACAAGCATTTAGGATAGCTAGGGCCTCGGCGGTGAATATAGTATACTGTTCGGGCAGTAAACCTCCTGAGATTAGTGATTTTTTTGTCGACTACGGCAAACGGCTACGGATTTGCTGGCATCCAAAATACCCAGGCCCAGTCGCTTAGTTTCTCGCTTTCTTCCAGGGATAGTTTTCTGTATATGACGCATTGTGTATTTTCTTTTGCAGCTCTAGATTAATGGACGTAGCCTGAAATAACCAAGAGAGAGAAGGGGCTTTTCTGTTTGAGTAAATCGCTAGTTCAATTTTAATTTCTTTTACAATACAATTGCGCACCGACGCGTCGGTTTTATGGCTTACGCATCGCTGTCGCACCTCTCCGCATATTGGGACTATATACATCTGATAGGTAAATATTTCACCTACCTAGTGTATGTAGTCCGGTAGTGATACTCGTTGATCCTTTTTAGTTGTATTCCACCAAAGTTAAAAAAACCCCAATATTTAGAGTATTTTTTAAACGCTTCTAGTTCAATAACTATTTAAGTAATTATTAAAATTTATGAAACATGCTATTAACAAAGAACATACTTTTCAGATAAAACCAAAAAATCCAAGATCGATTGTTGAAATCGCCCAATATTCAGTTTTAAAGTTGCGACTTTTTTTAAAAATTATCATTTTTTCCTTTTCACTAAAAATGTCTCAACTTTGGGCGCTTCTAGCACCCATGAATCTCAACCGATTTCAAAAATTTTTCGGATTCATAATCTCTGAAGTATTTCCTATCGATTGCATATATCATTTTTGCCAAACGCGATCATGAAAAAACGTATTTTTGCAATGCTATCCGAGCAGAGGCCCAACTGTGCGACGTATGATGGATAGGACTTTGTACTTCCTTTTGACCTTGCTTGCGTTTACGTAATGTTTGTTTAGCAATACGTTTGATGTTTTGGTATAAGTTTTGCGGTGGTTTCGTACAATCTGTCTTTTATCGATGGAAGTCCTGCCTCTGCTAGGATACATTTGATCGGCGTTGTAGGTAATGCATTTATACTTCTCCGGACAGCGAAATGGTAAGGAACTTGAACTTTTCCTATGTTCGCGTTCGCACTCCATCCATAGATTGGAAGGCCGTAATCCAATTTGGCGAGAATTATTGCTCTGGTATATTAATTAGGACGTTTAAGGGTATGTAAGGGAAATTTCAACAAGGAAATTTAATTATGTTTAGTCTAGCTTCTAAATTATTTCTTTAGCTTTACAGTGTTAACTAAACTTAAATTTTCTATTAAATATTATTCCAAGTATTCTTAATTTATCTACAGTTTCTATTTTTATATTATTAAATGTTAAGTTGTGCGCTGGGCATTGATGTTTACGACAAATGTGAAGTACTTTGCATATTTCTATTGACAGCAAGGCACCAGACGAGTTTCTTGATATCTTGTAGGACTTTTAGAAAGGTGTTTGTTACAGTGTTTCCGTCTTTTAGTTTCGTATAGATTATTGCATCGGCAGCATATATAGATGTCGATTTTTGTTGTAGTACAATCGAGTTTAGTTTATCAAAACCGATTATGAACAGGTTTACCCAAAGTCAGGAGCCTTGGGAGATGTCATTAAATAACAGATGTGGTTTTGATAGTGTGTTGTTTACTCGCAGTCGGAATGACCGGTGGGCCGTTAAGGCATTTACTACACTAAAGACATTTGATATTTAAAGAGCAACCAAGTGTCCATCGTCCCGTGTTTCCGCTTAAAAGCCGATTGGTTGTGTGAAATAAGATTGTTACTGGTTATGAACCACATCAGTCGGCGGGCTAACATTTTTTGGAATAATTTGCTCATACATGGTAAGAGAGATATTGGTCTAAAGCTGTTTATGTCGTGGTTGGGCTTATGTCGTTTGGCGATAGGAACAACCATCGCTGTGGTCCGCGCATGTGGGTATTTTCTTTGATCTAAAATTTGGTTGTAGAGTCCAACTAGCTTGTGTTATGTATCACTTGTCAGGTTTTTTAGCATAGGTTAGGATGTACGATTAAAACTTGGTATTTTGCCTTTTGTCTATGTTAGCGCTGCTTCGAATTCAAGAAAAGTTATATCGGTTTCAAGA
This sequence comes from Drosophila paulistorum, assembly GCA_018152135.1. Taxonomy (NCBI): domain Eukaryota; kingdom Metazoa; phylum Arthropoda; class Insecta; order Diptera; family Drosophilidae; genus Drosophila; species Drosophila paulistorum. Next base: position 3,102,141 of record JAECXG010000035.1, on the reverse strand, counting down.
TGTTTTGCTGGATATGCAACATTGTCTGGGTGGCACTTAATTGCAAGAAGTGTGGCCTTGTTAGAAATATACTCGGACGAGAAGTTTTATTTCATTAGAGTTGTTGGACCATTTTTCTCCTAATGCCTCAGCGATGTTCTTTGAGGCTGATAGTAGAGTTTGATTGACTTTTAAACATTTCAGTGGCGTTTTGGGTACTCCGGTTAAAGTTTATACCATACACCCATAGGGTGAAATGGTATATTAAAGTCGCCAAAATGTATGTAACAAGCATAAAGTATATATATTCTTGATCAGTATCAACAGCCGAGTCGATATAGCCATGTCCGTCCGTCTGTCTGTCCGTCCGTCCGTATGAATGCCTAGATCTCGGAGGCTATAAGAGATAGAGCAACCAAATTCGAAATGTAGGCTCTTGTAGTATGTAGAGTGATCAAGTTTATGTCAAATTTATGACACGCCCCTCTCCGCCCCCGTTATTTTACAAAAACGTTTATCTCAAAAACTATTGTAGCTAGAGGCACCATACTTGGTATGTATATTTGTTTAGTAAATGCGCACATTTTGTATATATAAAGATTTTGACACGCTTCTTTCCGCCCCTGAAATTTGAATATCTCGATTATCTCCAGTAATTTTCTACCTTATGCGATCAAATTTGGTACACTTAAATTTGAAAATTTGAAAAATACCAAATTTGATCAAAATCGGATGAAAAATATCCAAGTTAAGCATATAAACGATTTTCCATAAGGCCGGAGTTGGCCGTTGGCTGGTGGGGGCGCTAGGGTGCTCGTATGCTTGAGTGAGCGAGATACTAAGATATGCTTATAAAAAGCATGTGAACAGAATTTGTAAAAAGGGGTAAATGCATTTGTTATTATAAATTTGAAACATTTGTTTTACTGGTGTATGGTATACCTAAGTCGGTTTTTGTGTTTTTAGATTTAGTTGAAGTGCATCTCTTAAATCGTTAGATGGCAATAGCATATGTTTATGTGAAATGTGACGTTTAATTAAAAAGTGAATTACTTTTTGTTTGTTTTTATAGAGTGAAGATTTTTAAAATAGCCATTGTATGGCTTAGGAACTATAACATTGCTTTTATAGTGTGAAATATGAAACTCTTGAATACATATAATATCTGGGTCTATGTCTAAAATGAAAAGTAAAATGAGTTGTTGATAATTATTTACATATCCATTCATATTCCATTGTAATATTTTAAGGGTCATTAAAATAGGAAGGGGTATAGAAGTTATATGAATGCGGAGAAAAAACAAAAAGGAGAGACTTGACTAAAAGTGAAGATCTTCCATAGAGTCGTCTGATTCGCTGGTGTTTGGTTCGCTGGAATTCGTAATTGTTGGAGAATGCAAATTAAAAGCCGGATATGTGATTATAGTATTCGTTTTACTTCAGAATACTTCAGTATTCGCTAGGATTTTGTGAACGTCAGTTCGTTGTTCGATGTGTTCTGATCGCCGCCGTGTGCAGACGTGTTTTTTTTTTAATGCACCCCGCAAAATTTAGTGTAAAAATAAAAAAGAACGCGTTTGCAAAAATTGTATAGGGCTCTCAGTCGCCTCAGAGACGCCTATTTACAATCATATTGCTATTAGTTTGTTCTAATACCAATAAATACTAAGTTGCAACAACAAAATGAGTACTTTTTTTTGGAAAAGCCATGTCCACCAATTCGGGCCCAGGCTCTTTCGATCCCCACCAGCAACAGCTACAAGAACTAATTGTACAACAACAACGTGAGCGTCGGTCCAACGCAACAATGCGTACTTTTCGGTGCGTACCCCACTGAATGCTACCGTAAGCAATAACACCGAAAGTGCAAGCCACTAAGCAATCAACAGCAGTTTACCGTGGAGAGAGCAGTGTGCTTCTTCATCAATATCGATAAATGGGTCACCGATTGCAGCGACCAGCACCGTCAGCTCGTTGACAGCAACTACTGGAACGCCTTTGACGTCAAACTGAGGACAATTTCCGCATCATCCGTAATGCTAACATCAACTTCTATACCTACCAACTAAAAAGCAGTAAAGGGCTCCAGGTTGTGTTAAAGGGGATCGAGCCATCGGTCCCACCTCAAGTTATAGCAGACGCATTGGCCGAAAAAGGAAGGAAATGAAGTGCATCCAATCTACAACCTTCAGCTTCTATTGCACAGAAAAATCACCGATGAGGAGACCCATCAGAGATACCAACCACCGCATTGTAATACTGCCAGGAATACAACCACACCTCTAACAATTGCAATCTTAGGTCAGTGTGTGTTGGCTGCGGCAAACATCATAAAGATGGTATCTGCATCAAGGACAGAAATAACGTCGCACCAAGACTATGCAGTAACTGTCGAGGGAACCACACAGCCAACTACAGGGGATGTCCTGTCTTCAAGGATCTTAAAACGCACCTAAACGGGCGCAAACTCCCAGCTAGACCAAAAATCACCGTCAACGCCTCCAAAACTACACCGGAGGTATTCTTCGCCAAGGCTGTTAGATCAACTAACATGCCTGCTACAGTAAGTCCTAGTGTATCCTTCGCTAGTGTACTCCGAACTGGACAGACGGAGCCCGCGAAAGAGAACCCGTCACTCCACCATCTACAGAATCCGCGACCTAGCGCACCAGAACTTGGCCAGCAAACTCCAAGTGGTTTAGAGGCCCTATTGATCTCACTTAATCACAACATGACCGCTTTTATGACATTCATGCAAAACTGTATGCAGGAACTGATGCGGAATCAAAACCTGCTTATCCAGAAGCTTATCGAGAATAAATAATGGCTTCCCTACATCTATGTCTCTGGAATGCTAACGGCATCTCCAAGCATAAAAATGAACTGCAACTATTCCTAGACTCAAGTGAAATCGACGTCATGCTGATATCGGAAACACATTTAACATCAAAAAATAATTTTCAAATACCAAAATATACCTTCTACGCAACAAACCATCCAGACGGAAAAGCTCATGGCGGGACTGGTATTCTAATCAAAAATGCATAAAACAAAAAACCTTCCTCAACAGATTCGAAACACAGCACCCACAAGCAACTGCTATAACCATCCAAACCAGCTGTGGCAACACTACATTGGTTGCCTTGTACTGCCCACCACACTTCTCAATCTCTGAAAAGGAATTTACCGATTTCTTTAACACTCTCGGAGATCGCTTCATTGCAGCAGTGGACTATAACGCCAAATATACGCACTGGGGATCTCGCCTGATAAATCCTAAAGGCAAGCAGTTGTACAACACAATAGTCAACCCACTCAATAAAACGGATTGCGTGTCGCCGGGTAGGCCTACTTATTGGCCCACAGAAAGTGTCTTTTTTTGATTGATTTCGCAGTAACCAAAAGGATTCCGCGTAATCGGATCACTGCGGAAACACTGCTAGATTTAACCTCCGATCACTCTCCAGTGCTATTCACACTGACAGGCCTACGTATCGGCGGATAGAACAATTAGTAACGGAAAAACGACCTCTAAGAAGAGAATGGCAGATAACTCGATCACCAGTAGCACAAATTTGCCTAAGGCATGTCAATCGCAACCTCTCAAAGGATATAAGACAAGAGAAAATCTGGGATCAAAGCAAATACATAGAAAATCTCAGTCCAATTGCAAACTGTTCAACGCTCTAATAAGAATTGGCTACTTCCCAAGAGCATGAAAAAGGTCCACTATCATCATGATTCCTAAAGACAAAACCCAGCCATCATCTTATAGGCCAATTAGTTTGCTGCCATGTCTTTCGAAGCTCTTTGAAAAGGTCCTGCATATCCTACTAAACTCATTTCTGGCATCTGAAATCACAATCTTCCGCGAAAAACACGAGACAATTGAACAAGTCAATCGAATAACATCCGAAATACGAACAGCATTCGAACTAAAAGAATAATGTACGGCTGTCTTTCTCGACGTTGCCCAGGCTTTCGACAGAGTTTGGCTGGAGGGTCTTATGTTCAAAATCCGGCAGAAACTCCACACAGTACACCCACAAACTCATGGAATCTTACCTTTAAAATAGGAAATTCGCTGTAAGATGTAATGGCTCCGTCGTGGCTGACTTTGAAATCGAAGCTGGTGTACCGCAAGGCAGTGTACTCGGCCCATTGCTCTACCTGCTGTACACTGCAGAAATGCAAACATGTTACATTTACGCTTAACTGAAGAAACTGTCCAGCTCTAATGCTAAACAACGTACCAACTCCTCAAGCCGTGGATGTCACTTACCTTGGCATCCACATAGACAGAAGACTAACTTGGCGCAAGCACATCGAGGCAAAAAAGTCACAGCTTAAACTGAAAGCGAGTAGCTTACATTGGATAATCAATGCTCGGTCCCCTCTACGTCTGGAGTATAAAGTACTCCTATACAACTCCGTACTGAAACCCATCTGGACTTCCGGGCCGTTCTATGGAGAAATGCAAGTACCAGCAATGTCGACATTATACAAAGGGCGTAGTCGAAGATTTTAAGATCAATCACTGGGGCTCTGTGGTACATACGGAATGACAACATTCAAAATTATCTAACCATACCTAGCGTAAAATCTGAAATAGGTAGTCAACAACTAAAGTATTCTTCGAAACTGGATGTACACCCTAATGTTCTTGCCAATTCCCTTACGCGAACTAATAATAGAACTCGTCTTAAAAGAAATGACAGACCATACCAATAATAAGTGATTAGGGCCGCCTGCAATATCCCCTGGATATTAAGTACTAGATTAAGAAAAATATCTCAAACTTGTTGTTAGGCTCTAATTTAAGAGTAGATTCAACAAATATATATATTAAACTTAAAAAAAAATTTGTTTGTTGTTCGTGTGTTGTCTTCGCCACTGAAGAAGATCCAGCTCACTACTTGATGGTCGAATAGAAACAGAAAAAAAAGAAAAGAAATAAAGTGGTATGTAAACTAGTGATAGCGACGAGCTTATCACCGATGACGTCTGTTCTCGCGGAGTTCTAGACGCTGACTGCTCCAAATATTTGTTTTACATACAATACCAAAAAGAATTTCTTTCATAACCCTTTCGACCTTAAGTTTTCCCTGTGGAATGGTATTTTTTTTTTACTCATAATATTTTTATATGTTTTTTCGAAAAATTTAGGTCAAAATTGTAAGTTGCCATGCCATGCCATTTCCTATCAAAATAGAGCTTGAAATTGTGCTTCGTGGGAAGTTCTTTTCTCAGGTATAAGACTTCATCCGAAGATAGGCCCAAACCAGCATAGGTGCCATCACCAACGTACAACGTAAAGTTGTACACTAAACCAGAGGTTCCAGCAAGTTTAAACAATTTTAGACCCCATTGATGCGGCTTAGCTGGGTGGTATTGCTTTAATGCCGATCGAACTGAATAATCGATGCTTGGATGTTCTTCCTATGGTAGCATTTAAAAAAATTTCCTTGACACTTTTCGGTAAAGGACGTATTTTATACAGTTTGAAATCACCACTTTTACTTTGTTTTGTATTATTGTTTATATGTTTCTTAATTTTTTTAAACCTTGCGCCCAGGCTTGCGTCTGTTATAGCTGTAAGTTTTAAATATTTAACCATGCCATTTTCAGTTGCGGCAATTTTAGAGCGCCCAAGTACAACAAAATATTAATATAGCGTTTGATATAATCAGCAGTGCATTTGGACATGGTTTTGCATTGCAAACAAATCTGTTTGACTTGCGATCAAATCAATAACTTTCGTATCAAAAAATGGCGTCTTTCTCCACTTTAGTGTCTTATGGTCAACTCTCTCAAATTATCCACAACAACAAGGTCAGATCAATTTTTAAATTTAATGTAGGTTGAAATTTATCTTCAGGAAGAGCAAATGGTTCGGTACTAGAAACATCACAATTGGAGGAATCCAATACAAATATAAGATTTAAATATTTGCACATTTGCAGAAAACACAGATGTGTATTGCCCATTTTAACTATTGAAAATAAGACAATAAACTATGTTGACAGCCTAAAAATTCTTGGCATTATATTCGACCGAAAATTTAACTTTAGATCTCAATGTGAATACCTCAGAAATAGCTTAAGAAATAGACTAAATATAATTAGAATTCTCACATCAAAATTTTCACAAATACATCCGAACCCTCTAATAAACGTTACTCGGGCTCTGCTACTGTCCCGAATCGACTATGGGCTACCTATCTATGGCTAGAGCGCAAACGCAAATCTGAAGCAACTCGAGGCACCTTATCACGCAGCGATTCGACGCAGCTTAAACGCTTTTCCAACATCTCCCATTAAATGCGTACTCGCCGAATCGGGACTCCCCTCTATTAGTGTAAGACTGGAAGAGGCTACATATAATCTCATTCCCAAACTCAAACACTCGCCTAACAAAATGCTCAGTAAACTTTACAGGAGCGCTTTGAACGCCAAAAGAAGGTACAAAGTGAAATCGACTATTCGTCGAGTCGCAGATTTCGCTAAGAACATTAGCTCTGTCGATATGCCACGCACTATCCAAAGCAACTGCTACCCTCCCTGGCATCTCCGCAACTCTTTTTTTAACACTACGCTTCATGAGTACAAAAAGGATAAAACCCCCTCAGAGGTTTATGAACAACTATTTATCGACGCCGGAAAAGCCTACAAAAACTGGAAATGGCTATACACCGATGGCTCCTTACGCAACAACACCGCTGCTTTCGCTGTAGTAGACTCCGACAACGTCATTGTTTCCTGCGGGATCCTACCAGAATGCTCCACAGTTTTCTCTGCGGAGGCCCACGCTATTCTTAATGCGTGCAAGGCTGCAGAATCCTACAAAGATCGGCATGTGATCTGCACCGACAGCCAACATAAATTCAAAAAACGAACTTATCTTGCAGATACGCATTCTACTAACCAAAAACACTAACCGCATAACACTTTTCTGGGTACCTAGTCACATAGGCATAGCAGGAAACGTAAATGCCGATAAGGCTGCCCAATACGCAGTTCACGCACCCCTATTTATAACACCACCAACAGAAGGATCCTCCCTAAAACGACAAATCGCCAAACACATGGGCTCCCAAAAAGAAAGGGTTTGGACAACTTTTCATCACTGGTACAAGACGTTTAATCCCGATCGCAAAGGCTTAAGGATTCCCCCGAACATAACAAAACAAAAATGGTCCGCATTTATCCGAGTTCGTATTGGCCATACAAAATTGACCCACGAGCATCTTCTGACAAGGTCTAATATGCCAATCTGTCCCTGTGGCATTATCACCTCAAATTAAACACGTCATCATCGAATGCCCCAACTATAATAGCATCAGAGCCCGAATTTTTCAACACTTATCACCTATTAAACTTCTTACTAACCCTACGTCCGACAACATCAATATAATATTTGATTTCATTAACTCTTGTGAGATAGCAGATAAGCTATAAAATAAATTGTAGAGTCGAAGGTCATAGTCACTAGCACTCTCAGCCACTAACAAAAACCCCCTTTAGACTTAATATTGTATATTATTTCTAATCTTATAAATAAATATTTTCCACTAGAATTTAAGACAGCATTGACTAAAGATAAAGATAAGCCTAGAAGGCCATCAATAAAGTCATGAGACATAGAGGGCAGCAAGATGGTAGATTCATCTGTTAGTGAACATGCTAAAGCAGGTAAATTAAAATCATCTAAAACTATGAACATGTCTTGATTGGAAACTAAAGAGGAGACAAACTGAATTGCCTCTAACTGATTAAAACAGACCAAAATGTCTGACAATGGTGGAGTTTTCTTCCTTACAGTATATTTCTTAACTATAATATGCTTTGGCCAAAAATCTCGACATATAATGTGGAAGATATTGGCAAAAACTTTTATTTTAAAAGGTGAAATATCCCGAGAATAAGAAAATTTAAACTTTTCCACAGCAATGTTTGAGACGTTTTCTCCGAATATAGGCTATTACATCATCAGATGTGACAACAGGGTCTGGCCTAGAAACAAATATGTGTTTCTTTGGTGGTTTGTCAACGAGAGGCCGCGGTCCCGACGCGTCAGCTGCAGCAGCAGTCCGCCTCATAAATGACCGCATCTTATCCATACTTTAAGCCACCACCCATTAGCAATAGAGTCCCTGATTCTACCTGTGTAACATGCTCACTTAACGTGAACAGCATTGTCACACATCCACCACAGAATATAATCATGGGAGTCAACCGCATTAGTAGCAACTATGCAATTACTTTTTAAGCAGACAACCATTATATAATAAATAAATTTAATTTAAGAAAAAGGAATTTAAAAAATTTAAAGGTAACAAAATCTGTTAATAAAAATATACTGACCAGTTCTGACACAAGGGTTAATGTGCAGGTTAAGCCTTCCCAACTAAAGAGTAAAAAGTTCAAGTGATAAACACAAAAACAAAAACACGCATCAATGAGTCGCGGATAGGCAAAATACGAGAGCGCAATCAAATGAAAATAGGAAAGAGCGAGAGAGCGCGTCAAATTGAATTGTTACAACGGTAAAATGTAAGAGAAAAGGAAAAGAGATAAGCAAAACAATAACACCGCTAATGGAAGTTTTGTTGTAAGATTTAATTTATGTTGGAATTGTTCAAGAGTTTGTTTTGCAAACGCACAAAAACTAGTTTAATCATTCACGAAATTAAATGAAAATTCGAACGATAAAATTTTAGTTAGGCAGAAAGTGAATTTATAAGTTATGAAAAATTATTATTTCTAGTATAGTCGAGGCACCGTAGGCCAATGATTTTAAATACAGAGAAAGGATGAATAAATCGGGTGCTAAATATTTCGGAATTAAAAAACCAAAAACAAATAATAAACAGAGGGCCGGGGCTTACTTCGACCGCGTCAAAGTTTGTATACCTTTGCAAAATTATTGTAACTCTTTTCTTACCTATAGTCTTTAAAGTGGATAAACATTCTAACGTTTTTCTAAATAGTCTAATGTTTGCGCAAGAACGGCCTCCAATCTTAGCATGGCAAGTAACAAAGTTATTGATCAAAGTCACTGTTTTCCACCGATCGTTCCCATGAGAGCTATATGATATAGTCACCTGATCTTTATCAAATTTGGCACAGTCGTTTATACATAGGTGTAATAAACTCAAGAAAACCGAAGTTATTGGTCACTGTTCGTGACTTTGCCGTTTGTATGGGAGCTATATGATATAGTGGTTTGATCTGGCTGAATCCAAGATATACAACCTATGCACTATATATAAGCCTACATGCAAAATTTCAGCTCTGTAGTTCTTACGGTCTAGGAGGAGTTTGCGCTGATCCAGACGGATGGACAGGGCTATTTGAACTCGTCTCGTCGTGATGATCAAGAATATATAGTATTCTTTTTATGGTCGGATATGCTTCCTTAATATACCCTTTTTGTAAGGGTATAAAAAAGCGTAGTCCACAAGAGACGACAGAGACGGCAACACGGCAACAAACCAGAGAGACAACGACATGGTCGTGCGCAGCTTTACAAGGCAGCAATAAGACAAACACCTAAGAGAAGAGGCGACGAGGCTCGAAGAGTGCGAACAACGAGGTAGAGACTGTACTAACGACGGGATACAACATGGTACAGACTGTGCGAACGACGAGGCACAGAATTCACGAAAAGAACATTATTCACACAGACGGCGGCATCAACCATCGCAAATGCGAGTAGTAAAACGTAGAGAGTATCCGGTTTTGAGGACAAGACTTAAATTATATCCAGAGAGCATTCAGATTGACGACATCTGCACAGGTATCCAGAGAGCAGTAGCGACGTAGGAATACCACAACGAGTTTTTAGAGAGCCACATTTGCATTAACGGCGGTATCAACCCCAAAAGGGTGTGTGACGCGGCAATCGAGTACAGAGGCGTTCGTAGCGATTTTGGCTTATGAGACAGATGGCAACTGATTTGAAATATAAGAGCAAGTATTAACTGAGCAAGAAAAAGGTCATAACCGAAGAGTAAAACATTCGAAAAACAATGTAGATGGGTATCAATTCAATTAACACACTAACGCTAGCTTAAGATACATATTCAAAATTTGTTACATGATTTGTTTGAATTTAAATTATGCGACACGACGAGATCTTGCAACTCACGGTAGGAGACCTTAGAGAAGAGTTGATAGAGAGTAATTTGAGTGTTAACAAGGGAGAGTTACAAGGAAGGCTAATATTTTTTTTTTGAATCAGGAGTTAAAGAAGCATCATTCTACGAGGACTCACTAGCTTTAGATGAAGAAGTTTCAGAGAAGTTATCCGCATAACCAGAAAACAAAACAATGCATAAGCTACTCGAAAATAGAATATGAAAACACAGGGAGAGCATAATCGAATACTTTTATGAAATAAAGAGTTTGGCGGAAAAAAGCAAATTAGATGAAGAAAGATAGAGTATATACATAGGTGTAGAGGCTATACCAAATTCGAAGCAGAACAAGAGCGCGTTGTATCAAGACAAGGATTTTAGAGAATTACGAGAAAACCTGAAAATGTATGAGAAAATCTTTACTGAGAAAAAGTCAAAATGGCAAAAAGTATCGAAATTCGAGAAACGGCAGCAGGATTTTGCTATAAATAAACCAAGATTCTGCAAGTGCGGAGTAAGAAATCACATAGCGAAAAAATTCAAGGAGAGCGATATGAAGTGTTTTCATTGTATCTAAGAAAGCAGGAACAGAGTTTGAGGTATTTTCCTCAAAATGCCCAGCAACTTACTTAGAAATTGGGTAACCGTGTTTTAAAAAATATCAAAGAAGCTATCTTCGGCTACGCCAAAGTTCAGCCTTGCAGTCCTTGGCAATAATCTTTTTACATTTTGAAATTTCTTGCAACTCCATACATCAATAAACAAACAAAACATTCAAATTATTGCCCTTTTTACTACAATTGTTTCTTCTTCTTACAATATTCCCTAAGCAAAGCACAGCACGCATACACATACATAGCGCTGCGTCTGTTTGTGTATGCATGTGCTCTGTTGATTTGATGATGACGTAGTAGGCAGCAGGCAGATTTGAGCCGATTTATATTGACTGTAACTTATGTTCTTTTTTTCCGATCAGATTCAAATTTTGGGATCTGAGATTTTATATCCAATATCACCGTATTGGTAAATTTCATGGAGATACTCCAATTTTTGCAAAAATGTTTAAATGTCTAGAACTATATGATATAGTAGTCCGATCGCCATGATATACGTTATCTTACCCGGGTAATAAAAAGTGCACAAAAAAATTTCATCGCGATAGACGCACAGACGGACGGACAGACGAACAGACGGTCAGATGGACGGACATGGCTATATAGACTCAGCTTCTCATGCTGATCAAGAATATATATACTTTATGGGGTCGGAAACGTCTGCTTCTGTGCGTTACAAACATCTGACCAATTTTATAATACCCTCTACAAGGGTTTAAAACAAAAGATACAAGCGCAATCAAATGAAAATAGGAAAGAGCGAGAGAGCGCGTCAAATTGAATTGTTACAACGGTAAAATGTAAGAGAAAAGGAAAAGAGATAAGCAAAACAATAACACCGCTAATGGAAGTTTTGTTGTAAGATTTAATTTATGTTGGAATTGTTCAAGAGTTTGTTTTGCAAACGCACAAAAACTAGTTTAATCATTCACGAAATTAAATGAAAATTCGAACGATAAAATTTTAGTTAGGCAGAAAGTGAATTTATAAGTTATGAAAAATTATTATTTCTAAATTTTTCTCCAGAACTGCAAAACAGTCATCAATAGCATTATCACTTTCTTCCTCAGTGGAGACATCCCAATCGAAGTAATTAATTCTCGCAATATCATCAACCGACAATCCTTTCTCTTTCGGTCTCATACCTTAATTACCAAATGGTCCACAAGCAAAATTGAACTATGAAAATTACTCGCATGATTAATTACTTATAATTATCAAATTTAACTTCAGCCCTATTAAGTTAATTCTTTATCTAAGAAGCTAATTTCGGCTATGCCGAAGTTTATATAGCCTTGCAGTCCTTGGCAATAATTTTATACATATTCAAAATTTATTTTCTGCAACTCAATTCATAAATAATTTAAGACAGAAGTGTGCAACGCATAGAAGGAAGCATCTCCGACCATATAAAGTATATATATTCTTGATCAGCACGACGAGCCGAGTTCAAATAGCCATGTCCGTCCGACCGTCCGTCTGGATCGACGCGAACACCTCCTAGACCGTAAGAGCTACAGAGCTGAAATTTTGCATGTAGGCTTGTATATGATACTGTTTTTATATCTCGGATTCAGCCGGATCGGATCACTATATCATATAGCTCCCATATAAACGGCAAAATCACGAACAGTGACTTTTCTCAATAACTTCGATGTTTTCTCAGCCATTGTCGTGAAATTTAATATTGGTCAGTCTACTACACCTATAAAACTATTAATTCAAGGTCGAGGCACCGTAGGCCAATGATTTTAAATACAGAGAAAGGATGAATAAATCGGGTGCTAAATATTTCGGAATTAAAAAACCAAAAACAAATAATAAACAGAGGGCCGGGGCTTACTTCGACCGCGTCAAAGTTTGTATACCTTTGCAAAATTATTGTAACTCTTTTCTTACCTATAGTCTTTAAAGTGGATAAACATTCTAACGTTTTTCTAAATAGTCTAATGTTTGCGCAAGAACGGCCTCCAATCTTAGCATGGCAAGTAACAAAGTTATTGATCAAAGTCACTGTTTTCCACCGATCGTTCCCATGAGAGCTATATGATATAGTCACCTGATCTTTATCAAATTTGGCACAGTCGTTTATACATAGGTGTAATAAACTCAAGAAAACCGAAGTTATTGGTCACTGTTCGTGACTTTGCCGTTTGTATGGGAGCTATATGATATAGTGGTTTGATCTGGCTGAATCCAAGATATACAACCTATGCACTATATATAAGCCTACATGCAAAATTTCAGCTCTGTAGTTCTTACGGTCTAGGAGGAGTTTGCGCTGATCCAGACGGATGGACAGGGCTATTTGAACTCGTCTCGTCGTGATGATCAAGAATATATAGTATTCTTTTTATGGTCGGATATGCTTCCTTAATATACCCTTTTTGTAAGGGTATAAAAAAGCGTAGTCCACAAGAGACGACAGAGACGGCAACACGGCAACAAACCAGAGAGACAACGACATGGTCGTGCGCAGCTTTACAAGGCAGCAATAAGACAAACACCTAAGAGAAGAGGCGACGAGGCTCGAAGAGTGCGAACAACGAGGTAGAGACTGTACTAACGACGGGATACAACATGGTACAGACTGTGCGAACGACGAGGCACAGAATTCACGAAAAGAACATTATTCACACAGACGGCGGCATCAACCATCGCAAATGCGAGTAGTAAAACGTAGAGAGTATCCGGTTTTGAGGACAAGACTTAAATTATATCCAGAGAGCATTCAGATTGACGACATCTGCACAGGTATCCAGAGAGCAGTAGCGACGTAGGAATACCACAACGAGTTTTTAGAGAGCCACATTTGCATTAACGGCGGTATCAACCCCAAAAGGGTGTGTGACGCGGCAATCGAGTACAGAGGCGTTCGTAGCGATTTTGGCTTATGAGACAGATGGCAACTGATTTGAAATATAAGAGCAAGTATTAACTGAGCAAGAAAAAGGTCATAACCGAAGAGTAAAACATTCGAAAAACAATGTAGATGGGTATCAATTCAATTAACACACTAACGCTAGCTTAAGATACATATTCAAAATTTGTTACATGATTTGTTTGAATTTAAATTATGCGACACGACGAGATCTTGCAACTCACGGTAGGAGACCTTAGAGAAGAGTTGATAGAGAGTAATTTGAGTGTTAACAAGGGAGAGTTACAAGGAAGGCTAATATTTTTTTTTTGAATCAGGAGTTAAAGAAGCATCATTCTACGAGGACTCACTAGCTTTAGATGAAGAAGTTTCAGAGAAGTTATCCGCATAACCAGAAAACAAAACAATGCATAAGCTACTCGAAAATAGAATATGAAAACACAGGGAGAGCATAATCGAATACTTTTATGAAATAAAGAGTTTGGCGGAAAAAAGCAAATTAGATGAAGAAAGATAGAGTATATACATAGGTGTAGAGGCTATACCAAATTCGAAGCAGAACAAGAGCGCGTTGTATCAAGACAAGGATTTTAGAGAATTACGAGAAAACCTGAAAATGTATGAGAAAATCTTTACTGAGAAAAAGTCAAAATGGCAAAAAGTATCGAAATTCGAGAAACGGCAGCAGGATTTTGCTATAAATGAACCAAGATTCTGCAAGTGCGGAGTAAGAAATCACATAGCGAAAAAATTCAAGGAGAGCGATATGAAGTGTTTTCATTGTATCTAAGAAAGCAGGAACAGAGTTTGAGGTATTTTCCTCAAAATGCCCAGCAACTTACTTAGAAATTGGGTAACCGTGTTTTAAAAAATATCAAAGAAGCTATCTTCGGCTACGCCAAAGTTCAGCCTTGCAGTCCTTGGCAATAATCTTTTTACATTTTGAAATTTCTTGCAACTCCATACATCAATAAACAAACAAAACATTCAAATTATTGCCCTTTTTACTACAATTGTTTCTTCTTCTTACAATATTCCCTAAGCAAAGCACAGCACGCATACACATACAGTTCATGTAGCGCTGCGTCTGGTTGTGTATGCATGTGCTCTGTTGATTTGATGATGACGTAGTAGGCAGCAGGCAGATTTGAGCCGATTTATATTGACTGTAACTTGTGTTCTTTTTTTCCGATCAGATTCAAATTTTGGGATCTGAGATTTTATATCCAATATCACCGTATTGGTAAATTTCATGGAGATACTCCAATTTTTGCAAAAATGTTTAAATGTCTAGAACTATATGATATAGTAGTCCGATCGCCATGATATACGTTATCTTACCCGGGTAATAAAAAGTGCACAAAAAAATTTCATCGCGATAGACGCACAGACGGACGGACAGACGAACAGACGGTCAGATGGACGGACATGGCTATATAGACTCAGCTTCTCATGCTGATCAAGAATATATATACTTTATGGGGTCGGAAACGTCTGCTTCTGTGCGTTACAAACATCTGACCAATTTTATAATACCCTCTACAAGGGTTTAAAACAAAAGGAGATTCATTGAGGAGTAAGATACAATTTGCGCAGAAAAAATATGAATGGACAAGTACGATTCTAAAAGTGTTAGAGAAAGGAAAGCTTGCCAATTATTATATGCAGTCCAAGGTTTTATGAAGGGATCCCGTCAAGGAACTTATTGTAATGCCTGCTAGCCTAGAACGAGAGATAATATTGGTTGCTTATCGACAAGGGCACTTTGGAGTTAGGAGAACTAATGATCCAGTAGAGAAAAAGTATTATATCCAAATTTTGCCGAGTAAAGTAGAGATAGTGGTGAAGTCCTGTAGAGAATGTTTTGTGAGTAAGGCGAAAGAGAAGGTAAACAAGACGCGAGAGGAAAACTTTAAATCGTTTAATAAAGGTCGAAAATCTATAGGTGAATATGAGGTGGACAAGCGGTCGCAGTTTGGATCAGGTCTTAAGCTTAAGGGAAATATTTAGGACCTTATCTATTTGAATATTTGAAAAAATGGTTCCACGAATCGGGGCGAATGTGGATGGCCAAAAGTAGGATCGCGGTATGGGCAGTAGTAGAGATGACTTCAAGTAAAAATCGGTATCGATATAATATCGACAAGAAACGATATACGATGCATGAGGAATAGAGAATCTAGCAGTCAGTCTGTGGAGTAGAGTGAATCTGGAAATTTGCGTCTAGAGAAAGAGTCTGTTGAGTTGCGTCTCGAAGAGTCTGGGCAGTACATTCGTAGTATGTGCGACGAATAAAAAAAAACATTGTTAAGTTATGTAATAATTTTGTCAACAAGCTAATAATACTAACATAATACAGTAAGGCTGATGAAATCAAACTAGTGTGTAAATTGAATCTCCACGACTTTGGAACTCCTCCAGGAAATATCATCTGGGATAAGGTTGAATATATAAGGTCACACATATAAAAAATCAAGGTTGTTGGCGAGCTAATTTCACAATAAACAGTCACTAGCAGTTGAAGAGAAACGTTCGATACCAAAGGAAGAGGGCAAATCTTTTGAGTGTGGTGAGTCCTCCAAAGTAGAAAAAGCCAATGTTGTAGATGATAAATTAGTAAAAGCATCAGGCAAATTTACTCTTTCGGACTTGGAATGGGTCTTGAATTTGTATATACAAAGTTAGCCAAAAGAAATCAGCCGATGTTGTTTGGCTCTTATTTTTTTTTCTCAATAAAAATACGTCGATTCTGTTTTTAAATTATATTCTTTTGACCAATAAAATTCTCAATTTAAAAAAAAAATCAGGGTTTTTTTTATTCAGAAATAAATTAAAGCAAACCAACATTAATTGACTTCTTTTGGCCCACCAAGTGAGGAAGGAAGATGCAGTGGTGTGTGTGGACGATATAATTAACCAAGTGTTACCGTGGACGATGGTGTTTATCTATTTATTTATTTTTATACCCTTGAAAAAAGGGTATATATCCGAAGTGTGCAACGCATAGAAGGAAGCATCTCCGAACATATAAAGTATATATATTCTTGATCAGCACGACGAGACGAATTCAAATAGCCATGTCCATCCGTCCGTCCGTCCATCAGGATCGATGCGAACTCCTCCTAGACCGTTAGAGCTACAGAGCAGAAATTTTGCATGTAGGCTTGTATATACTGCAGGGGTTGTATATCTCAGTTTCAGCCGGATCGGAAAACTATATCATATAGCTCCCATATAAACGGCAAAGTCACGAACAGTGACTTTTATCAATAACTTCGTTATTTTCTGAGCTGTTATCATCAAATTTCAAATTGGTGATTATTTTACACATTCTAACGACTGTGCCAAATTTGATCCAGATCGGGTGACTATATCATATAGCTCCACTTGGAACGATCGGTCGAAAACAGTGACATTTGCCAATAACTACGTTTTTTTGGACACGATTGCTTTTCAATTAAACATTTGTTATTTTAATATATCTGTTAATGACTATGCCGAAATTGATAAAGATCGGGTGACTATATCATATAGCTCCCATAGGAAGGATCGGTGGAAATCAGTGACTTTCATCAAAACATCGCTATTTCCTATGCTAAGATTGTAGGCGGTTCTTTCGCAGACATTCCACTTCTTGGATAAAACGATTTTACACTTTGATGACTATGGGTAAGGAAAGAATTACCAAGATAGTTACAAGGGTATACAAACTTTGACGCGGTCGAAATTAGCTCCGGCCCTCTGGATATTTATTAAGCAATATTTTGCTTTTTGTTTTATACTCTGTCTCTTACCACTGGTGGGGGAAAACAAGAGTTATTTTATTTTTGCTAGCTTTAGCTGATCTAAGCATTTACACTTGCAAAAGAATTCAGACCTAAAGGCGCTGATTCACCTTTTGAGTCTCATACCACTGGTGGGGGACAACTACAGAGTTCCTTTTTCTCGAAAGCCCACAATCAATAGGGATTCCCGGAGAGAAGGAAAATAGCCCAGTCTTCATTCGTTGTATTCAAAATATGAATTGATTTTTTTGGTTTTTAAAAATACCTTTTCTAATTTTTTTTTTTTAAAATACCTTTTCTAATGCACCACGATTTCGGGGGTTGAAAATTGTTAATATTTTATACTCAGCGTTTGCTACTTGATACCGCGTCGTTGTAATAATATTAAGTGTTTTCCAAAGAGTGTGGATGCATGTTTTGTTTGGTATTAAGCAATAATCATATGAATCTTTATGACTTATTTTTGTTTTAAGTTTCGTTTTGTATATTTATTTACTGCATCTGATTTGGTGAAGCCATTTCAGATGAACACGATGTGTAATCTTAAACAGAGAACAAAAATGTTTTAAGTGTGGTGACCCATCGCACATAATAAGAGACAAGAAAACGTTCATTTGTTATAAGTGTGGCGAAACAGGCCGTCGATTATTTCAATGTAAGAAAAAGACCACAAAGTTTCTGAGTAACAAAGGAGATGAGTTATTTGATCGCAAGTATTTATTTATTTTTTTATGTCAACTAAATCAGCAGTCGACAAAAAAGCTTAAGCTAAAATACATATAATAATTAATTCACGAAGGTATTACGCACAACTAAACATCCCCGACCCGGGGATGCCAGCTATGCCCCGATTCACAGCCAGTGTGGTCAGGGATGAGTTGCAGCCAATCCAATATCCAGTTCTGAATGTTATCAATGGTTACGCTGTAGATAATTAAAAAGTATAGCGCGAAGAGAAGTGACAGATAGATGAGTAGAAATAAGGTGAAAAAGGTTGTTAAACGATTGGCAAAGAACACGAAAAGGTTCGTGAAGAGAATAGTTAGTTAGACATCTACTAAAGTGAAGAGGAAAAAAGTTTCTGGTCCGACGTGAGGGAACACAAAAATATAGCGTATCTAGTAAACTAGTAGAAATGACTTCGCCGTTGACTAGTTTATGGAGAAAGAGAATGCCAAATACGAGCCTACGGTTCTAAAGTGAAGGAAGATTAATAAGAAGAAGTCTGTCAGAATAAGAAGGTAGGCGGAGACTCGGGTCCCAATTAAGACCGCGTAACGCGAACTTAAGGAATTGCTTCTGAACCGATTCAATACTACGCTGGTGAACAATATATTAAGGGTTCCACACTGGCGAGCAATATTCCAGAGTAGGGCGAACTAACGAAGTGTATAAAACCTTTGTCACATATGGATCATCAAATTCTTTGGCCCAAGGTTTAATGAAGCCAAGAAGACTGCATGCTCTATTGACAATTAGAGATATATGAACATTAAATGAAAGTTTTGGGTCGAACATAACACCTAAGTCTTTGAATGATGGTACACAATCTAACAGAACAGACTTAATAGAGTAATGAGCTAGGAACGGCGACAAACGACTGAAAGTCATAAAAGAGCACTTAGAGGCATTAAGGTGTAATTTATTAACGTGACACCAATCACAGAACACATCGTGATCTGATTGCAAGTACTGCTGGAAAGAAGGATCATTATATGAATAACAAATCTTGACGTCATCAGCAAACATGAGCACGCGTGAATGAGCCAAGGCCAAAGGCAAATCATTTATAAACAAGGTAAATAACAGTGGGCCCAGATGACTGCCTTGGGGGACACCTGACGTAACTCGAACAGTTTTAGATATCGAGGAACGAAAATACACCTTTTGGGTTCTACCAATTAGATACGACTTCAACCAAGCCAATAATTTCGGGGAAAAACCCGTGATGTTAAGTTTCATGAGAAGCATAGAGTGATCAACCGTATCGAAAGCCTTACTAAAGTCAATATAAATAACATCAGTTTGACACTTTTTACGGAAGCCATGGTGTACAAGGGTATTCAATTCCAAAAAGGTTGGTAAGCGACGAACGACCTTTCATGAAGCCATGCTGACAAGGAGAAATAGTGGATCTGGATAGATGTTGAAGGTATTGCCGAAAGTTTGGCAATGCCACGGTAGTTAGAAATATCCGATTTGCTACCCTTTTTAAAAAGCGGAATAATAAAAGACTCCTTTTAAATATCAGGAAAGCTACAAGTCTCACTCGAAATAAAGAATAACCGAGATAAAGGCTTAGATAGGGAAATCGAACACATTTTAAGGATGCAACTAGGTATATTATCAGGCCCGGGTACGAAGGAAGACGTCATAGATGACACGCTAGAGATAATGCAGTCTTCAGTAATACTAGGAAAAAACATACAGTTTAAATGTGAAATCGAGAAGGGATAAGGTGTGGGATCCGAAGCAGTAGTAGAATAAGTCGACTGAAAGAATTTAGCAAACAGATCTGCAATATCTGAATCATTATTAGCAGTCTGGTCATTAAGTCTGAAGGTGGAAGGTAGTAAATTAGAGCGTCTTTTGGAATTAACAAAGTTATAAAACCTTTTGGCGTTCTTATAAAATTCAACTTACAGCGAACGATATAATTATTGTAGCATTGAGTATTTAAAAGACAAAACTGAGACTTGGCTACACAATAATTTGCATAGTCAAGTCGCGAACCTGTTTTTTAAAATTTTTTAAAATATCTCGATTAAATGTTACGGAGATTAGAGAGCCTACGTGTGAACCAGACTGTCGCACTGGAAACGGTAGAGACATTCACATAAGGAACGCATTTATCAATTAGAGAATTAAGAGCCGAGTAGAAAAAATTCACGGCACAATCTATATCACAGCACTCAAATAGAAATGACCAATTAAAAGAGAAAATGAGGCTGTTAAGAAGATTGAAATTTGTTTTACGAAAACATCTACGACGAGAATTTGAGATGTTATTAAATGAATTATTAACGGAATTGTAAGAAATAGTAACTTCAATGGTGGGGTGATAAGGATCTTCAGGCTTCACTAGGGGCTGTGTTTGCGATACAGCACTAACAGTGGGATCCGAGACAAAAACAAGATCGAGCATTCTTTTAGAAGAGTTAAGAAAAGAATTCAACTGATATAGCGGACATTCAAGTAGGCTATCAAGAAAAACATGTTGAGATGAAGGAATTAAGAAAGATAGATTATCATCAACAAGCCAAGAAACATTGGGCAAGTTAAAATCACCTAAAACTAAAAGAAAATCACGATCTTTAAGACGACTAGAAAAAGATCGCAAAGCATCAGCATGGTGCATGTAGATCATCATATCAGAAGATGGAGGAATGTATGAACAAGAGATATATAAGATAAAGTTAGAACATGTAACTTCGACGCAAATAAACTCAACACCTAAGGGGAGATCAATCGGCACAACACTTGAGCACAGATTCGAGTTGACAGCAATGAGTACTCCACCGCCACGACGACCAACACGATCAAGCCTATAAGAAATAAAGTTATTAGAAAGAATTTCATTATCCAAAACGCAGGAGTTAAGCCAAGTTTCAGAGAAAGCTAATATGTCAGCCGAAAAGGTTTGGCTATCACAGAATAGTATCGAGAGCTTGGTAAGAAGTCCTCTTACATTTTGATAATGAATGCAAAGACTAGACGTTATTAGTTTTTTGAAGCAGAAGATACATTAGGAAGGTGGACAGGCAAAGGACGGGAGCGCCTATTGGCCGCAAACTCGTGTACAACTAGGCCCTCTGGCCAAAAGTTAGGGTCAACCATAGCTGAGAAACACTCATTTGGTACAGTAATTTTAAACGAGGAAATTTCGCGAGGCCTAGAAAATTTAAACTTTTGAATTGACACTTTAGCAGGGCATATATTACCAATGTAAGCTGCCACAGACGCCTCAGAAGTATCTGGAGCAAGCCTAGAAATAAATAATTGCTTGCGATGAGGCACTACTGTTAGTGGAGGCGGAGGAGCATTGGGATTCGCAAGTGATTGAGAGCCAGCATGATCAGAGTTCCCGTGAGGGATAGATTGAGGTATACCAGGGCTTGTAATGGGTACTTCAATCTCAAAAGAAGAGCATAAAGAGGGACAAGAAGATGGTGTAGGCGAAAGTAAAATGGGTGAAGATGTAATAGAGAGTGCGGGCGACTGCTTATGAGGCAACTCAATGGTACATTTCTTGGGCAATTCCTTAGAAGGTGGACCAAACTTGAATTGCGACAATAAATGTATGCTAGAGTCACACTCGTTAGTTAGCTGTTTGGCCATTTTATTTAAAGAAAGAAACTTTAAACGAAGATCCCTGTACATTCGGCTAAAATCAAGCTGCTGGCTGGCACAAGATGGGCAAGTCCAGCGCATTAAGCCAAGATCAGGTTTAGACACAGAGAAACCAGAAAATTTGTCGTAGTCGGGGCCGTTGAGGCCAGCACATTTTAAGTAAATAAGATTATCGCAGAGCCAACAAGATATTGCTCTATACTGATCGTCAAAACGATCAGAATGCTTGCAAGTAGGTAGACAACAAGCCATTGAAAAGCCAAAGGACACACAGGGCAAAAAACAATAAAAAAAAAAAATATATAGAAAAATTTAAATACTCAGCACAAAGATAAAAAATCAATATAAAATCGATAAAAAATCAATAATTACAAATAAAACGAAGAGTCAGCTAGAGTACGCAGCACAAGAGAGAGTGCAAGAACAGTTATAAGACGAGCTTTGAGAGGCGGCCTTACAAAATTGAGAGAAAAAAATATATATTAATAAAAACTCAGGAGCTATACAAAAACACGACCATCACGTCAGAGAGCAGAAGCTTTTTTTTTTGCATCTTTTTCAAGCCTTTGAAAAACTGACCTAAGTCGATATTTCTATTGGTATACAGATCTCTAATCTTAATTCTTACTATAACTTTTTTTCCATGTTTAAGGAAACATACATATGTTATGTGTTATATGAAAGGTCACTACTTTTCGTACATCATCATTGAATAGTACTAATATATTTTGGGCTTGGAAGCATCATTAGGTACATGCTAGTGATGTAAAAAACATCGAAGCATCGAACGTCGATGTTCTCTTGGCGATATTTCTCGATGTTTACCGATGTTTTTGTTGATGTCGATGTTCGGCGATGTATCGATGTTTTACCAAAACATCGGTTTTATTTGTATTAAGCTGTCTTACAAAAGCCCTCTTAAATCTGCTTAAATTTAAGCGCATATCTTTGAGATTGACAACAAAGGTAAGGTAAAGGGTGTTGTACTGCCGACTGGTAAAATGCTAACAAATAAAATATTTATTTGAAAGGCCAAAGGAAGATTGAAGTCAACAATTAGCCGCATATATAGATATGCAGAGGATCCAGCACAGGATCCAGACGTCTTTACAAAGGACACCAAATTGGTAACTTTGTCCAATGCGTGGAAGGAGTTCGTTAAGTATAGTGTTGAATTGGACAAATACAAGACTCTAGAGTGTTATATGGATCCTACTAAGGACTACGAGGTATATGAGGATAAATATGAAACGGCAAATGCTGGCCTAAAAGCTTTACGAGCCGATTTCGCATTGTCTGGCAAGTTATTAGAATGCGGTGCGGCTGGTAACGGTGGTTTACTTGTCCAGGAAGTTCTTCAACAGATGCACAATCAACAGCAACAAATGCAACTGCAGATGCAACGTCAAACGGAGCATCAACAACTGTAGATGCAACGTCAAATGGAACAGCAGCAACTATTGGTTGAGAGATTGCTCTTGCCACAGCAATCTACGTCTTCGCCAGGCTCACGGTCGGTTGCAACGCCGACAACAAGAGATTGTGAGCTACCCAAAATCCACATCAAGCCCTTTGGTGGAGATCAAAAGGAATGGCATGCTTTCAATGACCTGTTGGAGAGTACCATTCATGGAAAGACAACAATAACGACTATACAGAAGTTCAACACCTGAAGTCATGTGTCATAGAAGAAGCAGCGATACTCATCCAGCATTTGAATGTCATAGATGCTAGTTAGGAGGTTGCATGGAAATCGTTGAGTGATCGCTATGAAAAGCCGTTATTTGGTGAAATTGCTAATGGATACATTCACCGCCATGCCAAAGGTTGTTGGGCAAAACTCAGCATCGCTACGCGTTCTGACGTGCGAAGCCAGTGATGTTGTTCGGGCTTTAGACGCTTCTGGACAAACGGGCCGTGTCTGTTGGCTCATATACTTGCTCAAAAGTCAGGATATTGAAAATCCTACCATTGAAGAGTTGCTCAAGGTTTTGGACTCACGGCGTGTCCCTAATTCCAGAGCTTGACTGTTGAGCAACGTTATAGCTTTGCGAAGGAGAAGCATCTTTGCTTTAATTGTTTGAGGACTGGACATGGAGTAACCGCTTATGAGTGGAAGTCTTCTTGCAAGCATTGCAAGCGCATCCTGCGGGCTATTTTACACAGCATAAGAGCACAGAGTAGCACCAAGGTAACTCAAGCTAGGCTTCTGAGGAAGCACCAGCGGCATCAGCGGTAGCAATGATGAATGTTAGCAGACCCAGTAAGACAAATGGGCAATGAAGAAGTACTCTACCAACTGCATTGATACACGTTCGAAATTCCCAAGGAGCCTTGCATACATGCCGTATTTTACTGGATAGCGCCTCATACTTGTCTTTCATCAATCGACATTTTGCTGGGCAATGATTAGATTTGGTTCTTTGACCCTACGGTCAATATAGATGGACTACTGCAAAGATTTTGGGAACTTGAGGAAGTTCCAACACACATAGCTGTAAACGAAGAGGATGAAAGGGTCGAGACGCATTTCCTGGGTACGCACACCCGCAACTCGAATGGAAGATACATAGTCGATTTGCCGTTCAAGGAACAAAACCCACAATTTGGGGAACATGTCAAGGGGCAAGATCGCGCTTTCTCGCAGTAGAGTCGTCTAATGAAGGATGCCAGCCTGAAATTAAAATATATGCAGGAAGTAGCTGTAGTCGAAACGACAATGGTCTTCAAGATGTCATTCTATTTGCCACACCATCCAGTCATAGGTGCCAAATTGCGGGTGATGTTCGACGGTTCAATTTCAAGATCGAGATGGACGATTTCTTAACGATGCACTTCATATTGGCTCATATATTCAACGCTTGTCATCGCTCTCGAATACACAGATTCGTATTTTCAGCGCACATCGTCAAAATGCCACACATGACCACAGTCACCTATGGCGCGGCATGTGCACCGTTCCTGGCAGTTAGAGTGCTGGAACAACTGAAAGCTGATCACGAACACGAGTTTCCAAGGCTTGCAGGATACTTTTGGATGTTTTCTACGTCTATGACGTATTGACAGGTGCCATGAACAAACAGGAACTGCTCGAAATTAAGGAAGACCTGGTACATCTTATGTCACCGGCAGAATTGGAGCTAAGCAAATGGGTCTCGAATAGTAAACGGATTGCCAGCAACATGGGCAATGAAATTTATTTCTCAAGGATGACAGCAAAGGTGCTTGGGCTGTATTGGCATCCTGGAGAAGATGTCCTAACATACAATGTTTCACTATCGGACCATATGAGTTGTACGACAAGTGCTGTCTGACGCGGCACGCATCTTTGACCCACTCAGTTTTTTGGCGCCAGTGGTAATCAAGTTTAAAATTCTGCTTCAGGAATTATATCTGCTTAATCTGGATTGGGACTCGGAGCTTCCAACGAAGCAAGCGCACTTATGGCAAACATTCAGAAAAGACAATTCACGTTAAGGAACCTGAAGATACTACGCTTTATGGACAATCAACCCGATGACATCGAACTGCAGAGATTTTCAGATGCTTCATTAATGGCTTACTCTGCTGTCATTAACAACCGTGTAACACATTTAGATGCAAGCATCGGAGTGGCACTAATTGCAGCTAAGAAAAGAGTTTTACCATTAAAGCAGACATTGTGCATCACGAGGCATGCTAGCGAGTGAATTAATTAACTTCGACCATTTTGACAACTTTTTAACTATTTCCAAAGATTTTGAAGATTCCCCATTTGATGTACTACTCAAAAGAATGTCATCTTGGACCAGACTGATTCAAATAGCCGCATATGTATTTCGCTTTGTTCATCGAATTAAATCAAGCAAGCCTAAATATTCAGGATCTTTGATGAAATTACCAGAGCAATGATGTTTTGCCTACGACAGGCATAAAATCGAGTCAATGACGATAGACAGCTGCTTTTGAGGATGCAGACGCCAAGCATCCAGTGGTTTTACCGAAACACCGTCACCTTGTAATATTGCTGCTGAAACATAAGCACCAACTCAATCTTCATCTAGGAGTTTCAGCGATGTTTGTAATAATTCGCCAGAAATATTGGATCATTTACGCACGAAATCTTATTCGACGTATCACACATGAGTGTTTAAACTGTTTTAGACAGCATCATCACACGGCACATCAGTTTATGGCCAAATTGCCGGCTGTTCGAGTGCGACAAGCCTTTCCATTTGAGCATACTGGATACGACTATGCTGGGCCTATTTTGCTAAAGGTTCACAAGGGACGAAACCCTAGAAAGGAAAAAGGCTACATTTGCCTGTTTGTATGTATGGTTACTTTAGCTCTTCATCTGGAGCTAGCCACTGATCTCAGCCCAGACACATTCTTGGCATTAAAACGTTGGCTTGCCGTGGGAAACGCTCCCAAATGTATAGCGATAACGGTAGAAACTTTGTTGACGCAAAGCGCGCCCTAGATGAAATGATGAGGAACAATTGCCATTTTATTTACATTTCAACGTATTTTCATACTCTAAGTCTCATGACTGATCTTGCATATCTTACAATGCTTTTGTTTTTGTATTTTATAAGTTTTTGTGGAATTTGCAGTCTGAAACTCTGTGACCTATAAATAATTTCATGGCGATCTAGCGGTTTTTAGGATTAGGATTGCATGTGAACGTAATAAATAAATCCGGAATTCCATAATTTCGCTCGTACTTCATAGTGTCTTGAGCGTATTCGTGCTTGTCCCGTGGGCTTCCGATATAAGATGATACATAGGAATTATCAGTCAAAAACAGTGTTTTTTGTCATTAACTTCGTTACTTTTGATGCGATTGCTTTTAAATTTAACATTTGTTAGTGTTTAAGAATAAACATCGTGTTCATCTGAGATGGCTTCACCAAATCAGATGCACCAGTGAAATATACAAAACGAAACAAAAATATAAGTAAATCATCAAATTCATATGACAATTATTGCTTAATAGCAAACATAACATGCATCCACACTCTGTGGAAAACACTTGAGATTATAACACCGGCGCGGTATCAAGTAACCAGCGCTGAGCATGAAATATAAACAAATTTTAAACCCCGAAGACGTGGGGCATTAGAATAAGCATTTTTAAGAACATTTGTCGCCTCGAGTATCGAGCCTAGATTCTAAGAGTTCATTTATATATACAACAATTTTTTCAATAAAATCAGTTCATATTTTGAATTCAACGAATGAAGACTGGGTTATTTTCCTTCTCTCCGGGAATCCCTATTCATTTTGGTCCTTCGAGCCGGATTCATTTTGTCCTTCGAAAAAAGGAACTCTGTAGTTTTCCCCCACCAGTGGTAAGAGACTCAGAGGGTGAATCAGTGCCTTTAAGTCTGAATTCTTATGCAAGTGTAAATGCTAAGATCAGCTAAAGGAAGCAAAAATAAAATAACTCTGTTCTCCCCCACCAGTGGTAAGAGACAGAGTATAAAACAAAAAAGCAAAATATTGCTTAATAAATAAAAAAAAAATAAAAAGTGCGAGTTAAATAAATGCAGTTTGGCTAGTCGAGCAACTGCAATAATTTCGGCGGCGGTAAAAAAAAATAATTACAGAATTGGTGTGTGGCGTATTCGAAGCCCTAATATCGAAAAGAAAAAAAGTTAAAGTTAAAAGTTTATATGTAGTTGCAAGTCGGCAACTACAAACAGCAGCAGAGCAACAAGATAGTTGCAAAGAAGAAGTTGCTAATACGAGAAAATCTGGTGCGATGACCGGCACCGGTACCGCCTGAGCCCATAGGCGCTGGACGACAGCAGCTGAGCAACGATAAAAAAAAAGTAGAATCATCACATGGCGGAATGGACACACATGGTCTGGAAAAAAAAAATGAAATCTGAGTGAGTAGAGGTGATGAGCAATGCCAAGACGTAGCGGCTAAAACAAAGGAAAGTCGAACTCCTTAAGCTACTGTTTGCCACCAACACAACAATTAGTTGGGCAAAGGCAAATAAATTGCAAGCTGAACTAGACAACATCGAGCTGATTCATCAAAAATTAAAGCAAATAGGCTCAACCACTACAAAAATTACGCCTAAAAATATAACAGTAATTAATACATACGAATCCCAAAAAGCAGAACCCAAGAAGAAAATCCAGACCACACCAGAGAAGAAGTGCCCGGCGGACTACCCTGGACCATTATATTCGCCATATTGCGAGTACACCTGTGTCAAGAGGACCAGCATTAGCGCCCCAACAGCCTGTGCGAAGACCAGCACCGGCACCGTCTAGCGCGACAAGCTAGACCCAGAGCCAAGAGATCTGAGAAGCCAGCATCGGCGCCCCAACAGCCTGTGCGAAGACCAGCACCGGCACCGTCTAGCGCGACAAGCTAGACCCGGAATGCAGTAGGACCGGTAGCGCTACAAAGAGCGCCCAACAATCAAATACATCATATATTAAAATTGTTTGCAAAAAAAGAAATATGTTACTATGTTAAACTGAGCAATAATTGCGTTGCTCGGTCTAGAGTGTGGCCCATAAAGCCACATGCCAAATAGACAGGAGATCACTGCGATGATCGAGTAGGGAAAGTAAAAAACATATAAAATTGATTATAAAAAAAAATTCATAATATTTATAAGCAAGTTGCCCGTTGAAGGGTCAATAAAAATAAAAAAACTAAATACAAAAATTAAATTCATATATTTATTGTCAAACATACACCATACAAAATGCTTCTTAACAAAACTAAAAAGTTGTTAGGGAAGCAGTTAGAGTTGCATACCAGAATAAGGCAATTAGAAGCACTAGATCCCAGAAACATAACTAGCAAGGTGATCGAGGAAGTAAAAGAGATTAGAAATCGATGGTTACCTAATCATAAAAAATTGCTACAGCAAGGGAATTTCGATCATCAGTATTTCACAGATAAAATACATGAAGGAATGTTAAAGATAGTTGCCAAAATAATAGCTGCAGGAGAGTCAGAAAAACCAGGCACTAGTAAGTCGGTGTTAGTTGAAACAGAAGCAGTTAGGTCAGAAGTGTTTGAGGATAGCAAAGGAGAGTCGCGCGGGAATGCGACCTCCAGTAATGAAAACGCTAATGTTAGCCAGGAAAAATTTCAAGGAAAGGTCCGTCAGCTCCAGCAATATTTGGCCATGGTGAGCAAAGATTTACGTATGATAGACAATAGAACAGGCGAAATGTATATTAAAAAAATAGAATTCTTGTTCAAGAAGGTACAGATGTGCCAAGCTTATACAGATGAACTTATATGTAATGAAACGTTTAAAGAAGTCATAGAAGAACTAGAGTTCGACGTTCAGAATATCTTGTCAGCACTAGAAGAGAAAATAAACGATCAGAAAAATTTGAAAGCTGAGAATGTTACCGTAAGAGGCGAACTACCGGTGTTGCCGAAAATACAGGTACCCACATTTTCTGGGGAACCTAGAGAATGGGACCTGTTTGTAGAATTATTCGCGGAACTGATTGAAAAAAGAGAGGATCTAAGTCCTACTCTTAAATTCAATTATTTAAAATCCGCGTTAAAGGGCGAAGCAAAGAGCATGGTAGCCCATCTATTGTCAGGTTCAGCTGACAATTATAGTGCCGCTTGGGAATTATTAAACAAGCGATATGAAAATAATCGCAGGGTATTTTCCGAACAATTAAGTCGGATCGTTGATTTACCGATGATCAACAATGAATCCGCAAAAAGTGTTAAAGGAGTGATTGACATAGTTAATGAGTCAGTTTACTTAATTAAAATAATAGCAAATTTGTCCGATGAAGTTGACGTAATATTCGCACAACTCCTACTAAGGAAATTTGACAGAGAGGCTCTACAATTGTATGAGAGTCAGATTAGAAAAACAAGGCAAATTCAAATGCTATCTGATGTCATGGAATACTTGGAGCAAAGATATTGCTCGCCAAGTGCCATGAGCAAAGAAGAGAAAAAACCGCTACAAACTGTTTTAAATTATGCGGAAGTCGAAAATAAATGTCCGATTTGCAAAATTGCCGGGCACAAAGCATATAAATGCTATAAGTTTAAAGGATTGACACCTACTGAAAGGTATGAAACAGCCAAAAAAGTGCAGCTTTGCATAAGATGCTTGAACCATTCAAGCAATAAGGTGTGCACTAATGAAATGGTCTGTTCATTGTGCAGTAAGGAACACCATACCTTACTCCATTTTGAAGAAACACAGGAGAGAGTTAATACTTGTGTAACCGCACAACCAA
Organism: Drosophila paulistorum; assembly: GCA_018152135.1. Taxonomy (NCBI): domain Eukaryota; kingdom Metazoa; phylum Arthropoda; class Insecta; order Diptera; family Drosophilidae; genus Drosophila; species Drosophila paulistorum. The sequence goes on along the minus strand of JAECXG010000035.1, from coordinate 3,072,159 downwards.
CACTGTTGGCCACAGCTGTAATACAAGTAAAAAATGTAAATGGAGGATATAAGACTCTAAGAGCCCTTATTGATTGTGGGTCACAGAGCACCATTTTGTCTGAAGAGGCCGCTCATATATTAAAACTACCTAAAATTAAACAATATACAGAAATAAGTGGCGTGTCCTCAATAAAAACTAATAAATCAAAATATAAGGTAAAAATAGATGTAAAGACGCAAAAGGACATCTAAAAGTTGAGGCAATTGTGTTGCCAAAGTTAATGAAAGCTCTTCCATTAGAAATTGCAAATGTGGATATGTCAAAATGGCGAACTTACGTGCTAGCTGATCCTACCTTTAATAAACCTGGTAGGATTGATATAATAATGGGAGTAAACGTATATACCCAAATCTTAAAAAGGGGAATTACAAAGATTGATGGCCTGTTAGGTCAAAATACTCAATTTGGTTGGATCGTCTCGGGATGCACCAAATCAAATCAGAATAAATCTGTAGTGGCAACAACAATAGATGTCACAGGTGTTGAACAACGTTGGGAGAGGAAAGCTAAATTTAAAAATAAAAACAACACAATTTCAAAGAAATGCAACAGCAAAACTCAAAAAATAAATTTATGGCCCCCGGCAGGACCTCACATTGGAGGTAAAGTGAAAATTGGGGAACAAAAAGTATATATCTCAGAGCCAGTACAAAATAAGAATATTAAAAAGGCAATGGGTCAATTAGATAATGATTATCTAAAAAATAATATCAAAATAGATTCCGGTAAAAAATTATCAGAAACTATACTACCAAAAAGGCAGATATGGCAAAATGATTATAAAAGGACAACATTTAATGGTAACCAGAATAACCAATCAAATTTTGGCAATCAGCGATATTTAAAAATAGTGGAGCGATCGCATTGGAACAAGTCAAAAAGTAAAGATAGTTCTTTTTTAAATTCTCCAGCTTATAAAAAGGTTAGAAGTCAGCACAGTAATACACATCAGGAATGGGTAGATATCCCGAAACATAAATCATTATGTAATATGCCAAATATTATAAAAACCAGTAGAAGCCAACTCAGTAACACATACGGGAAAATTGGTAAGAATATGAAGTCAGTTACAATGGGTAAAGGAACATCAGATTGACTAGGTTAAACATCAGTCATGTAACTGGTCATGCTTCTTTAAGAATAGTTATCTTACTAATGATAATATTAACAATAATTTGTATAAGACAACTAACTATAAAAATAAAATCCAGAACGTCGCATTTGGCGGCCCTTTGCAGAATGTTTAAGAATAAACATCGTGTTCATCTGAGATGGCTTCACCAAATCAGATGCACCAGTGAAATATACAAAACGAAACAAAAATATAAGTAAATCATCAAATTCATATGACAATTATTGCTTAATAGCAAACAAAACATGCATCCACACTCTGTGGAAAATACTTGAGATTATAACAGCGGCGCGGTATCAAGTAACCAGCGCTGAGCATGAAATATAAACAATTTTGGGGCATTGGGGCGTGGGGGGCATTAGAATAAGTATTTTTAAGAACGATTGTTGCGTCTTAGAGTTTAAGAGTTTTTAAATAAAATCAGTTCATATTTTGAATTCAACGAATGAAGACTGGGTTATTTTCCTTCTCTCCGGGAATCCCTATTCAGTTAGTCTAATATATCTGTTAATGACTGTGCCGATTTTGATAAAGATCGTGTGACTATATCATATAGCTCCCATATGAACGATCGGTGGAAAACAGTGACTTTGATTAACATCTTCGTTATTGCCTATGCTAATATGGTAGGCCACTCTTTCGCAAACATTAGACTTATTAGATAAAATGTTCTTCCACTTTAGTGATATGGGTAAGGAAAGAGTTATTAATAAAGTTAAGGGCAAACAAACTTTGACGTGGTCGAAGTTAGACCCTGCCCTCTGGCTTTTATATTTTTCTTTGCTATAAGCCTCACGGAGCCCGAGACCTTTCCAACAAATGCAAAACCGTGGAAATCGGTTCGTGCGTTCTGGAGTTATATATAAAATATAAGATATGAAATAACAGAATACGTGTGGTTGGTTATACAGTTTATTCGGAACTTACTTTTTTTGTCTCTCATCGAGTTATTGCTTACTATTACTCATCTCGTGAAACAGTATACAATGTTACACACAAATGTGTGTGTCCTTGCATGCATTGAGTTGAGCGAGAATTATTTCAATACTGTTGCGGTGGGGGTTTAGTTGCTGCCTCGTGCCAGTGGAAAGGCTTACCCAACGCGTTCCTGGTTTTCATACCATACTCCCAATGGGTAAAATGGTATATTAAAGTCGCTAAAATGTATGTAACAGGCAGAAGGAGGCTTTTCCGACCCCATAAAGTATATATATTCTTGTTCATTAACAGCCAAGTCGATCTAGCAATGTCCGTCTGTCTGTCCCTCCGTCCGTATGAACGCCTAGATCTCGGAGGCTATAAAAAGCAGAGCCACCAAATTTGGTATGTAGGCTCGTGTAGTATGTAAACAGATCAAGTTTATTTCAAATTTTTGCCACGCCCCTCTCCGTCACCGCAATTTTAAAAAAACGTTTATCTCAAAAACTATTGAAGCTAGAGACACCATATTTGGTATGTATATTTGTTTAGTAAATGCGCACATTATGTATGTATAAAGATTTTGCCACGCTCCTTTCCGCCCCTGAAATTTTTATAAAACTCGATTATCTCCCGTAATTTTCTACCTTGTGCGATCAAATTTAGTACACTTAAATTGATACAAATAGCCAGCAAAATACCAAATTTGATCAAAATTGGAATCAAAATAGCCAAGTTATGTATATAAACGTTTTTTATGAGGCCGGAGTTGGCCGTTGGCTGGCGGGAGTGCTAGGGTGCTCGAATGCTTGAGTAAGCGAGATACTAAGATATGCTTGTAAAAAGCATGTGAACAGAATTTTTTTTAAATACGTAAATGCATTTGTTATTACAAATTTGAAACATTTGTTTTACTGGTGTATGGTATACCTACGGCGGCGAGGCGACTTACTTACTTCATTTTATATCGGTCCAAATTCTTTTTTGGTACGATGCTGGCGTTATGCGAGATGTAAAATCGGAGAGTAACACTCTTTTTGCTCGTTTAGCTTCTTTTTTAAATGAGCTTTTACTTTTTTGTAGGCAACAAGGTTGTGTAGATTCATGTTGCATCTAAATATTATCCATTGGGATTGTTTATTCTCGCCAACATCCTAGGTAGGTTTTTTTTGCGGATACAATGCAGTCAAAAAATGAGCAGTCTTTGAAGTATATTCGGCAAATTTTTCACCATTTACCATTTCCTTGCAATTTATAACATTAAAGATAAGAGCCAACCTTTTAATGATTTCTTGACTAACACCTGGTTTAAAAGATGTCACTTCATCATTTTCAAAAAATCTCCTTGAAGTATTTCCATCATTTTTGTTTCCGTATCCGTACTTTGGGCAGTCAACTTTCAGTCCCAGCTTCCGAGAGAATTCAGCTTGTATAATCTCCTTCCTGCTCTGAATATCCTCACGAGATGTTTTATCCGTTTTTGTTTCCCCTGGCAGAGGAAGTGTGTAAGCTAGCTTCAGAATAAAATCCATACAGTTTATTCTGCAATGCAACGGAGAAATTCCATATTCGTAGCAGTTCTCCTCACTCGTTGAATCGTCTAAGTTCTGAAATTCTTTTTGAGTTTTTTTGCAAATTGGACACCTTAACGTTGAGGAAGTGTTTGTAATTTCTTTTAACACTTTTTCATCGACCGTAAATGTTTTTCAACTCTTGGTTTGGAAAACAGCATTACGCAATGTTATCATTTAAATACAAAGAAGCTACAGCCCAATACGCATGCGCTCTTCTTCTTCCTTATACCTGCAGCGCATTTTTTAGGCGAGGTTGCCTTAGTTTTATGGATTACGCATCGGTGTCGCAGGTCTCCGCATATTGGGACTATATACATCTGATAGGTAAATATTTCACCTACCTAGTGTATGTAGTCCGGTATTGATACTCGTTGATCCTTGTTAGTTGTATTCCACCAAAGTTAAAAAAACGCCAATATTTAGAGTATTTTTTTAACGCTTCTAGTTCAATAACTATTTAAGTAATTATTAAAATTTATAAAACATGCTATTAACAAAGAACAAACTTTTCAGATAAAACCAAAAAATCCAAGATCGATTGTTGAAATCGCCCAATATTCAGATTTAAAGTTGCGACTTTTTTTTAAAAATTATCATTTTTTCCTTTTCACTAAAAATGTCTCAACTTTGGGCGCCTGTAGCACCCATGAATCTCAACCGATTTCAAAAATTTTTCGGATTCATAATCTGTGAAGTATTTCCTATCGATTGCATATATCATTTTTGCCAAACGCGTTTGAAAAAACGTATTTTTGCAACGCTATCCGAGCAGCGGCCCAAGTGTGCGACGTCTTGCTCTAGTTGGCGTGTTAATACGTTTTCGGGAGCGACCAGTAGTAGTGGCTGGTGACATGAGTTAGATGTTTCACCAAATAAGGGTGCGCCCAGAGGACCAGCTGGATTGGAAGGTGGATTCAACAAGACGTGCTAGATCTCGAACTCAGCGAGCGTACTGAGAGCACCCAAAAATCAGGAAGAGGACATGCCTAGGGAGGTTGGATTTGTAGAAGAAACGCAAGATAAGGTTTTAGGCATGTGGTGGCTGCCTGTAACAGATTAGTTTACATATGTACATAAGCCGGATTTTTTTAAAAGAGCATCGAAGTACTATACCACCAAGAGAATTGTACTAAGTATGGTTATGTCAATTTTTGACGCACTTGGATTGCTCGGCTTTTTCACAGTTTGTGCTAAAATTATTTTGCAGAATATCTGGCGAACAGACTGGACTGGCAAGAAGACAGTCTCAATACCACGGAAGAAACTGATGCATACTATTTTGGGTTTACGGCTGACAAAATTCATCGAAAGAGAACTCTCAGTAACAGTATCTCAGCGTATTTTCTGGGCTGATTCAAAGGACATTTTATACTGGATTAAAGCAGATGCCGGCAAAAATCAATTTGCACAAATCAATTTGTGGCATTGCGTGTTGGAGAAATTCTAAAAGACTCTGACGTATTACCCATCCAGCATAACGTTACAGACGATGGCACGAAGTAGACAAAGATGTTATAAACGAACGGGAATTCAAGGTGGTTTGTTGTCCCGAGATTCTTGTATGAACAAGAGACACAATGGCTTGCATCACACCTGATCTGGAACGATTCAGACCTTTGCAAGGCATTTGAGGAACATTTTGGCTATAAACCGCGACATGAAGATGGATGCAGTTTTTATTCGCGCATGCCAAGAAGAGGAGTTTTAAGAAGAGATCAGACCCTTAGACCAAGAACATGGCATAAGAAATAGGAAAAGTAAGCTATTTAAGTGCAATCCTTACCTGGACGAGTTAGGATTGTTACGTATCAAAGGACGAATCGACAAAATTAAAGGAGTAGATATGGAAACTAAACGATCCCTTTAACAACCGCAAATGCATAGAGTAACGTTTCTGTTTGTGGAGTACTGTCACAGGAAGTATTGTTACTTGCACAACGAAATTGTCGTACTGGATACCTAGCTTACGCGCTTTGGTGAGAAATGTCGCGAACGCCTGTGTAGCATGTCGTATTCGAGTGGCCCCATTAGTGCCACCCAAAATCGGCGATTAGCCAAAGGAGAGGTAGATCTTTTTCTGAACTGGCCAGCTAGATTCATACTTCAATTAAAACTGGGGGCCTTAATTTTTATTTTCTTCTCGTGGCTTTATCGGCAGAATTTAAATCTGTTGGGAACCATCACCATTCATTTGTTGTTTCGTTTATACAGTGAGCCACAACTTGTTTTTGTTTCCGATGGTCTGACTGAATCAGGGATACGACAGTGTTTGAATCTGACAATAATTTCTGCACGCTAACAATATGACTTTCCAGTATCAGAGTCTTTGGTCGCGTATCTGAAACCGCTGCCTGGAACTCTAATCGGGGAACAGACAACGTCTTTATTGTTCCGCAATTAGTTTGCCCAGTCCATCAAGCATTATTTTTCAATAAACAAAAACAAGCAATTCTATATCACCTTAAGATGGCATAAAATTTCGATCGTAATATCTGTTTAATTTAACCTTTTTCATTTTCGATTTGTAAGACTCAATTTTTAAAGCGAATAAATAACTCTTCTGGGATCAAATCATGCCAGTGAATGCCTGAGCGGTAGACATCCTAAACCAATATTTTCCATGAATCGCCAAGTCGGCTACCTAATGGATCGTAAGAAGCTATCTCTTTGTGCGACAATTTTCAGCCTTGAGTATGATATGTTCTACGCGATTCATTTTAAAGTCAAATGTAAATTGGAGTATTCCGTGGCCCATACCTTGTCGACAGCCTTCTCATCCATACTCACTGGTATTCAACTGTCTGGAAGATTTCATGTTTCTTTTGACCATAACAATCCTGTTTAATATTCTCTTTCTAATTTTACTATTGTGTTTCGAAGTATCTCTTTAGCTCGAATTATGGCATATGACCATGTAAATACTCGGTTGAAGTCTTGCTGACGGTAGTACAGGGCTGAGTTTTCCTGTCCTGTTTTCGATGTGCAACTGTCTACGAACTTTGTTATTAGTTCGTTTATCACGGAATATTTCTGCTTGTAGTATGAGTCGTATTTGATTGTTTATATAATTCATTGTGAATTCCTCTGCAGCGATTGAAAGTGTATACTATTGAGCTACTTCAGAGAGATCAATTGTCTCTATCGCCTGTTTTAAAAAAATGTATTCTATTTCTGCGCTTATATGCTTCAACTATGGGCCTTTGTTTTAGTTTTACTATTTGTTCACGTCAGGGTGAGGGGTAAGATTTTTCCCAAAACGGAATGCGGTCATACTGAGGAGAGTGACGAGGATTTTGCTCCGAATACCCGCACCTTTCCATTTTTGATATAAATCAGTTTTCTGTTCTTTAAAAAAAAGCATAGAATTAAACGAAGGTTAACGTACATTTTAATCTCCATACACTCACCCATACCAGACGATATTGGCACCCGACAATTAGAAGTATTTTATGTGGATCCTTCCGCCCCACTACGGACATTGGTCCTTCGAGCGGAATATCCTTACGCACCTCCAGCTGGCATCGGCTGAATTCCTTATAAGTACAACATTGCTAATTAAAAATATCATTCACATTATATTCCATTACAAACTAATAAAAGTGTGAGGTTTCCGGTTCTTCCATAGCGACTTACACACTTTTGTATACTTGTATGTACATACCTGACCTGTCACATTCATATGTACATACATATGTACGTACATACATACATGTGTTCAAATAAAATTTATTTTTACCCACACAAAATTATTGCAGACACTCCGGTTGGCTTTCCGCAATTAAATAATTTCAAACCTACGTAATTAAAGCGGTATCTCATGATATTTCTGAAACAATTTAAAATTAATTAAATTCACAAGACACATGATAAGCTTGCCGATGCTTCAATTATCCCCACAAAATATTTAATATATAGACATGATCTGACTATCCGTAATGGTGGTGGTGTTTTGATCTCTGTTGACTCGGCGTTCTTGTCTGAAATTGCCCAGTCTTCCAATCAGGAGATTGAAAATAAATCCTGTCCGGAATAGTCGTAACAGATCACTAGATCTGGTATTTGTGTTGGATTCTTCCAACTGCGATGTTTCCAGGACTGATCGCTTAGTTATCCCTGAAGACAACTTTCATCCAACTCTGGATGTAACCATTCAGCATCGGATTTTTCCCTATACGTAGTTGCTCGATCAAATTTTATGGTGCTGAATTCACAATGCTATAAGGATTATCTTCAGAGATGTAAACTTAGGTTTTCTCGCGATCCTAAGCAATTTTATAAATTCGTCAATGGAAAACGTAAGACATCAGTGCACCCGTCTTACTTGTCTTTCGAAAAGAATAAAGCTGACAATGATCAGGCATTTACCGATATGTTTGCTGATTTTTTCAAAACAACTTATTCCTCTTTGATTTATCAAGCAAATCTTCCTTATCCTCATCACTTGCAATGGTCCAATTGCATTTTAAACCCTGTGTTTGACGAAAGTTCGGTTCTTAGCGTTCTCAGTTCCGACAAACCAATACATGCACCTGGCCCTGATGGAATACCAGACTGCCTTTTAAGGTTTTGCGTAGAAGCCCTATGTAAGCTGTTTACACTGTCCGTCACATCTTCCGCTTTCCCGCCTATCTGGAAGGAATCATATATTATTAGTCTTCATAAAAAGGGTATAAAATCCGAAGAAAATTATAGGAGTATTTCTAAATTGTCTGCCATACAAAAAGCATTTGAGAAAATAATAACATCTCTGTTTGGGTTACTGAAGCAAGACACTCTTTGCTGAACAGAGAAAATGACCGAAGAGAGAGAGAGAACAGCGCAAGTTACTTTGAAGTGACAAACTTGGATATCCGTTACTTTTATTCTTTTCTTTCTTACTTCTTCTATGGAAATTTCCAGAACTTTGAATTTTGTAAAACACAGCGTGGTTTGCTGTACTCGAATTTTTACTCTTGAAATTAATCTCGTTCGATGTGTTGCACCTTCTGTGCCGGCCGAAAATGGTACTTTATTTTAGGTTAAGAAAATTTAGCAACTGGATGGAAGTCACTCTGATCATCTTATTTCTTCCAAATCGCAAGTGCCTCAAAGCCGCCTCAGTGGAAATCATCCGAAGGCCGCATCATATAAAGCGAGCAGTTTGGGGCTCCGCAAGGGCGCAGCCGTTAGCCAACATACTTTTGGTGCCGAAACCCGGGTGAAATGATCTAGGCGATTGGATTTGGAGTGTGATTGCCAGTGGATTGACTGATTCGAGTGAGTACAATTTAACGTTGATGTGTTTGGGTAGGTGTTTATTATGGCTGAAGAACTGTTACCGTTGACTACGGAGCCAATCACATTGCTCACTTTGCTAGAGAAGTCAATTGACGCGCTATAAATCGGATTAGTCGGGACATACCGAGATTCGTCTGACAGATTGGACTCGCTGGTGCACCTTCACGCAGATTTTCAGCGCAATCATAACCAAATGGTAAAAGAGCGAGATAATGAGGAGATAAATAGCAGATACTTTGACAAAGACATCAGAGACTGTTTCGAAGAAACCAACATCATGGGAGTAAATGAAACTCGAATTGAGTTGCAGCGGCATAAGGATCGGAGAATCCCGACGTCGACGTGAGTCTTGTTTGCAACGGACGGTGCATGAACAAATGGGACCAAATTTGGAAAAAGTGAAACTCCCAACAGTTAAACTGCCTCTCTTAAGCAGGAAATTTATTTAGTGGCTGGCATTTAAGTAGGTGTTTTTAACAAGAGTACACCACTGTGACAAGCTGACGGACTTACATCGTTTTCATTATTTGAAGGATTCATTGGTTGGAGACGAAGCTAAAGATATTGAACATCTAACGCTAATAGCGGCGAACTATGAAGTGGCTTGGGTAATGTTGATGAATTTGTATGATAACATGCAAGTGTTATTTTTACATTACATGTGTTCGATCAGCAATTACCAATTAAATATGGAGATGCGGAAAGTTTGAGAAGATTTGTGCAAAAATCTCGCTCATGTGTGAATTCATTGGAGAAGACTGGTGTGAATGTGCGACAACAGTCTGAAATTTTAGTGTACTACATTATGAAGAGATTACCGAATCAATTAAGAGTGGATTGGGAACGGTCAATATCTTAAACGCAGAATCTGCCGAGCTTTGAGGAGCTCAGTCAGTATGATTACAATGACAATACATAACAATGATTACGGCGTCAGCAGGTAATATCGATGGTATTCTATCATGGGATAGACATCGGAATGCAAGGCCAGGTGTACATGGGTTACGAGTTAACCAGAACTACACAAAGGCTTCATTTGTTGGGTACATGTCATAACGCCCAGTGTCATAAGGCCCTTGGGCCTTATAACACACATTTTTGCGACATAAAGCCCACGGGCGTAATGACACTTTTAAATGTGACATAAAGCACGCCGGACTTTATTTTACTTTTTTATGGGCGTTATGACACGATTAAAGGGCTTTAAAAAATAAGAAAACAAAACAATTACATTTTTTAAATATTTTATTGAAAAATTTTTCGGGCATTATGACACTCTTCAATTGTGTCTTAACGCCTATGGGCCTTATGACACTTTTAAGTGTGTCTTAACGCCCACTCCAAAAGTGAAATATCGCCCGACGGCGCTATGACACAATTGAAGAGTGTCATAATGCCCGAAAAATTTTTCAATAAAATATTTAAACAATGTAATTGTTTTGTTTTCTTATTTTTTAAAGCCCTTTAATCGTGTCATAACGCCCATAAAAAAGTGAAATAAAGTCCGGCGTGCTTTATGTCACATTTAAAAGTGTCATTGCGCCCATGGGCTTTATGTCGCAAAAATGTGTGTCATAAGGCCCTTGGGCGTTATGACATGTACCCATAATTTTATGTCTTGATTTATATGGATCTATTATCAATTTGTTGGTGGAATAATTGAGTGTGCAATTGAATTTTTTTATAAAGTCAAGCCCCTGGATTCCGTCACATGGGATGGGAAAATCGTTTTCTATTACTTGGAATGTGTGTACCGTTAAGAGGTTGCTGATCTTTAGTTTGGTTTCACCTATTGTAAATAGGACGTCTTTGCCTATTCCACTAAGTTTTGTCCGTCTTTGTATGTCAACTGTATTGTCTTTTCTTAATATTTTTTGTTTTATTAGTGATACATCAGCTCCTGTGTCTAATAGTAATTTTATTGTCCCTAGATCGTCAAAGTTTAAAGTTATGTAGCTATTAAGGTTGCAATTTAAACTATATATTTTATTTGTTCGAATTTTTACATCAGAGGACTTTCGGAGTTTTCCGAATTTTTTTCTACGTTTGTAAGCCTAACATTATTTTGTTGTGTTTTAGGAGGATAATTAGTTTTTGCATATCTATTGTTATAATTTCTTCGACTATAATTATTACTATAGTTATTGTAATTCCTAGTTAGTATTATCATTTGGGTTTTTATTTTGGTAATTACTATTATAAATTCTATTATTATTATACGAGTTCCTATTAGTGTAGTTGTTTCTTTTAGTGTAAAACATGCTGTAATCCTGATCCATATTTGTAGATGTATTTACAAATTTAGCTACAACATCATTAATTTCAGTAAAATTGCCTGCTTCTATTATAGTTCTGACCTTTTCGTTTTTGCAGTTCTTTATAATTTATTTCACTCCTGTTTGAGTTGCATATTTCTTTGCTGTTTCAGGGTTTACGTTGTCTGTTATGAATGCGCGTTTTAATGATTTAGTGAGATTTTCTATTTTTGACATAAATAAACTTGCGTTCTTGCCATTTTGTTTTAAATTCTTTAATCTTGTAGTATTTCATGTCATTGGAATTCCCAAATAATTTTAGCGTTGAACATATGGTATGGCCATTACAACTGTGGATTCTTTAGCAAAGTCTGCTGATGATAGAACTTGGTGGTTCTTGAAATAGCTATACAGACAACCTGCTCACCTTTTGTGCTGCCTATGACTTAAAATCTTACAAATAAATTCGTAAGTAAGATTTATTGACCTGAAGCCAGCTAAAACTCAGTTTTGATAATGAAAAAAAAAATTTTGTTTCTTTTTTTTCAATTTGTTTAAGATTCTATTTTCTAATGTTTAATTGTTTCCAAAAAATTTATATTTAAACTTCGTTATTGGGCAAATTTGACCTTGTAGAGCTTGCTGCGATCAGAAAGCTTTACAAGTGTGCTTATGTTGTTTGTGCACATGTTTGAAATGTGCTCTTCTGTAGGGTATGTTGGTGTATATTAGGCTGATTAGAATGTATTATTTAATTATATATGTTTATATGTATTTTTCTTTGTGTGTATTGTTTATTTCAAAGATATGCATTTTTTCTCTTTTCTTTTTGATTTTTCATTTGATTTCTTTTTTTCCTTTTTGTGTACTTAAATTTATTTATGTTTGCATCGCAAAAATCGCCTCTTACCACAAATGTGCTTATTCGAGCACTCTTTTATATTAAAATAAGAAAATCAAGTCAAAGGCAAGGTGATTCATTGGGGCCGCAAGCCCGGTATTTCTAGGGGAGCATTTACATTGGTCTTATGGCTAGTGTCCTTAACGGTACTTAAAGCTTAACATTATGCTTAAGTTCTAATACTTATAGTCTATCCCTAAAAGTATGTGGCCTAATGCTATCACTAAAAGTATACTACAATACATCTCACTTAATCAAAGGGTTCAAGACTGCCGTGCAAACTGATCTCATCTATACTGACTTCAGCAAGGCCCTTGACTCTGTTAATCATACTCTGCTGTTATATAAGTTAAACGCCCTTGGCATCCCTAGCCTTTTGCTAGATCTTTCTAAGCGTACACAAAAGGTCCTCTTTAAGTCTTCATTTTCTAAGACCATCCAAGTGACCTCTGGAGTACCTCAGGGTAGTCATTTGGGTCCATTGCTTTTCACTCTTTTTATAAATGATCTTCCATTGGTAGTGTCACATTCTCGGGTGCTTATGTACGCGGATGATGTTAAGCTTTACCTCAGTTTTAAAGACATATCGTCTTCTTGCCTACTTGAATCGGATCTTAATGATCTTCAGAGTTGGTGTGAAACCAAACCTATTAAACCTTAATGGATCTAAATGTAAAGTTATGTCTTTTTATAGATGCACTCCATACTTAGCAACTTATTATCTTAACGACACTGCCTTAGAGCTGTTAGATATTGTCAATGACTTAGGTATTCTTATGGACCATAAATTAACCTTTAATTCTCATATTTCTGCTACAGTTAGTAAAGCTATGAATGTTCTTGGGTTTGTGAAACGATGGTCAAAAGATTTTGACGATCCGTACACAACCAAACTTCTGTATACTTCATTAATCCGTCCTATCTTAGAGTACGGATCTTGCATATGGTCACCTCAATATGAGACGCACCAAAGTAAAATTCAATCTGTTCAAAAGCAATTTCTCCTTTTTGCTCTTCGCGGTCTAAATTGGGATCGCAATGTCAGTATGCCATCATACTCCAGTAGGCTTCTTTTAATCAATCTTATTTCTTTAATTAATCGTAGATTAAAGCTTGGTGCTATCTTTATTCATAAACTTTTAATAGGTGAAATAGACTCTCCTGAGCTATTGAACCAGTTAAACCTATCTGTACCCCGTAGACCTACTAGAAATTTTATTCCTCTATCCTTAAAACGTTGTAGTTCTAACTATTCTTTGCATGAACCTTTTCGAGTCCTATGTTCTGATTACAATCTTCTGTATCCCGTAATCAGATCAGAAGCCTCTCTTTCTCTTGTGAAAACCCGTATTTTAGCACATTTAGCTCGTAATTAGCTGTAGTTAATCATATTTTTAATTGTTTGTCCGTTATACTTGTATTTGTTCACGCGATCGAAACAGGCTATGTCCTTGTGTCGTATGGGCCACTTGAACGTACTTCGCATTGTACGCGTCAATGTCCAGACAATACAAAAAATTAGATTCCATAGGAAATGACAAAATGTATTAAATTAATGTTATACCGTTTGCAGTCCTCGGTAGTAATTTAAGTCAACGGAACAACTAGGATAGTGGTTCGAATCCGAGGCTAGTGTCTGTATGTAGTTTTCACTTATACATAAATAGTCAGGTTGATAGTTTACAACTATATCCTATACTGTAATGTTAATATTAATAATGTTATACCCTTCAAAACATAATGATGGAAAGGTGGTTATGCTACACCTCGCCTTTTCATAAAATAACGTTATATATGTAGTCATTCGAAATTTTAATTGTAAGTTTTATATATTACTAGTAAACCCAGCGAGCTCCGTTTTGCCACCGGATGTTTACTGATTCAGAAGTGACACCTGTAGACATCTTGCTCGCGGTCTGTGCGCGGGATTTAGCTACCCTTCCCTTATGTAGTTCATTTCTTTGCGAGCGAAGCAAGCCTGGCTGCACGGCTTTCGGCTGGTTCCATAACAATCCTCTGCCTTTGCCTTACCCTCCCGTAACAAGTCCCGCTCTTCTTCAGGTCTATTCGAAACATAATCAGAAGAAATTTCTGCGCTGAGAGTACGACGACCTAATTCGCTTTTTTAGGAGGCATTATTTCGTTTGTAACTGAAACAGGAGAATTTGTATTTTATGAATGCCCCGCCTGCGCGATCGCTACACGGAAAGCTGTTGTTAAAACCATTTTATTCACGCTCGCCAGTATGATTTCGACGTACAAAATAGATGTTGGCCAATTCTCAAAGATACCGGATAAGCACAAAAAATTTCTTCAAAATCGGTCACGGTTATTATAATCACAACGTGAATCCTCGCCGCCCATAAAGTAGATTTGTAAGAATTTATTTTATGATAAACTTGGCCTCTGATTTTGAATGTAGAATTGAATTGTTGACCATTTGTATTAGTATTTCGAACTATTTCTGTTGCTCCGAACGATGTCATTTTTGAAAGCATGAATTGAATCTTTGAATAGACTTCAGGAACACGTTAGAATCTGGATCCGTGCCGATAAGTAAGCCGTTCAATGGTTTTGGTGGCTCTTTTTTGAATTTCAGAGCATGACAATGCGGACATTCCTTGAATGAGCATAATATTTAATATCGGGCTCATACTAGAATGCTAGACGCAGGAATGAATCAGATATAAATGCTCGATGCACCTGTTGTCGTTGTTGGTCATTTGTTCTTCGTCTATTGACTGTGAAAAGGCGTGATTATTGTTGCTCTAATCTTCTGACTTCATTGCGTTTAGATCGTGTATCTTCTGGCTCTTCTTGATGCAATTGCACCATTCTGACATGTGCATCAGTATTTTGTTGCTGGATTTGTACTACTGTTCTTTCGGATCTGCTATTTCGCAAGTATTACTTGTAATGCGGCTCAAATCAGCCCCTTTGCGTTTTCTTGGCATTGCTCACTGTACACAACATACATAAATACAATTAATGAATTTATTTAATGACCTAGTTGACCCGGCAAACGTTACAAGAATGTTTGAATTTGCTACAACGTGGTTGACACATAACTGACCCCGCCTACTGCGGTCGACAGATTTCCCCTAACATTTAAGATGAAAAATAGTTGTTCGGTTCTCATAGATACCGGATAAGCACAAAAATTTCATGAAAATCGGTCAAGTCGTTTCGGAGGAGTATCACTTCGAAAACTGTGACATGAGAATTTTATATATACACTAGAAAACCCGGCAAGCGTTGTTTTGCCATATAAATAATTTTCTAGTAATTTCTAGTGTAGACCAAAAATAGCTTACTTATAAGTATGTACATATGTATGTTAGAAACCATGCCACGCTTCGCTGTGCCCCGCCTGATTAGGAATCTTTTCCCAGTTTGCCCCTACATCCACTATTTCTGTTTTGACCAAACGCATTAAATTGCTTCGATTGTGGAGAAGTTGATGTAGCTGCGAAATGATGGACCTGTTTACGGAGGTATACTCTAGATCGTGCATTGGCTTCGTCTCTATCATCACCGATGAAGTACATTTGAAGAAATTTATGTTCACTATCTGGGAAGGGGAGCAGGGCGCCAGCTTTGTGATAGATTTGCCCTTTGACTTTAAAAGTTGGCATGAATTGGGCAGCCACAATTTCCGCACCAAATGACGTCATTTGGAATCAGTAGTGGATCCGGAAGGTAGAGTTTACAGTGGCTCTGGTGGTGCTTCAAGTTGAGGTAATTTAATTTTGCCGCCAACGCAACACATTCCTTTCGTTTCATTATTGAACTTCAGAGACTGACAGTCATGACTCTTCTGGCCAATGACGACATAGCGGCTGGAGCCATAATCAACAGCTGGGTCATATCGAGATGCAATACGATGGTATTGCTCATGTCGATCTAGTCTTATCTGTCCGCGGTATTCAACTACCCTTCCCCTATGCAGTTTACTTTTTTGCAAGCGAAGCAATTGAATTGGTACAGACCGCGACTCTCGAGCTCGCAAGCGCTTATGCTCAATCCTGGCTGCACGCCTTTCGGCTGGTTCCAATAAGAATCCTCTGCTTTGCCTTAGCCGCTCCCAGTAACAATTCCCGCTCTTCTTCAGTCCTATTCGAAACATTGCTTCTGATTCTTTCTGCGTGTTGAGTATGACGACCCAAATTCGTTTTTTTAAGAGGCGTTATTTCGTTAGTAACTTTTCGTTTGTAACTAAAACAGGAATGAATGATTTTCCTACAACGTGGTTGACATATAACTGCCACCGCCTACTGCGGTCGGTACACGGAAAGACGTTATAAAAACCCATTTTATTCGTGCTATATAGATATATTGAGATTTAAACTATCCAATCTCTCAAGTTAGATCGAACTGCAAATGGTGTGCGAATTTTATTATAATCGGTTAAGTGGTTTATGAGTCCATTGAGGACAATTATTGTTACACGAGATTTGCATATATTAAGATTAAGATATATAGAGAGAGATAGAAATAGAGAAATTATATTTTTATTTTTTTTTTTATACCCTTACAAAAAGGGTATATTAATTTTGGTCAGAAGTGTGCGACGCATAGAAGGAAGCATCTCCGACCATATAAAATATATATATTCTTGATCAGCACGACGAGACGAGTTCAAATAGCCATGTCCGTCCGTCCGTCCGTCTGGATCGATGCATGTAGGCTTCTATATACTGCAGGGCTTGTATATCTCAGATTCAGCCGGATCGGGCCACTATATCATATAGCTCCCATACAAACGGCAAAGTCACGAACAGTGGCTTTTCCTAATAACTTCGTTATTTTGTAAGCTGTTGTCGTGAAATTCAATATTGGTGAGTTTATTCTGCCTAAAAACAAGTTTGCCAAATTTGAACAAGATCGGGTGACTATATCATATAGCTCCCATAGGAAAGATCGGTCAAAAACAGTGACTTTTGTCAATAACTTCGTTACTTGTGATGCGGTTGCTTTCAAATTAACCATTTGTTAGTTTAAGATATCTGTTAATGACTATGCCGAATTTGAAAAAGATCGGGTGACTATATCATATAGCTCCCATAGGAACGATCGGTGGAAAACAGTGACTTTGATCAATATCTTCGGTATTTCCTATGCTAAGATTGTAGGCCGTTCATTCGCAAACATTAGCCTTTTTATATAAATCGTTTTTTCCTTTGATGGCTTTAGGTAAGGAAAGAATTCCCAAAAAGGTTGCAAGGGTATACAAACTTTGACGCGGTCGAAGTCAGCCCCGGCCCTCTGGTTTTTTCATAGAACGAACATGGAATGTATGTTTTTTTTTTGTTGATTAATTGGAATTTTTTCTGCTTGACGTATATATGTATGTGTCGGGACGTCAGGATTCTTGCTCGCCTCGCTTGTCGGGACGTCAGAATTCTTGCTCGCCTCGCTCATATTTTCAACTGGAAACGTTCACTTAGTACTTTTTATTTCACTTAGACTTTAACTTTTCACTTTAGACTTTTTACTTTTCACTTTTACTTTTCACTTATACCTTTTTCTGTACGGCTAGTTCCCAGGGGGGTATATTCACTCAGCTCTCTAGCCCGAGGCTCCCCTTTATATAGGACCTGACCTGATGACAGATTGACCAATTTGTTTCTAAACATGTTGCCAAGGCAAAGATGATTGTCATCCTGCAAAGTCAACATTCCCAGCAACATTCCAGACGTCAGTCTGCAGCCGCTGCAAAGGTAATGCCAGGGCTACAATTGACATGCCTGTAAACTATCTAGTAGGCTTTGACTTATTAGTCACTTAATTGACACTTTGACTTATTAGTCACTTAATTGACACGGCCATCGTGACCTTTACACGTCCTCGTGTAATATTTTAATTTTTAACTTCAAACTTACCAAACGGAACTCGATCATCGTCTCTTAGACGGATAACCAAACATCCTCTCTCCTAGACGGATAACAAAACATCGTCTTTCCTAGACGGATAACCATCGTCTCTCCTAGACGGATAACCAAGCATCGTCTCTCCTAGACGGATAACAAAACATCGTCTTTCCTAGACGGATAACAAAACATCGTCTTTCCTAGACGGATAACCATCGTCTCTCCTAGACGGATAACCAAACATAGTCTCTCCTAGACGGATAACAAAACATCGTCTTTCCTAGACGGATAACAAAACATCGTCTCTCCTAGACGGATAACCATTCTGCCATTCACACATCCTCGTGTAATGACCAAATATCAAGTTCAGAGACACATTTTGAGTTTCATAACATAAACTGAACTTAAGTTTTATTCTTAACCATACCATACATTGTATCTTCTTCTTCTTCTTCTTTTTTTTTTTTTTTTTTTATTCAAAAATTCAAAATTCAAAATTCAAAAATTCAAAAATTTACTTAAATTTTAACAAAACAATTAATCATTGTGCTTGCACTATGTGATTTCAACAAAATAACAAAGTATTTGCTTAACTTTCAAATGAACGTGCGCCAGAAAATGAATGTCCAATATATAAAAACTACAAATAAAACAAAATAATAAAATTAATTCATCGTCTCACTTGGACGGGACACTCTCAGTCTCAATTATATTCTCTGATAAGCTCTGATTTTCATTATCAATATCCAATTCATCAGGAATTTTACCATCTGGAATTCTTCTAGTGTCTTCAGGACAGTATTTGTAAAGCCGTTTATTTGATAGCGATTTTAACATATATCTGTCCCCTTCCAGGACTTCAGTAACCAAAAATGGGCCCTTGAATTTCGGGTCTAATTTCGTTTGGTGTCTCTCCTCGTTTCTTAGCAGAACATAGTCACCAACATCATGCCTTACAACCGTGGCCTTAGTTTTGTTAAAGCGTTGTTTATCAAACTCAGCCAAACTCTTCATCTTATCACTGGCACGAGTCCGAACACTGTTCAAATCAATCTCAATTTCTGTGTCCACTGGTGGAATTAACCCTATCGGTCGAGCCTCTTTTCCTATCAACATTTCCAACGGGCTCGCTTCAGTTGCACGATTAACTGTGCAATTTAATGCAAGCTGAACCTCGCCAAGTGCATCTTGCCAGGATCTTTGGCTCGATTCGACAGCAGTTAGCAAATTTTTGAGTGTACTCATAACACGCTCAACCTGACCGTTTGCACGACTTTCCCCAGTTGCGATTAGATGAAGTTTTATATTTTGTGAGGAACAAAATTCAGAGAATCGAGAACTTGAAAAGCACCTTCCCTGGATATCAAAATCGAATGATTGCAGATAGGCCCACCAGCGATGAACTTTTGGTGTTAAGTCTATCTTTGTCCGTGAAGCCTTAAGCGAATTACAATCAGTATATACCACAAATTTCGCCCAAGCAGATAATGACGAAAGTGTTTTACAGAAGCAACCACAGCCAATGTTTCCAACTCGTATGAGTGATATCTAGCCTCAGAGGGCGAAGTTACTTTGCTAAAATATTCCACCACATGAGGATTATCATTAATACGGTGTAGGAGTATTGCACCATATCCACATGAACTGGCGTCAGTGTGTAACTCAATGGGGTATTGTGGGTCAAAAATTACCAAAACAGGTTCGTTTGTAAGGACAGTTACTATTTTTTTTCGAACATTCTCGAGTTCAACATCCCAGACAATACTTCCTTTTCCCGATGTAAGAGAATAGAGTGGCTTCATTATTTTGGCAAAATAGGGTACAAACTTGCGAAAGTAGGAAGCCAGACCAATAAACTGTCGCAAACTGGAAACAGTCTGCGGAGGTGGTAATAAACTTAATGCAGTAATCTTCTGTGAGTTTGGCCTAATCTCGCCTGCTTTCACTTCGAATCCCAAATACTGCACCGTTGTTTTCAGAAACGAACATTTCGAGATATTGAAGATGAATCCAGCCCTTGTCAGAACGTTCAATACTGTTCTCAATCTTTCCAAGCCTAACTCAATTGTTGGTGACACGATCATAATGTCGTCCATATAGACAATTACATATGAATATGCAAGATTGCCTAAAGCTTGCATAACTGTCCTTTGAAAAACGGAAGGCGCATTTTTGAGTCCGAAAGGCATTGTAAGAAATTCGAATTGGCCATCCGGAGTCACAAATGCAGTATATTCAACGGAATCGGGGTGAATTGAAATTTGGTGAAAACCACTAGCCATATCTAAACATGTAAAGTAATACGAACAACGCAACCTATCAATCTGATCACTAATAAGCGGCAAGGGGCATTTGTCAGCAACGGTATTTGAGTTTAATTCTCGGTAGTCAATACATAAACGATCGGACCCATTTTTCTTTTTTACAAGCAACATAGGACTGGCATACGGAGAACAACTTGGGCGGATAATGTTACACCTAAGTAACTCTCTTAACCTCTCGCGTACTATCTCTCTCTCTTCTGGACTGAGCCTATACGGCCGACGTTGCACATTTCTGTTGGGGTCAATTAGTCGAATTCTCATTTCTCCTGTATTAACTCTTGTGTTTGGGATCCCTTTAGAAAATGCTGAGGTATAATTTTTAATTAAATTTATTAATCTGCTTTTATCAGCATCAGCCAACTCAGTATCGATTTCGTCAAGATTAATTGGAGAATCATTAGCGGCACAAATATTTACAGATTTTGATTTTACAAATTTAAACGCATTTGGTGAAAGCACAACATTGAAACCCTGATTAAGGATTTCACGTCCAATGATGACATCGTGCTGCAAATCCTCATCTCGAACAACGTGAAATAATATTTCTACCATGTTTTCATTAATGGTAACCTGACTGAGAATTTGCATAGTACTATAAATACCGGCATCGCCAATACCTTTTAGCATTACTATGTTATTCATGCGCTTTCCGGACAACCTGCCAGTTATCTTTTCTCTTACCAAGGAACATTCGGCACCAGAGTCGAGCAAATTGGGTAGCTCTCACCTCGATGTAACATAACTCCTGTTGGCTCAGACACAAAGCACTGGTTTACATGCTTTTGTTTTGTTGGAACGTCACTTACAGAGCATCGGTTGAAGCAGGTAACACGGGTCTTCTCTCGTTGGGTTTTCGCCTCGGCCTCTTGTCGCGCTTTTTTCCTGCATTCTGCTATTTTGTGTCCGACTTGTCCACAGAAATGGCACAGCAAGGTTGACATTTTTCGCCTTTTATTGTCAGGTCCAGGGCTGATATCACGGCCGGTATCGCGATGCTTTTGAAAGTTGTAAGCCTTCAACTCCGCTTGCAGATCAATTCTTGTTTGCACCCTTGAAGTGAATACAATACTTTGTAAACGGCGGTCCATATTTGCCATATGTGCAATCGCAACAGAAACGGCGATCTCCTCTATGTTTTTGTCCTTCCAGGCCGTAGTTAGCGATGAGACCAAGCGGCTAGCATATACTGCCAAGGACTCTTCATTAGCCGGACGACTGCTTAACAAGTTCAAAAACATCGCTGCTGGTGTTTCATCGCTTTTGTATCGATGAAGGAACAATTCTTTAAACTCGCTCCACTTCATGCCAGGGTAGGAGATTTCTGATAGCCATTGGGATGCACTGCCCTCCATCGCATTACTTAACGTCATAATGAGCTTGCTTCCTTCTAGGGGCTGTTCAGTTAGTATGATTTCTGCAGTCGCACACCACTTTGAAGCGTCTACGCCTGCGGCGTTGGCAGAAAATTTCGGCAATGTGACCTCACGCTTCTGTTGTTGTTCTGAAGTTGAAGCTTGCATTGTCCTTAAAAACTCCAACATATTTTGATTTTGCATTTGCAAAATTACTCGCCACTGTTCGTCAGTAAATATAGGGGGTGGCGCCAATCCCACTTCTGATGTCGGGACGTCAGGATTCTTGCTCGCCTCGCTTGTCGGGACGTCAGGATTCTTGCTCGCCTCGCTCATATTTTCAACGGGAAACGTTCACTTAGTACTTTGCATTTGCAAAATTACTCGCCACTGTTCGTCAGTAAATATAGGGGGTGGCGCCAATCCCACTTTTGATGTCGGGACGTCAGGATTCTTGCTCGCCTCGCTTGTCGGGACGTTAGGATTCTTGCTCGCCTCGCTCATGTTTTCAACTGGAAACGTTCACTTAGTACTTTTTATTTCACTTAGACTTTAACTTTTCACTTTAGACTTTTTACTTTTCACTTTTACTTTTCACTTATACCTTTTTCTGTACGGCTAGTTCCCAGGGGGGTATATTCACTCAGCTCTCTAGCCCGAGGCTCCCCTTTATATAGGACCTGACCTGATGACAGATTGACCAATTTGTTTCTAAACATGTTGCCAAGGCAAAGATGATTGTCATCCTGCAAAGTCAACATTCCCAGCAACATTCCAGACGTCAGTCTGCAGCCGCTGCAAAGGTAATGCCAGGGCTACAATTGACATGCCTGTAAACTATCTAGTAGGCTTTGACTTATTAGTCACTTAATTGACATTTTGACTTATTAGTCACTTAATTGACATATGTAAAAATCAACAGTATGTATTTATTATTATTTGTAAGCCCTTGCAAAATAGGTATATTCATTTTGGTCAGAAGTGTGCAACGCATAGAAGGAAGCATCTTCGACCATACAATGTATATATAATTAAATATCTTGTCTTTCAAAAAAAATGATATTGTTTCTTTAAGTTAAAATTGGGGACTTTATTCGTTGGATGAATATGTACTTAAAACTAAAGTACAAAAATGACTTATATTAATTTTTATAAGCTAAATTTGTGAGCCCTTCAGTAGCGTAATCGATTGGCCCGAATTTTAATGTGGAATTAGCGTTCTCACGCTTTTCATTTTTAGGGGACAATTATTATTGCAACTGTTCAATTGTTTATAAATAAAACGGATTTTATTAGCCTTTGTTTTAATTATAAGTTAGCGTTCACACGCTTTGATTTTGATGGGGATAATTGTTAGTGCAAGTGTCCAGAAAAGTTGTAAAAAAAAAAAAAAAAATTTTAAGTTAATGCGTATTGACGTTGTATATTTATGTACATATTAGACATCTGCATGAATGGCAGAAAATTGACTTTCGAATGAACAATGCGCAAATTGAGTTGAGTGAATTCGAATGCAACTCGCAATTTATTTGAGTGAGTGAGTACGCTAGCGTCGTACAATGTCTCATTCAACTCAAACGAAAAGCAATGAATTGAATGATTGAGAACGCGTAAAAATTAGAGGGTTGGTTTTGAATGTATTCGAATGCAAGACAGATTTTTTATTAATGCGTAGAACACAAAGCGTGCAGAAAAAAAGGAAATAAAAGAAAAACGCAAGTCAAAGTTTTTTTTCATACTTATATATATATACTTATACACTTGGCCCTCGCTTAACACGGACTCTTTTAGCACGAACTCGGTCTTACACGGTTACAAATTTGCTCCCATCCCCTTTTTAACACGCTAAAAACCTCGTTCTTACACGAATGCAAAATATCGATATATATATTTTTTGCTGTGAATGAAGCAAAGAATTTGAAATCAGATGACAGCAGCTCTGAAGAAACCGACCCGATTAGTTTAACGATAGAAAAGCTCCAAGAAGGATTAGCATATGCGAGCAGCTTGGAATCGTGCTTCTTAAATTCAGATCCGGTCATCGAACGACGACTTAAGTTTAAGAGAGAGTTGGAAAAAATACTTTTGCCTTATAAGGAGTGCTATAAAGAAGCTTTAAAAGCCTCCAAACAATCGAAAATTACTGATTTTTTGATAAGGAGCCACTAAAAAAGAAAACATGTTGAAACAAACTGGCTTAAACTATAAATGCCACCAAATGCATTTCAAATTTGATATGAATTGAAACATATGATCTCCTTACTTTTTAACATTTTTAAGTTTCTACAAAGTTTCACATGTTAATTAATTATATGAAGCACCTTTTGTTATTTAATACCAACTTTTAATTTGGAAAATATGAATGTTATGCATTTATTAAAGGCATATACATAATAACTTTTGGTTAATTTTGAACACATGTATGAAACTTTAATAAAAACAGACCAAACTTGAATAATGACAAATTTTTTTTCTGCCAATTTTGAATTTTGAGAACGTAGAGAACGCCCTTTTTTGTACTGAATCCATATTTCGCTTAACACGATTTCGCTTAACACGAGGATTTCTAGGAACGTAAACCCCGTGTAAAGAGAGAGCCAAGTGTATTTATTTTTCCTATATCTAATTATAGTATAATAATATGTACATATGTATTACATACATATGTAAGCCTATATTTATATATGTATTAAATTTATGTTTGTAATGTATTGAAACATGTATTTAGTTTACATATTTGAGTGCAAAAACATTATTTTGTTAATGTTTTCTGAATTAGTTGCAGGACAGGTCACAAGTTCACAGTTATTAGTCTAATCACAAAGAAAACAATTTATTAACCATAATACAGATAGCATACACATAAATAACACACTTGTAAAAACAAACCAAAAACTAAACTACAAACAATGCAATACATACCGTGTCGGCTTTCGCTCCGTTGTCTCCGTTCATTTCGCGTGTGTTTCGTTTCGGCGATGCTAAAGAAATGAATACACACAAAATCTCTGCCACAACTCGAATACATTCGAATGTCTTCAGCTTCGCCAAAGTTTTCATTCCGTTTTACGCACTTATTTATTCTCGCTCATTTCGTTGAATGCCGTTAGTTATGAGACACAGTCTGGTGTGTCACTCATACACATTCAATTCATTGTGTGCTTCGTATTCTATCAGCTGAATTCATTCGAATACATTCAATTTTACGTATGCTGTGAGTCATGCAGATCTCTAGTACATATATGTCTCCGCCATCCTAAAAAAAAGGCCTCAGGCGGGATATATCGAGAGGTTTTTCTAAGCTGTAAAGATTGGAGTAACAATTTTGCTTATAAATTGGGACTCAATTTTTTCAAGAATTGGGGTTTGGATTTTTTCTGTGGGAGCACGATTGTTATTTGATCAAAAATGCTTAATTATTAATTCTTGTGGCATTGCCTTAAATTTATAAATTGAGTTTGTAATCAAACTTATTATAGTAAGTATAAAAGTGGTTAATGTAATAGTTTGAAATACAGTATAATATTTGATGTGTTCGTTTATCATCTCTTTTGTTCGGATACATAAATGCTTTAGCCTTAGTCAAGCAATGAATTTCTTATTAATATTTCGTTTAAT
This sequence comes from Drosophila paulistorum, assembly GCA_018152135.1. Lineage (NCBI taxonomy): Eukaryota > Metazoa > Arthropoda > Insecta > Diptera > Drosophilidae > Drosophila > Drosophila paulistorum. The sequence goes on along the minus strand of JAECXG010000035.1, from coordinate 3,046,896 downwards.
TGTAAGGTACAATCGTAAATTTTTATTATGGTATTGCCTTCTATTACACTGTGCAACATCAAAAATAAACCCAACCGGACCTTATTTTTCTGAAAGTACATGTATTGAATAGCAAAACCCTATTTGGGTTTTTCAAAGTTAGCTGGTTTTTTTTTTTTTATAGCAAGTTGAAATTTTTCATTTTGGGGGTATTTTTTAATTTGTCATATGAGCTAAATATGACTTATATATCGATTTCTTTTTCATGTATACGACCTAATTCATCCTCATTTATTGTAGAAATATTGTTAATGGTTAAATAAATTCATTTTATGAATGTTATATAACCCAAAATGACTTTTACAGATACACTTCTAGAAAAAATTACAACTAAGCCCTTTTTTGAGTAGTTTTGGAAGTATTTTTAATTTATAACTATTTTTGTGAGAATAATACTATACTTCCAATAGGGAAAAGTTTGTAATGATTTAAGTCTAAATTGCAAGATTCTCGTATGTTCAGGCATTCCAACGGAACATATATATTATAAAAAAAATTCACCGTTTGGATTCTAATTGAATATAGTTCAAAGTATATGAGCAATAGCAATTGACTGCGGTTATAATCAAGCACAGCTTACAAAACTTACAGTAACCTTACTTACTGTCGCAAAAATCAGTATTCAGAACAGGTGCCCGCCGTTTAAAGTTCCAAGTTTAAGCAAAATGTGCAAGTGTCCAGCAAATATTAATAATTTCTGCTACTGTTGTGGACGTTTTACCCCGGCGAGTGATAAGCACGGATCAGTTAGTGAAAATTTTGTTACGGCATTTCGACACTACTTTAATTGTGATATTATATTTAATGAATCGTGGGCGCCAAATACAATTTGCAAAGCTTGTTATGTTGGGTTAGTTAACTGGATGCATAATAAACAAAAAAAAAATGTCATTTCGTGGTACAATCCAGGAGAACTAGACCCAAAAAATTGTTATGCTTGTGTCAACAATGTGACTGGACTTAACAGAAGAAAGGCGAAAAACAAAGTCTATGTCTCCGTTCCGAGTGTGCAACTGCCCCTGGACCATGCCGAAAATATTTCCAAAATTTCCAGGCACAGACAATGTTAGTCTTTACCTCGATACGACTGTATTTGATGATTTTTCCGAGTATATCCCCGAACCATCAGTATCAAATCAACCAGTTCTTATAACACAAAGCAAGTTGGATGAAATGGTTGCAAAATTAGAGCTAACGCAGAGAAAATCAGAAATGTTAGCATCTTTTTTAAAATCCCATAACTTGTTAGCAACAGGTACAAGAGTCACAGCGTATCGAAATCGCAAGCAACACTTCAAAAAGTTTTTCACGGCCTATTGTCACGATATTTTGTCTCTCATGAATGAAATGGGTGTTCAGTACAGCCAAACGATTGGAGACTATTCATTGATAGTTCAAAATTTAGCTTGAAAGCTGTATTGCTTGAAAAAAAACAATTCAAAGCCATCGATACCCATTGCATATGGAACTGATACTAAAGAGACGTTTGAAAAAAATGAAATGGGTTTTAGAATTGGTGGAATACAAAAAACACAATTGGCGTGTGTGTTGCGACTTGAAAGTCGTTGCCATGCTAACCGGACTCCAAGGCGATTGGGACCCTCGGTTCAAGGGCGATCAGTACAAAAAAAAAAATTGGAAAATAAGAGCTGAAAGTGAGAAAAAGGATGCCAACAGAATAAAGAACTCGTATCTCCAGAAAAAAACATTTTCCCTCCACTCCACTTCAAACTCGGAATTGTCAAAAATTTCTTGATGGTTGTCGGTAGAAGAGACGTTGTATTTTGCTGTTTACAACAAATCTTTCCAAGGATTAGTAATGCAAAATTAAAAAATGGTAAGGCATTTTCTTATATCTACATATATACACGAATACTTTTGACTTATATCAAATGTTTTAGGCGTTTTGAATGGACCTGATATTCGGAGATTGGTAAAATCTGAAGATTTCGACAAAGTTTTAGCTGGCGACGAGTTCATTGCGTGGACATCAATAAAGGAGACCATGGTTGGGCTTTTAGGCAAAAATCGTTCACCTAATTTTGACGAGTCCGTAAAAAAAATGCTTAATTCATTTTCGAAAATTGGAGTCCACATGTCGCTAAAAATTCACTTTCTTCACCACCATTTGGACCAATTTAGTCGACAGCTATCGACTGAATCAGATGAACAGGGAGAGCGGTACCATCAAATTGCCTTGCCATTTGAATTAAGGTATCAGGAAAACGAGCTCCAGATGCTATACTGGCCGAAAGATGTTGGTGGACTAAACAAATATTTCAATTCGAAGAAGATGAAAATCAAAATGAAGAAGGGCTTGAAGATGAACGCGACGGATTGGAGTTCTCTACTGACGATTCGGATTACTTTGATCTTGATAAAGGAAATGAACCACAACCAAAAAGAACTCGTTTCTAATTTGCCATATTTCAAAATATACGTTTTGTTTTAAATTAATCTTGATATTATTCTCACAAAAAATAGTTGTAAATTAAAAATACTTCCAAAACTACTCTAAAAAAGGGCTTAGTTGTAATTTTTTCTAGAACTGCAGCTCTAAAAGTCATTTTGGGTTATATTCATAAAATGATTTTATTTAACCATTAGAGGCTGAATTAGGTCGTATACATGAAAAAGAAATCGATATATAAGTCATATTTTGCTCATATGACAAACTAAAAAATACCCCCAAAACGAAAAATTTCAACTCGCTATAAACCAAAAAAAAAAACGAGCTAACTTTGACAAACCCAAATTGAGTTTTGATATTCAATACATGTACTTTCAGAAAAATAAGGTCCGGTTCGGTTTGATTCTAATAACCTTTAATTTGTTGCGTTGTGTTATTAAGTCCTTCTTTACTCAATTTTGATTAAGTTTAGTTTTTAGTAAATTCCATGTTACAATTATGTTTGGTTCAATTTAATTAGTTTGAAAATTCTTATATGTTTTAGTGTATTTACAAGAGGTTGGGATTTGATTTAAAATGCCTATTATACATACATTCATTAGTTTCTATTTGTTTTCTATTACGTAATTTAGTTCGTTTGCTTGTAAGCTGTTGCTTTCAAGATTATTTATTTTTTCTTCTAATTCGTTTTTATCATCCTGATCAAGAGTACCAAAAAGATATTTGTATTTAACCAATTCCGTTAATTAGTCCTCGTTTGTTACGTTTTACAATTTGTATTCCATTAATTTCTCTACTTAGTTTTTCTGTTAGGTATTGTATATGGATTATATCTTTAAATTCCTGTGCTTGTTGCATTAGATTGTTATATGTAATGTCTATTAGCGTTAAATTCACTTTTAAATAATGATATTCAAATTTTGTCGGTAAGTCCATGGTTTCTGTCTTAAATATTAAGTAACCGTTTGGTGCTTTTACTGGGTTTATGTCAATGGATTGGCTGCATGTTGATTTCAGTATTAAGAGTAGCACAATGCACAAAAAAGTCATCTTGAGTTGTTGACCTGTAAGTAATCAATTGTCGTATTTGCTTTTATTCACTTTCTTTATCTTTTTGAATTTTGATTTGTAGTGTGTAACCTTTTGTCCTCTATTTCTTTCTTCAAAATGTTTCTCATCTAACTGATTTATTTCCCCTGTCTTTTTGAATGGATTTGTAGTTTTTGACTTTACTACTGATGCTTGTTTAAATCTAGTATTGATTTCAAAGTCGTGTCTATCTTTATTTTAATTGTTTATTAGATATATTTTATTCGTTTGGGTATTATAGTCGGGTGATACTGCATAGATAAATATGTCCGCTGGTGCTCGGTTAGTTGTTTTATGTCTCATCGTATGGTTGTATACATATGTAGAGAATTTTTTCTCATATTTGATTAATAAATCTTCGATGTCATTTTCGCTATTTATAATTTTCATTTTTCATTTACTGTTTTATAGAATCTTTCTACGTCTGAAATGCCGTTTCTACTTGTTGTGATTTCTAACTTTACATTGTCCTCTTGTAGCTTATTTTTTACACATACACAATAATGATTAATCTTTGTCTGAGTTTATTTCTATTGTTTTGCCCATTTCAGTGAATACTTTCATAATTGCTCTCTTGGCTTCTAACCAATCTCTAAACTTTACTTCTACAAGTGTTGCAAATTTGGGCTAAATGTGAATGCATGAAAGAAATTGTAAATTGTCGATCATGTAAAAGTCCATGACGTATTTTTCTCTGATATTAAAAGTTTCTGGTGTTATTTCAAATGTTAGTTTTGTATTTCTATTTTCTGTTTTTGCGACATTGCATACTAAGCATAATGTTTTGAATTAGGTTTTGAAAATCTGGGAAATAATATTTCTCTTTAAACAAATTAATCGTTTTTTCGATTCCTGGATGTAATAATTCTTTATGTTGTTAGATTAGTTCGTTCTTATAGCAATGAATACTAAGTTGCAACAACAAAGTGAGCACCTTTTTTGGAAAAGCCATGTTCGCCAATTCGGGCCCTAGCTCTCTCGATCCCCACCAGCAACAGCTACATGAACTAATTGTACAACAACAACGTGAGTGTCGACTCTCGGTCCAATGCAACAACGCGTACTTTTCGGTGGTGTCGCCGACCCCCCTGAATGCTACCGTAAGCAATAACACCGAAAGTGCAAGCCACTCAGCAACAGCAAGCCACAACAGCAATTTACCGTGGAGAGAGCAGTGTGCTTCTCCATCAATATCGATAACTGGGTCACCGATTGCACCGATCAGCACCGTCAGCTCGTTGACAGCAACTACTGCAACGTCTGCCGAAGTATTGACCTGCCTCAAGCCGTCAACGGCAAGTCGCCCAGAGTCAGCCACGACTAGAAACCCAACGCCTTCTGTCCAAACTGGAATGGATAGATATATTAAAATAACTAAGCGGAAGCTAAGCCCGCAAAAGAAAAAAAATGGCAATACGCCGAAAATAACCAAACCAAATGAACGAGTAGCACTTCTAAACGGGAATCGTTTTAAAATTCTTGCCGATCAGCAAGACGCCAAGCCGGCGCTGCAGATAAAGTTAAATCAGCTAGACCACCCCCTTATACATACATCTACATAGTAGAAACAGTAGGGGCAAATAACTTTGTTGTAACCCCTCTCAACAGGGATAACATAAAATAAGTTAAATGTCAAACCCAAACTGAGGACAATTTCCGCATCATCGAAAAGTACCTCCGTAATGCTAACATCAACTTCTATACCTACCAACTAAAAAGCAGTAAAGGGCTCCAGTTTGTGTTAAAGGGGATCGAGCCATCGGTCCCACCTCAAGAAATAGTAGACGCATTGGCCGAAAAAGGGTTTGCGGTTAAGTCCGTTGTCAACATCATCAACAGGAATAAAGTCGCACAGCCGCTCTTTAAAATCGAGCTCCAACCAGATGCAAAGCGGTCGAAGCCAAATGAAGTGCATCCAATCTACAACCTTCAGCTCCTATTGCACAGAAGAATCACCGTAGAGGAGCCCCATAAGAGATACCAACCACCGCAGTGTAAAAACTGCCAGGAATACAACCACACCTCTAACAATTGCAATCTTAGGTCAGTGTGTGTTGGCTGCGGCGAACATCATAAAGATGACATTTGCACCAAGGACAGAAACAACGTCGCACTAAGACTATGCAGTAACTATGGAGGGAACCACACAGCCAGCTACAGGGGATGTCCTGTCTTCAAGAATCTTAAATCGCACCTAAATGGGCGCAAATCCCCAGCTGGACCAAAAATCACCTTCAACGCCTCCAAAAGTACACCGGAGGTATTCTTCGCCAAGGCTGTCAGATCATCTAACAAGCCTGCTACAACCAGGCCAAGTGTATCCTTCGCTAGTGTTCTCCGAACTGGACAGACGGAGACCGCGAAAGAGATCCCGTCACTCCACCATCTACAGAATCCACAACCTAGCGCACCAGAACTTGGCCAGCAAACTCCAAGTGGCTTAGAGGCCCTATTGATCTCACTTAATCAAAACATGACTGCTTTTATGACGTTCATGCAAAACTCTGGAACTGATGCGGAATCAAAACCTGCTTATCCAGAAGCTTATCGAGAATAAATAATGGCTTCCACACGTCTATGTCTATGGAATGCTAACGGCATCTCCAAGCATAAAAATGAAATCGCCTGGTAAATCCTAAAGGCAAGCAGTTGTACAACACAATAGTCAACCCACTCAATAAGATGGATTGCGTCTCACCGGGTAGGCCTATTTATTGGCCCACAGATCCAAAGAAAGTGCCTGACTTTATTGATTTCGCAGTAACCAAGAGGATTCCGCGTAATCGGATCAATGCGGAAACACTGCTAGATTTAACCTCCGATCACTCTCCAGTGCTATTCGCACTATTAATAAGACCTGAAGTACTTGATCGCCCATATAGGCTTACTAACAACAAAACAAATTGACTTAAATTTAAAATGTACATGAGTGCCCACATTGACTGTTCACCGAAACTGGATGCTGCAGAGGACATTGACATGTGCGTCTCTGCACTTTAGTCGCTGCTGGGAGCTGCAGCAAGAGTATCTACTCCACATGCCTCCACTTACGCTAAATCCGTTGACAGGCCTACGAACTGGCGGATAAAACAATCAGTAACGGAAAAACGACGTCTAAAAAGAGAATAGCATATTACTCGATCACCAGCAGCAAAACTTCGCCTAAGGCATGCCAGTCGTAACCTCTCCAAGGATGTAACCTTCTTATCCGGCCTCACGGTTGCGCGCCAAAAACTTTTATGTAATCTTTCTATCACAGCGACGATAAATAGACCGATAACCTAAAGAAGGCGGTAGGTGAATTGCAGCAGACCGAGATCCTCTGGTTCCGTAGCTCTTGCGTGGTGGGGGGGTTGTTTGCTGAAATCTCTACCTTTAATTATAAAATTTAATTTTTTTAGGATCTCTACTGAAACTAACTTTAAATGGCAATTGAATGACTTGCAAGAAAAATACTTATGAACACCGTAAGTAATTCATAAAAAAAAAAAACTGAAAGGAAGGAAGGAGTATTCTTTGGTTCACGACTAGTGGTTACTGAGGACAAAGATGTAGATGGACCTGTCAGTTCTATACCCTCCCAATCATGAATCATTGTTGTTCTTTGTAAAGATTCCCATTAAATCTGAACAATATCAAATTATGTACCCATGTCCTTAGGAAAATAAATTATAAAGCTTAAGCAATCATATTCAAATTCATTATAATTTCAGATAGAAACATTTCTTTTCTTATATTAAATTTTTACAAAATGTATACTGACGGATTTTAGTTAGTTGTCTGGTATAACTCAACATTTCAAAATTTCAAACTTGTCAGACTTGAAAACCAATAGAACTCAAAAGCAAATTAAACTATTCAATAATAGGAACTAAAGCTAGTATTATGAAGAGAGCTTACTAGTTACAGATTATTGATTATTATAGAATAGCATAAAAAAATGATCAAAGGAATATCAAATAAATCAAGTTAATATTTTTTTTTTTTAGTAATTATTCATCTTATTTCAAATTCATTTTTTTTTTGTTGCGGGTATTTGAAATTCTCAAGTTGCACAAATTTACTCATCACTTCATGTTGCTTCAATTCAATCATTATTTACGGAAATCTTTTCATTGTTATTATTCGGTTGATCATAAAACGATGAAACAGAAATTACATCAACAATTAAGAGCATCAATTGACTACCATCACCCCATAGTTTGCAAAAACATGGTTGAGAGTCGCAGAATTGATACCGCTCAATACACTAGGCACTCACCCCATAGTTTTGTCGCTGAAAGGCCTTCCATCGATGCACTGTGGGAGTGTGTTTTAGATGATGAATTCTCCTTTGCGCTTTATGACCACCATTAAACTCCGTTTCTCTCACTCAACCTACCAGCCAACACTAACTCCAAGAGAAATCGACTGTTTAGGAAAAACACCAACATCGAGCGTTATCAGAATTGGCTGGATAACAACATGGACTTGACGACCGAGATCTCCACCGGCGAAGACCTGGACAATGCTGTCGATCACCTCAACGCGAGCATACACCAGGCTGCCGTCTATGCAACACCTCCCGCTAGGAGCTCCTCGAGTAACAGCGTCCCTCATAGAGACATCCACCTCTGGTCACCCGATGTAGCTGCATTGGTAGCAGAGAAGAGACGTCTCCGTCGAACGTGGCACAACACAAGGAGTCCATCAGACAAGACCCTGTATAACAGAGCTGCCAAAACCCTCAAAGAGCTTCTAAACTCCCTTCGTAGGAAGTCACTAGAAGCTTTCCTAGAGAAAGTCGAGCCTGGGGACCCTCAGTTCAACCTATGGCGGCTGACCAAAGGCATCAAAAAGCCTGGCATAAGGAAGGAACCCATTAAAGATGCCAATGGAACCTGGTGCCGTTCAAACAACGAAAGGGCCGCAGCTTTTGCAAACCACCTGTTTGAGACATACACCCCCTTCAACAGATGCTCCCAAGAAGAGGCCCAAGAAACGGAAGACTTCCTGAATGTGCCCCACCAAATGGCCCTCCCCATCCAAGAGGTTGAAACGGATGAGTTAATTCTAGAAATCGCGAAGTTAAACCCGAGCAAGTCGCCTGGTCACGACGGAATCGATGTTCCAGCCATCAAAGCCCTGCCTCCGAGTGGAATACAGTTCCTACTGAAGATCACAAATAAAAGCTTCCTGATAGGACACTTCCCCACCCAGTGGAAGTGCGCCGAAACCATCCTCATACAAAAACCTGGGAAACCTGCAGCCAAACTCGCCTCATATCGTCCGATTAGTTTATTGGCGGTACTCTCCAAAGTAGTCGAAAGACTACTTTTGCGTAGAGCCCGTCCAATAATGGACGAGGCCGGATTGATCCCTGATCACCAGTTTGGCTTCAGAGAATGCCATGGCACACCAGAACAATGCCACAGGATCTCGGGGAGAATCTTGGAGGCTTTCGAGGAGAAAAAGTACTGCACAGGAGTGTTTCTTGACGTTAAACAGGCATTCGACAAGGTCTGGCACACTGGCCTTCTCTATAAAATCAAAACCGTCCTTCCTGCCCCATTTTACACCCTGCTAAAGTCATATTTAGAAAACAGGGGCTTCTACGTAAGATGCGGCGATGCGAACTCTATCATCAAAGACGTCAGAGCCGGAGTCCCTCAAGGAAGCGTTCTAGGACCAGTGCTTTATACCCTCTACACAGCCGACTTGCCGATACTAACCGATCCGGGACTTTTGGATGCAACATACGCGGACGACACTGCCTTCATGGCTACGAATGAAGTGCCACAGGAGGCTAGTAACCTACTCCAAAGGCAGCTGGACATTACGGGTAGCTGGCTCACGAGATGGAACTTGGTGGTCAACACTGAAAAATGTATACAAACTACATTTACACTAAGGAGAGGCGACTGTCCACCTATCTCACTCGACGGAAGCCCCATCCCCAACTCTGACTCAGCCAAATACCTGGGCCTGACGATGGATAGAAGACTTACTTGGAAGCAACATCTGAAGACCAAAAGAGGACAGCTCGACGCAAGGCTGAAAAAGTACCTATGGCTCATCGGGAGAAGGTCTACCCTTCGGCTAAATATTAAGCTGTTAATATACAAAGTCATAATGAAACCAATGTGGACATATGGTATACAAATCTGGGGCACCGCCAGCCGATCCAACTGCGACCTAATCCAAAAATTCCAAAGCAAAGCGCTAAGGATCATCACGAATGCCCACTTCCTAACGACAAACAAGGAAATACATGCTGAACTGGATATACCATGGGTCTATCATGAGATTTCCAGACTGACCGCAGCCTATCTGGAGCGCCTTGACAGACACGTGAACCCGTACGCCATCAACATGCTGGACAACAGCACCACCACTAGGCGCCTAAGAAGACTCCACACACTGGATCTGCCACGGGAACGAGATTAATATTACTCTCTAACCAGCATTCTCCCCCCTCCCCACAACCATATACAACCCCACAACACCCTATTGCAATAACACACAAAATACATAACCGCCAATGTCCAACCACTAAAACTTGCTGATTGTCCCCGGACAGATTGCAAATTCGCTAAAACACTTTGTTTTATTTAAATATAGTTATTTACTGCTACGCTTGACTTTAAATTGATTTTACATTTGCTTAATTACATTTTTTTTGTTTTAAACATGATTGGGGCTTCGACACAAAATCAGATCAAAAGGAAAATTATTTTCAAGTAACTATTTAGCATAGCGATGTTTTTTTATTTCAACAAAAAATTTGTAGAAGTTTTCGAGGTGGTCACATGTATTGCGCTCTCTGTTGGCGGCAGTATCCAAACATGGGATACAAAACTAAGCTTTGTCTGGGTCAGCGGCGGAAAAGGTTATGTACGGCCACTCGCCTTTAAACCCTGGCCATATGAAAAATCCAGTTCACCGAGGGTTATGGTCGTTCTCGGAAAATGAGACACTTTTGGCTCACCGTAAGCCTCACCAAAAAAAAGTTGTGGCGCTGCCGGTGTTTGGTTGGCAGTATCCTCTCAATATCCGAATGTTAATTCCGGAATGTGAGACTACCTAAAGTTCGGCTGCACGTGTTCGGACACGAGAAATTGGTATTCGAAAACTCGCCGGTTTTCCAGAAAAATAATACTCCCAACGAAAGCTATCGGCAATATCGGCCAGAAAAATGGGAGTTTTCCAATCTATGATATAGAGTAAGATGCAGATGGCGGCGCGGTAAAAATTTTAATAACCTACATACCTGCTAGAATCTGGACTTAAATTTTTCGGGACACAGCTTTTTTTTATAATAACTTTCCTTCTCCGTGAAAAATGAAATGACGCCTAGCGAAAAAACGAAGTGCGCTGCTACCTCAAAAAAAACGATAGATCGCTTATCGCTATCGCAATATTATTCTTTTATCGGTCGATTGATACCAGTATTATTTATTTATCGATTGATCGCTATTAGAAAAGAAGCGCGTAAAGTCGTTAAGTTAAAAAATTTGAAAGTTTAAACTAGCGCACGCTACACCACCCGATAATATGCAACGTTAGGCACCATATTAGTGAGAATTAGTTCGTATATCCTTTGCGTGAAATGTTCCGACTTCTCTACTTTGCCTGTTTTCTAACAAATAAAAGCAGTTTCCGAGTTTCTTTTTGATTCGACATTTTATAAACTTAGGGGCTAATTTAGCATTAAAGTTCTCAGAGAATTTGCTCAACGCGAAGTTTCGGCGAAAAACTTCTTGGCCTTCTTTAAAAGAGACAGACTTACTGCGAAGGTTATACTTTCTTGATATTTTATCTAATATCCTGTCGCAAAAGGTTTAACTGGTCAGTCTGATTGAGCGGTGTTATGGGCTCTTGTAACAACTTTAATTCTTTTAAAGGAGAATATAAAGCGGTATACCGATGTTTTATGCCCAGTTCAGTAAGAAAAAAATTAAACGAATTAGCCTTAAATTGAACACCATTGTCACTAACGATGATTTCCGAAACTCCAAAACAATGAAATATTTGTTTCAACAAGAATTCTTGTATATCTTCCGAGTGAAACTTTTTCAAAGGTTGTAACCAATGATATTTACTGAAATGGTCAAGAACAATTAACAAACCGACAAACCCATTTTTGCTACGCGGGTAAGGACCAAGTAAATCGATATACAGCCATTGAAAAGGTCTACAAGTTGGCGTATGCTGTCCCATAGGTGGTCTAAGCGTATAATTTGGTGCTTTGGACTCTTTACAAGTGTCACACTGACGAATATGGTCACGCACATCCTTTACCATGCCAGTCAAAAAAAAGTTCTATGTATCTTGTCAATAGTTTTCTGCATACCTGAATGTGAAGACGTATGGCTATCGTAAGCTCGTTTTAGAATATCAACTCTGAGTGTATCTGGTACCCATAGTTTCTAAGAAAGCTTCTCTTGATAAAAACCCCATTGGCATGTTCGGTTCGAATATACAAACGTTTCTCTACAATTTTGATATCCGGAAATTTGTCTTGATTTTCAATGATTTTCTTCTTCAGCTGCATATAACTATCGTCCAAAAATGCTTCGGAGTCCAGATCTATAATCGGTCCCATTTCTATAGCCTCTATCTCAAGTGTTCTTTTCCTTTCCTATGTGACATATCAAACTTAAATTGTTGCAAGCGAAAAATCCATCGAGCTAATCTTCCTGAAACGTTTTGTTGGCGCATCAGCCACAATAAACTAGAGTGATCAGTAACTACTTCAAATTCTTGTAATTCCAAATAACACCTAAATTTTTCGATCGCCAATATAACAGCTAAACATTCACGTTCAGTAACACTATAATTGCGTTGAGCACGACTCAACTTTTTAGACATGAAAGCAATAGGTTTTTCTTCCTCTGCGTCTGACAATTGGACAAGTACAGCGCCGATACCATAATCGCTGGCATTACAGTGTAAAAAAAATGTCTTATTAAAGTCCGGGTTTTGTAGGATAGGGGCAGAAGTTAATAGATCCTTCAACTTATCCATAGCAGCTTGAGCTTCCAGAGGCCAAACAAAATTCTTTTTTGATGACAACAGTTCCGTTATAGGATAAGTGGGATCAGCAAAATTTGGTATGAAACGACGATACCAACCGCAAACTCCAAGGAATCCTCTATTCTTAGGTGGTGGCCAATTTTTTATACATGCAATCTTTGACAAATCGGTGCAGATGCCCTTACTGTCTATTTTACATATCCTAAATAACTAATGCTTGTCACACAAAACTGGCTTTTCTCTATATTAATATACAGGTTAGCTTTCCGAAATTGCTCCACGATTCTTACTACCACAGAAAGATGAGATGAGAAATCCTCTGAAATTATACACAGATCATCCAAATAGCAAAAACCACAATGACGAAGATCGGCAGGGACTACTTCATCCATTAGACGACTCATAGTAGATGTGGCATTGCAAAGGCCGAAAGGCATAACTTTGAATTGATATAACGGTCTCCCTGGTACTGTAAATGCAGTAAGAGGTTTAGATGCTTCAGTTAATTCTATTTGCCAGTAGGCATCCTTTAAATCAATTTTGGAAATTATATTCGCCTTGGGTAATCTTGAGAAAATACTTTCAATGCTGGGCAAAGGATAAGCATCCTTAATCGTGACTACATTTAACTTGCGGCCGTCTAAACACAGTCGCACTTTATTCGACTTTATCACCGGTCGTATAGGAGAGCTCCAAGCGCTTACAGCTGGTTCTATAACTCCTAATTGAATCATACGATCAATTTCAGTGTATAGTAATTTTTCAACCGCTGTACTTATTAGTAGCGTAGAAACGTTGTTTTACAGGTTTGGCTTCGCCAATCTCGATGTGATGTTTTATTAAGGACATACCTCCGAGATGATAACTGGCATTGGGAAACATTTGTTTGACGGCTTCAAGCTGTCTTGATTGCGAATACGTGAGAGAATAAGAACTAGGATCAGCCTCTAACTTTTTCTCGGAGCCGGTCTCGATCGAACTAATTATTGCCGGAGCAAGTTCAAAAATTCTCCAAAAGTCATGACCTAATATTACTCTTTTCTTCAACGTTGGAATTACAAACAATTTCAACATTATTTCCAATCTACCGTAACGTACCATCACTTCTAACATACCAATCACATTTGGCCTTTTCCGTCCGCTGTGCGCACTTGACCTTTACTTTTTACGAATTGAGAAAACTGTGAAAAATCTGTTTGTGCAAAATCCGAGCCTATACAACTTATGCTGGCACCGGTATCCAACAAACCTAATTCTGTGAACGTAAGAAATGAGACTTCTGCATAGCTCCTATTACCGTTGTCGTTTCTAAAAATTGTTTCAACAAAAAGTTTCCTGGTTTGTCTTGCGTGATCATAATAACGTGCGGTTGGACAAGGGTTGGTCAGATCTGAAAATTCTGTCTTTAACTGTAAGGTAATGTTGTAAACGCTCCGGATATGATAAAAATCTTAGTGGGAACTTGTGAGACTTTTGTACGTTCACTTTATGATTCGCTCTGTTGATACTTTGTTGAAAGTTTTCCGAGTTGGTTGTCCGACGTTGCCTGGATGCACCCTTCGGTCGGTTTTCCGCTAACCTACTTATACAAACTTGACATTGGGGCTTATACACATTGGCCGTGCCACAACCGTAAAAAAAAAATGGTGCGATCTTCTAGACAGTTTTGCCATGTGTGACCTGCTTCGCGACAATTCCAACAAACGAACTTTTCTTGCACCGCAGGAACTTCATCCTCCTCGTCTGGGACTATTTCATTATCTTCGGTTCCCTCTTCTTGAATCTCAAAAATTTGTCTGCGTACATTCGATTTCGCGTTAGGACTTACTTTTGCTTGAGGACTGAGCTCTTGTGATAAATTTTCTTGCATCTGTACTAATCTACGAAGATGACCTATTGATGCGATAGATTGATATAATAACTTTTGTCGTATCTCTGGCAAAAGGTTGTTCTACAAAATTTCAATCGGTTCCTCTTCCTCAAACTTTATACCAAACTTGTCAATCAAAGAAGCTACCTCATCATAAAAACAAACAAAAGATTCTCAAGGTTTTTGCTTTCACGCGCGAATCATTTCTTTGCTCATAAAATCTGACCGATAGTCTTTATATTGCTGACGAACATCTGAACAAAAAGCGCTCCATACGATGCGCGGAACTTGCTTATGATATCTCCAATACCATTCGCGGGCTTTTCCTCCAAATGATATTTGAATGTGTTTACACATCCCAATAAAATCACTATCAAGGGTTTCCTCTGTCAGGGCTTTTACTCGATAAATAAATTCTTCTACTCCTAGACCTTCTGTAGATCCGTCAAAACGTAGATTCCACTTCTGCATTACATTTGCAGTTTTAGCATTTTGTACAGTTGTAGAGCAGGGCGAACTGATCATTGATTGGGTTTGTACACGGTCTACTGGTACTTCTCGCTGACAAAAATTTATAGGTAACGACGATACTACACGAGGAACTGTTTGTTCGATCATATTTTGTGAAACCGTATAATCAAACTCTCGATTAGGACGCTTATTATTACTATGATTGGTCCTTGCTCTTCGCTGATTCGGCATGGTTCTAGGTAACTGCTGTTCGGGTTGATTACTACTGTGACTGGCATCTAAACCTGATGTTGGTGCTTCGCTAACTTGTATAGCTGGTTCGTTGGGCTGCTCTGCTCTGTCTATCGGGACTTGACTTAGCGTTTTTGCAAAATTACGAGTCCATGCTTTTTGCAGTCCAAATTTTGCATATGTTTTCTGCTTGAGTGTCCATATTTGGTGAACTATGTTAAACTAAAGACATTTTTTTATACCCTTGCAGAGGATATTATAAAATTGGTCAGATGTTTGTAACGCACAGAAGGAGACGTTTCCGACCCCATAAAGTATATATATTCTTGATCAGCATGAGAAGCTGAGTCGATATAGCCATGTCCGTCTGTCCGTCCGTCCGTCCGTCCGTCTGTCCGTCCGTCCGTCCGTCCGTCCGTCCGTCTGTGCAAATCAACTTCACGCTGGCATCTTAAGAGCTATCGGAATGAAATTTCATATTTGAGCTACTTTTAGCCGGGAGATGATAAAGTATGAAAATTGTCAGGACCGGACTACTATATCATATAGCTCCAAAGCAAAAATTTTTGCAAAAATTGGAGAATCCCCATGAAATTTACCAATATAATAGAATTTGATATAAAATCTCAGATCCCAAAATTTGAACTTGATCGGATAAAGAGAACACAAGTTACAGTCAATACAAATCGGTTCTACGTCATCAGCAAATCAAACAGAGCACATGCATACGCACACGCAGACGTAGCGCTACACGTATGTATGTATGTGTATGCGTGTTGTGCTTTGCTTAAAAATTTGTAGTTAAAAGAGAAATAATTTGAATGTTTTGTTTGTGTGTTGATGAATTGAGTTGCAAGGAAAGAAATTTCAAAATGTAAAAAAATTATTGCCAAGGACTGCAAGGGTATATAAACTTCGGCATTGCCGAAGTTAGATTCTTTGATATTTTTTTTCAACTAATTATTTTCCTAAGAGTGACATGACTGGGTACATGATTTAATATCGTAACTAGCCAAATGAACCTAAAGAATATTGGTAACTTTATTTATTTATTTATTTTTTCGATCGAACATCCAATAGACAATAATCTAAATTGTTAAGAAAAGTTTTAAACGCCTTACTAAATGAGTGCTAAATTATTGAGGACATAAACTAAACGAGCAATCTTGTGATACAGAGTCTTAAAATTCTTGCTTACATTCATTTTTTTCTTTTAACTTTGCGGCTGAATATTCCTAACAGAAACATCGGCTTCGCCAAGCAGATTTAAACTGCGCAGGTTCATTTATTCGCGTAAGTTATACCCCAATATAGTCTAAAAAAAACGACGAAAACTTGAAACCTCATGTTTTGATCTTAAGAATTTATCTTAAGTACTAGATTAAGAAAAATATCTCAAACTTGTTGTTAGGCTCTAATTTAAGAGTAGATTCAACAAATATATATATTAAACGTTAAAAAAAAAAAAAAAAGAATTTCCTGATATACTTGAACTCAACATTTTATATCACCTAGGGTAGAACTACATACTGCTAATGTAGTCTGCTCTCGAAATAATCACTTGCCCTTACTTAAAAAAAGAACTTCTTGTCTGTATCTAATATTGTCAAGGAGTTAAGTATGCTTTATCCTGCCCCACTGTTGGTTGCCAAAAATTTTATGTAACCTTCTTATCCGGCCTCACCGTTGCGCGCCAAAAACTTTTATGTAATCTTTCTATCACAGCGACGATAAATAGACCGATAACCTAAAGAAGGCGGTAGGTGAATTGCAGCAGACCGAGATCCTCTGGTTCCGTAGCTCTTGCGGGGTGGGGGGGTTGTTTGCTGAAATCTCTACCTTTAATTATAAAATTTAATTTTTTTAGGATCTCTACTGAAACTAACTTTAAATGGCAATTGAATGACTTGCAAGAAAAATACTTATGAACACCGTAAGTAATTCATAAAAAAAAAAATCTGAATCAAAGTTGTAGATGGACCTGTCAGTTCTATACCCTCCCAATCATGAATCTTTGTTGTTCTTTGTAAAGATTCCCATTAAACCTGAACAATATCAAATCATGTACCCATGTCCTTAGGAAAATAAATTATAAAGCTTAAGCAATCATATTCAAATTCATTATAATTTCAGATAGAAACATTTCTTTTCTTATATTAAATTTTTACAAAATGTATACTGACGGATTTTAATTAGTTGTCTGGTATAACTTAACATTACAAAAGCAAATTAAACTATTCAATAAGAGGAACTAAAGCTAGTATTATGAAGAGAGCTTACTAGTTACAGATTATTGATTATTATAGAATAGCATAAAAAAATGATCAAAGGAATATCAAATAAATCAAGTTAATATTTTTTTTTTTTTTTAGTAATTATTCATCTTATTTCAAATTCATTTTTTTTTTTGTTGCGGGTATTTGAAATTCTCAAGTTGCACAAATTTACTCATCACTTCATGTTGCTTCAATTCAATCATTATTTACGAAAATCATTTCTTTGTTATTATTCGGTTGATCATAAGACGCTGAAACAGAAATTACATCAAAAAATCAGAGCATCAATTGACTACCATCACCCCATAGTTCGCAAAGACATGGTTGAGAGTCGCCGAATTGATACCGCTCAATACACTAGGCAGTTACCCCATAGTTTAGTCGCTGAAAGGCCTTCCATCGATACACAGTGGGAGCGTGTTTTAGATGATGAATTCTCCTTTGCGCTTTATGACCACCATTAAACTCCGTTTCTCTCACTTTGTTTTATTTACTCTATTTACTGCTACGCTTGACTTATTTGAATTATTTAGAATAACCTTCACGTGACTTTAAATTGATTTTACATTTGCTTAATTACATTTTTTTTTGTTTTAAACATGATTGGGGCTTCGACACAAAATCAGATCAGAAGAAAAATTATTTTCAAGTAACTATTTAACACAACGATGTTTTTTTTTTTTTTTTAAATTTGTAGAAGTTTTCGAGGTGGTCACATGTATTGCGCTCTCTGTTGGCGGCAGTATCCAAACATGGGATACAAAACTAAGCTTTGTCTGGGTCAGCGGCGGAAAAGGTTATGTACGGCCACTCGCCTTTAAACCCTGGCCATATGAAAAATCCAGTTCACCGAGGGTTATGGTCGTTCTCGGAAAATGAGACACTTTTGGCTCACCGTAAGCCTCACCAAAAAAAAGTTGTGGCGCTGCCGGTGTTTGGTTGGCAGTATCCTCTCAATATCCGAATGTTAATTCCGGAATGTGAGACTACCTAAAGTTCGGCTGCACGTGTTCGGACACGAGAAATTGGTATTCGAAAACTCGCCGGTTTTCCAGAAAAATAATACTCCCAACGAAAGCTATCGGCAATATCGGCCAGAAAAATGGGAGTTTTCCAATCTATGATATAGAGTAAGATGCAGATGGCGGCGCGGTAAAAATTTTAATAACCTACATACCTGCTAGAATCTGGACTTAAATTTTTCGGGACACAGCTTTTTTTTATAATAACTTTCCTTCTCCGTGAAAAATGAAATGACGCCTAGCGAAAAATCGAAGTGCGCTGCTACCTCAAAAAAACGATAGATCGCTTATCGCTATCGCAATATTATTCTTTTATCGGTCGATTGATACCAGTATTATTTATTTATCGATTGATCGCTATTAGAAAAGAAGCGCGTAAAGTCGTTAAGTTAAAAAAATTTGAAAGTTTAAACTAGCGCACGCTACAAGGAGTTAAGAGAAGAGGAAATCTGGGATCAAAGGAAATACATAGAAAAGTTCAGTCCAACCAGCACTAAACATCCTCTGTGGAAAGCCCACCCATCTTTAAGTGCTCCTACAGAGACAGTTTCACCAATAAGGGGTCCAACCGGTGGATGGGCCCCCAGTGATGAAAAGAGGGCATCCGTGATTGCCACACATCTTAAAATTATTTTCCAGCCAAATACAACATCAAACTCATTTGTACTTGCCCCTTCGAGCACATTAACGGATAGTGAGTACTCGGAACTCCAATCGGAGAAGATTACTACAGTTATTAAAAACCACATAAAGCCGAACAAAGCCTCTGGCCATGACCTAATCACACCGAAATTTATCCTAGAACTACCTACCATCGCCACAAAATACATCTGCAAACTGTTCAACGCTATAATAAGAATTGGCTACTTCCCAAGAGCATGGAAAAGGTCCACCATCATCGTGATTCCTAAAGTGGGACAGGACAAAACCCAACCATCATCCAATGGGCCAATTAGTTTGCTGCCATGTCTTTCGAAGCTAAACTAAACTCATTTCTGGAATCGGAGAACACAATCCCTTTACACCAGTTCGGCTTCCGCGAAAAACATGGGACAATTGAACAAGTCATTCGCATAACATCCGAAATACGAACAGCATTCGAACTAAAAGAATACTGTGCGGCTGTCTTTCTCGACGTTGCCCAGGCTTTCGATAGGGTTTGGCTGGAGGGTCTGATGTTTAAAATCCGACAAAAACTACCACAGTACACCCAAAGACTCATGGAATCTTACCTTTAAAATAGGAAATTCGCTGTAAGATGTAATTGCTCCGTCCTGGCTGACTTTGAAATCGAAGCTGGTGTACCGCAAGGCAGTGTACTCGGCCCATTGCTCTACCTGCTGTACACTGCAGAAATGCAAACATGTTACATTTACGCTTAACAGAAGAAACTGTCCAGCTCTAATGCTGAACAACGTACCAACTCCTCAAGCCGTGGATGTCACTTACCTTGGCATCCACATAGACAGAAGACTAACTTGGCGGAAGCACATCGAGGCAAAAAAGTCACAGCTTAAACTGAAAGCGAGTAGCTTACATTGGATAATCAATGCTCGGTCCCCTCTACGTCTGGAGTATAAAGTCCTCCTATACAACTCCGTACTGAAACCCATCTGGACTTCCGGTGCTGTACTATGGGGAAATGGAAGTACCAGCAATGTCGACATTATACCAAAGGCGTAGTCGAAGATTTTAAGATCAATCACTGGGGCTCCGTAGTACATACGGAACGACAACATTCAAAATGATCTAAAC
Organism: Drosophila paulistorum; assembly: GCA_018152135.1. Classification (NCBI taxonomy): domain Eukaryota; kingdom Metazoa; phylum Arthropoda; class Insecta; order Diptera; family Drosophilidae; genus Drosophila; species Drosophila paulistorum. The sequence continues at coordinate 3,026,718 of JAECXG010000035.1, read as the reverse complement.
ATACCTAGCGTAAAATCTGAAATAGGTAGTCAACAACTAAAGTATTCTTCGAAACTGGATGTACACCCTAATGTTCCTGACAATTCCCTTACGCGAACTAATAATAGAACTCGTCTTAAAAGAAATGACAGACCAACCCAATAATAAGTGATTAGGGCCGCCTTCAATATCCCCTGGATTTATCTTAAGTACTAGATTAAGAAAAATATCTTTAACTTGTTGTTAGGCTCTAATTTAAGAGTAGATTCAACATATATATATATATATTAAACGTTAAAAAAAAAAAAAAATCCTATTATTTCAATAAAAGCTTGTTGGAATATGGGAAAAATCTTGTTTATTATGAAAATATAGTGCAGTTTTCTTACTGCAAAGATATTTATACCCTTGGAAAAAGGGTATATTAATTTTGGTCAGAAGTGTGCAACGCATAGAAGGAAGCATCTCCGACCATATAAAGTATATATATTCTTGATCAGCACGACGAGACGAGTTCAAATAACCATGTCCGTCTATATATATTCTTGATCAGCATGAGAAGCTGAGTCGATATTGCCATGTCCGTCTGTCCGTCCGTCCGTCCGTCCGTCTGTCCGTCCGTCCGTCCGTCCGTCCGTCCGTCCGTCTGTGCAAATCAACTTCACGCTGGCATCTTAAGAGCTATCGGAATGAAATTTCATATTTGAGCTACTTTTAGCCGGGAGATGATAAAGTATGAAAATTGTCAGGACCGGACTACTATATCATATAGCTCTAAAGCAAAAATTTTTGCAAAAATTGGAGAATCCCCATGAAATTTACCAATATAATAGAATTTGATATAAAATCTCAGATCCCAAAATTTGAACTTGATCGGATAAAGAGAACACAAGTTACAGTCAATACAAATCGGTTCTACGTCATCAGCAAATCAAACAGAGCACATGCATACGCACACGCAGACGTAGCGCTACACGTATGTATGTATGTGTATGCGTGTTGTGCTTTGCTTAAAAATTTGTAGTTAAAAGAGAAATAATTTGAATGTTTTGTTTGTGTGTTGATGAATTGAGTTGCAAGGAAAGAAATTTCAAAATGTAAAAAAATTATTGCCAAGGACTGCAAGGGTATATAAACTTCGGCATTGCCGAAGTTAGATTCTTTGATATTTTTTTTTTCAACTAATTATTTTCCTAAGAGTGACATGACTGGGTACATGATTTAATATCGTAACTAGCCAAATGAACCTAAAGAATATTGGTAACTTTATTTATTTATTTATTTTTTTCGATCGAACATCCAATAGACAATAATCTAAATTGTTAAGAAAAGTTTTAAACGCCTTACTAAATGAGTGCTAAATTATTGAGGACATAAACTAAACGAGCAATCTTGTGATACAGAGTCTTAAAATTCTTGCTTACATTCATTTTTTCTTTTAACTTTGCGGCTGAATATTCCTAACAGAAACATCGGCTTCGCCAAGCAGATTTAAACTGCGCAGGTTCATTTATTCGCGTAAGTTATACCCCAATATAGTCTAAAAAAAACGACGAAAACTTGAAACCTCATGTTTTGATCTTAAGAATTTATCTCAAGTACTAGATTAAGAAAAATATCTCAAACTTGTTGTTAGGCTCTAATTTAAGAGTAGATTCAACAAATATATATATTAAACGTTAAAAAAAAAAAAGAATTTCCTGATATACTTGAACTCAACATTTTATATCACCTAGGGTAGAACTACATACTGCTAATGTAGTCTGCTCTCGAAATAATCACTTGCCCTTACTTAAAAAAAGAACTTCTTGTCTGTATCTAATATTGTCAAGGAGTTAAGTATGCTTTTATCCTGCCCCACTGTTGGTTGCCAAAAATTTTATGTAACCTTCTTATCCGGCCTCACCGTTGCGCGCCAAAAACTTTTATGTAATCTTTCTATCACAGCGACGATAAATAGACCGATAACCTAAAGAAGGCGGTAGGTAAATTGCAGCAGACCGAGATCCTCTGGTTCCGTAGCTCTTGCGGGGTGGGGGGGTTGTTTGCTGAAATCTCTACCTTTAATTATAAAATTTAATTTTTTTAGGATCTCTACTGAAACTAACTTTAAATGGCAATTGAATGACTTGCAAGAAAAATACTTATGAACACCGTAAGTAATTCATAAAAAAAAAAATCTGAATCAAAGTTGTAGATGGACCTGTCAGTTCTATACCCTCCCAATCATGAATCTTTGTTGTTCTTTGTAAAGATTCCCATTAAACCTGAACAATATCAAATCATGTACCCATGTCCTTAGGAAAATAAATTATAAAGCTTAAGCAATCATATTCAAATTCATTATAATTTCAGATAGAAACATTTCTTTTCTTATATTAAATTTTTACAAAATGTATACTGACGGATTTTAATTAGTTGTCTGGTATAACTTAACATTACAAAAGCAAATTAAACTATTCAATAAGAGGAACTAAAGCTAGTATTATGAAGAGAGCTTACTAGTTACAGATTATTGATTATTATAGAATAGCATAAAAAAATGATCAAAGGAATATCAAATAAATCAAGTTAATATTTTTTTTTTTTTTAGTAATTATTCATCTTATTTCAAATTCATTTTTTTTTTTTGCGGGTATTTGAAATTCTCAAGTTGCACAAATTTACTCATCACTTCATGTTGCTTCAATTCAATCATTATTTACGAAAATCATTTCTTTGTTATTATTCGGTTGATCATAAGACGCTGAAACAGAAATTACATCAAAAAATCAGAGCATCAATTGACTACCATCACCCCATAGTTCGCAAAGACATGGTTGAGAGTCGCCGAATTGATACCGCTCAATACACTAGGCAGTTACCCCATAGTTTAGTCGCTGAAAGGCCTTCCATCGATACACAGTGGGAGCGTGTTTTAGATGATGAATTCTCCTTTGCGCTTTATGACCACCATTAAACTCCGTTTCTCTCACTTTGTTTTATTTACTCTATTTACTGCTACGCTTGACTTATTTGAATTATTTAGAATAACCTTCACGTGACTTTAAATTGATTTTACATTTGCTTAATTACATTTTTTTTTTGTTTTAAACATGATTGGGGCTTCGACACAAAATCAGATCAGAAGAAAAATTATTTTCAAGTAACTATTTAACACAACGATGTTTTTTTTTTTTTTTTAAATTTGTAGAAGTTTTCGAGGTGGTCACATGTATTGCGCTCTCTGTTGGCGGCAGTATCCAAACATGGGATACAAAACTAAGCTTTGTCTGGGTCAGCGGCGGAAAAGGTTATGTACGGCCACTCGCCTTTAAACCCTGGCCATATGAAAAATCCAGTTCACCGAGGGTTATGGTCGTTCTCGGAAAATGAGACACTTTTGGCTCACCGTAAGCCTCACCAAAAAAAAGTTGTGGCGCTGCCGGTGTTTGGTTGGCAGTATCCTCTCAATATCCGAATGTTAATTCCGGAATGTGAGACTACCTAAAGTTCGGCTGCACGTGTTCGGACACGAGAAATTGGTATTCGAAAACTCGCCGGTTTTCCAGAAAAATAATACTCCCAACGAAAGCTATCGGCAATATCGGCCAGAAAAATGGGAGTTTTCCAATCTATGATATAGAGTAAGATGCAGATGGCGGCGCGGTAAAAATTTTAATAACCTACATACCTGCTAGAATCTGGACTTAAATTTTTCGGGACACAGCTTTTTTTTATAATAACTTTCCTTCTCCGTGAAAAATGAAATGACGCCTAGCGAAAAATCGAAGTGCGCTGCTACCTCAAAAAAAACGATAGATCGCTTATCGCTATCGCAATATTATTCTTTTATCGGTCGATTGATACCAGTATTATTTATTTATCGATTGATCGCTATTAGAAAAGAAGCGCGTAAAGTCGTTAAGTTAAAAAATTTGAAAGTTTAAACTAGCGCACGCTACAAGGAGTTAAGAGAAGAGGAAATCTGGGATCAAAGGAAATACATAGAAAAGTTCAGTCCAACCAGCACTAAACATCCTCTGTGGAAAGCCCACCCATCTTTAAGTGCTCCTACAGAGACAGTTTCACCAATAAGGGGTCCAACCGGTGGATGGGCCCCCAGTGATGAAAAGAGGGCATCCGCGATTGCCACACATCTTAAAATTATTTTCCAGCCAAATACAACATCAAACTCATTTGTACTTGCCCCTTCGAGCACATTAACGGAGTGAGTACTCGGAACTCCAATCGGAGAAGATTACTACAGTTATTAAAAACCACATAAAGCCGAACAAAAAGGTCCACCATCATCGTGATTCCTAAAGTGGGACAGGACAAAACCCAACCATCATCCAATGGGCCAATTAGTTTGCTGCCATGTCTTTCGAAGCTAAACTAAACTCATTTCTGGAATCGGAGAACACAATCCCTTTACACCAGTTCGGTTTCCGCGAAAAACATGGGACAATTGATCGAAGCTGGTGTACCGCAAGGCAGTGTACTCGGCCCATTGCTCTACCTGCTGTACACTGCAGAAATGCAAACATGTTACATTTACGCTTAACAGAAGAAACTGTCCAGCTCTAATGCTAAACAACGTACCAACTCCTCAAGCCGTGGATGTCACTTACCTTGGCATCCACATAGACAGAAGACTAACTTGGCGGAAGCACATCGAGGCAAAAAAGTCACAGCTTAAACTGAAAGCGAGTAGCTTACATTGGATAATCAATGCTCGGTCCCCTCTACGTCTGGAGTATAAAGTCCTCCTATACAACTCCGTACTGAAACCCATCTGGACTTCCGGTGCTGTACTATGGGGAAATGCAAGTACCAGCAATGTCGACATTATACCAAAGGCGTAGTCGAAGATTTTAAGATCAATCACTGGGGCTCCGTAGTACATACGGAACGACAACATTCAAAATGATCTAAACATACCTAGCGTAAAATCTGAAATAGGTAGTCAACAACTAAAGTATTCTTCGAAACTGGATGTACACCCTAATGTTCTTGACAATTCCCTTACGCGAACTAATAATAGAACTCGTCTTAAAAAAAATGACAGACCAACCCAATAATAAGTGATTAGGGCCGCCTTCAATATCCCCTGGATTTATCTTAAGTACTAGATTAAGAAAAATATCTTTAACTTGTTGTTAGGCTCTAATTTAAGAGTAGATTCAACATATATATATATATATTAAACGTTAAAAAAAAAAAAAAATCCTATTATTTCAATAAAAGCTTGTTGGAATATGGGAAAAATCTTGTTTATTATGAAAATATAGTGCAGTTTTCTTACTGCAAAGATATTTATACCCTTGGAAAAAGGGTATATTAATTTTGGTCAGAAGTGTGCAACGCATAGAAGGAAGCATCTCCGACCATATAAAGTATATATATTCTTGATCAGCACGACGAGACGAGTTCAAATAACCATGTCCGTCTGTCCGTCCAACCGTCTGTCCGTCGATCTGGATCGATGCGAACTCCTCCTAGACCGTAATAGCTACAGAGCTGAAATTTTGCACGTATACTTGTATATACTGCAGGGTTTGTATATCTCGGATTCAGCCGGATCGGACCACTATATCATATAGCTCCCATACAAACAGCAAAGTCACGAACAGTGACTTTTCTCAATAACTCGTTATTTTATCAGCAATTACCATAAAAGTTGGTATTGATCAGTTTTGTGTTCTTATTAATAATTGTGCCAAATTTGATCAAGATCGGGTGACTATATCATATAGCTCCCATAAGAACGATCGGTCAAAAACAGTGACTTTTGTCAATAACTTCGTTACTTTTGATGCGATTGCTTTCAAATTTAACATTTGTCAGTTTAACATATCTGTTAATCACTGTGCAGAATTTGGTAAAGATAGGGTAACTATATCATATAGCTCCCATAGGAACGATCGGTGAAAAACAGTGACTTTCATTAGAAAGTTCGTTATTTCCTATGCTAAGATTGAAGGCCGTTCTTTCGCAAACATTACCCTTTTTAGATAAAACAGTTAGTTTAGATAAAAGAGTTACTAACAAACTTGCAAGGGTATACAAACTTTGACGCGGTCGAAATTAGCCCCGGCCCTCTGGTTTTTAATTATATCCCTTGCGTAAGCATTGGCCATTTCTTTGTATGTTATTGTTATGTTTGATTTATGAAAATAAGTTGTTGTTTCTGGTTTGTCTTCTGAACCTCTAATGAATTCTATTTGCCTGTCGAAATAATTAATGGGTTTTTCATCTATTGGAATGTAATTTTCATTATCCTCATGAAAATTGTATGTAGCTGCGGTGCTTTCTGTTGATCCTAAAAAATTTTCATCTGTTTTAATTCTGGAAAGGGCATCTGCTTTGTGTTTCTCTTTTCCTGGTAAGTATTTTATTTTGTAATCAAATTCGTTCAATTTTTGCCTCCATCTCTGTAATTTTATGTTAGGTTTTTTGATATTATTCAACCAGACAAGGTGTTTATGATCACTTAGGATTTCAAAATGTCTACCGAAGAGGTATGGCCTAAAATATTTGGTTGCCCATACGATAGATAGTAGTTCCTTTTTTATGGCAGAATAATTAGGTTCATGTTTGTTAAGAGTTATTCTAGCATAAGAAATAAGTCTATGGTCCTGTGAGATGAACGCACCTAAAGCTATATTGCTAGCATCCGTGGTAAAAAAAAATGGTTTTTTGAAATCGGGATGCAAGAATGGGGTCGTTCATAAGAAGATATTTTAATTTTTCAAAGGATAAAATATAATGTGGGTCATTTATGTTAATCTTGGCTGCTTTCTTTAATCCAAGACTTAAAGGCTTTGCAATATGTGCAAAGTTTGGTATGAATTTCCGGAAGAATCCACATAAACCTTAAAATTCATTTAATTTCTTTCTGAGTCTTTGGAATTGGAAAATTTTGCTTGTATTTTATTTGGATTACGTTTTATACCTTCTGTTGTTATTATATACCCAGGAATTCTGTTTCTTTTTTCATAAGTTCGCATTTGTCGAGTTGGACTTTAAGATTAGCTTCTCTTAGTTTGTGAAATACCTTTCTGAGTTATAGTATGTATTCCTCCAATGAAGTGGAGTACACTATAATGTCATCCAGAAAAACAAGGCAACCCTTATAAATAAGGTCTTCCAAAAGATTATTCATGCATCCTTGGAATGTTGCCGGGGCATTTTTATGACCAAATAGCATACGTGTATATTCGTAATGGCCATGTTTAGTTCAGAAAGCTGTTTTTGCATTAGATTCAGGATCCATTTGAATTTGATGAAATCCCTTAGCCAGGTCAATGGTGGTGAAGTATTGGCATTTTCCCAGTTTGTCGAGAATTTCATCCATGACTGGAATTGGGAATTTGTCATATATTGTGACTTCATTTAAATTTCGATAGTCAATGACTAATCTGAATTTTTGTTTGTTTGAAGTATCTCCTTTTTTGGAACGATCAATGATACCCAGTTCAATCATTTTATTTATCTGTTTGTTGATTTCTAAATCAAATGTTTGGGGGTATTTGTATGCACGATTATAAATTGTGTCCTCATGTTTTTTATGTTTTTTTTTATGAATTGAGTGCTTTATTGTACTCGTGAAAGTCAAATTTACACTTTCGCGGTACTGAATGTCGCTGAACTCGTACAAGACTTTTTTAAGTTTTTGTGTTTCATCGTTGATTAAATGGTCGAGTCTATACTCATTGCTTTCTATTATCTCTGTAGGTGGAGATCCAAACATTCTATGTTCTTCTTCTATTTCTTCAATATCTCTGAAATAAAATGTAGTATAGTTTCCTACTTTCCTAGTTTTGCGTATTCTTCTTCATAATTTATTTGGGCTTTGCAGGCTTTTAGGAAAGTTCTGCCTATCAACATGTCGTATTTATTTGCAAATTTTTAGATATAAAACTTTTGTTCTGTTGGATAAAGTTTGCTGGGTGCAAGGAAAATGATTTCTTTTAATTATACTGCTCCTTTTATCATGTGAATTTTGGAATCTCTTAAATAGGTTTTGAAATAAAAAAAAGTTTTCGGACACTATATTTATTGAAGATCTAATTCTAATTCTTGTAATACTGTTACAAACTTACGAAGGTTTCCTGTATAGTTGGTGTTGTAGAGGCGTAGAAGAAGTTCCTCTTAAGGGGTCTGCGTCTTCAATTCATTGATGAGGAATTATCTTAGTTCCGGCCAGGTGTTTGCTTGTCCAATTTGCGAGAGCCGTTGTACCTCTCCAGTGAGCTGCATTTCGATTGCGCTGAACAATATGTTAGGTTGTCTTATGTCATGGGTTGGATATAAGTGCATGATGATATCTATCCTCCTTATAAATGACGTCAGATTCTCTGGTGCTCTATCATAGTTTGCCACCTGTCTTAACGAAGACAGCGCTTGATTGAGGCGGGCTTCGGTGAGTTCTACGGCCATTTTTGTTTCTTAGTGGTTTTTTGTTGATTTTTTGGGTTTTTTGGTGTTTTGTTTTGTTATGTACGCACAAAAGTTGGTGTTTTTGTTCCACAATTGGAGTTTATGGTTGTAACACACAATAATTTTCGCGGCGTAAATATTTTTCACTGTTGTAGGCTTTTGAGCACTCCCCGTAAGTTCTAGATGTCGGGTCGGAGTTTTATAGCGATTGTTCACTAATTCTATGTAACACACGGATAATAATTCTATGTGTCACACGGATAGAATAACAAGTTCACTTTTACCGATTCTACCGACGCCAATTAAATATCTTGTCTTTCCAAAGGGAAAAAAAAAATATTGTTTGTTTGAGTTAAAAGTGGGGACTTTATTCGTTGAATGAATACCTAAAACTGAAGTATACAAATGTCTTATAGTTATATTTATAGGCTAAATTTGTGAGCCCTTGAGTAGCGTAATCGATATTGATGGGATTTGATAGACCCGAATTTTAATGTTGAATTAGCGTTCTCACGCTTTTGATTTTTAGGGGGGACAGTTATTATTGCAAGTGTTCAATTGTTTATGAATAAAACGGATTTTATTGGCCTGTGTTTGAATTATAAGTTAGCGTTCACACGCTTTGATTTAGTGGGCGACAATTTTTATTGCAAGTGTCCATAAAACCGATGTTTACTGATATAGGCACTTTCAATTTCTATTTCAGATTCTTCGCTCATTTATTCAGTTACATCTGAGCTGGATAGAATTGACTCGTCAAATTTTGCATCTGTGTTTAATGCGCTTGGCACAAAATTATGTAGGTTGTGTCTATCCGATATTGTTCTAAGTAGTATTCTTAGTCGGTGTAAATGTTCTTTCGCTTCTAGCAAGTGTAGGTTATTGAGCCGACTGAATACTTCTGCGAATAGTTTATTAATGGCATAACATTTGTTAATAAGAATTTAAGTTTGGTTTTATTTTTAATATGTATATATGCTTTTGTAAAGGCACTTAAACGATTTTACTTTTTACCGGTTAAGCTGATTCCATTTATTGTGGCTTCTGCGATGTTATTAACATCATCCTTATGATGGAGGCGTACCGTAACTATATAACGTTTAATTGCTTCACCAAGTATGCCATGTTTTTCGAAGACTGTTTTCACCTGGACATTTGTTGACGTCATTCTTTTATTTGTTTGTTTTTGTCGTTATATATGTCTTAGTTAGCTCGAATTTTCAAATTGAGTTAAAATGCGTTAGGCTGATGTCAGAGTGGCCGCGATGGCATTGCACAGTGAAAGCTTTCCGCAAAGCGAGAAACCTAGCGAGGGTTCTAATTTTAGTCTCAGTTGCAATCATCGTCGTCATGGATTCAGACGAAGAGTTTTTTGCGTCAACAGCAGTTATAAATGTTGTAATGAAAAAAACCACCGGGGTCCATCCACTGAATAGAAACCGTTTAAAAGGAGAGTTTAATAGTTTGTATAAAAATTTAAGGCAGTATCCTGACAAATTTTTCAATTATACTCGAATGTCGATCAATACATTCGATTATATTTTGACGAAGATTCATTCATTCATGGAAAAGTGTTGGACAAATTTTGTTGTTAATCCCATAACGCCATGTAAAAAACTTATTCTAACTTTGAGGTAACTATGTAATTGTATATTTATTTTTTTTTTGCAACAAAAATGTTTGATTTTTTCAATTGTTTTCGGAATTATTTCCGTCTTCAAAATGAGAAAGTACGATCTTTTGAATTTCCATTCTGCAAAGCATTTTTTTTCGCATGTCCATAGACTTATGGCAGATATATGGCAGAAGGCTCTCAAAAAAACATTGGTCATCGTCGGGTGTTTTTGGTGTATTAATTTTTTTTTCTAAAAGTTTAAGTTTCTCCTTTTCAATGGACAGTAGTTGAGAAGACATACTTAATTTTATTTTTTTTTTTGAAAATTCTCTTCCTCATCTGTGTCACATAGCTCAGTCAAATTGTGTCCAGCGAATCTTCACACTCTGGAACACAGAAACTTTTATTGGAGCAGCTGGCCTCCAAATTTCCACACGTTTGCCTGGGCTTCATTTGGTCTTTTAAAAATAGAAGGGACTCAAAATGAGGCCAGGAGGTATAGATGCCAGCATCAGGTGCACAGCCTCCTGACTTTTCTGTTGGCATTTTTTTATACTCATTTCGAAATTGGTCCCGAAGATTTTTCCAATATTTTTTTTTAAACAATCTCCTGAAGTTTAATCAAAAAATTTAATTATGTAAATAAAATTAACCAATTGCAGATATTTAGCAACGGGGTCTTCGTTTACTTCATTGTCGTATTCATTTAAAATTGGAAGGACTACAGTCTCCGTTATTGTAAAGGAAACAGTGAAGGCACTTTGGGAGGAGTTGCAGCCAAAGCACATGCCACAGCCTTCAAAAGAAATGATTATAGCGAGATAGCTGATGACTTTTGAAAATTGTGGAACTTCCCAAATTGTGCTGGGGCTATTGACGGAAAACACATTCGTATTCAGTGTCCAACTCATTCTGGATCCATGTTCTACAATTACAAAAAAATTTTTTTCTGTTGTTCTTCAAGGAGTGGCTGATTCAAACTGCAAATTTATTGCAATTGAAGTGGGAGGATATGGAAAACAAAGTGATGGTGGCACTTTTAATGCATCACAGTTTTATCGTCAACTTAAATCTCGACAATTTATGCCTCTAGATACTAATTTGCCTGGATCAAGTATTAAAATGCCCTACGTTTTTGTAGGCGATGAAGCATAACCGCTATTGGAAACTTTGTTAAGGCCATACTCAAGCTGCACTATTAATGTTGAAAGAGAGTATTTCAACAAGCGACTCTCCCGAGCTCGCAGGTGCATTGAATGTGCTTTTGGAATTATGACTTCCAAATGGCGTTTGCTCCAATTGAAACCGATCCAGATTTCGTCGACATTATTGTAAAGGCAATTTGTATTCTGCATAATGCAATTATTGACCTTGAGGGAAGTCCCAATGTCAATCAAGACACACACGCAAGCAATGAAAATAATGGAAGTGAAGAGTTATTTCACCCAACATGTTACAGATCTGGACAACTTGTTCGTGATGCCTTTTGCAGTTTTATGTGTACGAAAAGGCTTTGATATTAAAAATCCACAAATATAATATAAGCAAAACCTACTTGGTACTTGGAGACTTTTCTCAATGTCTTTCCAATTCTTTTCAATACCAGCCGATTGTGGTAATTTTTACATTTTTGGTCCCACAAAACAGAACGACAAAAAATTTCCGTTATTAAGTCCTCAACATTTATGTTCGGACTCGAACTCATTTTAGCATTTGCTTCGTTGGACTGTTTAATTGCATTTGAAAGCAAATACACAAAATTATAAAGTGTTTACATCAAACTGTTATTGAAGCTTGAGTTGCGCAAAAACATTTTGATATTATTTTTTAGATAATCATTATCTAATTGACCCGTTGCCTTCTGATTCTCATTTTGTACTGGCTCTGGGATATATATTTTCACTTTACCTCCAATGTGAGGTCTTGCCGGGGGCCCTAAATTTATTTCTTGAGTTTTCCTGTTGTATTTCTTTGGAGTTGTGTTGTTTTTATTTTGAAATTTGCCTTTCCTCCCCTCCCAACGTTGTTCAAAATCTGTGACATCTATTGTTGTTGCCACCACAGATTTATTCTGATTTGATTTGGTGCATCCCGAGACGATCCAACCAAATTGAGTATTTTGGCCTAGCAGGCGTCAATCTTTGTAAATCCCCTTTTTAAGATTTGGGTATATAAGTTTACTCCCATTATTATATCAATCCTACCAGGTTTATTGAAGGTAGGATCAGCTAGCACGTAAGTTTGCCATTTCGACATATCTACGTTTGCTATTTTTAATGGAAGAGCTTTCATTAACTTTGGCAACGCAATTGCCTCAACCTTAAGATGTCCTTTCCAAGGATTTTGCGTCTTGACATGTAATTTTACCTTATATTTTGATTTATTGAATTTTATTGAGGACACGCCACTTATTTCTGTATATTGTTTAATTTTAGGTAATTTTAATATTTGAGCGGCCTCTTCAGACAACATGGTGCTCTGTGAACCACAATCAATAAGGGCTCTTAGAGTCTTATATCCTCCATTTACATTTCTTACTTGTATTACAGCTGTGGCCAACAGTGTTGGTTGTGCGGTTACACAAGTATTTACTCTCTCCTGTTCTTCTTCAAAATGGAGTAAGGTATGATGTTCCTTACTGCACAATGAACAGACCATTTCATTAGTGCACACCTTATTGTTTGAATGGTTCAAGCATCTTATGCATAGCTGCACTTTTTTGGCTATTTCATACCTTTCAGTAGGTATCAAGCCTTTAAACTTATAGCAATTATATGCTTCGTGCCCGGAAATTTTGCAAATTGGACATTTATCTTCGACTTCCGCATAATTTTAAACAGTTTGTAGCGGTCTTTTCTCTTCTTTGCTCGTGGCACTTAGCGAGCAATATCTTTGCTCCAAGTATTCCATGACATCAGATAGCAATTGTATCTGCTTTGTTTTTCTAATTTAACTCTCATACAATTGTAGAGCCTCTCTGTCAAATTTCCTTAGTAGGAGTTGAGCGAATATTACGTCAACTTCATCGGACAAATTTGCTTTTATTTTAATTAAGTAAACTGACTCATTAACTACGTCAATCACTCCTTTAACACTTTTTGCGGAATCATTGTTGATCATCGGTAAATCAACGATCCGACTTAATTGTTCGGAAAATACCCTCCGACTATTTTCATATCGCTTGTTTAACAATTCACAAGCAGCACTATAGTTATCAGCTGAACCTGACAATAGATGAGCTACCATGCTCCTCGCTTCCCCCTTTAACTCGAATTTTAAATTATTGAACTTAAGAGCCAGATCTAAATCCTCTCTTTTTTCAATCAGTTCTGCAAATAATTCTACAAACAGGTCCCATTCTCTAGGTTCTCCAGAAAACGTGGGTACCTGTATTTTCGGCAACACCGGTAGTTCGCCTCTCGCGGTTACATTCTCAATCTTACTTTCCTTATTGTTTATTTTCATTTCTAACACTGATACAGAATTTCGAACATCGAATTCTGAATCCTCCATAGTATTTTTAAATTGTGCATCTTTCAACACAACCTGGCACGCCTGTACTTTCTCCCATAAATAATTGATTTTATTAATATATAAATATCTCGTGGTTACCACTAACGTTTTCATTACTGGAGGTCGCATTCCCTCGCGACTCTTCTTTGCTATCATCAAAAATTTCTGACATATTCGCTTCTCCTGCAACTAACACTGGCTTACTAGTGCCTGGTTTTTCTGACTCTCCTGTAGCTATTATTTGGTCAACTATCTTTAACATTCCTTCATGTATTTTATCTGTGAAATACTGATGATCGAAATTCTCTTGCTGTAGCAATTTGTTATGATTAGGTAAACATCGATTCCTAATCTCTTTTACTTCCTCGATCACCTTGCTTGTTATGTTTCTGGGATCGAGTTCTTCTAATTGCCTTATTCTGGTATGCAACTCTAACTGCTTCCCTAACAACTTTTTAGTTTTGTTAAGAAGCATTTTGTATGGTGTATGTTTGACAATAAATTGATTTTTTTTTAAATATGTATTTACTTATATGAATTTAATTTTTGTATTTAGTTTTTTTATTTTTATTGACCCTTCAACGGGCAACTTGCTTATAAATATTATGAATTTTTTTTTATAATCAATTTTATATGTTTTTTACTTTCCCTACTCGATCATCGCAGTGATCTCCTGTCTATTTGGCATGTGGCTTTATGGGCCACACTCTAGACCGAGCAACGCAATTATTGCTCAGTTTAACATAGTAACATATTTCTTTTTTTGCAAACAATTTTAATATATGATGTATTTGATTGTTGGGCGCTCTTTGTAGCGCTACCGGTCCTACTGCATTCCGGGTCTAGCTTGTCGCGCTAGACGGTGCCGGTGCTGGTCTTCGCACAGGCTGTTGGGGCGCCGATGCTGGCTTCTCAGATCTCTTGGCTCTGGGTCTAGCTTGTCGCGCTAGACGGTGCCGGTGCTGGTCTTCGCACAGGCTGTTGGGGCGCTAATGCTGGTCCTCTTGACACAGGTGTACTCGCAATATGGCGAATATAATGGTCCAGGGTAGTCCGCCGGGCACTTCTTCTCTGGTGTGGTCTGGATTTTCTTCTTGGGTTCTGCTTTTTGGGATTCGTATGTATTAATTACTGTTATATTTTTAGGCGTAATTTTTGTAGTGGTTGAGCCTATTTGCTTTAATTTTTGATGAATCAGCTCGATGTTGTCTAGTTCAGCTTGCAATTTATTTGCCTTTGCCCAACTAATTGTTGTGTTGGTGGCAAACAGTAGCTTAAGGAGTTCGACTTTCCTTTGTTTTAGCCGCTACGTCTTGGCATTGCTCATCACCTCTACTCACTCAGATTTCATTTTTTTTTTCCAGACCATGTGTGTCCATTCCGCCATGTGATGATTCTACTTCTTTTTTTTATCGTTGCTCAGCTGCTGTCGTCCAGCGCCTATGGGCTCAGGCGGTACCGGTGCCGGTCATCGCACCAGATTTTCTCGTATTAGCAACTTCTTCTTTGCAACTATCTTGTTGCTCTGCTGCTGTTTGTAGTTGCCGACTTGCAACTACATATAAACTTTTAACTTTAACTTTTTTTCTTTTCGATATTAGGGCTTCGAATACGCCACACACCAATTCTGTAATTATTTTTTTTTACCGCCGCCGAAATTATTGCAGTTGCTCGACTAGCCAAACTGCATTTATTTAACTCGCACTTTTTATTTTTTTTTTATTTATTAAGCAATATTTTGCTTTTTTGTTTTATACTCTGTCTCTTACCACTGGTGGGGGAGAACAGAGTTATTTTATTTTTGCTTCCTTTAGCTGATCTTAGCATTTACACTTGCATAAGAATTCAGACTTAAAGGCACTGATTCACCCTCTGAGTCTCTTACCACTGGTGGGGGAAAACTACAGAGTTCCTTTTTTCCCCAATTTTTACTTTACATCCAATGTGAGGTCCTGCCAAGGGCCCTAAATTTATTTCTTGAGTTTTCCTGTTGTATTTCTTTGGAGTTGTGTTGTTTTTATTTTGAAATTTGCCTTTCCTCTCCTCCCAACGTTGTTCAAAATCTGTGACATCTATTGTTGTTGCCACCACAGATTTATTCTGATTTGATTTGGTGCATCCCGAGACGATCCAACCAAATTGAGTATTTTGGCCTAGCAGGCGTCAATCTTTGTAAATCCCCTTTTTAAGATTTGGGTATATAAGTTTACTCCCATTATTATATCAATCCTACCAGGTTTATTGAAGGTAGGATCAGCTAGCACGTAAGTTTGCCATTTCGACATATCTACGTTTGCTATTTTTAATGGAAGAGCTTTCATTAACTTTGGCAACGCAATTGCCTCAACCTTAAGATGTCCTTTCCAAGGATTTTGCGTCTTGACATGTAATTTTACCTTATATTTTGATTTATTGAATTTTATTGAGGACACGCCACTTATTTCTGTATATTGTTTAATTTTAGGTAATTTTAATATTTGAGCGGCCTCTTCAGACAACATGGTGCTCTGTGAACCACAATCAATAAGGGCTCTTAGAGTCTTATATCCTCCATTTACATTTCTTACTTGTATTACAGCTGTGGCCAACAGTGTTGGTTGTGCGGTTACACAAGTATTTACTCTCTCCTGTTCTTCTTCAAAATGTAGTAAGGTATGGTGTTCCTTACTGCACAATGAACAGACCATTTCATTAGTGCACACCTTTTTGTTTGAATGGTTCAAGCATCTTATGCATAGCTGCACTTTTTGGCTATTTCATACCTTTCAGTAGGTATCAAGCCTTTAAACTTATAGCAATTATATGCTTCGTGCCCGGAAATTTTGCAAATTGGACATTTATCTTCGACTTCCGCACAATTTTAAACAGTTTGTAGCGGTCTTTTCTCTTCTTTGCTCGTGGCACTTAGCGAGCAATATCTTTGCTCCAAGTATTCCATGACATCAGATAGCAATTGTATCTGCTTTGTTTTTCTAATTTAACTCTCATACAATTGTAGAGCCTCTCTGTCAAATTTCCTTAGTAGGAGTTGAGCGAATATTACGTCAACTTCATCGGACAAATTTGCTTTTATTTTAATTAAGTAAACTGACTCATTAACTACGTCAATCACTCCTTTAACACTTTTTGCGGAATCATTGTTGATCATCGGTAAATCAACGATCCGACTTAATTGTTCGGAAAAAATACCCTCCGACTATTTTCATATCGCTTGTTTAACAATTCACAAGCAGCACTATAGTTATCAGCTGAACCTGACAATAGATGAGCTACCATGCTCCTCGCTTCCCCCTTTAACTCGAATTTTAAATTATTGAACTTAAGAGCCAGATCTAAATCCTCTCTTTTTTCAATCAGTTCTGCAAATAATTCTACAAACAGGTCCCATTCTCTAGGTTCTCCAGAAAACGTGGGTACCTGTATTTTCGGCAACACCGGTAGTTCGCCTCTCGCGGTTACATTCTCAATCTTACTTTCCTTATTGTTTATTTTCATTTCTAACACTGATACAGAATTCCGAACATCGAATTCTGAATCCTCCATAGTATTTTTAAATTGTGCATCTTTCAACACAACCTGGCACGCCTGTACTTTCTCCCATAAATAATTGATTTTATTAATATATATTATGCATGCCTCATTGCCTGTTGCATTATCTATAGTGCGTAAATCTAAATATTCCTGAAGCTGTCGGACTCTATTCATAAATATCTCGTGGTTACCACTAACGTTTTCATTACTGGAGGTCGCATTCCCTCGCGACTCTCCTTTGCTATCATCAAAAATTTCTGACATATTCGCTTCTCCTGCAACTAACACTGGCTTACTAGTGCCTGGTTTTTCTGACTCTCCTGTAGCTATTATTTGGTCAACTATCTTTAACATTCCTTCATGTATTTTATCTGTGAAATACTGATGATCGAAATTCTCTTGCTGTAGCAATTTGTTATGATTAGGTAAACATCGATTCCTAATCTCTTTTACTTCCTCGATCACCTTGCTTGTTATGTTTCTGGGATCGAGTTCTTCTAATTGCCTTATTCTGGTATGCAACTCTAACTGCTTCCCTAACAACTTTTTAGTTTTGTTAAGAAGCATTTTGTATGGTGTATGTTTGACAATAAATTGATTTTTTTTAAATATGTATTTACTTATATGAATTTAATTTTTGTATTTAGTTTTTTTATTTTTATTGACCCTTCAACGGGCAACTTGCTTATAAATATTATGAATTTTTTTTTATAATCAATTTTATATGTTTTTTACTTTCCCTACTCGATCATCGCAGTGATCTCCTGTCTATTTGGCATGTGGCTTTATGGGCCACACTCTAGACCGAGCAACGCAATTATTGCTCAGTTTAACATAGTAACATATTTCTTTTTTGCAAACAATTTTAATATATGATGTATTTGATTGTTGGGCGCTCTTTGTAGCGCTACCGGTCCTACTGCATTCCGGGTCTAGCTTGTCGCGCTAGACGGTGCCGGTGCTGGTCTTCGCACAGGCTGTTGGGGCGCCGATGCTGGCTTCTCAGATCTCTTGGCTCTGGGTCTAGCTTGTCGCGCTAGACGGTGCCGGTGCTGGTCTTCGCACAGGCTGTTGGGGCGCTAATGCTGGTCCTCTTGACACAGGTGTACTCGCAATATGGCGAATATAATGGTCCAGGGTAGTCCGCCGGGCACTTCTTCTCTGTTGTGGTCTGGATTTTCTTCTTGGGTTCTGCTTTTTGGGATTCGTATGTATTAATTACTGTTATATTTTTAGGCGTAATTTTTGTAGTGGTTGAGCCTATTTGCTTTAATTTTTGATGAATCAGCTCGATGTTGTCTAGTTCAGCTTGCAATTTATTTGCCTTTGCCCAACTAATTGTTGTGTTGGTGGCAAACAGTAGCTTAAGGAGTTCGACTTTCCTTTGTTTTAGCCGCTACGTCTTGGCATTGCTCATCACCTCTACTCACTCAGATTTCATTTTTTTTTTCCAGACCATGTGTGTCCATTCCGCCATGTGATGATTCTACTTCTTTTTTTTTATCGTTGCTCAGCTGCTGTCGTCCAGCGCCTATGGGCTCAGGCGGTACCGGTGCCGGTCATCGCACCAGATTTTCTCGTATTAGCAACTTCTTCTTTGCAACTATCTTGTTGCTCTGCTGCTGTTTGTAGTTGCCGACTTGCAACTACATATAAACTTTTAACTTTAACTTTTTTTCTTTTCGATATTAGGGCTTCGAATACGCCACACACCAATTCTGTAATTATTTTTTTTTACCGCCGCCGAAATTATTGCAGTTGCTCGACTAGCCAAACTGCATTTATTTAACTCGCACTTTTTATTTTTTTTTTTATTTATTAAGCAATATTTTGCTTTTTTGTTTTACCACTGGTGGGGGAGAACAGAGTTATTTTATTTTTGCTTCCTTTAGCTGATCTTAGCATTTACACTTGCATAAGAATTCAGACTTAAAGGCACTGATTCACCCTCTGAGTCTCTTACCACTGGTGGGGGAAAACTACAGAGTTCCTTTTTTCCCCAATTTTTACTTTACATCCAATGTGAGGTCCTGCCAAGGGCCCTAAATTTATTTCTTGAGTTTTCCTGTTGTATTTCTTTGGAGTTGTGTTGTTTTTATTTTGAAATTTGCCTTTCCTCTCCTCCCAACGTTGTTCAAAATCTGTGACATCTATTGTTGTTGCCACCACAGATTTATTCTGATTTGATTTGGTGCATCCCGAGACGATCCAACCAAATTGAGTATTTTGGCCTAGCAGGCGTCAATCTTTGTAAATCCCCTTTTTAAGATTTGGGTATATAAGTTTACTCCCATTATTATATCAATCCTACCAGGTTTATTGAAGGTAGGATCAGCTAGCACGTAAGTTTGCCATTTCGACATATCTACGTTTGCTATTTTTAATGGAAGAGCTTTCATTAACTTTGGCAACGCAATTGCCTCAACCTTAAGATGTCCTTTCCAAGGATTTTGCGTCTTGACATGTAATTTTACCTTATATTTTGATTTATTGAATTTTATTGAGGACACGCCACTTATTTCTGTATATTGTTTAATTTTAGGTAATTTTAATATTTGAGCGGCCTCTTCAGACAACATGGTGCTCTGTGAACCACAATCAATAAGGGCTCTTAGAGTCTTATATCCTCCATTTACATTTCTTACTTGTATTACAGCTGTGGCCAACAGTGTTGGTTGTGCGGTTACACAAGTATTTACTCTCTCCTGTTCTTCTTCAAAATGTAGTAAGGTATGGTGTTCCTTACTGCACAATGAACAGACCATTTCATTAGTGCACACCTTTTTGTTTGAATGGTTCAAGCATCTTATGCATAGCTGCACTTTTTTGGCTATTTCATACCTTTCAGTAGGTATCAAGCCTTTAAACTTATAGCAATTATATGCTTCGTGCCCGGAAATTTTGCAAATTGGACATTTATCTTCGACTTCCGCATAATTTTAAACAGTTTGTAGCGGTCTTTTCTCTTCTTTGCTCGTGGCACTTAGCGAGCAATATCTTTGCTCCAAGTATTCCATGACATCAGATAGCAATTGTATCTGCTTTGTTTTTCTAATTTAACTCTCATACAATTGTAGAGCCTCTCTGTCAAATTTCCTTAGTAGGAGTTGAGCGAATATTACGTCAACTTCATCGGACAAATTTGCTTTTATTTTAATTAAGTAAACTGACTCATTAACTACGTCAATCACTCCTTTAACACTTTTTGCGGAATCATTGTTGATCATCGGTAAATCAACGATCCGACTTAATTGTTCGGAAAATACCCTCCGACTATTTTCATATCGCTTGTTTAACAATTCACAAGCAGCACTATAGTTATCAGCTGAACCTGACAATAGATGAGCTACCATGCTCCTCGCTTCCCCCTTTAACTCGAATTTTAAATTATTGAACTTAAGAGCCAGATCTAAATCCTCTCTTTTTTCAATCAGTTCTGCAAATAATTCTACAAACAGGTCCCATTCTCTAGGTTCTCCAGAAAACGTGGGTACCTGTATTTTCGGCAACACCGGTAGTTCGCCTCTCGCGGTTACATTCTCAATCTTACTTTCCTTATTGTTTATTTTCATTTCTAACACTGATACAGAATTCCGAACATCGAATTCTGAATCCTCCATAGTATTTTTAAATTGTGCATCTTTCAACACAACCTGGCACGCCTGTACTTTCTCCCATAAATAATTGATTTTATTAATATATATTATGCATGCCTCATTGCCTGTTGCATTATCTATAGTGCGTAAATCTAAATATTCCTGAAGCTGTCGGACTCTATTCATAAATATCTCGTGGTTACCACTAACGTTTTCATTACTGGAGGTCGCATTCCCTCGCGACTCTCCTTTGCTATCATCAAACATTTCTGACATATTCGCTTCTCCTGCAACTAACACTGGCTTACTAGTGCCTGGTTTTTCTGACTCTCCTGTAGCTATTATTTGGTCAACTATCTTTAACATTCCTTCATGTATTTTATCTGTGAAATACTGATGATCGAAATTCTCTTGCTGTAGCAATTTGTTATGATTAGGTAAACATCGATTCCTAATCTCTTTTACTTCCTCGATCACCTTGCTTGTTATGTTTCTGGGATCGAGTTCTTCTAATTGCCTTATTCTGGTATGCAACTCTAACTGCTTCCCTAACAACTTTTTAGTTTTGTTAAGAAGCATTTTGTATGGTGTATGTTTGACAATAAATATATGAATTTAATTTTTGTATTTAGTTTTTTTATTTTTATTGACCCTTCAACGGGCAACTTGCTTATAAATATTATGAATTTTTTTTTATAATCAATTTTATATGTTTTTTACTTTCCCTACTCGATCATCGCAGTGATCTCCTGTCTATTTGGCATGTGGCTTTATGGGCCACACTCTAGACCGAGCAACGCAATTATTGCTCAGTTTAACATAGTAACATATTTCTTTTTTTGCAAACAATTTTAATATATGATGTATTTGATTGTTGGGCGCTCTTTGTAGCGCTACCGGTCCTACTGCATTCCGGGTCTAGCTTGTCGCGCTAGACGGTGCCGGTGCTGGTCTTCGCACAGGCTGTTGGGGCGCCGATGCTGGCTTCTCAGATCTCTTGGCTCTGGGTCTAGCTTGTCGCGCTAGACGGTGCCGGTGCTGGTCTTCGCACAGGCTGTTGGGGCGCTAATGCTGGTCCTCTTGACACAGGTGTACTCGCAATATGGCGAATATAATGGTCCAGGGTAGTCCGCCGGGCACTTCTTCTCTGGTGTGGTCTGGATTTTCTTCTTGGGTTCTGCTTTTTGGGATTCGTATGTATTAATTACTGTTATATTTTTAGGCGTAATTTTTGTAGTGGTTGAGCCTATTTGCTTTAATTTTTGATGAATCAGCTCGATGTTGTCTAGTTCAGCTTGCAATTTATTTGCCTTTGCCCAACTAATTGTTGTGTTGGTGGCAAACAGTAGCTTAAGGAGTTCGACTTTCCTTTGTTTTAGCCGCTACGTCTTGGCATTGCTCATCACCTCTACTCACTCAGATTTCATTTTTTTTTTCCAGACCATGTGTGTCCATTCCGCCATGTGATGATTCTACTTCTTTTTTTTATCGTTGCTCAGCTGCTGTCGTCCAGCGCCTATGGGCTCAGGCGGTACCGGTGCCGGTCATCGCACCAGATTTTCTCGTATTAGCAACTTCTTCTTTGCAACTATCTTGTTGCTCTGCTGCTGTTTGTAGTTGCCGACTTGCAACTACATATAAACTTTTAACTTTAACTTTTTTTCTTTTCGATATTAGGGCTTCGAATACGCCACACACCAATTCTGTAATTATTTTTTTTTACCGCCGCCGAAATTATTGCAGTTGCTCGACTAGCCAAACTGCATTTATTTAACTCGCACTTTTTATTTTTTTTTTTATTTATTAAGCAATATTTTGCTTTTTTGTTTTATACTCTGTCTCTTACCACTGGTGGGGGAGAACAGAGTTATTTTATTTTTGCTTCCTTTAGCTGATCTTAGCATTTACACTTGCATAAGAATTCAGACTTAAAGGCACTGATTCACCCTCTGAGTCTCTTACCACTGGTGGGGGAAAACTACAGAGTTCCTTTTTTTCGAAGGACAAAATGAATCCGGCTCGAAGGACCAAAATGAATAGGGATTCCCGGAGAGAAGGAAAATAACCCAGTCTTCATTCGTTGAATTCAAAATATGAACTGATTTTATTGAAAAAATTGTTGTATATATAAATGAACTCTTAGAATCTAGGCTCGATACTCGAGGCGACAAATGTTCTTAAAAATGCTTATTCTAATGCCCCACGTCTTCGGGGTTTAAAATTTGTTTCTATTTCATGCTCAGCGTTTGGCGACTTGATAATTCGTCGTTGTGGTCTTAAGTGTTAAGTGTCGACAGAGTGCGGATGCATGTGTGTTTGGTTTTAAGCAATAATTGTCATATGAATTTTATGACTTACTTGTGTTTATGTTTTCGATTTGTATATTTCTTTGGTCAATCTGGTTTGGTGAAGCCATTTCAGCTGACCACGATGTTTAATCTTAAACATTGGTATTGTTTTAACGACTTTTGTATTGTTATAATAGGTTTGATCACGCTTCAGGTCAATTAAATTTAATGAAAATGAAAACTGCAGACGCAGCTATAAGTTTACAAAAAACATTTAACAATTATTTGAAATTTTAACTAAATTGTAACATACATGATTGAACTAATTTTTGTGAAATAAATGTCATGTATATGTGGGCGCAATTATCGGTGTCAGCCTTGAAGTAAAGTCTTGTGGCGTTTGTGAGGATGTGTAGCATCTCTATGGTGAACCTCTTGTTTTAGTGCCGCACTTCATCTAGTATTTCTGTCTCTTCAAAATTCGGTGCATGATGACTAGTTGCAGAGTGTGTCATTAGTGCTGTTCTTGGTGTGTCTGAAAATGTCTCCATCCACACTGTACTTCTTAAAGACAAGACGTGTTATATCTGCGTTCACCTAGGTGCCCAAAGAGCAACCGAAAAAGTCTCAGCAGTTAATAAACGAAAGTCAAACAAGGGCACCTAACAAATAACAAAAATCACAATTACAACAAAAACAAAAACCACGCAGCGAAGTGCAGAGCGCCAGTCAAAAATACCAACAATGTAAAAACCGCCTGCCGTCCACAGACTTACAATAACATCAATTAACAGCAAACATACAAATTCAGACCACCCAAAATACATAGTGATGCATAGAAAAGACAAAAAAACATTTGAAAATATATCACAGTTTCTTATTAAATAAAGCATAGACTACACATCCGGAGGGGAAGTTCAACAGTGCGAAACTTGTCAAAACAAAAAACTACAACCAGGCAATAAAATTACTTAAACTAAAATATATGGCTGATATGGAAATGACAGTCTCTGAACACAAATCTCTTAACCAATCTAAAGAAGTAATTTACAGCATGAATTATACAACGTCAACGAAACCGAAATATTGAACGAGTTAAAAGTTCAAAAAGTATCAGAAATCCAAAAAAGACTTTAAAAAAAATATCAAAGAAGCTAACTTCGGCAATGCCGAAGTTTTTATACCCTTGCAGTCCTTGGCAATAATTTTTTTACATTTTGAAATTTCTTTCCCTGCAACTCAATTCATCAACACACAAACAAAACATTCAAATTATTTCTCTTTTTACTAAAATTTTTTTTTCTTCCATCATTCCCTAAGCAAAGCACAACACACATACACATACAGTTCGTGTAGCGCTGCGTCTGTGTGTGTGTATGCATGTGCTCTGTTTGATTTGCTGATGACGTAGTAGCTGCCGTCAGCGCTTGAACCGATTTGTACTGTCTGTAACTTGTGTTCTATTTATCCGATCAGATTCCAATTTTGGGATCTAAGATTTTATATCAAATTCTATTATATTGGTAAATTTCATGGGGATACTCCAATTTTTGCAAAAATTTTTGCTTTAGAGCTATATGATATAGTAGTCCGGTCCTGACAATTTTCATACTCTATCATCTTCGGGCTAAAAGTAGCTCAAATATGAAATTTCATTCCGATAGCTCTTAAGATGCCAGCGTGATGTTGATTTGCACAGACGGACGAACGGACGGACGGATAGACGGACATGGCTGTATCGACTCAGCTTCTCATGCTGATCAAGAAAAACGTCTCCTTCTGTGCGTTACAAACATCTGACCAATTTTATAATACCCTCTGCAAGGGTATAAAAACAGTAATAAAACCTGGTTGAAACGGACTCATAATAATATCATTCGCCTTGCATGCTGTTCCAAAATCTATCCGAATTGGATACGAAAGAGTAAGAGTCCGCCCGTATATCCCTATGCCTCTTAGATGCAGAAGTTTTGGAGCAACAGGAACTCGCAGAAACAAAAACTACTGAGAAAGTCGAACACAAAACACTATTAACCAAATAAATTTACATACAATTCAACCAAACGTCAACTAGACACTCTGATGTACCAAGGCCAACATCAAACAATAACAAAACAGAGCTGACCGCGATATAAACCACCCATACATACAGTCTGAAGAAATGGACCTAGATGACCCCATCAACACAAAACAACTAAAGTTCGCATTTTCCCCAAGGAAAATAACAACGGTTTAGCAACCAACTTTACCTTTTTAAACTCTCAACCCACCATGCAAAAACCAAAAACGCTTAGCAAAAATAAGTATAAATACAACAGCGACGGCGATAGTATTTAGAGCTAACCAAAGCTAACCAAAATGAATATTAAAATCGTTCAATGTAATTCATTTTGAATACACACCACATTTAATATCTCTGCAAATAACCCATAAAATAAATATCTATCAGGCACCCATACCCACCAATTATCAAATCTTATCAAAAAATACAGCCCCCTCCTATGGAGGCGTTGCAATACTGAGCCACAAATCCCTACAATCTCAAGAAGTAACACTCAATGGTGATTTTGACGCGCGCATACATTGCACCAACTCAAGAAATTTTCCTTAATTAATCCAAGTATCCTAGAAACTTCACGCATACCTACAATAGTCACCGGAGACTTTAACAGCTGGCATAAAAACTGGGGCTCAAATACAAATAACGCCAGACTAAAAGTTATAGATAAATTCATTGCACAGTCAAATTACAAACTACTCAACGACCGATCACCGACACATCTCAGCACCCACAATACTCTTACGCACATCGACTTAACTTTCAGCAGTCCTTTGCTAAAAATTGATATCACAGGCAAACAGAAGATGATCTTCATGGCAGTGACCATTTCCCAATACTAATATAACTTTTTGTCTCTAGGGAAACAAATATACAACTATATATAACAGGTAAACCTAGATTCATTACAAATAAAGCTAACTGGAAACAATTTTCAACAATAGCAGAGGAACATTCTTCGCATTAATAAAATCATTGTCACAATTAATAAAATCATTATATCGAGCGCTCAAATCCCCGAAACATACCCAATGATGGGCCCCTACAATGTCCCCTGGTGGAATAAAGACTTGCAAACACTAACAAACGAAAAACAAAGAATATGGCACAGACTGAAAAGAGAAATAACAACAGAAAATATTTTACTATTTAAAAAAGCCAACGCACTCTTTAGACGAACACTAAAATTATCAAAAAGAAATAGTACGAAACAGTTTACAGAACAAATAGCAACTGACACTTCTAGATTCATCCAGCAAAATCTTAACTACTGCGAGGCAGCACAGGACCTACTTGCGCAGAACGTTCGTGAAGTCAAGGCGGAGCTCGCGATCATAAGCGAGCCCTTCAAAAGAAATTCCACCGGCATTTGGGTGGCCAGTACCTCCAGTTAGGCAGCTCTCTGGTCATGCGGCGCCTCTCCGATCCAACTACGACACCTTATGGCAGGAGAGCACTTTGTACGCGCACAGACAGACGAAAAATGGGTCTATAGCTACTACCTGATTGAGCCATGATAACTTTTGTAGAGAGCTCGACGAGATAGTCAATGACGCGCGTTCACGCAGTCCCCTCGTTATTGCAGGGGACTTCAACGCATGGGCCTCCTGACTGGAGAAGCGCGTTTACCAATGCGAGAGGACGCTTGTTTTTGGAAGCCTTTGCATCGCTGGACGTAGTCATTCTGAACATTCTCAAGCTTCACATTCAGTAGAGCAAGCGACGGGTCCGTTATCGACCTCACCTTCGTCAGCGGCAGACTATTTAGGGCATCATCATGGAGCGTTGGTGAAGTCTACATGGGCAGCGACCATGAGGCGATATTACCTAGGCAACACCCAACCCCGTCGGTCGGCGCTGCCCCAAAGCAGGGTATACAAGAACGACACTCTGGACGTAATAGCCTTCGCCAATGCATTGGCAGCACACGAGTGGACCCAGAGCACAGCCCAGCAGATGACAGACCAGCTATCCAGCATGCTGGCTGCATAGTCCTACGCGAGCATGGCTGTCAGGAGACCTTTAATGGGACTTCAGCAACCGGGTTTCTGGTGGAAAAGCTCAATCAGAGACTCAATAGCCTCTGGGCGGCGTTATCAGAGAGCAAGGAAGCGAGGATTGTAGACATGGCCGGAACTATGGGCAGCCTATAGCACATGTAGGAAGGAGCTGAAGAAGGCTGTATATGAAGCGAAGCGGGAAGTGTACCTCAGTCTCTGCGACACGGCCGATCAGGACCCTTGGCGCAAGGCGTACAAGATCGTGGTCAAGTGAGTCTACGCCACCAGATTCTCTTCTCCTACTAAAGCCAGCGAGTTGGAACGTATTGTCTGAGATCTCTTCCCCCAGCGTCCGGACTTCCTAAATTGTGGGCGCGTTGAACATGAGTCTACGCCATTAGATTCTCTTCTCCTACTAAAGCCAGCGAGTTGGAACGTATTGTCTGCGATCTCTTCCCCCAGCGTCCGGACTCCCTAAATTGTGGGCGCGTTGAACATGTTGCCCGCTACCACGTTCCAGTCACCATCAATAAAGTGCTTGCGGCAGCCAGGTCGCGGAAACAAAACAAGGCCACGGATTCCATCCCCAACCATACACTTCGACTGGCAATGGCAACTCGGCCGGAAATATTCGCGGCAACCTTCGACCAGTGCCTGAAGGAGGGAGTATTCCCAACTCAGTGGAAGATGCAAAAGCTGGTGCTGCTCCCCAAGCCAGGAAAACCAGCAGAGGTAGCGTCGTCATATCGTCCAATCTGTCTTGTAGACTCCATGGGCAAGGTGCTGGAAAGCCTCATCAGTGCCAGACTGAGAGAGGCGATCAACGCAGGGGACGGCCTGTCCACCAATCAGTATGGATTCCGCAAGGCAAGGTCCACAATAGACGCGGTCAGCAGAGTAGTGAGCACAGCGTCCGATGCAATTAAGGGCTCTCAATGGAAGGGAGGTGCGAAGGAATACTGCCTGGTGATCACCCTGGATGTCAAGAATGCCTTCAACACGCCGGATTGGGGCTGCATTCTGGATGCTGCCAGAAGCTTCGGGATTCCATAGTACTTGTACGAGGTGATATGCACCTCATTTTCGGAGAGAAAGTTGGTGTACGCTGCGTCGACTGGACCCGTTCAACGGTAGGTGTCTGCAGGACTGCCTCAGGGCTCTGTTGTGGGTCCCCTTCTGTGGAACATCATGTATGACTGCATCCTTCGAATAGACATGCGGAGTAGGTGTCAGCTAGTCGGCTACGCGGACGATGTCGCGGCCGTAGTGGTGGACAAGGAACTGAAGGATGTAGAGTCAACGGCAAATACAGCCATTGCATCCATCACGACCTGGCTGCGCTCGGTGGGCCAAGTTCTAGCGGCGCACAAGACAGAAGCGGTGCTAATCAGCAGTCGAAAGTTAGTGGAAACGGCCACCGTTACAATCGACGGTATCGAGGTGAAATCGGCTAGGGCAATTCGCTATTTAGGAGTGTGCCTCGACACTAGATTGTGTTTCCGAGAACATCTAGCGGCGGTACAGCGGAAGGCAGCGGAATCGGGTAGAGCACTCGCCAGAATCATGCTCAAGAGGGCCCAAACAGGAACGGAGAATGTTGCTGATGAGCGTGGTCAAATCACAAATACTGTACGCATCCCAGATCTAAGCACCGGCCATGGAGGTCGATAGCTAGAAGACTCAGTTTGAAAAAATGGCAGGACCGATGGGACGCTGCACTAAATGACAGATGGACGCATCCCCAATATTGATGCTTGGGTCGGTAGGAAGCACGGGCTGGTGAGCTTCTACGTCACGCAGGTATTGAGCGGACATGGCTGCTTCCGCTAATACGTACATAGGTTTGGCCACGACCACCCTCCAACGAGTCCTGCATGTCCTGAATGAGCAATTGAAAACGCCCAGCACGTCGTATTCAGTTGCGGCCGCTTCGGTATGGGTAGACAGCTGGTCGAGCGGGCGATCGGCCAATCCCTAACGGAGGCCAGCTTGGTACCCAGCATTCTGGAAAGCAAGGATAACTGGGCGGCGGTGAGCACCTACATCGATATCATCATGCGCGAGCTTAGGAGACTGGAGCGAGAAAGAGTCGGTTCAACATAGAAGAGGCCATAACACTGGCGAAGCAATTCCCAATGGGACGTACCGCCGGGCGGACATCTTTATGTATCCACGATCCCCGATTCCTGTTGTCAGGTTGGTTGTATTTTGTTGATCTCTTTTATTTATTGTTTTATGTTAATGAATGAATTAAAAAAAAAAACTCCACCTAAAACATTTTGGAACAACATTGGAAGAATTTGCCGGCTTAACCCCCAAAAACACACACACTGCATCCTCAACCCTAACACAAATACATACTCCACCACTCTTTTGCGAAAGCCTTTTAGAGGCAGCATCCGACAATAACCTTTCTACCAATTTTTCAAATTCAAAACGAACAGAACTAAACATCACAAACAATCTCACTACACACCCAGAAAAAGAGCACTAGAAATCAAAAAGAAATTAACCCTCATTGAATTTAAAGCAACACTTGACACACTAAAAGACACTACACCAGGAATTGATAGAATTAATTACACCATTCTAAAAAATCTAGATAGCAGAACAACAAACAGAATTATAGACCTTCAAAACGCCATATTAAGCAATTATATTCCCGAAGCCTATAAGACCAGCATAATAGTTCCAATACCTAAACACAATTCAGATAAAACCTACCTAAAATTATACCGACCCATATCACTTAACCCATGCCTATCAAAAATTCTCGACAAAGTTGTAGCAAAACGACTGTGGTGGTTTGTTTCTTATGATAAACTCATCCATAGCAGTCAAACTGGTTTTGGGAAGGGAAATCGGCGTTGGATAGTCTACTGTTGATAGATCATCTATTAGCTAGAAGCATCTCCAAAAAAAAATACATGTCAATAATTGTTGAGAGGGGAAGGGACGCACAACCCGAATAACGCAGGCAGAACAAAAAGAATAGTGACACGTCCGTACAACTCAGAAGTTTATTAGAGACTAACATAATGCGCGTGCCAGTAATTCAGTTGTGCAAGCGCAGTATACAAATACAACAGAGATATGTAAATGTATGTGTTCAAATGATAGAATACATGTGTGCATTGCTCTGGAAAGTTCTTGTACGGTACTATTTTAAAACACTTCCTCAATGCAACCATGTCCTACAAAGTTAATTCAAATTTAACATATTTACAAAATCATTATGGTTTTTCTTTGGCAAATTCTTAGTTAATATATCCGCTATCATTAAATCAGTCGAAACATACTTCAACTCAACAAAACCTTCAGATACAGTTTGTCGTACAAAATGATATTGTATGTCTATATGTTTTGTCCTAAAATGATGAACTGTATTCTTCGCCAACTGTTGGGCACTCAGGCTATCTCCATATACAACTGTTGGGGTCTCGGCATCTCCACATCCAAGTTCAATGATTAAGCGTCGCAAGACGATAGCTTCTTTGCATGCGGTCGACAAAGCTATAACTCAGCTTCAGTACTACTTAGCGCCACACTGCGCTGTTTCTCAAATTTCTAAGATATTGGACCTCCGGCCATAAAGAAAACATAGCCGGTATAGGACTTCCGGTCAGTTTTGTCATCACCCCAGTCGGCATCTACATATCCAGAAAAAGCTTGGCCGGTCCTTTTACAGCGTAGCTTTTTATTTATAGTTGACGCCAAGTACCGCAGGATGTGCTTTACACCTGCATCATGCTCTGAATGCGGATCTTGATTTCGCTGAGCCAACTTTGCAACTGAATGCAATATATCCGGTCTGGTGGTTAGGGCCAGCTACATCAGCTCGCCAATTTGAGTCTTGTACGACCCTATGTCAACCCTCTTGCCACTTGGTGCCCTGCGTCAAGAGGAGTATCCGCCGGTCTGCAGTTTTTGATACCGTATCGCATCAACATATCGTTGATATATTGAGAATGACCTAGAATAATAGGCCCAAGCCCACCGTCTCGATGAATCTCCATACCCAGGAATAGCTCAGTTGCACGTTTGTCTGTGCAATCGAAAGCGTTTGATATCGCTGCTTTGATGGCATCCATCTTCTGTTTCGAACGACAAGCTATAAGGAGATCATCAACATAAACAAGAATTAGTGTTAAGTCTCCTTCACCATGTTTTTGGTATAAACGCGGCTCACTACTACATGGTTTAAAACCTAAATCTAGTAATACAGCGTCCAGCTTAGAATTCCATGCCCTTCCTGATTGTTTCAAACCGTAGATTGCCTTCTTCAAATGTAATGCGGCCTCTGGACGATTTTTGTCTATGTACCCCATGGGTTGCCTCATATACACCGTGTCCTCCAGATCGGTGTAGTTTACACCGAACTGTTGCGAACATCCTTTAGCAACCAATCGCGCCGTAAAACGTTCTATGTCTCCCTGCGCATCCTTTTTCAGACTAAAAACCCAATTGCAGCCTATTGTTTGTTGTTTGTTTGTTAGATCCATCAGCTCCCAAGTTTGATTTTTTACCAGAGCTCCAAACTCTTTGTCCATTGCCTCTCGCCACTGCGAAGCATATGGTCCACTTATGGCATCCTCGTAGGTCGATGGAATTGGCACTTCACTAGCGACAATCGAACCAAGTATATTATACTGTTTCCTCGGCCGTCCAGGCTTACCCGTTCTGATCACTCGTAGTCTACCAGGTCCTACCCGCATTTTGCTTTCTTATTGTGTAACCTTTTCTTCAGGTGCACCATGAAACGATTCCCCGTCAGCATCAGATTCAGCAGACTGTCTCTCTGATATGTCGCTCTCGCTTTCATTTATTTCCGGATTTGCATGTGCTATCTCATTTTGGCAATAGCGTCCAGGCAAATCCAACATAACCGTCGTACAATTAGTTTGCTCTAAGGGATCTCTTTCATCAAAGAGAACATCTATTCATTCAACCACTTTGCGATTTTCTCCATCATATAATCGGTAGCCTTTTGCTTCTCTTGAATACCCTACCATGCGATATTCCTTCCCTTTTCGTCGGAATTTACTTTCATGATGACCATTGGATAGCGCGACTGCAACAGAACCAAATACTTTAAGATGATTGATACACGGCTTCTTACCAGTCCACGCTTCCATTGGCGTTTGGTTTGTCAGCGCGTTTGTAGGCGAACGGTTCCTCAGATATACAGCCGTAAATATAATCTCCGCCCACAATGCCTCACATAATCCAGACTATGCCAACAAACACCTAGACATTTCCACCAGAGTGCGGTTAGCTCGTTCCGCAACGCCGTTCTGTTGTGGAGTGTACGCTATGGTCAACTGGCGTAATATCCCGTTTTTCTTCAGGTAGTCATCGAATGCTTTGTTCACATATTCTCGTCCATTGTCACTGCAGATACATTTTAGCTTCTTTCCTGTCTGCCTCTCCACTAGACTCTTGAACTCCAAAAACTTGCCAAAGACCTCATTTTTGCCCTTGAGGAAGTACACAAAAATTCGCCTAGATTTGTAATCAATAAATGTTGGGAAATACCGTGAACCACCAAGTGATTTCGTTCCAAAAGGTCCGCAGACATCACTATGAACCAATTGTAAAAGTTCACTAGACCGACTTTCTGTCATCTGTCATCATGCCCACGTCACACTTAGCCCACGTACCAAGCCCTTAATTGCGATTTGTGTCAGACTTGTATAATTAAGATGACCAAAGCGTTTATGCCACAATGATACATCTTCTCCAACAGCAGCAAACAGATTTTACGATTCAGCTTCAAAAACAAACAAATTGCCAATCTTTTTTGCTTCTAAAATACATTCACCATTTTGTATGACCCTTGCCATATGTTTTTTGAAATGTACAACACTGTTATATTCAATAACACGCGCCACTGACATAAAGTTTCCTGCCAGCCCTGGTACATAAAGTACATTGTTCATTGTTAATTTACAGATTCCAGTCCGAATGGTGACTTTCCCTTTGCCTTCTGCACGTAAATACCCCGCATCTGCCAGACTGATCTTCTCATCATGTACAGAGAAATACGAAAACATACTCTTATCGCAACACATATGACTCGTTGCACCAGAATCCAAGCACCACTTCTCTCTTTTCATATTCTCTGCTTCCAAAGCATTTATCAAGCTACATTGCTTATTCTCACTTTTCTCAGTGTATTTGTACTCTTTCTCTTTTTTATCGATTCTCTCTTTGCCGCACTGTGCCTTGACATGCCCTTGCCGGCCGCATTTGTAACAAGTAATTTGCGAACGATTTCTCTGTGTGCGTGTATTTTGATTTCTGCTTCTGTTCTGCGTAGCAACAAATGCCTCTTGCCCATTCTCTTTCGTTACAGTTAGACGTTTTCGTTCTGCTTCTTCCTTTAATTTTATGCAGAGAATTTCAAAACTGGTCAAATCGTCGCGCGTCTCAATGGCGACAACGAAATTCTCATACACTGGTGGTAGACTAGATAACAAAATGATAGTTCGTAACTCCTCATTTATCTGTACACCGGCACCTGCAAGCTGATCTAACACATCAGAGAAACCATTTAGATAACTGGCCATTTCTTGACCGTCCGTCATGCGTAAGCTTAGCAACTTATTGTACAGCGATACCTTCCGCACCGGTCCCCTTGGCTGATGGACACCACGTAGTCTTGTCCACGCCTCATTTGCCGTCAAACAATTCTTTATGTATGCCAATTGCGATGGTTTTACGCTCAACGTAATACTTGCTAGAGCCTTCCGATCCAATCCTCCAAGGTCGACACCTTCCACCGAGGGCAAATTTCCAGCCGTTACATCCCACAGGTCTAAATGCACCAATACGCTGCGCATTTGTATATTCCAAGAATTCTTTTCGTCCAATTTCTCGATGTGGTACAGATTACTCATGTTGTCTTCAACGTGCTTTTGAGTCTCTTTTCCCGAATAAAGATCGTAACTTATTCGTATCTTTAATGTTTACTGATATAAATCGTTAAATATATCACTTCATTACTTTACTATTCAAAACCGTGCCCTGGGCCCATAACCTGTTGAGAGGGGACACCCGGGTAAGGCAGGCAGAACAAAAAGAATAGTGACACGTCCGTACAACTCAGAAGTTTATTAGAGACTAACATAATGCGTATGCCAGTAATTCAGTTGTGCAAGCGCAGTTTACAAATACAAAAGAGATATATAAATGTATGTGTTCAAATGATAGAATACATGTGTGCATTGCTCTGGAAAGTTCTTGTACGGTACCATTTTAACAATAATTTCATTTGACTTTGCGAGAGAAAAAAACCAGGAAAAAAACTTTATGACCAACAGAAAAATCACAGTACGCATACACACAACCTTCTCATCTTTCTATCCCATTCCCAAGGATCACCGCTCTCCGTAATACTTTTTGTAATAGCTTACAATAAACTCTCTGAAACCCTCACCCAACATCCTAATACCAGCTTAAGTGCGTATGCGGACGACTTAAATATTATATAACAGTACAAACATTAACATAAACCTTATCCCCATTCTAAACACTATCACTAACCGGCACGATTACTCAGGCGCTTTGCTCTCAAGCACAAAGTGCAAACACCTGCATGTTTGCAGAAAACGTAATTGTAACTGCACACTTAGTACAGGTCACATACAAATACAGATGAAACTCTTGCACAGAACAACTCACACACAACCTTAAGCTTGCAACAAACATAATAAAATGCCTTTCAAATCCAAAATTTAACTGCAATACATCCACGCTTTTTTATAACCAAGGCAATCCTAATCGCAAAATCAGACTACGGGCTTCCCATATATGGTAAGAGTCCGAATTCAACCCTGCGCACATTAAGACGACAATTAACACAGGCTTTAGAATCGCTCTTGGAGCACTTAAAACAACTCGTACCCAAAATATTCTATACGAGGCACGAACTGACCCCTTAGAGGACAGAAGAGAACTTCTAACAGCCAACCTTATTAAATCTCTTATCACTGCAAAAAACTCACATGTCAGCAACATACTTAAAACATATAGAGCACGAAAAAAAAACCGCAACTCTACAATAGGCTACACAATAAAATATATCAAATTACAAAACATTCCTTGCCAACCAATAACACTTTGGCAACAAACCACACCACCCTGGAACACAACACTAATAAACATTGACACAACACTTAGTTACTGGAATAAAAAAAATAGCATTCTAGAAATACACGTGGCAGAATTTTGCAAAAAGAAAACGAAAGACGCCGACAAATACACATATACATATGTATATATACCGACGGGTCCCAAACCCACTCAATTACAACATTCTGCATAACATATGAAACAACAACTATTAAGTTCAACCTTTTGCCACACTACTCATCTGTCTTCTCTGCCGAAATAATCGCAAACGCCGAAGCAATAAACATTTTTAAAAACAAAGAGGGGAAATATTACAAATGCTCGGATTCCTTATCCGCTATAGACGCCAAAAGTAACACAAAACAGCGAATACTGCTGTAACACCTTACAACGCTGAAAAAAATGTAGCCAAAGAACCGCTTTTAGCCAAAGACAACAATAACATAAAGGACATACTGAAATACATCAAAAAAACACACCACTTAAAAGTACAAACACATTTTTCAGATACCTCTACTTGGTACCAAAACATGAATGGCAAGAAATATAACAGCTACCACCTATTCAAAAGCAATCACCTTTCCCTAACACGTGCAGATCAAGTAAAAATGACCATACTTAGACTCGTTCACACAAAAATTAACCACAAATCTTATTTCGACCGCACCCCCAGTGTATACCCTTACTGCAACCAAAATATTTCAATAGAACACTTACTGGTCACCTGCACCTTCGTGAAAACACACACAATATTCCAAAATACTAACCCTTTGTCTAAAAAAAATCTCAAAAAAATTTGGGGCCGATCGGATAATGTTTAATGGGCGCGGAACTCACCTCAAGTTTTCAGTGTGATGCTCCCATATAAGCATACATAGCACCATACAAATATCATATATGGGAGCATCAGTGGTTAAACAAAATCTACCTATTTTAGTTTATATGGCCGTTTCCCACTATACCATTTCCAGAATTGCTTCTAATTTTGATTTTCGAAAAGATGTTGAGCATTCTATGTTATGGTTAATTATTTATCGTTATGGTACACAGCAAAACAGTTATTTATATGCAAATGCACTTGACACTTGACACTTTTCACATAGTCGCATAGTGGGTTTGTTGCAAACCTTGCAACGACGTGCCTTTTTGTTCGGCTCCTTAACCAGCAAGTGTTTTCCAGAGACTCTTCAGATTCCACTGGAACGTCTTCCTTATCCATGTTATCTTCGGTAAGTAGCAAATTTGTTGCAAGCTCAACCCGAAATTCCAATTGTGAATTAAGACATTGGAGCTTCCAAGCATTGACAACGGCAGACTCCAGAATAGCCAACCAAAGTGGCCACCACCATTTTTTCGATCTAATCGAAATGCGGTAGTCAGTGAAGTTTTTAATAAGATTAGGTTGCTGGACAACATATTGGCTGGGTTGTCCATCGTGCTGACGTTTCCTGCGCGATGTGGAAATTAGCGGGTATACATTAGAGAAATTGGAAAGCAACGTGACCTCTTGTTTATCCTGCCAGCGACAACAGACAATATTATTGACACTATCAAATTTTGCATCCATGTCACCAAAAGTTATGATAGAAATATTTGTGTTATGTATCATTTAAAGTCTAAAATAAGCATTTCCCAACATTCTTAAACCTAGTATTCCTTAGATATGGTAACATTGTCTTTACACATGAATAAACGGTCAGTCTAGCATTAGCTCTCAAGAAGAACGCGCGTACCTCTCTACTGTGGACACAACATAAATGGCGACGAGGCAAAAAACAAATTAAAACGTTTAGCTACAATAATTGTATAAAATCTAGTAAGTCAGTCATTAATTCTCATCAAGATGCCAATAGAAAGCGCGGAATTTCAAGAATTGCTTTCCCAGCAACAGCAATTCACAACGAACATTCTAGAACAACAACGACAATGGATGAGAGAAATTCTTGGGAACAATTCTTCATCTAGTGCTAGTAATTCAAGCCACGCGGGTGAATTAGCTATGTCTCCTCCATTTCACAAATTTGACAAAGACAATCAAAATTGGGAGTCTTATCTAGAACAGTTATCGCAACATTTTAATGCATATTCGGTCAGTTCAGACGAAAAACAAAAAGCATATTTTCTTTCTTGGTGTGGCGTCAGTTTGTTCGAGCTTCTTAAAAATCTCTTCGGGAGTAGCAACTTAAACACTCATAGATATAAAGAGCTCACAGACAAACTTACTGTACATTTCACAACTAAGCGTCATATTGTAGCAGCGCGCTACGAATTTTTTAAGAAAGAGATGGCACATGGTCAAACACACAAGGAGTGGGTAGCCGATTTGCGCGGGATCGCTCGTGAATGTCAATTTGTGTGTTCTGCACAAGGTTGTTTGTCCAACTACGTAGATGAAATGATCAGATCATCGTACATACCCCGTATGATGCAGTACGGGCAGCTGCTCTTTAAAAGCACCAGCCAACTCTTGAAGATGTGCTCATGGTTGCGGAGACCTATGAGACAACGACAAAAACCGTTGCAACCCTTAAGACAAGAGAGAGAGTCAAGTTCCACTCAACGCGATCCATACATTCAAAAAGAATCAGAATAAACCGAACAAAGAGAAACAGTGCAAAAACTCGTGGAAGTCGTGTTCTGGGTGTGGAACGTCTCACACTAGAGAGAGATGCAAGTATCGTGACGCCGTATGTTACAAATGTGGTAGAAAAGGCCATATATCTGTCGTGTGTATGTCAAAGCAAGACAAAAGTAATTCGCAGACACAAAAAAGAGAAGAAGCAAATTTAATGGAAGAAGTAAACACTATAACGGGTCAAGTCAAAAACGAAAATCGTAAAAAGCTAATTGATGTCGAAATATTGAATCAAGTTATTACTTTTCAAATGGACTCAGGGTCAACAGCTTCAGTGATAAATTTTGAAACATATTTATTACTGAATAAACCAAAATTGCAAGAATGTTCCAGACAATTTTTCGCATATACACACATTCCAATACCAATACTAGGCGAATTGCACACTGTCGCAAAGTGTGGAAAAAAAGTCGAAAATATTGTAATCATTGTTACTAGTAAAAGAGATGAAGCCAATCTTTTCGGAACAGGTTTATTTAAAAAATTTGGATTCGACATTGTCCAAATATGTAAGATTTACGAGCAAGAAAATATTCGAATTAAAGAGCTTTGCTGCAAATATAAGTCAGGGTTCGAGCCTGCCATGGGTACCATAAAAGATTTCAAAGCCAGCGTATTTTTAAAACCTACAGCAACACCCAAATTTTTCAGAAGCCGTCAAATTCCATTTGCTCAATTGAAACATTTCAAAGCCGAAGCAAATCGTCTCACGGAAGCAAATATTTGGAAACCGATCAAATTTAGCAACTGGGCATCCCCCATTGTGTTAGCACCTAAGCCAGGTGGAGACATTAGGATTTGTGGTGACTTTAAGCAAGAAGTTAACGCACAAATCGACATAGAGCAGTATCCATTACCAACAAAAGAGTCCCTATTTCACATAATTCGTCATGGTAAGCAATTCAGCAAAATAGACCTAAAAGACGCCTATCTTCAGATGGAACTAGATGAGGCAACCAAACAATTCATGGTCGTCAACACGCCATTGGGCCTATTTCAATATCAGCGCCTTCCGTATGGAATTGCCAGCGCACCGGCAATCTTCCAGAGATATCTTGAGCAACTTCTAAAGGGAATAGAAGGTTGTGGCAACTACCTAGATGACATCATCATCTCAGCTCCAACAAGCGAAGAACATCTAAAACGAATCGAACAAGTTTTAAACATACTTCAAGAAAACGGAATCAAGTGCAAAGAGGAAAAGTGCTTCTTTTTCAAAGACGAAATCGAATACTTGGGAAGACGGATTAGTGCTGCTGGAATTTTGCCAGACACATCCGGACTAGAAGCTGTACGACTATTAAAACCGCCCTCAAATTTGAAGCAATTGGAAGCATTTATGGGTAAAGTAAATTACTACTGCAACTTTATACCAAACTTTTCACAGTTGGCAGCACCTTTAAAGGTGCAGAAAAAATGTAAAATTTTATTTTGGTCCGAATCAACTACAAGCCTTTTCAGCTCTGAAGTCTCACATTATTAACGCAACGCAACTGGCGCATTTTGATGAAAATTTACCGATCGTGCTCGTAGCAGACGCATCATTTTGCTTCGAAAACACTCGACAAACATCAAGAGAAATACAGTCAAATAGAAAAAGAGGGATTGTCAATAATTTTCGGAGTTAAACGATTTCACCAATATCTGTATGGGAGGAAGTTCATACTGTTAACCGATCACAAGCCGCTTGTATCAATCTTCAATCCAGGGAAACATCTTCCATTGATGACTTCAAATAGACTACAACGTTGGGGTATCATTCTAATGGCTTATAATTTTGATATCCAGTATCGGGCGACATCTGCACATGGCAATGCTGATGCTCTTTCCCGACTACCAATTGGAACTGATATAGAATTCGATAAAGAGGAGGAAGCTTGCAACTTAATAAGGGAAATCAATCCACCGGTTAATGCAGAAACCATTCTCAAGCATTTGAATAACGATAAAATCTTCAAACAAGTCCTGCACTACGTTTCTGTAGGATAACCAGAAAAGTTAGAAAGTGGCAACGAAGATTTATTGCCATACTTTAATCGTAAGTTTGCTTTAACAATAAATGATCACTTACTATGTTTACAGTCAGATGCAAATCGTATGGTGATTCCAACCAGTCTACGTCCAAAAGTCCTTAAACTATTACATGGCATGAGGGACATTGGGGCATTGTTCGCATGAAGCAAATTGCAAGGAAACATGTTTGGTGGCCTGCCATTGATGAAGACATAAAAAAGCTAGCTCAGTCATGCAACATCTGCAAGAGCAACAATCCAGCGCCACCACGACAATACCAGAGTTGGCCTACAGCAACCACAGCTTGGGAGCGAATCCACATCGACTTCGCTGGCCCAATATTCGATGCCATGTGGTTAATTTGTGTAGACGCATACTCGCAGTTCCCGTTTACTGTTCAAATGACATCGGTAACAACCGCCCAAACAATCTCAGCTTTGTCTTCAATTTTTGCAATCGAAGGATATCCTAAGACTATGGTCAGCGATAATGGACCGCAGCTTACGTCTGAAGCATTCAAAGAGTTTTGCATACTCCATGGAATCAAGCATATAACAACAGCACCATTTCACCCAGCCTCTAATGGATTGGCTGAGCGATTTGTACAATCTTTTAAAATTTCTGTGAAGAAAAATATTCAGGAAGGTTTGCCTGTACGAACAGCAGTAACGAAATATCTTGCTTCTTACAGATTCAGCCCCAATGCACAAGGTAAATCGCCTGCTGAGTTAATTCACGGTCGTTCAGTTCGCACCGTATTAAGTCAACTTTTCGAAAAGCCTGTCGAAACTAAGCAAGAGCTGACAAAATACAGCACAAATCAAAAGGTATTTTCCAGAAATTTCTCGAGGGGAGAAAAGTGGATCGAAGGCACTATCGATCGACCAATTAGACGAATGCTGTACGTCGTTCGTACATCAAAGGGCATCAAGCGCCATTTCAACCAAATCAAACCATGAATGTCCGACAACACGTCCGAGCACAATCCGACTAAGTCGTTGGTTCGTTCCTGAAATACCACAACCAGCTCCTTGTTCAACACCACAATTACAAGAAGACCAGCCAGAAACGCATCACGATCTTCCCAATACCCTTCAAGAAACTGTTCCTGATCCTGGTGAAAATGCAGCAACGTCGAATGAAACTCCAAATCGAAACCAATCTTCGCGACGACGTTCTGGTATACCTGTTCGACAAAGTACAAGAGCTCGCCAGGAAGTCAA
Source organism: Drosophila paulistorum (assembly GCA_018152135.1). NCBI lineage: Eukaryota > Metazoa > Arthropoda > Insecta > Diptera > Drosophilidae > Drosophila > Drosophila paulistorum. Next base: position 2,985,709 of record JAECXG010000035.1, on the reverse strand, counting down.
TCGGTTCAAGCCACACGATTTCCGAAAATCTAAAAATTAGTTACCGTTTATAATTTAAAGGGGGAGATGTGTTATGTATCATTTAAAGTCTAAAATAAGCATTTCCCAACATTGTTAAACCTAGTATTCCTTAGATATGGTAACATTGTCTTTACACATCAATAAACGGTCAGTCTAGCATAAGCTCTCAAGAAGAACGCGTGTACCTCTCTACTGTGGACACAACAATTTGTAAATAATTGTTACAATTGTAATGAATGAAAAGTTAACCTTTTGGCAACTTTTTTCCAGCTTATAAATCTGGGCAAGGTTTTCCCAAACGATTAGAGCGTACAGTACCAGTACCAGCGAACAGCGCAGATTGCTTGATCGCTTAATAGGCACATTAGGTAGTGCGATGTAAAAAAATGATCAAAATAGATTTGGTGACGTTTAGGGAACTCTAGTTTTTCGAACATATCCATTATTACAGAAGCTCCTAGTCCCAGGTTGTACTTTGCTGAATCTATTGTGTTTGTTTAGATTGTTATAATCTGCAAAGTGTAGGTTTTGTTTTATTTTTTTAAACATCGTTCCCAAAATGGTCAGTTTTACGACCGGGTATCCTGGTGTTATATTTGTATATAAGTAGTTGTTTATTTGTGGCAACTTATTATATCCATACAATATTAGAATGCCATTACATCGTTTCAAAAGAACCGTATCAAAGGATTGTGCAAATTGGAAATCATTGTGTTGCGTAGCGTATAATTTTGTTTGAGTGACTATGAGATCACACATCTCACTATCAAAAAAACTAAAAAATATATCCGATGGCAATTTGTGTTGCAATTTGTGTTAAATGGCGAGTTTAGTATCATTAAGTGGTTCTGGGTTATTCAGATATCCGAACTTAAAGGACTTTTCTTCATATGCGTTTCTCCATTTTGGAGCATCAAATTCGGTTGGCAACTTATATTTTGAGTTACCGACTTCTCCTGTTTTGACAGAAGTGACATCAATTATGTTAGACAAGCCTTGGCGGTCTTTGCGAGTTTCTATTTCGAAACATCCAGCAATGTCTTTTTCCAAAGATTCTTCGTTATAAAGAATTTCATCATCAATATCTTCCTCATCAGTTATCGAATCAACTACAGCGGGTGGCAGAGCAGTAACAATTTCAATCTCATCATCAACACTGTCTTCGAGTTCTTCAAAAACATCTTCAATGCAAAGTGCATTTCGTCGTTGGTACACGGTGCTCCCGCTGGGATTGGATTTGTCCAAGCTAGTGTCCATTCCTGACTAAATACATGAATTTATATTCACATAAAAACAAATTTACTATATGTTTACCAAAATTTTACTTTATTACTTGATTGAACCCAAAATTATCACAAATTTCAACTCAACTGATATTTATGTATACTTCAGAATTTCACAATAGAACTTGATGCATACATTTTTCAATTTCACAGGTGATCGAAAAATGAATTAAAACAAATACGGCGACATTTACCGTAAATGTATAGCAGGCGTGCCGAGATCGTTTTTTTTTCAAATTTGTACTGAGCGTAAATTCGTGGTGAATGGCCAATGTTCGACTTTTCGAACAGACGTTTTAGGTTTTTTTTCTAGTACTATACTTAACAATTTTAAGACTTTAAATTATACGCAAATAGTTTGAAGTATTTGCAATAAATAAAACTAATATTTTACTTAAAAATATTTTCATATTATATACATATATTATATTATATCATATATTATTGTTAACAGAAATATGGTTTAAAATAAAGGTTTTTTTAAAACCACAAAAAGGCTCCAAAGAAATAATCGTAAACAAAAATCCATATTTTATCTTAAAATACAATAAATCTAACTAACTAACTGCATTCATTTCTTTGACTTAACTAAAAACAAATAATTAAAAGAATTTTTCAAAAATATACCAAATTTACTGTTCGAAAAGTCGAACAGTGGTTCAAAATATTATTATTATATTTTATTTTCGCGGCTTTATCGACAGCATTTTAATCTCTTGGAACCGATTGCCGGCGATTTTTAATTTGTTGTTTCCCGTATTTTGTTTATACGGTTTGCCACAAATTGTTCATATTTCCGATGATCTGATTGAATCCAGGCTATGACAGGCACTAATCGGGGAACAGACAACTACTTTATTGCTGCGCATCTAGTTTCGACAAGTCCATCAAGTATTCTCCAATAACCAACGGCAGCAAAGGCTTGTTCACTAGCATCTACAAAAATATGCAATTCTATGTTAGCTTTAGATGCCATAAAATTTCAAAAGTAACATCTGTTTAATTTAAAACTCTTTACATTTTCGATTTGTAAGACTCAATTTTTAAAACGAATAAATCATTTTTTTTGGGATCAAATAGTTCCAGTGAATGCGTGACCGCCAGACATCCTGAATCAATATTACTCCATGAATCGCCAAGTCGGCTAACATCCCTAATGGATCATAGATAGACATGACCAAACTAAGAAGCTATCTCTTTGTGTGACAATTTTCAGCCTTAAGTATGCTTTGTTCTACGCGATTCATTTTAAAGTCAAATGTAAATTGGTGTGCTCTTATCCATACTCACTGGTGAATTATCAGTTTTATTTTCATCTCCTTTATTCAATTTGCTCTTTACCCACTTCGAGCTTGAAACAAAACCTCTAAGTTCAAAATGCGCCAACTCATGCACCATTTTTACTTCAGAGCTTCTGTGGTATGTATGTGGTATCGTCAACGTAATAATTATTTTGTAATGCATTAATTGCTTTCTATCATCGGATTTTTATCGGGTACTTTAAACAATCTTGAGTTCAACGACACTTCTTTGATTGCTGCTGCATCGAATTCTAGTTATAGTTTCCTGGTTTGTTCATAGTTGTGTAGGTAGGTATTGAGTTTTGTCATTTTGTCGGCATATCCTTTCTTAACAAATTCCATAATGGCGTCATAGGTCTTTAAGCTATTCGAGCGAATGATTTTGTTCTCTATTAACTGAAGTTTTTTCAAGGCCATGCAACTATCGGGAAGATTTAATATTTCTTTTGACCATAACAATCCTGTTTAATATTCTTTTTCTAAATTTACTGTTGTGTTTTGAAGTATCTCTTTAGCGTGAATTGACTCAGCGGACTCTACAGATAATAAACGGCCGTTCCTCAAAATTCTCAATCTGCTATCAAATCGTGTATATCCCTGTTTATTTAATCCTCCAAAGAATTCGCATGAAACACTGATGTTACTAACGGGTTTGTATTAGAATGGTATGCTCTTGATCCAAAAATCACCCATCCCAAAGGTGTATTTGATGCCACTAGTGTTGGTCCGATATCAACGCTTCTTATAGTCTTGACCAGGTGGGTAATTCCAGATCGGGGATTGTAGTGCCTTTTAACTGTTACCAATTTTTATTTCCATTAATACTGTAGTATATTCTTATCAGAAAGAGCTCAAGTTGTAACACTTTGTTGCAAGTATAAACAATTAAATATGTACTCAATAAAATATAAGTGTGCATTTAAATATGTTTATCTAGATAAATACATTGATCCATATATACATTGATGTATGCACATAAACATATTCAAAAACCTCGAAATTTTTTCTTCAGTTCCGGAAAATTAAAAATTAAGAAGCTTAACATTTAAATATTAACCAAACGCAACTTTTTTCCAAAGAATGTATGTTTATTTGAGTTACTCAAAAAACTTTGGAACAGATTTAATTTGGATAACTCTTTTTAGGCCGAAAAAAAAGTGGCCCAGTTATGACTCACCTTAAGAAATTCACTGAAAATAAGAACAAATGAAAGGAATGTCACACCAATTGTTGTAATTTTATGGTTTATTTATTATGTGGGCCTTCAATGGCAAAAACAATGAAAAACACAAAAGAAAATGGACTCCAATGGCCATAAATGACAACGATTTTTATTCCTCGTCGTCCATGTCACTTTCGCAGTTTTTGCATGTAAAATAACTTGCTTGCATGTTAGCGCACTTTGAATGAAATGGACGCTTGCATACATTGCAATGGATAGAGTTGGCAATTTTTTCGGCAACAGCTTTAGGCAAATGATGCAGAAATTTGTTTCTTCATCAGATGATGGTGATATTGGTTTCGATTACCTGAACATTGACTAAAACTATGTAAAGTCATTTAATTCCCAAACGTTACTTAATCAGTGTATTACCAAATGAAACATTCCCGATCGAGATCTTCCAGAATATGCTCGGACAAACTGGTCTCAATATGTAAATTTTCTTTCCTTTTTGTTAAACAACAACAAAAATGTTGGAATTTGACAATTTTACATAATCCGAGTGCAAAAAAAAAATGGGACATAACTGGGCACCCCAGCTGAGTCTTAACCGGGCCTTTTTATAGTTTAAAGTTTATATGTATATTTTTTATAGACACTACATAATCACATAAATTTTTATAGAATCACGAAATATACGGCAAATACAATATCTTCATGCATTACACTCATCCTTTCACTGTTAATTTCACAAAAATTTGGTACTTTGAAAAAAATGGAAAAAAACTTTTTCGCACGATTTTCAACACGATGTTTGGTACGCGTATATACAATACTATTATTAATGTTGGGGTCTGATCAAAAACTGCAGAACGTCTAACAAACATGATTTACACGGCTCAAACTGTCATTCAATTCCGCATTTCAAAAATATTTGAGAATGTCACAACTGGGCTTGAGTCACAACTGGGCCCTCTCCCCTATGTATGTATGTACTGACACTCTTTATCTCTTTTGTAGTTGTCGCAAAAGTCGCAGCACAAAAATATATATGTAAGCAAAAGAATAATTTCTGATTAAAAATCAATCTGAAAGCTACCATCATACGACACTGACGTATTCGTCTTTTAGTTATTTAATCAAAGTGGAACCCGGTCATAACATGGCGACCGTGACATGGTCCTAAAGGACCTACAAAAAAAAAAATTTTTTTAAATGGGTATTAATTAAATGCCTGAAGTTCTCGAAGACTTGTTGAAAAAGTGATACAACCACAAATAAATGAAACAGCAATGACGATAGCCACTCGTCTACTAAAAAAGAACACATTACAAATAAATCTGTGGACGAAACAAAAATGTCAGCACCCAAAAAGACAACATGGGCTTCAATTGCATCCGATGGTACCAGCCAGCTTAGTTAGCCTCGAGGACAAGATCGACCTCATCTAGCCATAAAAAGAAAACTCCAGGAAAACGCCACCACCACCGATGGTACCTGAAAAGCACAATTTAGATTTTAATGTTTGGGATTCGACAAATAATAATCCCCCGCCAGTACCGTCTCCGCCAGTTCAGATGTCCTTTCGGATTTCTCTATACCAGAAGCGCAATAACAACGCTATAAAAGGACACAAGAAACACGAAATAACAAAAATATCACCCATACCTTTTTATATATAAAAATAGGTCGGGTATTACTCGACCTATTCCTCCCTGACGCTATAACTCTAGAACGCACGAACTGAATTCGACGGTTTTCCATTTAATGGAAAGGTCTCGGCCTCCAAAATGCCGGGAGTACGACGTGCAAACATCGGCCGCCTCACTAGACATTCAAGCCAGCAACAAGTGTATTCACAGAACTTAAGCGAAGAAAGACTAAATAAAATAGAGAAAAATTGCCGATTGAGACAACGCGTGAGCACACGAAGATCATTGGCTTCATACAATCGCTTGGCATTCTAATATGATCCCAACTACAGTGATATTGCAATGCCTTAAAGCTGAAAAGAGAAACGGCTGGATTGTGCTGCTCAAGGGGAAAAGTCAAACTGGACTTACTTACACCACCACACCGACTGAAACCATTGATCGAAGGAACTGATCCCGATTCCATCCATTTTCTTCAGCGCATCCTTGAATACAATAACTGCTTCCGCATAAATTCTTTTGGAGCTAATATCATTTGAAAAGGCGGCTTCATGCCAACTTGCAAGGTAAAGATATGTTGGGTTGCCAAGACTGTTGTTCACTTCACTCATTTTTTTTTTTATAATATTCACTTTAGACTTTTAACTTTCACATTTTATTTACAACTGTTAAGCTAGTGCCCAGGGGGTTTGTTAAGTGAGCTCTCTAGCCCGAGGCTCCCCTTTATGTAGGACCTGACCTGAAGACAGATTTGTTTCTAAATATATTGCCAAAGCAAAGATGCTTGTCATTCCTAGCAACATGTCAATCTGTAGCCGCTGCAAAGGTAGTGCCAGGGCTACAATTGACACACCTGTCAACTAACTAGAAGGCTTGGACTTATAAGTTACATAATCATCACTAGCCGACAGATACAACACACACAACCATTCACTCAGACCAATCAATTGTTTGTTATCACAGATACATGGACAAATATATCATTTGCATGGTTCAATGGTGCCAACACCAGATGAACCGTATCAATTTCTGCAAATATATTTCATTTCGTCAATGGTGAATCAGCTGAATGTGCGGTGCAATATACAGGGAACATAACAGATAAAGAGACGAATTATTGATGAGTTGCAAGCATTTTTTCACGCTAATAACGCTGTGGTTAATATGTTCAAAACAGCATTGGAACGAATGCCATCGGATACGCACAATTTTGTCGTAAGAGCAGATCATACCCCAACAGGTGAACATGTGCGAACAAATGCACCCATCGTTGATGATGTTGCTGCAATTATTGTTGGCGATCCAACTACAATGAGACATTGTCGATCAGCGAAGAAGTAATATCATACATCGTGTAAATGAGACACATCGCTTGTGCGATGCGTTACAATATCCAATCATTTATTGGCAAGGGCAAGACGGATACGACATCACGTTGAAGATGGTCGATCTAATTCCAGGTACAATATTAACACATTATTGCTATTATTGGTTTCCATTAACAATTGATTTAATTTTGCATTTTCAGGCATATCAACGAACCAAAATCTAACTGCAATGAATTACTAAGGGTATCGTATGATGATTCGTACACATGAGGAGAATGTCATTCTGAAGTGCCGTCGGCTATTCCCTCAATTCTATGTTGACATGTATGTCAAAGTCGACACCGAACGTTTAGCGTTCATCCGATTCAATCAGGCAGAGCTACGATCTGAGGACTATATACACTTTCGTGATGCTTTTCATTCAGATGGTAATGTTTAGGATATTGGACGCCTGACGATTTTTCCTTCATCTTATATCGGAAGCCCATGCAACAAGCACGAATACGCTCAAGACACTATGACGTACGTGCGAAATTATGGAATTCCGGATTTGTTTATTACGTTCACATGCAATCCGAAGTGGAAGGAAATTGAGCGTGAGTTGGACTCGGACCAAAAACCGCTAGATCGCCATGACAATCGCCAGAGTATTTAAGCAAAAACTCAAAGTTATGATGGATATTCTTACTTAGTATCGAGTTTGTGGTGACACACGTTGTTCTATATGTCTGGCAGAAGCGTGGACTACCGCATGCTCATAGCCTAATTTGGTTGCTGAACAAATTACATTCAAGTGGATGACATCATATCAGCAGAAATTTCCGATCCAGTTACTGATCCCCATCTACACGACATTGTAACGACACAAATGGTCCATGGACCGTACCTACCTAGTTGCAAGCATTCTGATCGTTTTGATAATCAGTATAAAGCAATATCTTGTTAGCTCTGCGATAATCTTATTCACTTAAAATGTACTGGCCTCAACGGCCGCGACTATGACAAATTTTCTGGTTTGTCTGTGTCTAAGCCTGAGCTTGCATTAATGCGCTGGACTTGCCCATCTTGTGCCAGCCAGCAGCTTGATTTTAGCCATATATACAGGAATCTTCGTTTAAAGTTTCTTTTTTTAAACAAATTGGCCAAACAGCTGTCTAACGAGTGTGACTCTAGCGTACATTTATTGTTGCAATTCAGGTTAGTTCCCCCTTCTGAGAAGTTGCCCAAGAAATGTACTCTTGAGTTGCCTCACAAGCAGTTGCCAGCATTATCTCTATTACATCTTCACCCATTTTACTATATTACATCTTCTCACATTTTACTTTCGCCTACACCATCTTGTCCCTCTTTATGCTCTTATTTTCAGATTGAAGTACCCATTATAAGCCCTGGTTTACCTTAATCTGTCCCTCACGGGAACTCTGATCAATTACAGGATCATGCTGGCTCTCAATCACTTGCGGATCCCAATGCTCATCCGCCTCCACTAAGTGTAGTGCCTCATCGTAAACAATTATCTATCTTTAGGCTTGCTCCAGACACTTCCGAGTCGTCTGTGGCACCTTAGATTGGTAATATATGCCCTGCTAAGGTTTTAAATCCAAAGTTTAGGTTTAAGGCCTTGCGAAATCTCCTCTTTTAAAAATACAGTACCGAATGAGTATTTCTCAGCTATGGTTGACCATAAGTTTTGGCCAGAGGGTCTAGTTGTACACGAGTTTTCGCCCAATAAGCGCTCCCGTCCATTGCCCGTCCACCTTATAAAAATATGTTTTGAGTCAATAACCTAATAACATCTAGTCATTGCATTTAATAAATGCAATAATTCAATAATTGATAATTCTTACCGTAATACGACTTCTAACCAAGCTCTCGTAACTTTTCTGTGAGAGCCAAACCTTTTCGGCTGACATATTAGCTTTTTCAGAAACTTAGCTTTACTCCTCTATTTTGGATAATGAAATTCTTTCTAATGACTTTATTTCTTATAGGCTTGATCGCGTTGGTCGTCGTGGCGGTGGAGTACTTATTTCTGTCAGCTAGAATCTGTGTTCAAGTGTTGTGCCGATTGATTTGTCCTTAGGTGTTGAGTTTAGCTGCGTCAAAGTTACATGTTCCAACTTTAGCTAATATATTTCTTGTTTATATATTCTTCGAGCTTCTGATATCATTATATTTTTAGTCGTCTTAAAGATCGTGATTTTCTTTTAGTTTTAGGTGATTTTAACTTGCCCAATGTTTCTTGGCTGGTTGATGATAATCTATCTTTATTAATTCATTCACCACATGTTTTTCTTAATAACCTACTTGAATGTCCGCTATATCAGTTGAATGCTTTACTTAACTCTTCTTAAAGAATCCTTGATCTTGATTTTGTCTCGGATCCCACTGTTAGTTCTGTATCTCAAACACAGCCCCTTGTGTAGCCTAATGACCCTACCATTGAAGTTACTATTTCTTATAATTCCGTTACTAATTCATATAATATTATCTTAATTTCTCGTCGTAGATGTTTTCGTAAAACAAATTTCAAATTTCAATGTCCGTCTGTCCGTCCGTCCGTCTGTGCAAATCAACTTCACGCTGGCATCTTAAGAGCTATCGGAATGAAATTTCATATTTGAGCTACTTTTAGCCGGGAGATAATAAAGTATGAAAATTGTCAGGATAGGACTACTATATCATATAGCTCTAGAACAAAAATTTTTGCAAAAATTGGAGTATCCCCATGAAATTTACCAATATAATAGAATTTGATATAAAATCTCAGATCCCAAAATTTGAATTTGATCGGATAAATAGAACACAAGTTACAGTCAATACAAATCGGTTCTACGTCATCAGCAAATCAAATAGAGCACATGCATACGCAGCGCTACACGTATGTATGTATGTGTATGCGTGTTGTGCTTTGCTTAAAAATTCTAGTAAAAAGAGAAATAATTTGAATGTTTTGTTTGTGTGTTGATGAATTGAGTTGCAAGGAAAGAAATTTCAAAATGTAAAAAAATTATTGCCAAGGACTGCAAGGGTATATAAACTTCGGCATTGCCGAAGTTAGCTTCTGTGATTTTTTTTTTTTTTGATTGGTGATTTTCATTTCAGTGATGCAATATAGATAGTGCAGTGAATTTTTTCTACTCTGCTCTTAATTCTCTAATTGATAAATGCGTTCCTTATGTGAATGTCTCTACCGTCTCCAGTGCGCCGGTCTGGTTCACACGTAAGCTGTTTAATCTCCGATTCAAATCGATCGGATTTTCGATTTTCATTAGCGAGTACAAGAATTCATACAAATTCCCACATCTCTTCAACTTCAACTTGCCTAGTCTTCTTTGAACTTCTGCTGATGAAACGTTTACTCTGAATTCCTTTTTTAAGGAACTATAACTACAAAAATCTTTCTTACTATGTATAAACGACCATACAGCTGCTTTTAACAATTATTTCGCATACACAAAAAGGTAGAACTGACTCCACTGTACCGTTAAAGAGCATTCTTCTAGCTCCCTACTCTACTTTACAACGTCAATCGAACCTAAACCGCAAAATTCGGAAACGCTTCCCTCCACATCTCGTAGTGTGAATCATTGTAATGACCGGGCTCCAGTTGATAAAAATAATATTGAGTCGGACAGGTGAGTGTCAGTTGATTGTTGTTTTCAGATTGATTTTTATTCAAAAAATATTCCGTTGCTTACCTAGAGAGGGAGAGTTTCAGTAGATACACACATATAATTTGGTGCGCTTGCATCAAAGTGCTTGGTCAGCGTTCACACGCGGGCTTAGCCCTAGCTCATGTAACGGTTTTGCTATATCTGTTTTTATTATATTCATTTATTTATTAATTTAGTAACAACAATTGAAAAATTGAAATGAAAGTTTAAGGGCTAACATAAGCATAATGGGATATGAAAAGAAATGGTGGGTAACAGAGGAAGGAAAGAAGTGGGAAAAATACTGCTTTGGCAATTTGGGTGGCCGGGATCCTACGGTACTTCCTCGAGGGAATTGCTTCGCTGGATTGCTGCAAACTCCTATGCCAGGTCTAGACCTGCCACGCTCGGCCAAACGCAGCTCGCGGATTGCTGACGCGGCGAAACTGCTTACCGCCTCCCACATACTCTTTCTCGCCATTATCAGCTCCACTAGGTTATCGGAGCATATTTCCATGTTTGCCTCCAGTACAAGCACGCTCCTGCTGTCATCGAAAAGTTGGCACTCGAACAGGATATGTTGCGCATCTTCCACTATCTCACCGGGGCAGACTGGGCAGAATTGGGAGCTATCGTGCCCAAAATGGTGCAAGTATTGTCTGAAGCACCCATGGCCACTTAAAAACTTGGTCAGGTAGAAATTTACCGTACCATGTTGCCGCTCTGTCCATCTCTTTATACTCGGGATTAGCCTGTGGGTCCATCTGCCTTTGTCCGACGCATCCCATCTAGCCTGCCACAGAGTGATGCTTGCATCTCTAGCTTCCAATCGCACGCGACGTCTGGCCAGAGATCCACGCTCGGTAGCTGATTTTGTTTTCGCCTCCTCCGCCTGAACGTCGATAGGCACCGCTCCAGCGATCACAAGGGCCGCTTCGTCGGATACCGTGGGAAAACCCGAGCGCGTTTACCTTATGCGACAGGGAACTTGCCCAGACTGGGGCCGCGTATAGGATGAACCCATAAAGTATATATATTCTTGACCAGCATGAGAAGCTGAGTCGATATAGCCATGTCCGCCAGTCCGTCCGTCCGTCAGCCACATTAAGAGCTATCGGGATGAAATTTTTTTTATGAAAATCATCAGGATCGGACTACTATATTATATAGTTCTAGAATAAACATTTTTGCAGAAATTGTAGTATCATGAAAATTACCACTTTGATAGTATTGGATTTAAAGACTCAGATCCCAAAATTTGAATCTGGTCGGATAAATAGAACACAAGAACTCGATATAAATCGGTTCAAGAGCTTCCGGCAGCGCTGCTTGCTGCGTGCTGCCTACTACGTCATCAGCAAATCAACAGAGCACTTGCATACACACATAGACGCAACGCTTCATGAAAACTATGTGTATGCGTGAATGATGGAAGAACAAGAAAAAATGGTAGTAAAAATAATAATAATTTCAATGTTTTGTTTGTGTATTGATAAATTGAGTTGCATGGATAAAAATTTTTAAATGTAAAAACATTATTGCCAAGGACTGTAAGGGTATTAAAACTTCGGCATTGCTGAAGTTAGCTTCTTTGATATAACGTAATATTATTTATTGATTAATGATAATGAGAATTAATGATTAATTAAAGGTAATACATATATGTAGAAGTGCTGAGTCCACTGCACCAAAATAAAATACTCTTCACACCACTTTGCTTTTATGTATCTTAGCTTATCATATTTATTTAATTATTAACAAAAGAAAAAGAAACCATCTTATTGAACACTTTTAATTTAACGAGACCAACACAACCTCTTCGAAACTCAAGCCTATCTCTCGTATCGATTATCAACCTATCGATATCTATGAAACCAATCGTTATCGGCATTCTTATATCGTTAGGGGTTCTCACACAATCCTACATTCGGCCATTCTACAGCCCCATTCGTCCCGAATAATGGTCACTACATCTTCATTTTCCCCAATATTCTCTACATCATATTTTGCTTTTCTATGAATTTCATCTTTTCCCCGTTTTAACTCAATAAATAGTTTTTCCTCTGACTTAGACTTTAAACCTGGCCTAGTTATTCTTCTCATTTCGTCTTGAAGCGTTTCTTCGAACATTAAATAACGAGTCATCTTCAAAGCATCTGTATGTTTCATCTTAGTTCCAGGTCGATATTTGATCTCAAAATCGTCGTATTATCTTCGGATTTTGCTTTCTATTATCGCAGCATACTATTTTCTGGCCATCTTTCCTCGAAGCTAGCACCACAGGAGATAAGTGCTTGGAAAAGCTTTGATGAACTAATCCAGCCTTCGTCCCTCTCTTTATTCGCTGATCTACTATGGTCTGATCCAGATATGGTAAACGTCTTGGCCTCTGATGAATTGGGATATCGTCTGCTACTACAGTCTTCCTTTCTGGGCACGGGTTATCCTCATCTAAGTTCATAGTCATTATAATTTTAACCAAATCTGCAAATCTTGGACTTTTGTTTCGGTTTGCATATCAGTGCTGATTGGTTTTGGCATCACATCTTCTTTGTGGAAAATAATTGCTCTTTTCCCAATGGTAACATTTAAGATTTCCAAAACATCATTTCCGATTACTCCTTTGTACAAAGTATCTTTATCTCGAACAACATGAAAGGCTATTTCCACGACGTTGCCATCTAACTCTGTATTGACTTTAAAAAATCCAAGGGCACAAATCTTCCTCCCTCCTACGCCAATGAGCTCCATGCGATCACTCTTTAAGTTAACAGGGCATATTTCCTTATCGGCACTCTCGCTAATAGTAGAAATATCACTGCCGGAATCAAAAAGAGCAGATAATACTCCATTACCTATTGGAACATCCTTAAAAGAACGATTAAACCTTAGAGTCATCTGTTGATTATTCTCATTTGTCTTCGCTGTATTGTAATATCTCCATATATATATTATGCCATTTGAAGGGTTTTTGAATTCAAGACACAATCAGTTGTTGTGGGTTTGAGTTTACTTTATTGAATAATTCTTAATTCTCTAACAATTGTCGTCTATAGCTAAGACCGCGTAGCTGCGCTGCTAGTCATGCAGGCAGAGGAGCGGTATGCTTATGTATAAACATACTTATGTATAAATGTATAAATGTTTACATAAAAGTATGTATGTTTATATACCGTCGCAGCGGTGGAGTGAGGATGTATCATATTGCATATTGGGCCAAAGCGGACGCGCGTGTTATATTTGCCGACACAGCAATTGTCCAGCACCATGCACTCATGGGTGGTCATGTTACTTAAGAGGCAAATGCACTTGAATGTTGCGCACATAAATATTGTAACTAATTGCTACAATATATTTGTATTGTTGTTAATATGTCATTCCACAACATGCTACATCCCCCCTCTTTAGAAAAATAACGTAATTATATGGAGTTATTTTCTAGTTTTTATTATATAGAAATTTATTTACTTACTATTGTTTTTTTTTTTTTTATTTATTTATTTATTTATTTTTTTTTCGAATGTTTGAGTGTTTGTTTAATGATACATGTGGAAAAATTATATTTGTATATGTATAGTGTCATTAAATGTTGGTAATTTATTTGTTCAAATTTATTTCCTTTGTTTTATTGTTATTATTATTATTTTTTTTTATATACATATATTAATTGGTTAAGATCTTTAACCTATCTTTATGCACTAATTGTTTCTTATTCTTTGTATCTTTAATTAAAATGTTATCCCTATCTTTTATTTCTTCTATGATGTATGGGCCTAAATACTTAGATTCTAGCTTATGACCCGTATCGTTACGTAATAAAACCTTATCTCCTATTTCTAATTCAATATCTTTTACCTTTCTATCATATATTTCCTTATTCTTTGCTTTGTGTTGTTCTAACATAATTCTTGCTCTCTTGTAAGCCTGTTCTAATCTAAATTTTGATTCCTTAGCATAATCTTCTATGTTATATATTATCAACACTATTAAATTGTTGTGGTAAATTTGAAGTTTTACCGAATACCAACTCATATGGACAATAATCATGTGCCATAGAGGGTGTTGTATTAAAACAATATGCGAAGTATCTTATCCATACATCCCAGTCAGTTTTGTCAACTGAAATGTATGATCGTAAAAATTCATTTAGTGTTCGGTGGCTTCGCTCCACAGTGCCTACAGTCTGGTGATGATGTGCAGTTCAAGTTATTTTTTTTATTTGCAAGTTTTTGCATAAATCTTCAATTATTGAGTTTCTATATTCTGTTTCATTGGACCGTACCGCAGAATGAAATCTTCAAATATAGCTTTCGCTACTGTTTTTGCACTTTTGTCTTTAATTGGTATTATTACAAGGTATTTTGTTAGGTCGCAGATTAAAGTTACTGCGTATTCATTTCCGTGTTCTGATTTTGGGAGTGGACCGATCGTATCCACAATAACCCTATCGAAAGCCTGTTGTGGCGTTTCAGTTATGATTAACGGAGTTTTTGTATGCTTTGTTATTTTTGCTTTTTGACACTTATTACATTTTTTTATATATTGAGATATATCTCGTGTCATATTTTTCCAATAATAATGCCTTTTTATTTTGGCCATAGTTCTCGATATTCCAGTATGACCCCTTGTATGGGGAACGTAAACAGTATTGCTTCTTTTTCTTTATGATTATTTGATAATAGGGTCACCGGCTTGAGTAGCGCTACTCTTAAAAATTTCAATATTTTATTGCCCATATTTTTGAAAGATTCTATTGAAATGGTCTCAAAGATCTTTTCGCTGGGTGCCACTTTGACTTTACTGATGTTGATTATACCGGCTTCTTGTTCGAGCCTTTGAAAAAATTGACCTAAGTCAAGAATTCCATTGGTATACATATCGCAAATGTCAATTCTTGCTATAACTTTCTTGCCATGTTTGCATGTGACTAAAGAATCAGTTATCCGCAAGGTCACTACTTTTCGTACTTCGTCATTTACAATGACGTCATATATGTCATTAAGAGATTGCTTTTGCAACTCTTTTATATTATTTTCTTTTTCTTTTCCTGCGCAGGAATTTGACTGTTTACTTTGATTTCTGGTAGTGACTCTCAGAATTTTGTTACTCGTTTGTATGTTTTGTAAGTCCTGTATTGTTATTCTTGATAGCGCGTCGGCTACGAAATTATCCTTCCCCTTTAGATACTCTACTGTAAAATTATATTCCTCGAGTTCAAGTCGCATTCTTGTTAGCTTGGACCTTGGATTTGTCATTGAAAACAAATAAGTTAATGCTCTGTGATCTGTTTTGACAGTGAAATGTCTACCATAAATGTATGGTCTGAAGTGCGTGATTGCCCAGTGAATCGCTGCTAACTCTTGTTCAGTTGTACTCTTATTACTCTCACCTTTTGTAAAGGATCTAGACGCGTATGCTACTGGAAGCTGTAGTCCATTTTTATTTTGTGTTAGAACTGCTCCACATGCGTATTTACTTGCGTCGGTGATTATGCAAAATTCTTTGCTAAAATCTGGGTACTGTAATAGAGTTGGGTTCATTAATGCTGATTTCAAATGCTCGAACGCATTTTGACAATCGCTTGTCCATTCGAATTTAACATTTTTCTTACATAAGTTTGTTATGTGACGAGAATATTCAGCGAAGTTTTGTATAAATCTTCGATAATAGTTGCAAAATGCAATGAGTCTTCTGGCGCTGTCCGCATCATGTGGGACTGGATAATTTTGAATGACATCATACTTTGTGTCATCAGGCAAGATTCCTTTATCTGTGCATTTATGTCCCAAAAAGGTGACTTCATGCATAAAAAATGAACATTTTTCAGGATGTAACTTTAGGTTATGTTGCCTACACTTCTCAAAAACATCTGTTAGATTATTGATCATGTGTTTTTCGGAACAACCTATGACTATTAAGTCATCCATGTAAAGAAATGCTTGCGAAGGTTCAAGGCCAGAGAATGCCATAGTCATGATTCTCTGGAACGAATTTGGCGCTATTTTTAAACCGAATGGTAGTCGCGTGAAGCAGTATGAGCCATAACATGTAGAATGTTATGCCTCGTGACTCTTCTTCGAGTTCAATTTGATGAAAACCTGACATTAGGTCGAGGCATGAAAAATACTTTGCTCTACCTAGTTGGTCTAAAATGTCATCAATTCTAGGTAGCGGAAATTTATCGGACAACAATTTTTTATTAATTTGACGATAGTCAATTACTAATCGCCATTTTTTATTTTCAGCGCTTGGTAACGATTTTTTCGGTACCAATAAAAGTGGGCTATTGTATGGAGATACAGAAGGCTCAACTATTTCGTCTTTTATAAGCTTTTGGACTTGTCTTTGTATCTCGTCTTGTTGACTATGAGGATTTCTGTAGTTCTTTATATATATTGGTTCATCATCTTTCAGTCTCAGTTTTTGTTTATAAAAATTATTGGTAGTTATAGATTCGGTTTCCAAATCGAACACATCACTATACTGTGTGCATAATTTGGTTAGTTGGCTATTGAACTGTGGTGGGAAATTCTTGGAGAGTGTCGCTAATACCGTTTTCTCTCTATCTTCTGGACTTGTTTTAACTACTTCGTAGTTCGAAAGTGATTCGTACTGCAAGTTATCTATCTTGACTATTTGATTTGTGTTTGTTGTATTTAGCAATTTTATGAATGCGTTTTGAGAAGATGCTATGGTATTTGCTATGTAAATACCATGCTGAATTTCTTGGTTCGGAATTAATATACTGTCTTCCGCTGAGGTTATTTCAATTTTTCGGACAACTTGTGATCTTGCTGGCAGAACTATGGAGTTGTTGCCAGAACTGTATGCTATTGGTACATATATGGGATATTGTAGATTATTTGGTCTAATTATAAGCCAATCCTCAGTCGGTTTGAAATCTAATTGACAGTTATATTTTCTTATGAAATCGATACCTAGTATTCCATCACAAGGAATAGCGAATTGTAAATTTACGATATGAAAATCGTGTGGAATTATGTATTTAGAGGTTTGTATTTCTATGGAAGTGAGTCCTTTTGATTTTGTTATTTCTTGACTTATTCCCTGTATATTTATTATTTGATTGGTTTGAATATATTGGAAGTTGTCGGAATTATCTTTTAATATGGATATGTCAGAACCTGTGTCTATTAAAAATACTAACTCTTTTCCTGTTGCTACGTTAGTGAAACTTGCAAATGTGCTTTGACTGAGACTGATGGTGTAAACCTTGTAATTTTTTATTGTTGAGTATCTAAAGGTTGTTGGGAGTTTCCCGAATTATTCTGGGCTACCCGAACATTGCTATTATTATAGTTGTAACCTCTGTTTTGTTGGTTGTTTCCTGTATTCCCTCTGTTATTATTTCTGCCGTAACCTCTGTTGTTTCCTCTCTGGTTGTGGTTCTGGTTATAATTTTGGCCATTGTTGTAATTATTATTATAATTGTTATAATTATTATAATTACCGCGACCATTACCTCTACCACGATAATTATATCTGTTATTATAATTACCACGGCCTCTTTAAGCAAATAGAACCGTATTTGGATTGCCTGATATCTCAGTACTTTTTTGTAAGTACTTTGCTATAACTTCGTTCATGGTTTTGAAGTTACCAGAGTCAAGTATATTTTTAATTCTATTGTGTTCGCAATTTGCAATCATTGCTTCTATAGCATCGTCTGTGCTATTCTTAGTAGCAATTTCTGCAGGCATACCTTCTTCGATATATGCTGATTGCAGTGTTTTGCGTAAGTTGTCTATCTCCGAAGTATATTTGTCAGCGGTTTTACCTTTCTGAGTTGTATTCTTCAACTTGGCTTTTATAACTTTGGATGTTTCACCAATTACAACGCCTTGCAATTTTTGTATTATCGCTTCTATTTAAGTTTCTTCGTGGACTTCATATAGTGTTGGGCCAATAATTTTTGATTTTATTACCTCAACTGCTATATTTTCCTAGTCGCCTTTCATCATATCTACCAACTTCAGAGCTGTTACGAATCTTTTGAGTTGCATTTTCGTGCCGTTAAATTCAGTTATGGCTATGTTTATATCTTTCATATATGCCCTTCGGGCATTAAATTCTGCCATCCTGTCAGTTGTGTTTATTACATTTGTATTGATGTCTAAATCTGATTCGTTGTCTTGTTCAGACAACGCTTCTATATCAGGTAATGTTAATAGCGCAGGAATTGTTAGATCGTTTAGATCTTTCTCTTCTATTTCTTCCTCGCTTGTTTCAGATTCTTCACCTTCTTGCTCTGTTTCCTTTTTACAGGTGTCTATGCTCAGAGGTGAATTAAGTACGGTAGGTACAGATATATCGAGATTGTATTTTGTCTTTATAGAAATAAGGGTTGCACGTAACTTGATCAATAGATTGGAAATCTTTGACCAGTTTTTTGCTTCGTTAAAAGAATCAACCAGAATTTTTGCGTTCTTGTTTATTGTTTCCTTTTGGATATTTCTATTCTGTACGCATTTATAAGATTTATTGAAATTTTCTTTTATATTTTGGATATGGAGAAGAAATTCTTCTCATTCCGTGCTTAAAAGTTTATTTTTTCTTTTTAATTTTCTGTTGCTTGTACATCCTCATCTGAGTCTGCTATATTAACAGTTTCTATATCTGCTTTAAAAATGTTATGTACCCATTCAGGGACATCCTTATTTTTAGGTCTGCGTAATAATAATCTGCTATATGCTATTTTTATGGATTTTTCCATAAGTTCTACAATGTTTCTCTTAAACTTGTAGTTTTTTTTGTATCCAGAATTTTATTTCCTTGTACTTTTTATTTACCGGTCCTGAGTGTATCAGGAAATCAAGAAAACGAATATATTTTTGCAGATGTTTAGTTTCCACTTTATTCATATTTATTTAATTTTGTATTTGTATTCAATTTGTGACAACCTATTGTTGTTGGGCTTCATCCATCAGGTAGAAGCGAAATGTACCTGTTGCATTTGAGACACAATATATATTTGGCACTGTAATTGGAAAACACATCTGTACCATTGCACTTCCTTGAACTGGGAATTCTTCTCCAGTCAAATCAAGGTATGCTGATCTGATTTGTACTAAATTTTCTGTACCGAATTGACATTACCTATTCTAAAAACCTCAAGTAGATCTGCTACAATGCTAGTATTCCTATCTAATATCTTCCTAAAATAATCTTCTAATGTACTCATTTTATTCAATTGATATATATATTTGTTTTAATTTTTTTTTTTATTTAGTAAATTTCGAAAATGATTTCTTTTTTTTTTTTTTGCTTCAAATGCACTGTTATTATAATTGATGCATATGTTACTTAGATCTAATCAAGATCATTAGCATGGCTTAGGGCTCTCTTTGTTACACATTTATTGTGTAATTTATATGCTTTGTATAATACATATGCGCTCATTATTACCACAATTATTAATAAAAGTGCATTTGTTGGTTTTAAATCTACATTTGATGACTCTATTTTGTTAATAACATTTGCAGTGGAGTCCACTGTTTTAGTATCTATTAACCCCATATTGGGTGTATCAGATGTATCATCAAACTTACTTATTTTGTTATCAAACATTCCAATTAAAAAGGTTTTAAAGTAAAAATTTGTTTTTTTTTTCATTGGTTTTTATATTTTTTTTTTTACATATGTTCCTGCCTAGTTTTTCGTATGGTTTTCAGGCCACACTCTAATCGGACAGCTTTTAATGCTGCACAATTGTACATTGATTACTTAAATTTTATATAAAAAAAATGTGCATCGCAGTACACTCAAAAAAAATGTGTGACGCAGCACATAATTTGTTCATTTATCTTTTTTTTTTCTTTTGTTTATCTCCGGCTAGCCTCTAGCATCAGCTGGTCGTCGCCGGTTGGCACGCTGATGCTCCATCGATGGCGTAAAAAGCGGTCTGCTTTTCACGCTTGTAGTCTCAGCTGCTGATGTCCGGGGCATATGAGCTCAGGCGGTTCCGGTGCCGGTCATCGCACCAGATTTGTTGATTCTTTGATTTATTTTCTTTTCACTTCCTTCGGTTGGGGACTGGCTTCTCCTTTGGAGTCCCGTAGCAATGTCTGCATGTATACTCGCAGTATGCTGAGTATAATGGTCCCTCGCAGTCGTTTGGGCAGACCTTCTTTAACTTGGGTAGCTCTTTCACAGTTTGTGGACTTATTTTTATTTTCGGTTTTGCCACGTTTTGAATTGCAGAGTATGGGATTCTAGTTATTGTGGTTTTATTTTTTCTTTTTTCTAATTGGGTTTTTATAAACTCTACCTCGGCGTGTAATTTTACCGAGGTATTCCAATTAGTCTGTGGGCTATTTAGCAGCCTCAATATTTGCGCCTTTCTGGCCTTTAATTTTTTAACCACACCAGGTTTCTTTCCCATCACTCTACTTACTGTGATTGTAATATGTTCTTCTTTTGTAATATCTCCATTGTATTTCCCTTTTGTAATGTGGTCACTTTTTGGTCACTCTTATTTTTTCTTTGGTGACCACTGTCACGGTCGCCATGTAATATCTCCATATATATATTATGCCATTTGAAGGGTTTTTGAATTCAAGACACAATCAGTTGTTGTGGGTTTGAGTTTACTTTATTGAATAATTCTTAATTCTCTAACAATTGTCGTCTATAGCTAAGACCGCGTAGCTGCGCTGCTAGTCATGCAGGCAGAGGAGCGGTATGCTTATGTATAAACATACTTATGTATAAATGTATAAATGTTTACATAAAAGTATGTATGTTTATATACCGTCGCAGCGGTGGAGTGAGGATGTATCATATTGCATATTGGGCCAAAGCGGACGCGCGTGTTATATTTGCCGACACAGCAATTGTGCAGCACCATGCATTCATGGGTGGTCATGTTACTTAAGAGGCAAATGCACTTGAATGTTGCGCACATAAATATTGTAACTAATTGCTACAATATATTTGTATTGTTATTAATATGTCATTCCACAACATGCTACAGTATCCTTTGTATTCTTCGTCTCACACTAATTAGCTTTGTGGCCCATCTGATTACATTTAAAACATTTGAAATCCTCCTCTTTGCAGTTCCTAGCGATATGATTCTTTCCTCCGCATTTGAAGCATCTGAAATCCTCTGAAGTACTTCTCGATTGCATCTTTTCATATCGTGGTTTCGAGTTCAACTCTTGGTTAGAAGCATATTTCTCATAGATCTTTGATTTCTCTCGTAATTTCTTTAAATCTCCCGCTTGGTGGTGTCAGGTATACTCTCAATGATGTATTCGACAATGCTTTCTTCATCTACGCTTCCTCTTTTAGCTATACTTTTAATTACGAAAAAGTACTCAACTAGACTCTCGTAGTATTTCTTCTTTCTACTCTCTAATTGCTTGTGAACTTCTTTCGACGACAATTTAACAGTAAACTCATCCTGTAGCGCGCTCTTAAGGCTACTCCAACTTGTTAGACCATCTTGACTGTTTACGAACAACTTAGCCGCTCCTGTCAACAGCTGTCTACCATAAATAAATTTCTGAAGATCATTCCATTGTACTGTTACAGCAGTACCCTTAAAATCTAAAAGCCATTCTATTACATCCTTTTTGTGGCTCCCATCAAACTCTGTCAACGAATCGCGAATATCTTTCAATGTGAACGCCATTGTCACTTCTCTCTCAACTTCTTCACTTTCGCCTTGAATACTGGTATTAGCTTCTTAATATAAGGATTTCTCGTTCGTGTCTAAATCAAAATATGAAATTAATCTCTCTCTTAATTCAGGTTTGTTACCTTTTACACTTAAATTCAGCTCTTTTAAATTTTCTTTTAACCCTGCGACGCTCAGTTCAATGGTCTCGTTATACAACATATGTAAAAATATTGATTACAAAATAATTTAAATTAGTGTTTAAATTAGATGTTAGTTTATATGATTACAAATATTTTGATTCCTCTTGTTGAATTTTCTTTCTTACTTATTTTCCAGAAATTTTAGGTCAAAATTTGTTATTCATATTTTCTCTTATTTCGAAACTTTTAAGTCATCTTATTTTCTTACTCTTCAAAAGTTTAGATCTTCTTTTCTTATTTTGATTGGAAAGCGCCGAATCCAAGCAAGTTCAATTTTTTCTCTTGTTTTCTTCTTATGTGATCGTCGTTTTGTCCCTCTCTGAACAAATTTTGTCGTCTTTTCGTCTTTTTTTGCTCTTCTTGTTTTGTTTCTCTCTGAACAACTTTTGTCGTCTCTTTGATGTTGCTCGTCTTTTACATCTTTCCGTCTTTATTGTTGCTTTTCCTTATTGTTTTCCTCTTTTAACAAAATTGTCGTCTTTTTGATGTTGCTTATCTTTTCCTTCTTTTTCTCTTTTTTTTTCGTCTTTGTTGAATTTTTCTTTCTTACTTATTTTCCAATATTCGTAGTTCGTCTTTTCTTATTTCAAAAATATTCGTCTTTTCTTATTCTCAAAATTTTAAATCCTCTTTTCTTATTTCAAAAATTGTAATTCATCTTTTCTCTTATTCAAAACTTTTAGATCAACTTTTCTTTTTTTTTCACAATTTTAAATCTTCTTTTCTTATATTTCAAAATTTTAAACTCGTTTTTTCTCTAATTTCAAAAATTGTAATTCGTCATTTTTTATTTTTATATTCTTCAACTATTGTTAGTATTAAAAATAAATGTACTTGCGATGTAGCCCTGGTTATTTTACGTCTTTGTTGTCCATTTCTCGTGATCTTCTTTACGCAGTTGTCTTCTTACGTGTCGTCTTCTTTACGTCTTAGCTCCTTCTCACTCACACACACACAATGTTGGATGGATGATGCCTTCTGACTGTGCGTGTAGTGGAGAATTCAGTCGACTCGTTTCGATTTGGTACTCCTCGTATTAGCAGCCACTCTCTGTGTGATTCCTAGTCCGATCTCTGCTCCAGGTTACTTCTTGGCTTGCCTGAATGATTGGATAGCGCCGAATCCAAGCAAGTTCAATGTTTCTCTTGTTTTCTTCTTATGTGGTCGTCGTTTTGTCCCTCTCTGAACAAATTTTTTTGTTTTGTTTCTCTCTGAACAACTTCTGTCGTCTTTTTGAAGTTGCTCGTCTTTTACATCTTTCCGTCTTTATTGTTCCTTTTCCTCATTGTGTTCCTCTTTTAACAAAATTGTCGTCTTTTTGATGTTGCTTGTCTTTTCCTTCTGTTTCTCTTATTTTTTTTTTTTTTTTGGTCTTTCTCGTGTGTTTGTCCCTTCTCGTTAATTTTTGTTGTGAAATTCAGCACGCATTTTTTGTCTCGCTTGCTCTTCTGCTTCGAAATGTTGGCGTCACTTTTGCAATTACGCGCGATTTCTTTATAAAGTTGTCTCTCTCACTCGCTCTTTGTTACTATCCCGGACGAGCCCCCAAAATGTAGAAGGGCTAAGTCCACTGGACCAAAATAAAATACTCTTCACACCACTTTGCTCTTATGTATCTTAGCTTATCATATTTATTTAATTATTAACAAAAGAAAACGAAACCATCTTATTGAACACTTTTAATTTAACGAGACCAACACAACCTCTTCGTCCAGAAATTCAAGCCTATCTCTCGTATCGATTATCAACCTCTCGATATCTATTAAACCAATCGTTATCGGCATTCTTATATCGTTAAGGGTTCGCACGCAATCCTACATGTATGTATGTATGTTAGAAAAATAGTTTTGTTTGAGAATGACCACAACAACTTTCTCTCTCTTTTTTTCCAAATAGGTTTCAATTGCATATTTATATTTTTAATTAATAGATTAATAGTTATAGTAGTTAAATCCATACAAATTTATGTATATATATATATCGGTGAGTTGCGGGTTTCGGGAATTAGTGAATCGTTGCTTCCATTTTTGTCACTAAAATTGTGCAGTAAGTCTCCACGTGCTTTCTGGTTAAATTTCATCAGTAAAAGAGACTAAACTCTCTCAACAGCACACTGAGACCACTCGACAACAGAATGTGCTAGTGTATATCTATCGCTTTCTAAACCTTCTGTGCCCATAAAAGGTCCACGATCATTATATCATCCATATACACGGTAACGTTCGAGAGTGCCAAATCGCCCACTGCTATCATCACTGCTCTCGGCATCGTTAAAAACTCAAATTGTACCCGCAAGCCATGTCCAACCAAGTAAAGTATCTTGCTCTACACAATCTAAGTATCTGATCTGATATTAAAGACAGAGGAAACTTATCTATAACCCTATAATCGACACAGAGTCGTACAGTCTTAATTATTTCCACACCTTTTGTTGGTACTATAGCAGAGTATCCTTGTGCTAAAATTACAATATTATTTTTCATATTATCATCTTGGACTACATAAAATACTACTTCGATACAATTTCCATTTATCATTACATTACTTGTGATTTGAATTGTATATCGTTAGTAACTTTTCGTTTGTAACTGAAACAGGAATGAATGAATTTCCTAACACGTGGTTAACATGTACTGCCCCCTAACCGATACACGGAAAGCCGGTTTAAAACCCATTTTATTCGCGCAGGCGAATAAAGATTGAAAGTTTTCTTTGCTGTAAACCTCACAGAGCCCCATTCCTTTTCAACAAATGCAAAACCGTGGAAATCGGTTTGTGCGTTCTTGAGTTATAGCGCCACGGAGGAAACCCCGACTTTTTTTTATATATAAGAAGATAATTTTTTTTTTACCCTTGCAAAAAGGGTATGCAAGTGTGCAACGCATAGGAACACATAGGAAGCATCTCCGACCATATAACGTATATATATTGATGAATAATAAACACCTTTGTTTAATATCTCATAAGAACTTAACTTTATTTTTACTTTAAATGTACTGAACTGTGTCTGGCACTGCTATAACACGTCTCGATCATTCGTTTGCTTGCTTATTGCTATCTTTTCAACTCTTACTTAACTATGTAGGTCACAGAGTTTCAGACTGCAAAATCCACAAAAACTTATAAAATACAAAAACAAAAGCATTGTAAGATATGCAAGATCAGTCATGAGACTTAGAGTATGAAAATACGTTGAAATGTAAATAAAATGGCAATTGTTCCTCATCATTTCATCTAGCGCGCGCTTTGCGTCAACAAAGTTTCTACCGTTTTCGCTATACATTTGGGAGCATTTCCCACGGCAAGCCAACGTTTTAATGCCAAGAATGTGTCTGGGCTGAGATCAGTGGCTAGCTCCAGATGAAGAGCTGAAGTAACCATACATACAAACAGGCAAATGTAGCCATTTTCCTTTCTAGGGTTTCGTCCCTTGTGAACCTTTAGCAAAATAGGCCCAGTATAGTCGTATCCAGAATGCTCAAATGGAAAGGCTTGTCGCACTCGAACAGCCGGCAATTTGGCCATAAACTCATGTGCCGTGTGAGGACGCTGTCTAAAACAGTTTAAACACTCATGTGTGATACGTCGAATAAGATTTCGTGCGCCAATGATCCAATATTTCTGGCGAATTATTACAAACATCGCTGAAAGTCTTAGATGAAGATTGAGTTGGTGCTTATGTTTCAGCAGCAATGTTACAAGGCGACGGTGTTTCGGTAAAACCACTGGATGCTTGGCGTCGGCAGGCATTGCGACCTTTCCAAACGTCCACCCACACTTATAATTCTATCTTCGTTAATGAAGGGAGACCGTTTGCTTAAGGTTGATCGGCGCTCCAAGGGCTGCTTCCTCAAGAGCAGCTGTCTATCGTCATTGGATCGTATTTGTGCCTGTCGTAGGCAAAACTTCATTGCTCTGGTAATTTCATCAAAGATCCTGAATATTTAGGCTTGCATGAGTTAATTCGATGAACAATACGAAATACATATGCGGCTACTCAAATCAATCTGGTCCAAGATGATATTCTTTCGAGTAGTACATCAAATAGGGAATCTTCAATATCCTTGGAAATAGTTAAATAGTTGTCAAGATTTTGAGAATTGAGCAGCATGTTTATGGTCTATTCATTGTCTCTGAGTATAGTGTACATTCGTGCAGCCAAGATGGTCCCACCATAAATCGAAGTTTATTAATTCACTCGCTAGCATGCCTCGTGATGCACAATACGCAGGATTTTCCATAGTGCTGACATGTCTCCAAGCGCTTACAGGGTTAATGCGAAAGCCATGACAAAACGAATGTAGAATCGGTCCATGCGTGTATCTTGGCATTCTTCTGGCGCAGACCAGATTTTACTGCTTGGAAGAAACGAGCTAATAGTAGGGTTCGGCAAAGTTTCAATCGTGGCAACGCTATCTGCTTTAATGAAGAAACTATTGTTTTAGCTGCAATTAGTGCCACTCCGATGCTTCCACCTAATCGTGTCACACGGTTGTAAACGACAGCAGAGTAAACCTTTAACGATGCTCCTGATGTCATCGGGTTTGTTGTCCACAAATCGTGGTATCTTCATGTTCCTTTTCCTTAAGTGAAAATATCCTTTCATTGCCCTAGTTACTAGCAATCCATTTATTATTCGAGACCCATTTGCTTAGCCCCAATTCTGCCGGTGACATAAGATGTACCAGTTCTTCCTTAATTTCGAGCAGTTCCTATTTATTCATGGCTCCTGTCTATACGTCAATACGACGTAGGAATCATCCAAAAGTATGCTAACAGCCCTTGGAAACTCGTGTTCGTGATCAGCTGCATGTTGTTCCAGCACTCTAACTGCCTGGAACGGTGCACATGCAGTGCCATAGGTGACTGTGGTCAATTTGTAACGCTTCAATGGTGCCTCGGTGTTTTCTCTCCAAAGGACTCGTTGAAAATCTTGATGTTTAGGCGGTACTAAAATCTGTCTGAGCATTTTGACGATGTGCGCTGAAAATACGAATCTGTACATTCGAAAACGAAGACAAACGTTGAACAATTTGCTTTGAATACATGGGCCAATATGAAGTGCATCGTTAAGAGATCGTCCATCCCGATCTTGAAATTGAACCGTCGAACACCACCTGCAGTTTGGCACCTATGACTGGATGGTGTGGCAAATAGAATGACATCTTAGAGACCATTGTGGCTTTGTCTGCAGCTACTTCCTGCATGTGGCCCAGCTGGATATACTCTCTCATGAGCTGATTATATTTTAACTTCAGGCTGGCATTCTTTAGACGACGCTCTACTGCGAGAAAGTGCGATCTCGCTCCTTGAAATGCATCCGCAAATTGTGGGTTTTGTTCCTAGAATGGCAAATCGACTATGTATCTTCCATTTGAGTTGCGGGTGTGCGTACCCAGGAAATGCGTCTCAACCCTTTCATCCTCTTCGTTTACAGCTGTGTGTTATGGAACTTCCTCTAGTTCCCAAAATCTTTGCAGTAGTCCATCAAAATTTCGATTGAAGCGCTAGTCCTGAAATCAAATACCGACAGTGATGAAGCATCAATATTTTCACGTGCCAATGGTGAGGTGATTTTTCCTCAAACGTGCGCACTAATATCGAAGGAGTGACTCGACACACGAGACATCATGTGAAGACAGCAGAAACCTCTGGTTATTCCCGCCTTAACGTCTGAGATGCCCGATGTGGCAACTCGAAATGGCGAACGTGGAAACCCCAACGTCTGTATGCACTGTTCCGAAATGAATGACAAGTATGAGGCGCTATCCAGTAAAATACGGCACGTATGCAAGGCTCCTTGGGAATTTCGCACGTGTACCAATGCAGTTGGCAGAGTACTTCTTCATTGCCCATTTGTCTTACTGGGTCTGGTAACATTCATCATTGCTCAGAAGCCTGGCATCAGTTGCCTTGGTGCTACGCTGCGCTCTTATTCTGTGTAGAATAACCATCAGGATGCAGCATAGAATGATGGCGGCGCTTGCAATGCTTGCAAGAAGACTTCGACTTACAAGCGGTTACTCCATGTCCAGTCCTCAAATAATTAAAGCACAGATGCTTCTCCTTCGCAAAGCTATAACGTTGCTCGACAGTCAAGCTCTGGAATTAGAAACACGCCGACAGTATGTGCTCAGTACTATGACATTTCATACAATTACATAAATGGCAAGCATGGTACGTGCTTGCCTTTTTCCCTTTTCTCCCTCGGTTTGCTAGCTACATGATCGAGAACTTGACTGAGCTCAAGGCGATCGCATCGTGAGTCCAAAAACTTGAGCAACTCTTCAATGAATAGGTAGGATTTTCAATATCCTGGCTTTGGTCGATCCATTCACGTCGGGTAGCCTCATCAATCTTGTTGATAAGCATATGAGCCAACAGCCACAGCCCGTTTGTCCAGGATGAGTATCGCTGCTTCTCCTATGGCACATGACTTCAGGTGATGAACTTCTTTATATTCGTTAGTGTTGTCTTTCCATGAATGGTATACTCAAACAGGTCCTTGAAAGCATGCCATTCCTTATAATTTCCACCAAAGGGCTTGATGTGGATTTTGGGTAGCTCACAATCTCTTGATGTCGGCTCTGCTACCGACTGTGAGCCTGACGAAGACGTAGATTGCTGTGGCGAGAGCAATCTCTCAACCAATAGTTGCTGTTGTTCCATTTGACGTTGCATCTGCAGTTGTTGATGCTCCATTTGACGTTGCATCTGCAGTTGCATTTGTTGCTGCTGATTGTGCATCTGTTGAAGAACTTCCTGGACAAGCGAACCACCGTTGCCAGCAGCACCGCATTCTTCCAACTTGCCAGACGATGCCACATCAGCTCGTAAAGCCTTAAGACGAGCACTCGCCGTTTCATGTTTATCCTCGTATACGTCGTAATCTTCAGCAGGGTCCACGTAACCCTCCAGTTTGTCGTATTTAGCCAGTTCGTCACCAGACTTGACGAACTCCTCCCACGCATTGGACAAGGTTTCCAATTTGGTGTCAATTGTAAAGACGTCTACATCCTGTGCTGGATCCTCTGCATATGTATATATGCGGCTAATTGTTGACTTCAATCTTCCTCTGGCCTTGATCAAAGTTTTCATTTCCTCCATGATGAAATATCAAGAAATTCCACTGCTTGTGTGGACCAAAATTTCAAGACGCTTGTTTCTCCTAGAGACGTGTTCTCTCACGATCTCGTCGTTTATATCGATAACAGATATCGATAGGCGTGTGGCGCCACCGTGTGAATCCGCGCTTTTTCCAATAAGCACGCGATTGCCTTTTCGATAGTAGGCCAGAACTATCGACTACTAACTTTGAGGTTAATATTTAATTGCCACCAAATTGCAACAAATTATTAACCAATGAGTAACAAACAAACAATGCCCAACGATCCGGCTCGAAGGACCAAATTATGATGATGAATAAACCACTGTGTTTAGTATCTCATAAGAACTTAACTTTATTTTCACTGTAACTGTAACTGAACTGTGTCTGCCACTGCTAGAACACGTCTTGATCGTTCGTTTGCTTGCTTATTACTAAATTTTCAATTCTTACGCATCTACTTAGGTCGTATAGGCTGTATAAGAGAGACAGAGACAGAGAATATCAGACTGGCGCCAGCATATTCCAGAAAAACTTATAAAAATACAAAAACAAAAGCATTGTAAGATGTGCAAGATCATTCATGAGACTTAGAGTATGAATATATGGAGAAATATAAGTAAAATGACAATTGGTTCCTCAACACCAACTTTTTTCGCTTCATTTAGTTGCCACAACAATTCCCAACTAATTCTAGCGTTGAAGACATGGTATGGCTATTGCAATTCCGGAGTTCTTTAGCAAAGTCTGCTGATGCTAGAACTTGGTAGTTCTTGAAATAGCTATACGGACAACCTGCTCACCTTTTTGAGTTGCCTTTGAAATAATCTTCTTTTGGAAGATTGACCTCGAGCCGGCTAAGCCGTAAGGTATGATTTAAATTTTTTGTTTTCTTTAAAATTTTATTAAGGCCTTATTTAAATTAAAGTAAATTTTTAAATTTTTTACAAAATGGTTGTGTGCTCTAAAAATAATTATATAGTTGCCACTAATGCGGTTGACTCCTATCATTATATTCTTTTTTGGCTGTGTGACAATGCAGTTCACGTTAAGTGCTAAAGGTGATGGCTTGAAGTATAGATGTGATGCTTGCCAAGAGGTCAAGAATAAAATGCGGCCATTTTTGAGGTGGACTAGAGATAGCCTTAATAATTTGAGGGCAGGTCCTAACATACTCCAAGCAGAGTTTACTGCGATGGAGACTCAGTTTAGAAGCTTATCGCTTATAAATGGGTCTCCGAAACGTAAAATTACCAGACCTTGGGGTGTTTCTGTATCTGTAGATGCGCCAGCGTTTTTTATCGTCCCCGACCGGTCTCATGCACCTTCTACTCCCAATGAGCAGCAATTGATATCGTTTAAGAGCCCAGTGGTGATAAGTAAGGAATTACCGGTATCACCTGGGAATGATCTCTTAAAAACGATGCCAATTGTAGTATCCGAAGTGTCCGGCCAATTACCCATTCCAATGCAAGTTGCCGATAGTTCTAAAAGTATCAAGGGCCACGTTAACAAGTTGACTGCTGCAGTGGGTGACTTGTCCAACGTTGCTGTTGCGGCTGACGCAACCACGGCGTCTCGACGGCACACCACTAAAGAAACATATATTTCTTTCTAGGCCAGAACCTGTTGTCACATCTGATGATGTAATAGACTATATTCGGAAGAAAGTTAACGTCTCGAAAGTGCAGTGGAAAAATTTAAATTTTCGTTATCTCGGGACATTTCGTCTTTTAAAATTAGTGTTTCTGCCAATATCTTCGACATTAAAAATTAAATTTTCGTATTCTCGGGATATTTCTTTTAAAATTAGTGTTTCTGCCAATATCTTCAACATTATACGTCGAGAACATTTTTGGCCGAAGCATATAATACTTAAGGAATATACTGTAAAGACGAATAATCGGCAACCGATTCGTCTGCCAACAACAACTAACACTATTCCTGCCACATCAGCATCTGCTGGTGTGTCAAAAAACTAGTTTCGTCCCTTAACCTGGGTTAGCAGAACGTTAGAGGATTGAAATCTAAACCTCATAATCTCTATGAAGATAGTCATTCTTTTGAACATAACATTCTAGCTTTTACGGCTAAAACCTGACATTGCTGATGCACCTAATTTCTCGCGTAGGCGGTGGCGTTCTGATAGCTGTTGATGCTGCTTTATCATCTGAAATAATTCAATTTTCTAATACCTAGGAGATTGAGTTTGTCGGTGTTAAAGTAAATTTTAAATCTTTTAATGCTTTTATTACTTGTTCCTATATTCAACCATCGTCAGACATTGTGGTCTATTTAAATCATTTATAGGCAATTCAGTTCGTCTCCTTTTTAGTTTCCAGTCAAGACATGCTCATAGTTATAGATGATTTTAGTTTACCTGCTTTAGCATGGTCACTTACGGATAAGTCTACCATGTTGCTCCCTCTATGTCACAAGACTTTATTGATGGCTTATCTTTATCAGAGCTCAATCATGTCCTAAATTCGAATGGAAAATCGTTAGATCTTATTTTTGTGTTGGATTCTTCTATTTGCAATGTTTCTAGTATTGAACAGTTTGTTCTCCCCGAAGACAAATTTCATCCTCCATTAAATTTAAAAATTGATCTGCTCTCTTTATCACCAATACTTGCTTCAAATGAGTTACCTCCAACTATGTGCATTTGTAAGGCTGACTTTGACAGCCTTAATGAAAACATTACTACTACCGATTGGTCTCATCTGTACAATTGTAGAGATATGAACTCAGCTGTTCGCTTCTTTTATGATACGAGCATTGCGAGCTAAGTCCTCAACGGAAAATCGAGCAATTCCCAACCCTTATCATTTAAAAAACGCTAATTGTATTTTTAATCCAGTGATTGATGAAAGTTCCCTTCTTAGTGAACTTAAACTAGTCAAACCTGTTTATTCTCCGGGGCCAGATGGTCTTCCTGGATGTGTTCTCAGGTTCTATGCAAACGCATTATGTAAACCCATTTTAAAATTGTTTCTATTGTCTGTCGAATCTTCCTCTTTTCCATCTATTTGGAAGGAGTCGTATATCATTCCTCTGCATAAAAATGGCAAAAAGTCCGAAGCCTCTAACTATAGGGGTATTTTAAAATTTGTCGCTAATCCAAAAGCTTTTGAGAAAATTATAACTTCCCAATTGCAACATTTTTGTAGCTCTATTATTTTCCCATCGCAACAAAAGTTTGTGAAACGAAGATCTACAACCACTAACCTTTTAAAATTTACTTTTATAATTATCAAGTGGTTCAAAAATGCTAAACAAACTGATGTCATATACATTGACTTCAGTAAAGCCTTTGATTCTGTCCTTTCTTGGGTTCATGAATATCTAACAAACAGAAAACAGAAGGTACTTTTTAAGTCTTCTTTTTCCAATTCCATTCCTGGGACATCTGGTGTACCTGAAGGTAGTCATCTTGGCCCTCTGCTTTTTACTTTATTCATAAACGAACTTCCATCAGTCATTATTCATTCGCGTGTGTATGCTTCGCTTATGTATGCTGACGATGTTAAGCTTTGTCTAACTGAAAAAAAACAGATTCATTTAGTCGACTATAAGCTGATCTTAAAAATTTTCAGTCCTGGTGCTAGATAAATCTATTAAATCTTAACACTACAAATTTAAGGTAATGACTTTTTATCGTAATTCTCCTCAATAGGTCTTTTATTTTCTAAATAATAGTCCTTTGGAACGTCTAAATAATATGAAGGATTTGGGCGTACTTATGGACCATAAGTTAAATTTTAACACCCATATTTCCACCATGGTCGCAAAGGCCATGAGTGTTCTTGGTTTAATTAAAAGATGGTCGAAAGAATTTGACGACCCTTATACCACTAAAGTTCTTTTTAGTTCTCTTGTCAGTCCTATTTTAGTTTACGGATCTGGTCACCTCAATATGAGTCGCACCAGATTAGACTTAGATCCGTTCAATTTTCTTCCGTTCTCTAGTAGACTTCTTTTGATTATCCTTCCTTCCTTAATTAACCGTAGAATTATGCTTGGTGTTATTTTTACGCACAAGCTCCTAATTGGTGATATTGACTCGCCTGATTTATTGGCTCAGGTTAATCTGTCGGTACCATGTAGACGGAATAGACATCTTTTGATACCTTTATCCTTTAGTCGTTGTTCCTCCAACTATGCCATGCATGAACCTTTTAGGGTCCTCTGCTCTGATTACAATCTTCTATTCCCTGTAATCTGCTCAGAGTCTTCTATTATCACTCTTAAAACATCTATCCTTTCCTTATAAGATCATAGATAGCTATAGTATTATTTGTTTGCCTGTTTTTTTCATTGTGTATTTGTCCACGCGATTCGTGCCATGAGTTATACGGCTGCACCCCTCGATCGGTCGTGTGAGAGGTGGTCAGCTTTCTGCTTGGGCTCGCGCGTAACATGCTTTGCTCTGGTGTCGTTGGGGCCACTTGAACGTTCTGCGCTTAGTATTGTCAACGTGGGAGTATGAAGTCAGTCGAATATATCTTTGAGATTTCGGATGATTGCTTTGTTAGCTTTGTTTCAACTCTGCTGAACGTATGGATCGACAACGGCTGCAACTCTACCGTTCTTGCAAACTGGTTATTTGGCCAATTGACGGAATGTGCGCTAACCAATGAAAGCATTAGTGAAATTAAATAGAAAGTTCAATACTTTGAAATATACATTACTTAGAATTTACAAAAGTGCAGCAGAAATAATAAAACATCTGTATTAGTTGCAAAAATTATTTAATCATCCATGTAATGTAATGCTTGTCACGGGTAGACCAGTGGATGCTTTAAAAGTTTAAATAGAGATCTATTTAAAATCTAATGATCTTAGAAAGTCGTCAAAGAAAGCATTATTTCAGTCATCTTTTCACAATCAGAGAGATAATAGAGAGAAAAGTATGATAACAAACGACTTTATTTTTATAGTTAGTTGTCTTATACAAATTATTATTATTATTATTATTAGTAAGGTAACTATTGTTAAAGAAGCATGACCAGTTACATGATGGACGTTCAACCTATTCTTTCTGATGGTAAGAATAGGAAGTTAGTTACAATCGGTAAAGAACAAATTCTCCGTTTGTATTACTGAGTTGGCTTCTACTTATTTTTATACTATATACTTGGCATATAACTTAACAATTTCTATTTCGGGATATCTACCCACTCCTGATGTGCATTACTGTGCTGACTTCTAGGCTTTTTGTAAGGTTTAGAATTCAAAAAATAACTACTTCTATTTTTTGACTTGTTCCAATGTGATCTTCGCTCCACTCTTTTTAAATACCGCTGGATCTGAAATTCTGGTTATTCTGCTTACCGTTGTCGTTTTATAATTATTTTGCCATATCTGACCTTTTTGTAATACAGTTTCGGACAATTTGTTACCGGTGAAACAGGCGAAGGCAAGGTTTGACTTGAAGTGATTTATTGGGGCTGCAAGCCCGGTATTTATAGGGGAACATTTACATTGGTCTTATGGCTAGAGTCCTTAACGGTACTTAAAGCTAGACATTATGCTTAAGTTCTAATTACTTAAAATCTATCCCTAAAAGTATGTGGCCTAATCCTATCCCTACACCTCCTTGTTTCAAAAAGAAAAATTTATATTTTTCTCATATCCTTTTTATATTATTAGAGCGAAGCTCTCTTAGGCCCGTTGGGGTAGGAAATTTTTTTTAAAAAACGTCAGATCTGCAGCGCGTTAGCCGAACACGCTCGGCACCTCTGCGTGTGAGCCGAACGGCTGCCGAAGTCCTCACACAAAAAAATCAAAAGCATGAGGGTGGATTTAGTTTCTCTCAGCATTTCGAGAGAGAACACACATGAAAAAATTGATCGCTGCTTTGTTTTTATATCTTTTTCTTGCATCAGATTATCGGCTGCGTTCGTTTTCTTGATTTGATATAGAATTTGTTGAATTTTCATTTTTTGCAGTGTAAAGCAACATACGCACACAAGCAAGTGCACACATACAACTACACTTTTTAAGCGCTCTCTTTGTGCCGGGCCCTGGAATAGTAAAAAGATGTAGTTGTATGTGTGCGCTTGCTTGTGTGCGTAAGTTGCTTTACACTGCGCAAATTGCATGTGACGAAAGCAAGAAAAATGTAAAATGCGATGGAAAACCAATAATTTTGAAATCATATTTTTTTTTTTAAACTCAACTATTTCATTAACTTCTATATTATTTGGATAACTTTTTATCCGAAGGAGATCTTCTAAATGGCTATCAGTTAGACTGTTTCGAATAGAATTTTTTATTAATTTCATTGTGGAAAATGTTGTTCACAAATATATGTATGTTGTGGTAAACATAGAACATAATTTTAACATTGCCTTTTTGCAAATCGGAAATTTATCTATCGGAAGTTCTCACCAAAATTCTATTCCACTACTTAGTGGCAGCATCAAGTCAGTTTTCATGACCTGTAATTCCTCCCTACTTTCTTCTGGAATTGATTCAGATTCTGCTTCTATGGAGTTATTAAAAA
The DNA here is from genome assembly GCA_018152135.1 of Drosophila paulistorum. Taxonomy (NCBI): domain Eukaryota; kingdom Metazoa; phylum Arthropoda; class Insecta; order Diptera; family Drosophilidae; genus Drosophila; species Drosophila paulistorum. The sequence continues at coordinate 2,949,849 of JAECXG010000035.1, read as the reverse complement.
CTGCAATGAGCCAATTGATTTGTTTAAAATCAGAAAATTTTTCCGCTATTTCAGAGGAAGGGGTATTAACTGCCTCTGCGTACTCCTGAATTCGGGAAGGGTTGGGGTACAATGCAACAATTTCTGCAGTTCGCTGAAGGCTGGACAGGTCATTGTTTTTCATTTAAATTTGAAGACCATTAATTTTGCGACTAAATTTATTGATTGCTGCAATTAAATCGGACGGAAGTTTGTTGCGGCCTTGAAGCTGAAGATTTAATTGATTAATGAAAAGGACTATGTCAGTTAGAAACGCCAAGTCGAAAATAAATAATGGATTTTTTAGAGAAGCTAACAAATCTTTTTATAAATTTTCGCTTTCTAAGAAAGAAATAACTTCATTACGAAGACTGTATAGTCTGTCTAAACTTTGGCCTCGGCTCAGCCACCTAGCATCAGTAAAAAGGCAAAGATCCTCGTACTCAGCGCCGAATTCTGAGAGAAAGGATTTAAATTTTCTATGGGTTAGGGAATTATAACCACCTTTAATGCGATTAATAATTTTAATTGCTACACCCATTGCATCCACAACTTGAAAAATTTTTGCAAACAATGCTTGCTGATGGATGAAACAATGGAAAAATGGTATTTCTCCTATTTTTCTATTGACATGGCCAAGAAATCCTTCATTCTTTCCTTTCATGGTGGCGGCACCATCAGTGCAAATTGAGGACATTTTATATGATAATTGGAACGAAAGTACATGCTTCTCAAAGGCATCAAACGTACTTTTTCCATTTACATGACTGTGAAAAGAATGTAAGTTTAGAAATTCATCGCAAATTTTAAAGTCGTAATCAATAGTCCTAACACAAATAACCATTTGACTAATATTTCTAATATCTATGCTTTCATCCAAACAAATTGAAAAGAAGGCACAGTCCTCTATTCGTCTTTTAGTTTCTGAGTATAAGTATTGGCCTATTTCCTCGGTCCTGCGAGTTATAGTTCGACTTGATAAAGGAGTATTAAACTATAAACGGGGCATTTGTGCCGCCACATGCAGGATGGAGGACGGTACTGAACTAGTTATAGTAGTCCTTTACATATCGCCGGGTAATAGACTTGAGGACATAATTTTGTTCATCCACCGAACACTTCTGGAGTATACTGAGGAAGGTTCTCGTCTACTTGGACAAAATTTTCATAAACTCCCACTGATTTTGGCTGGAGACTTCAATGTCAATTTTGCAGATGAAAAGTCTGCGCCGCTGAAAACTTTTCTTTTCGAAGAATTAAATTTAACTATGAGCAGTAATCCTGCAGAATCTACAACAAGATATAACACAACCATAGATGCTGTTTTTTCACGTTTTCTAACCCACATCCAATCACAAACATACATTTCATATTTCAGTTACCATAAACCAATCATTTCCGTTATAGAGTATGGGAACAATTAGGTTCAAGGAAAATATTCGGGAAAATATTTAAACGCGCCAAATTTAAACGAAGATAAATAAATATTGCTTTGTAATACTGCGGTGAGCTGAAATATATTATATTTTATCAGAATTATCAGAAAAATACTATTGCTTTCATTTGTTGTTCATGTTCATTCATTTCTGCTATTGTATATGACTGTAGTTCATCGTTTACTCACCGAATTCCTAGAGAGCTTCGCTCTACCCGGGTGTCCTGTGACACCTCATTGCTTTTGTTTATTCTATCTAAATGTACTGTTTGCTTTTTGTTTTTATCATCAGTTATTACTATATTATTGTTAGGACCTATGCTCTGTATTTTATATTTGCCTGTGTATTTGTTTTCTAATTTATGTCCTGTATAATTTTTTAAAAGTGTTTCTTGTTCTTCAGTTAGCGATACTTTTTTTTGTGTTTTTATCATATGTTTCTTTTTGTAATGCTTTAAATTTTTTGATAAGCAGTTTCGCTCTATTTTGTGCTATTTGTTTTTATTTCTTTATTGAAGTCATCAATGTTGTTTTGAGATGTTTCGCAAAGACTAGTTCAAAAGGTGCATAACCATGTACGGTGGATGGAGTGGTGATAAAGCAATATGTGAAGTATGCTAGGTATTCATCCCAATCGTCTTTTTTAATGGATATATATGACCTGATGTACTCATTGAAAATTCTATGGCTTCTTTCTACTGTTCCAAAAGTTTGATGATGGTGCGCCGTGGAGTTAATTTTAGTTATGTTAAAATTTGTGCAAAGTTCTATTAGTATTGAATTCATATATTCTGTTCCCATGTCTGTTAGAATTGTTTTCCCTGAGCCGTAAATTAAAATGAATTTTTCAAATATTGCCTTTGCAACCGCTTTTGCACTTTTCTTTGGTATTGGTCTTGATATGAGATATTTGGACAGATCGCAGATAATAGTAACTGCGTATTCATTACCGTTTATTGTTTTTGGTAATGGTCCAATTGTATCTATTATTATTGTGTCAAAAGTGGTTGCAGGGGTTGGTGTTATGACCAATGGGGAGTGGTGGTGTCTGGTTACTTTGGCTAGTTTGCACTTTTCGCAATTTTTGATGTATGTTGCAACATCCCGAGACATATTTTTCCAAAAAAAATCTCTTTTTATATTTCCTAGTGTTCTGTTTACCCCGCAGTGACCTCATTCTATTGGGTCATTATGATATTTATTTAATGTATTTCTTATTTCTTCTTTATTTGTTATTACTTTTACTTGAGGTAGAACTGCTATTTCTAAATGTTTTAATTTGTCTTTTCCTTTTTGTTTTAGTTCATTAGGTGTAAGTGACCTAAATAGTTTTTCTGACATGTCTATCTTCAGTTTATAAATTTTTTGAGCACCGGCTTCTTTTTCAAGCCTTGGAAGGAATCGATCTAGATCTATTCTTCCACTAATGATCAAATCGCCTATGTTCAAGGAGAGTAATTTTTCTTTATTTTTGGTAATAAAACATTTGCATTTTTTGAATTTAATTTGCGCGTATTTTTTGGCTTCGTTAGGATTTATTATTTCATATATTCTTGGTGTTTCTATTTTGTTATTGTTAATTTTGTTTTCCTTATGTGTTAATTTTTTTTGTTTCTGATCTTGTTGATACTTTAAGTATTTTATTAGCTTCTATGTTTTTTATATTTTCAAATTCAATTCTGGAGAGAGCATCCGCTGCGAAATTTTCTTGTCCCCTGATGTATTCTATAGTAAAATCGAACTCTTCTAAATCTAGCCTTATTCTATTAAGCTTTGACGATGGGTTTTTTTAGAGAAAATAGGTATGTTAATGGCTGATGGTCAGTTCTAATTAGGAATTTTTTTCCGTATATGTATGGTTTGAAATATTGAATTGCCCAATGTATTGCTGTTAATTCTTGCTCGATTGTTGACTTATTGCTTTCGCCTTTTGTAAATGCCTTAGATGCGTATGATATGGGTAATTGGAGTCCATCAAATTCTGAGGACGGCTCCACATGCGATCTTGCTTGCATGAGTTGTGATACAGAATTTTTTATTAAAATCTGGATATTGCAGTATTTGTGGGCTTAATAATTTGTTTTTTAAGTATTCAAAAGCTGCTTGACAGTTTGCATCCCAGTTAAATTCTACATTTTTCCTAGATAATCTATTGATAAATTGTGCATGGTATGCAAAGTTTGGAATGAATCTACGGTAGTAATTACAGAATGCTACAAATCTTTTGGCTTCGTCGCCATTCTTGGGAGTGGGGTAATCTTGAATCGTTTTGAATTTGCTTTCGTCTGGTAAAATTCCCTTATTTGTGGATTTGTGTCCTAGAAATGTAACTTCATGTCTGAAGAAAGAGCATTTGTCAGGGTGCAATTTTAAGTTATATTTTCGGCAGGTTTCAAAAATATTCCTTAAGTTTCTAATCATGTGACTTTCAGAGCATCCAATTACAATTACATCATCCATATAAAGGACTGTTTGGGATGGTGATAGACCCGTGAATGCGAGGGACATTATTTTTAGAAACGAGTTTGGTGCAATTTTTAATCCATATGGTAAGCGCTTGAATCTGAATGAGCCCTTATCTGTGGAAAATGATGTTATGTCCCGAGAGTTTTCTTCTAATTCTACTTGATGAAATCCTGACATTAAGTCTAAACAAGAGAAGTATTTAGCGCGTCCTAGTTGGTCGAGGATATCGTCCATTCTGGGTAGTGGGAATGTATCCGCTACTAGTTGTTTGTTAATTTTTCTATAATCAACTACCAATCTCCACCGTTTTTCATTGCTGCCAGGTAGCGACTTTTTAGGAACCAATAAAATCGGTCTATTGAACACAGACATTGATGGTTCAATAATATCATCATTGATCAATTTGTCCACTTGTTTATTAATTTCGTTGTTTTGACTGTGTGCTATCCTGGAGTTTTTGGTGTAGACTGGTGTTGTGTCTTTTAGTCTTAGTTTTTGTTTATAGAAATTGTTGGAGGATATTTGTTCAGATTCTATTGCGAATACATCATAATTTATGTAGAGGTTCTTTCACGAAATCGGGAAAATGGGGAGCTAGTTTGTTCATTATTGTGGATTTATGTTTTGAATCATGTTGTTTGTCTATTTTTAAGATTTCATAATCGGACAGTTTTTCATTTAATAGGTTTATATTTGTAATTTGCACGTTTGTGTTGTTAGTATTTAATATGCGGACATATGGGTTAGTCTTAGAAGCAATTGTGTTTGCGACGAATACCCCCGGGTGTAATTCTTGATTAGGGATAAAGATGTTATTATTGTTTGAGGATATTGCAATGCGTACAATTTTTTCTGTTCTAGGTTGGATATGGAATACATGTGTGTTTTGACTGATCCCTATATTGATTATAATATTATATCTTGATTTATATGGATCTATTATCAATTTGTTGGTGGAATAATTGAGTGTGCAATTAAATTTCTTTATAAAGTCAAGCCCCAGGATTCCGTCACATGGGATGGGAAAATCGTTTTCTATTACTTGGAATGTGTGTACCGTTGAGAGGTTGCTGATCTTTAGTTTGGTTTCACATATTGTAAATAGGACGTCTTTGCCTATTCCACTAAGTTTTGTTCGTCTTTGTATGTCAACTGTATTGTCTTTTCTTAATAATTTTTGTTTTGTTAGTGATACATCAGCTCCTGTGTCTAATAGTAATTTTATTGTCCCTACATCGTCAAAGTTTAAGGTTATGTAGCTATTAAGGTTGCAATTTAAACTATATATTTTATTTGTTCGATTTTTTACATCAGAGGACTTTTGGAGTTTTCCGCATTTTCTTCTACGTTTGTAAATCTGACATGATTATTTTGTTGTGTCTTAGGAGGATAATTGGTTTTTGTATATCTATTGTTATAATTTCTTCGATTATAATTATTACTATAGTTATTGTAATTCCTAATATTGTTATAGTTAGTATTATCATTTGGGTTTTTATTTTGGTAATTGTGATTATAATTTCTATTATTGTTGTACGAGTTCCTATTTGTGTAATTTTTTCTTTTAGTATAAAACACGCTGTGATCCTATTCTATATTTGTAGATGTACAACATCAACCATTTCAGTAAAATTGCCTGCTTCTATTATTGTTCTGACCTTTTCGTTTTCGCAGTTCTTTATAATTGCTTTCACTGCTGTTTGAGTTGCATATTTCTTTGCTGTTTCAGGGTTTACGTTGTCTATTATGAATGCGCGTTTTAATGATTTAGTGAGATTTTCTATTTCTGACATAAAAAAACTTGCATTCTTGCCATTTTGTTTTAAATTCATTAATCTTGCCTCTGCTACCTGAACTGTTTCACCCTTAATTTCTTTTTTAATGTTTTGATTATACCATTTACAGTGTTTTCATTTGTTACTAGTAGTCTAACGTCCCCTTTTAGTTTTGTTTTTGTGACTTTAATAGCTATTTCTTCATGTTCTGCTTTTATTTCATTGATTAATTCCAGTGAATCTATGAAACTTTGAAGTGTTTCTACTCCACCATCATACTCTTGAATCAGCTTAGAAGCTGTATTAAGAAATTCAATCTTTGTTTGCACCATCTTTGGTTTTGTATTAATGTCTACAATGTCTTCTGGGTTATCTTCTACACCTTGCTCTTCTGTGTCTTTTGCTACTAGAGGTTCAAAAGTTGCTTCTAGATTTGAATCTACTGGTATCGTGAATTTTATATTATGTTTTATTGCTATACTTATTAGTTGTTTATTTAAACTGTATATTAGCTCAATGAAGATTTTATTACTTGATTCATTGCATATGTCTGTATTGCTATTCTTTATTTTATTGTAACTCTCAAAGATAATTTCAAGGTGCTTATTAATGGTTTGAGGTTGTATGTAAATTGTTTTATTTAGGCACTTGTATGCTTTCTGAAATTTTTCTTTCAATATTTCTAAGTTCTGGTCCATTGAAATTTTGTTACTTTATGGCATATTTAATTCCCTTCAAATAATTTTGTTCTCTTAGTATTTCATTTTTCTCTTCTTTATATTGTAATATATAAAAAAAATTTGGTTCTTCTTTTTTTCTTTTTTTTTTCTTTTTTTTTTCCTTTTTTTAAATTTGTTTAAGATTCTATTTTCTAATATTTATATATATATATATATTATATTGTTTCCAAAAAAATTTTGTAATTTTTCTTATAGTTTACTTAGACTTCGTTATTGGGAAAATTTGATCTTGTGAAGTTTGCTGCGATCAGAAAGCTTTATGTGTGCTTGCAAGCTTTGTGAATTTTACTTGAGCTTTTTTTGATCACGGCAAGCTTTACAAGTGTGCTTTCGTTGTTTGTGCACTTTTGACTGCACATGTTTGACATGTGCTCTTCTTTAGGGTATGTTGGGGTATATTAGGCTGATTGTAATTTATTATTTAATTATCTATGTATGTATATATTTGTTGTTTTCTTTTTTTGTGTAGTTTTCATTTTAGTGTATATTTGAAAATATGTGAGTTTTTTTTTTGGTTTTCTCTTTTCTTTTGTTCCTAGGGTATTTTGGTAATGATAGACTTATTCAAAAAAAAAGGAATTTATAAACAAAATATATTAATATTTTCCATTTTATTTCTTTTTTTTTTGTGTTTTGTGTTTTTGTGTATTTACATTAATTTATAGTGGCAGCGCGAAAATCGCCTCTTACCACAAAGGTGCTATTATGAACACACTTTTTTATTAAATTGAAAATAAATTTTTTTTTTTTTATACTTTAATGCTGCATCTACTATTGTTGCCGCCTTGCCTGCTGATTTCTCTCGTGCGCTTTCTCCAATTCATCTATCCTGCTCCAAAGTTTGCACGCTTCTGCCCAGGGTGGAGGCGGGTCGCTGTTAATTTGCGCCAGTAGAGCACTGCTTCCTAAAGCGGACCAGATGGCCGCCCCGGCGCTTTGGCCTTAGGACAAGGGGGATTGCCGTCAGCGCATCCTCCTCTCGCCTCCTTCTTGCCAGCTCCGCTCGTGCCGCAGGTTGCCTGGCTCGGTTTTCCTCGATAGTCAGCGGCCGTGGTCCGTCCAGCGGGCAGTCCTCCAACGCCTTTTGTAGCGCTTCTTTATCCTTTGGCATTGATTGTTGTTTTTCTTATTTGCCTCTTTATTTTATGGCAATGCTTCAATTTGTTTTGCCTATTTAATTTTTGCCGATAAAAGGCAGGATCGCCGTGAAACAGGCGAAGGCAAGGTTTGACTTGGATTAAATCTCTTCATTGGGGCTGCAAGCCCGGTATTTATAGGGGAACATTTACATTGGTCTTATGGCTAGTGTCCTTAACGGTACTTAAAGCTAGACATTATGCTTAAGTTCTAATTACTTATAATCTATCCCTAAAAGTATGTAGCCTAATCCTATCCCTAAAAGTATACTACACCGGAATCTATTTAGATAATCATTATCTAATCAAACCATTGCCTTCTGAATATTCTCATTTACTGGCTCTGGGATATATATGTACTTTTTCTTCCCCAATTTCCACTTTACCTCCAATGTGACGTCCTGCCGGGGTCCATAAATTTATTTCTTGAGTTTTGTTGTTGTATTTATTTTGAAAGTTACCTTTCTTATTTTCTTCTTCTCTCTTCTTCTTCTTCTATTGTTGTTGCCACTACAGATTTATTCTGATTTGAGTTGGTGCATCCCGAGACGATCCGACCAAATTGAGTATTTTGGCCTTTTTTTTTTAATATTTGGGTATATACGTCTACCCACATTATTATATCAACCTTACCAGGTTTATTACAGGTAGGATCACCTAGCACGTAAGTTTGCCATTTTCTTTTTACTAGTTGCAGAGGTCGGACGCCTTTTTTCGCGCTTATCAAATTTTATTTGTTTCTCGTGATTAAAAACTTTTCTCTAACTTTTAAACTCATTATCGGTTTAATTAAAATTTTAACATTCGAATTGTATTTTAATTCCGTGATTTCTTTCAGTCGTTTTTGTGCTTCTTGTTTCAATATACATAAATTAAACTTACAACAATTACTTGCATTAGCGGTGTTGTTGTTTAGCTAATCTCTTTTGCTTTTGTGTCTTTACCGTTGTAACTAACTATCGCGCTCGTGCGTACAAATTGTTGTTGCATGTGTTCAATTGGACGCGCTCTGCCGCTCTTTCCTATTCTTGTTTGATTTGCGCTCTCGTCTTTTGCCTGCCCACGACTCAGTGATACGTGTTTTTGTTTTTGTGTATTCTTGTAACTTTTATTCTTATATTATATATGTTGTGAAGGCTTACTCTGCACATTAACCCTTGTGTCAGAACTGGTCAGTATATTTCTTATACACATATTATTATATCTTATTCCTTTGTTTTTCTAAATTAAATTAAATTGTTTTATAAAATGGTTGTCTGCTCAAAAAGTAATTGCATAGTTGCCACTAATACTGTTGACTCCCATGATTATATTTTTTGTTGGCTGTGTAACAATGCGGTTCAATTTCAGTGTGCAGGTTACACAGGCAGAATCAAGGAGTCTATTGCTAAAGGTGGTGGCTTAAAATATGGATGTCATGTTTGCCGGGAGGTCGGGAATGAGATGTGTTCATTCAAGACGCGCATTAGAGATAGTTTTGACACTTTAAAGGGCAGGTTTTAACAAACTCCAAGCGGTGTTTACTGCGGTGGAGACTCAGATTAAAAGCCTATCGCTTATGAATGAGTCTCCGAAACGTAAAAGAACCAGTCTGTAGGGTCTTTCTGTATCTGTAGATCCGACAGCGTCTCTTATCGTCCCCGGCCGTTCTCATGCACCGTCCACTTCTAATGTATAGCAATTGATATCGTTTAAGAGCCCAGTGGTAATTAGTAAGGAATTACCGGTATCACCTGGATATGATCTCTTAAAAACGATGCCTATTGTAGTGTCCTATGTGTTCGGGCAATTACCCATTCCAATGGAAATTGTCGATAGTTCTAAAAGTGTCGAGGGCCCCGTAAACAAGTTGACTGCTGCAGTAGGTGTCTTGTCCAACGTAGCTGCTGCGGCTGACGCTTCGGGACCGCGGCTTCTCGTTGGCATACCACCAAAGAAACATATATTTGTTTCTAGGCTAGACCCTGTTGTCACATCTGACGACGTAATAGCCTATATTCGGAAGAAAGTTAACGTCTCGAATATTGCAGTGGAGAAGTTTAAATTTTATTATTCTCGGGACATTTCGTCCTTTAAAATTAGTGTTTCTGCCAATATCTTCGACACTATATGTCGAGAAGATTTTTGGCCGAAACATATAATAGTTAAGGAATATACTGTAAAAAAGAAAAATCGGCAACCGATTCGCTTGCCAACAACAACAACTAATACTATTCCTGCCACATCAGCATCTGCTGGTGTGTCAAGTACCTAGCTTTGTCCCTTAACCTGGGTTACCAGACTGAAATCTTAACTTCCTAATCTCTATGTAGATAGTCTTTCTTTTAAAGATAACATTTTTGCTTTTACGGAGACGTGGCTAAAACCTGACATTGCTGATGAATCGGTCTTTTCCACAAACTTTTTTATATTCAGACGTGACCGGATTTCTCGCGTAGGCGGTGGCGTTCTGATAGCTGTTGATGCAGCTTTATCATTTGAAATAATTAAATTTGCTTATACCCAGAACATTGAGTTTGTCGGTGTTATCGTTGGAAAATCGTTAGATCTTATTTTTGTATTGGATTCTTCTTATTGTGAGGTTTCTAGGATCGAACCATTTGTTCTTCCAGAAGACAAATTTAATCCTACATTAAATTTAAAAATTTATCTTTTCTTGCTTTCACCATTTCTTGGTTCAAATCAGTTACCTCTAACTAGGTGCTTTCGTAAGACTGACTTTGTCAGCCTTAATGCAAACATTACTACTACCGATTGGTCTTATCTGTACTATTGTAGAGATATGAACTCAGCTGTTCGTTTTTTCTATGATACTCTGAATTCACTCTTTGATATTTGTGTGCCTCTTGCTAGGCTGGAGCGGCTTAACAAACCTCCCTGGTTCTCTCGTGAGTTATCCAATTTGAAAAATGTGAACACACGATATTATAAGAAGTTTTAAAAAACACGTCGTTCATCAGATTATGCTCTGTATACAGTCGCTTGTTCAAAATTCATGATGCTTAATACACAATGCTTCAGTTTTCTTCTGACCCTAAACAATTTTATAATTTTGTTAATTCTCAACGTAAGACCTCTGTACACCCATCTTTTTTGTCTTTTCAAAATAAAAAAGCGAGCACTGATCAGGCAATTGCCGATATGTTTGCGAGTTTTTTCAAACCAACTTATTCCTCAACGGAATATCGAGCAAGTCCGTATCCTTATCATTTAAAAGAGGCTAATTGCATCTTCAAGCCAGTGATTGATGAAAGTTTTATTCTTAGCGAACTTAAATTAGTTAAACCTGTTTATTCTCCGGGGCCAGATGGTCTTCCTGGATGTGTACTCAGGTTCTGTGCAAACGCATTATGTAAACCCATTTTAAAATTGTTTCTATTGTCTGTCGAATCTTCCTCTTTTCCATCTATTTGGAAGGAGTCGTATGTCATTCATACCCACGTTCAAAGTGTTCCAATTGTGACGTTCACCTATGCTCAAATCCTAAAAAGAATTGTTTTGTGTCATACCACACATAAGTTTAATTAATAAATATATAATATTATAGCAGAAGACCAAAGAGTCTCAGAAAAAATGTATTGAGTTTAAACGTACTAAAATTTTAAGAATAAAAGAGTGAAATAAATAAAATATTAATTCATGAATTACGTATACGTATTATTTTAAACATCTACTACTCAGGACCAATGTTGCCTATAGGCAACATTTCGGTGAGGACGAACCAGGATACGTAGGACTAAAATATGGATTTTGGTCAATATTTGTGGCCATATTAATGGTAATATGCAATGAAATATTGTTAAAATAGTACCGTATTAGAACTTTCCAGAGCAATGCACACATGTATTCTATCTGCTTATGTATTTGAACACATACATTTATATATCTCTTTTGTATTTGTATACTGCGCTTGCACAACTGAATTACTGGCACGCGCATTATGTTAGTCTCTAATAAACTTCTGAATTGTACGGACGTGTCACTATTCTTTTTGTTCTGCCTGCGTTATTCGGGTTGTGCGTCCCCTCCCCTCTCAACAGGTTATGGGCCCAGGGCACGGTTTTGAATAGTAAAGTAATGAAGTGATATATTTAACGATTTATATCAGTAAACATTAAAGATACGAATAAGTTACGAAGTTTATTCGGGAAAAGAGACTCTAAAGCACGTTGAAGACAACATTAGTAATCTGTACCACATCGAGAAGTTGGACGAAAAGAATTATGATTCTTGGAATATACAAATGCGCAGCGTATTGGTGCATTCAGACCTGTGGGATGTAACGGCTGGAAATTTGCCCTCGGTGGAAGGTGTCGACCTTGGAGGATTGGATCGGAAGGCTCTAGCAAGTATTACGTTGAGCGTAAAACCATCGCAATTGGCATACATAAAGAATTGTTTGACGGCAAATGAGGCGTGGACAAGACTACGTGGTGTCCATCAGCCAAGGGGACCGGTGCGGAAGGTATCGCTGTACAATAAGTTGCTAAGCTTACGCATGACGGACGGTCAAGAAATGGCCAGTTATCTAAATGGTTTCTCTGATGTGTTAGATCAGCTTGCAGGTGCCGGTGTACAGATAAATGAGGAGTTACGAACTATCATTTTGTTATCTAGTCTACCACCAGTGTATGAGAATTTCGTTGTCGCCACTGAGACGTGCGACGATTTGACCAGTTTTGAAATTCTCTGCATAAAATTAAAGGAAGAAGCAGAACGAAAACGTCTTACTGTAACGAAAGAGAATGGGCAAGAGGTACTTGTTGCTACGCAGAACAGAAGCAGAAATCAAAATACACGCACACAGAGAAATCGTTCGCAAATTACTTGTTACAAATGCGGCCGGCAAGGGCATGTCAAGGCACAGTGCGGCAAAGAGAGAATCGATAAAAAAGAGAAAGAGTACAAATACACTGAGAAAAGTGAGAATAAGCAATGTAGCTTGATAAATGCTTTGGAAGCAGAGAATATGAAAAGAGAGAAGTGGTGCTTGGATTCTGGTGCAACGAGTCATATGTGTTGCGATAAGAGTATGTTTTCGTATTTCTCTGTACATGATGAGAAGATCAGTCTGGCAGATGCGGGGTATTTACGTGCAGAAGGCAAAGGGAAAGTCACCATTCGGACTGGAATCTGTAAATTAACAATGAACAATGTACTTTATGTACCAGGGCTGGCAGGAAACTTTATGTCAGTGGCGCGTGTTATTGAATATAACAGTGTTGTACATTTCGAAAAACATATGGCAAGGGTCATACAAAATGGTGAATGTATTTTAGAAGCAAAAAAGATTGGCAATTTGTTTGTTTTTGAAGCTGAATCGTAAAATCTGTTTGCTGCTGTTGGAGAAGATGTATCATTGTGGCATAAACGCTTTGGTCATCTTAATTATACAAGTCTGACACAAATCGCAATTAAGGGCTTGGTATGTGGGCTAAGTGTGACAAACTTCGGGCCCAATTCTCCATGTAAGACGTGCATGGTGAGTAAAATACATGTTCAGCCATTTCCCAAGATGACAGCAAGTCGGTCTAGTGAACTTTTACAATTGGTTCATAGTGATGTCTGCGGACCTTTTGGAACAAAATCACTTGGTGGTTCACGTTATTTCCTAACATTTATTGATGACAAATCTAGGCGAATTTTTGTGTACTTCCTCAAGGGCAAAGATGAGGTCTTTGGCAAGTTTTTGGAGTTCAAGAGTCTAGTGGAGAGGCAGACAGGGAAGAAGCTAAAATGTATCTGCAGTGACAATGGACGAGAATATGTGAACAAAGCATTCGATGACTACCTGAAGAAAAACGGGATATTACGCCAGTTGACCATAGCGTACACTCCACAACAGAACGGCGTTGCGGAACGAGCTAACCGCACTCTGGTGGAAATGTCTAGGTGTTTGTTGGCACAGTCTGGATTATGTGAGGCATTGTGGGCGGAAGCTATATTTACGGCTGTATATCTGAGGAACCGTTCGCCTACAAGCGCGCTGACAAACCAAACGCCAATGGAAGCGTGGACTGGTAAGAAGCCGTGTATCAATCATCTTAAAGTCTTTGGTTCTGTTGCAGTTGCGCTTTCCAAGGGTCATCAGGAAAGTAAATTCCGACCAAAAGGGAAGGAATATCGCATGGTGGGGTATTCAAGGGAAGCAAAAGGCTACCGATTATATGATGGAGAAACTCGCAAAGTGATTGAACGAAGAGACGTTCTCTTTGATGAAAGAGATCCCTTAGAGCAAACTAATTGTACGACGGTTATGTTTGATTTGCCTGGACGCTATTGTTAAAATGAGATAGCAGATGCAAATCTGGAAATAAATGAAAGCGAGAGCGACATATCAGAGGGACAGTCTGCTGAATCTGATGCTGACGAGGAATCGTTTCATAGTGCACCTGAAGAAAAGGTTGCACAAGATGAGAGCCAAATGCGGGTAGGACCTGGCAGACCACGAGTGATCAGAACGGGTAAGCCTGGACGGCCGAGGAAACAGTATAATATACTTGGTTCGATTGTCGCTAGTGAAGTGCCAATTCCATCGACCTACGAGGATGCCATAAGTAGAACATATGCATCGCAGTGGCGAGAGGCAATGGACAAAGAGTTTGGAGCTCTGGTAAAAAACCAAACTTGGGAGCTGATGGATCTAACAAACAAACAACGAACAATAGGCTGCAAATGGGTTTTTAGTCTGAAAAAGAATGCGCAGGGAGACATAGAACGTTTTACGGCGCGATTGGTTGCTAAAGGATGTTCGCAACAGTTCGGTGTAAACTACACCGATACATATGCACCTGTATGCCGATTAGAGAGCGTAAGGTTTGTTTTGGCGATGGCAGCAGAGTTGGATCTTTATTTACATCAAATGGACGTATGCACGGCATACCTCAATAGCGACCTGGAGGACACGGTGTATATGAGGCAACCCATGGGGTACATTGACAAAAATCGTCCAGAGGCCGCATTACATTTGAAGAAGGCAATCTACGGTTTGAAACAATCAGGAAGGGCATGGACATGGTTTTAAACCATGTAGTAGTGAGCCGTATTTATACCAAAAACATGGTGAAGAAGACTTAACACTAATTCTTGTTTATGTTGATGATCTCCTTATAGCTTGTCGTTCGAAACAGAAGATGGATGCCATCAAAGCAGCTATATCAAGCTATTCCTGGGTATGGAGATTCATCGAGACGGAGAGCTTGGGCCTATTACTTCAGGCCATTCTCAATATATCAACGATATGTTGATTCGATATGGTATCAAAAACTACAGACCGGCGGCTACTTCTCTTGACGCAGGGCACCAAGTGGCATGCGACAATAAGCAGTGCAAGAGGGTTGACATAGGGTCGTACCAGACTCAAATTGGCGAACTGATGTGGCTGGCCCTAACCACCAGACCGGATATATTGCATTCAGTTGCAAAGTTGGCTCAGCGAAATCAAGATCCGCATTCAGAGCATGATGCAGGTGTGAAGCACATCCTGCGGTACTTGGCGTCAACGATAAATAAAAAGCTACGCTATAAAAGGACCGGCCAAGCTTTTTCTTGGATATGCAAATTTTCTTTTTTGGATATGTAGATGCCGACTGGGGTGGTGACAAAACTGACCGGAAGTCCTATACCGGCTATGTTTTCTTTATGGCCGGAGAAATTTAGAAATTTGAGAAACAGCGCAGTGTGGCGCTAAGTAGTACTGAAGCTGAGTATATAGCTTTGTCGACCGCATGCAAAGAAGCTATCGTCTTGCGACGCTTAATCATTGAACTTGGATGTGGAGATGCCGAGACCCCAACAGTTGTATATGGAGATAACCTGAGTGGCGAAGAATCCAGTTCATCATTCTAGGACAAAACATATAGATATACGATATCATTTTGTACGACAAACTGTATCTGAAGGTTTTGTTGAGTTGAAGTATGTTTCGACTGATTTAATGATAGCGGATATATTAACTAAGAATTTGCCAAAGAAAAAGCATAATGATTTTGTGAATATGTTAAATTTGAATTAACTTTGTAGGACATGGTTGCATTGAGGAAGGGTGTTAAAATAGTACCGTATAAGAACTTTCCAGAGCAATGCACACATGTATTCTATCTGCTTATGTATTTGAACACATACATTTATATATCTCTTTTGTATTTGTATACTGCGCTTGCACAACTGAATTACTGGCACGCGCATTATGTTAGTCTCTAATAAACTTCTGAGTTGTACGGACGTGTCACTATTCTTTTTAATCTGCCTGCGTTATTCGGGTTGTGCGTCCCCTCCCCTCTCAACAAATATTTTTTTAGTCTTTTCTTTGTAATTCAGTCCTGAAAGGGTTAAACTTACAACAATTACTTGCATTAGCGGTGTTGTTGTTTAGCTAATCTCTTTTGCTTTTGTGTCTTTACCGTTGTAACTAACTATCGCGCTCGTGCGTACAAATTGTTGTTGCATGTGTTCAATTGGACGCGCTCTGCCGCTCTTTCCTATTCTTGTTTGATTTGCGCTCTCGTCTTTTGCCTGCCCACGACTCAGTGATACGTGTTTTTGTTTTTGTGTATTCTTGTAACTTTTATTCTTTAGTTGTGAAGGCTTACTCTGCACATTAACCCTTGTGTCAGAACTGGTCAGTATATTTCTTATACACATATTATTATATCTTATTCCTTTGTTTTTCTAAATTAAATTAAATTGTTTTATAAAATGGTTGTCTGCTCAAAAAGTAATTGCATAGTTGCCACTAATACTGTTGACTCCCATGATTATATTTTTTGTTGGCTGTGTAACAATGCGGTTCACGTTCAGTGTGCAGGTTACACAGGCAGAATCAAGGAGTCTATTGCTAAAGGTGGTGGCTTAAAATATGGATGTCATGTTTGCCGGGAGGTCGGGAATGAGATGTGTTCATTCAAGACGCGCACTAGAGATAGTTTTGACACTTTAAGGGCAGGTTTTAATAAACTCCAAGCGGAGTTTACTGCGGTGGAGACTCAGTTCAGGAGTTTATCGCTTATGAATGAGTCTCCGAAACGTAAAAGGACCAGTCCTTGGGGTCTTTCTGTATCTGTAGATCCGCCAGCGTCTCTTATCGTCCCCGGCCGTTCTCATGCACCGTCCACTTCTAATGTATAGCAATTGATATCGTTTAAGAGCCCAGTGGTGATTAGTAAGGAATTACCGGTATCACCTGGATATGATCTCTTAAAAACGATGCCTATTGTAGTGTCCTATGTGTTCGGGCAATTACCCATTCCAATGGAAATTGTCGATAGTTCTAAAAGTGTCGAGGGCCCCGTAAACAAGTTGACTGCTGCAGTAGGTGTCTTGTCCAACGTAGCTGCTGCGGCTGACGCTTCGGGACCGCGGCCTCTCGTTGGCATACCACCAAAGAAACATATATTTGTTTCTAGGCTAGACCCTGTTGTCACATCTGACGACGTAATAGCCTATATTCGGAAGAAAGTTAACGTCTCGAATATTGCAGTGGAGAAGTTTAAATTTTATTATTCTCGGGACATTTCGTCCTTTAAAATTAGTGTTTCTGCCAATATCTTCGACACTATATGTCGAGAAGATTTTTGGCCGAAACATATAATAGTTAAGGAATATACTGTAAAAAAGAAAAATCGGCAACCGATTCGCTTGCCAACAACAACAAATAATACTATTCCTGCCACATCAGCATCTGCTGGTGTGTCAAGTGCCTAGCTTCGTCCCTTAACCTGGGTTACCAGAATAATTAAATTTGCTTATACCCAGAACATTGAGTTTGTCGGTGTTATCGTTGGAAAATCGTTAGATCTTATTTTTGTATTGGATTCTTCTTATTGTGAGGTTTCTAGGATCGAACCATTTGTTCTTCCAGAAGACAAATTTAATCCTACATTAAATTTAAAAATTGATCTTTTCTTGCTTTCACCATTTCTTGGTTCAAATCAGTTACCTCTAACTAGGTGCTTTCGTAAGACTGACTTTGTCAGCCTTAATGCAAACATTACTACTACCGATTGGTCTTATCTGTACTATTGTAGAGATATGAACTCAGCTGTTCGTTTTTTCTATGATACTCTGAATTCACTCTTTGATATTTGTGTGCCTCTTGCTAGGCAGGAGCGGCCTAACAAACCTCCCTGGTTCTCTCGTGAGTTATCCAATTTGAAAAATGTGAAGACACGATATTATAAGAAGTTTCAAAAAACACGTCGTTCATCAGATTATGCTCTGTATACAGTCGCTTGTTCAAAATTCATGATGCTTAATACACAATGCTTCAGTTTTCTTCTGACTCTAAACAATTTTATAATTTTGTTAATTCTCAACGTAAGACCTCTGTACACCCATCTTTTTTGTCTTTTCAAAATAAAAAAGCGAGCACTGATCAGGCAATTGCCGATATGTTTGCGAGTTTTTTCAAACCAACTTATTCCTCAACGGAATGTCGAGCAAGTCCGTATCCTTATCATTTAAAAGAGGCTAATTGCATCTTCAAGCCAGTGATTGATGAAAGTTTTATTCTTAGCGAACTTAAATTAGTTAAACCTGTTTATTCTCCGGGGCCAGATGGTCTTCCTGGATGTGTACTCAGGTTCTGTGCAAACGCATTATGTAAACCCATTTTAAAATTGTTTCTATCGTCTGTCGAATCTTCCTCTTTTCCATCTATTTGGAAGGAGTCGTATGTCATTCCTCTGTATAAAAATGGCAAAAAGTCCAAAGCCTCTAACTATAGGGGTATTTCAAAATTGTCCGCTATTCCGAAAGCTTTTGTAAAAATTATAACTTCGCAATTGCAACCTTTTTGCAGCTCTATTATTTCGCCATCCCAACATGGGTTTGTGAAACGTAGATCTACAACCACTAACCTTTTAGAATTTAACTCTATATATTAGTCAAATTATATTGGCGACCAACCTGTCACAGAATGCACCCGCTGGTGCCAGGAGGAGAGAAAAAATGTACAAGTGCCTCGTCCTGCTATTGTAGAACGCTACAATAAGCATATGGGCGGGGTTGATTTTTCAGACATGTTATTAGAACTTTATAAAATTAATCACCGCTCCAAAAAGTGGTATATGCGCATTGTATTTTGGTGTATAAATATGGCGGTGGTAAATAGTCACATGCCTTTAATACAATTTCAACTGGATTTGCAAATGAACTTCTTCGATCTAGTATGCAAATTCAGTCTCGAAAAAGGGGTCGTCCAGCACAACTTGTGCTCAATAACATCTTCCCCCGATTTATCAATTTTATCCACTCCAACATCTAAAAGAAGTTATATTATAGAAAAACCTAAGGACATAAAATATGACAAAATCGAACATTGGATTCAATGGGGTTCAAAAGGCAGGTGCAAAATGTGCAAAACAGGATACCCACGTTCAAAGTGTTCCAAGTGTGACGTTCACTTATGCTCAAATCCTAAAAAGAATTGTTTTGTGTCATACCACACATAAGTTTAATTAATAAATATATAATATTATAGCAGAAGACCAAAGAGTCTCAGAAAAAATGTATTGAGTTTAAACGTACTAAAATTTTAAGAATAAAAGAGTGAAATAAATAAAATATTAATTCATGAATTACGTATACGTATTATTTTAAATATCTACTACTCAGGACCAATGTTGCCTATAGGCAACATTTCGGTGAGGACGAACCAGGATACGTAGGACTAAAATATGGATTTTGGTCAATATTTGTGGCCATATTAATGGTAATATGCAATGAAATATTTTTTTAGTCTTCGCATTGTAATTCAGTCCTGAAAGGGTTAAACTTACAACAATTACTTGCATTAGCGGTGTTGTTGTTTAGCTAATCTCTTTTGCTTTTGTGTCTTTACCGTTGTAACTAACTATCGCGCTCGTGCGTACAAATTGTTGTTGCATGTGTTCAATTGGACGCGCTCTGCCGCTCTTTCCTATTCTTGTTTGATTTGCGCTCTCGTCTTTTGCCTGCCCACGACTCAGTGATACGTGTTTTTGTTTTTGTGTATTCTTGTAACTTTTATTCTTATATTATATATGTTGTGAAGGCTTACTCTGCACATTAACCCTTGTGTCAGAACTGGTCAGTATATTTCTTATACACATATTATTATATCTTATTCCTTTGTTTTTCTAAATTAAATTAAATTGTTTTATAAAATGGTTGTCTGCTCACCGACGGAAATACCAGATGCATATAAGACTTTGAAAGAGAAAATCGACATTCCAACACGTAATATAGATATAAGCGAATTTAGTTAATATTCAAGTGGATTGACTTCATCATGTCTCTTGCTACGTCGCTGGAAAACTATACGCAGCATTTAAGCAGGCTTGGCCATATAGATTACACACAATACATATTCCAGAACTCTCAAATAGATGGATAGATGACGGAACCACGCACAAATCAGTCAACATGAACAACATTTCCAAGCATTGGCAATCTATATCTATGCGCAATTATCCTTGACATTAATATATACCTAATATATATTGTATATCGTATTACTACTACTTACTCCTCTCATTGTTATTGCTAAAGAAACTTAGGTTTAGACATAGATGTCCGAAATCTCTATTTCTCCTCCATAATCTCTCTTCCCTTCCTGTTCGTATTTGTACAGTTTTGTTGCAGTTTTTCTCTTGTTTCTTTTTTCTATTAATTATAGCAAAATTAATTATGCATTTTACACACACAAAATACAAACTACAAATTTATCAAAAAGTAATTGCATAGTTGCCACTAATACTGTTGACTCCCGTGATTATATTCTTTGTTGGCTGTGTAACAATGCGGTTCACGTTCAGTGTGCAGGTTACACAGGCAGAATCAAGAAGTCTATTGCTAAAGGTGGTGGCTTAAAATATGGATGTCATGTTTGCCGCGAGGTCGAGAATGAGATGTGTTCATTCAAGACGCGCACTAGAGATAGTTTTGACACTTTAAAGGGCAGGTTTTAACAAACTCCAAGCGGAGTTTACTGCGGTGGAGACTCAGTTTAGAAGCCTATCGCTTATGAATGAGTCTCCGAAACGTAAAAGAACCAGTCTGTAGGGTCTTTCTGTATCTGTAGATCCGACAGCGTCTCTTATCGTCCCCGACCGGTCTCATGCACCGTCCACTTCTAATGTATAGCAATTGATATCGTTAAAGAGCCCAGTGGTGATTAGTAAGGAATTACCGGTATCACCTGGGAATGATCTCTTAAAAACGATGCCTATTGTAGTGTCCTATGTGTTCGGGCAATTACCCATTCCAATGGAAATTGTCGATAGTTCTAAAAGTGTCGAGGGCCCCGTAAACAAGTTGACTGCTGCAGTAGGTGTCTTGTCCAACGTAGCTGCTGCGGCTGACGCTTCGGGACCGCGGCCTCTCGTTGGCATACCACCAAAGAAACATATATTTGTTTCTAGGCTAGACCCTGTTGTCACATCTGACGACGTAATAGCCTATATTCGGAAGAAAGTTAACGTCTCGAATATTGCAGTGGAGAAGTTTAAATTTTATTATTCTCGGGACATTTCGTCCTTTAAAATTAGTGTTTCTGCCAATATCTTCGACACTATATGTCGAGAAGATTTTTGGCCGAAACTTATAATAATAGTTACGGAATATACTGTAAAAAAAGAAAAATCGGCAACCGATTCGCTTGCCAACAACAACAACTAATACTATTCCTGCCACATCAGCATCTGCTGGTGTGTCAAGTGCCTAGCTTCGTCCCTTAACCTGGGTTACCAGAACGTTAGAAGACTGAAATCTTAACTTCCTAATCTCTATGTAGATAGTCTTTCTTTTACAGATAACATTTTTGCTTTTACGGAGACGTGACTAAAACCTGACATTGCTGATGAATCGGTCTTTTCCACAAACTTTTCTATATTCAGACGTGACCGGATTTCTCGCGTAGGCGGTGGCGTTCTGATAGCTGTTAATGCAGCTTTATCATTTGAAATAATTAAATTTCCTTATACCCAGAACATTGAGTTTGTCGGTGTTAAAGTAAATTTTAAATCTTTTAATGCTTTCATTACTTCTTCCTATATTCCACTATTGTCAGTCATGGTGGTATATTTAAATCATTTAGAGGCAATTCAGTTTGTCTCCTCTTTAGTTTCCAGTCAAGACATGCTCATAGTTGTTGGTGATTTTTATTTACCCGCTTTAGCATCGTCACTAACAGATGAATCTACCATGTTGCTGCCCTCTTTGTCACATGACAATATTGATGGCCTTCTAGGCTTATCTTTATCCCAAGTCAATCCTGTCTTTAACTCTAATGGAAAATCGTTAGATCTTATTTTGGTATTGGATTCTTCTTATTGTGAGGTTTCTAGGATCGAACCATTTGTTCTTCCAGAAGACAAATTTCATCCTACATTAAATTTAAAAATTGATCTTTTCTTGCTTTCACCATTTCTTGGTTCAAATGAGTTACCTCTAACTAGGTGCTTTCGTAAGACTGACTTTGTCAGCCCTAATGCAAACATTACTACTACCGATTGGTCTTATCTGTACTATTGTAGAGATATGAACTCAGCTGTTCGTTTTTTCTATGATACTCTGAATTCACTCTTTGATATTTGTGTGCATCTTGCTAGGCAGGAGCGGCTTAACAAACCTCCCTGGTTCTCTCGTGAGTTATCCAATTTGAAAAATGTGAACACACGATATTATAAGAAGTTTTAAAAAACACGACGTTCATCAGATTATGCTCTGTATACTGTCGCTTGTTCAAAATTCATGATGCTTAATACACAATGCTTCAGTTTTCTTCTGACCCTAAACAATTTTATAATTTTGTTAATTCTCAACGTAAGACCTCTGTACACCTATCTTTTTTGTCTTTTCAAAATAAAAAAACGAGCACTGATCAGGCAATTGCCGATATGTTTGCGAGTTTTTTCAAACCAACTTATTCCTCAACGGAATATCGAGCAAGTCCGTATCCTTATCATTTAAAAGAGGCTAATTGCATTTTCAAGCCAGCGATTGATGAAAGTTTTATTCTTAGCGAACTTAAATTAGTTAAACCTGCTATTCCGAAAGCTTTTGAGAAAATTATAACTTCGCAATTGCAACATTTTTGCAGCTCTATTATTTCGCCATCCCAACATGGGTTTGTGAAACGTAGATCTACAATTACTAACCTTTTAGAATTTAACTCTATAATCATCAAGGGGTTCATAAATGCTAAGCAAACTGATGTCATATACACCGACTTCAGTAAAACCTTTGATTCTGTTAATCATACCCTATTACTTTATAAACTGAGCGATATTGTATTCCCACCCCTTTTCCTTTCATGGGTTCGAGAATATTTAACAAACAGAAACCAGAAGGTACTTTTCAAGTCTTATTTTTTCTATTCCATTCCTGTGACATCTGGTGTACCTCAAGTCATCTTGGCGTCCTGCTTTTCACTTTATTTATTAACGATCTTCCATCAGTCATTGTTTATTCGCGTGTGCTTATGTATGCTGACGATGTCAAGCTTTGTCTTACTTATAAAGATACAGATTCATTTAGTCGGCTACAAGCTGATCTTAAAAACTTTCAATCCAGGTGCCAGTTTAATCTACTTAATTTTAGCACTACCAAATGTAAGGTAATGGCTTTTTTTCGTAATTCTCCTCAACTGGTCACTTATTTTCTAAACAATAGTCCTTTGGAACGTCTAAATAATATGAATGATTTGGGCGTACTTATGGACCATAAGTTAAATTTTAATGCCCATATTTCTACCACGGTCGCAAAGGTCATGAGTGTTCTGGGTTTCATTAAAAGATGGTCAAAAGAATTTGATGACCCATATACCACTAAAGTTCTTTTTAATTCGCTTGTCCGTCCTATTTTAGAGTATGGATCTTGCATTTGGTCACCTCAATATGAGTCGCACCAGATTCGAATTGAATCCGTTCAAAAGCAGTTCTTGCTATTTGCTCTTCATGGCTTAAGCTGGGATCGCAATGTCAATTTGCCTTTATACTCTAGTAGACTTCTTTTGATTAACCGTGGAATTATGCTTGGTGTTATTTTTATGCACAAGCTCGTAATTGGTGATATCGACTCGCCTGAGTTATTAGCTCAGGTAAATCTGTTGGTACCATGTAGACGGAGTAGACATCCTTTGATACCTTTATCCCTTAGTCGTTGTTCTTCTAACTATGTCCTGCATGAACCTTTTAGGATCGTCTGCTGTGATTACAACCTTCTATTCCCTGTTATCTGCTCAGAGTCTTTTTTTAATATGCTTAAAACTTCTATCCTATCCCATTTAGTTAATAGATAGCTGTAGTATTATTTGTTTGTCTGTATTTTCAATTTTGTATTTGTCCACGCGATTCGTGCCGTGCGTTATACGGCTGCAACCCTCGGTCGGTCGGGTGGGAGGTGGGCAGTTATCTGCTTGGGCTTGGGCAGTTATCTGCTAACAGGATTTGTCCTGGTGTCGTAGGAGCCACTTAAACGTACTGCTCATAGTATCGTCAACGTCCCCTATAAAACAAAAAAATGGTCAAGAGCAGTGCGTCAGACCCGTCTTCTCTGGTGTGTTTTTTTTTTTTTTTTTTTTGCTGTGTCGTTGCCAAGCTGCTGTTGTCCAGGGATTATAAGCTCGGCCGTTACCGGTGCCGGTCGTCGTACTTATAATGGCAGTGAACGTTCTCCAGCGGCCTCTTCCTTTGAACTATCTTGTTGCTCTGCTGCTGTTTGTAGCTGCCGACGTGCAACTAGCGTATATATACACTAGTTAACTTTTTTTTCGATATTAGGGATTCGAATACGCCACACACAAAAACACACCTGCTGCCGAAAATACCACAGTTGCTCCACTAGCCAAACTGCCTTTATAATCGGACGCACGCACTTTTTATACCCTTGCAAAAAGGGTATATTAATTTTGGTCAGAAGTGTGCAACGCATAGAAGGAAGCATCTCCGACCATATAAAGTATATATATTCTTGATCGACGAGTACAAATAACCATGTCCGTCCATCCGACCGCCCGTCTGGATCAACGCGAACTCCTCCTAGACTGTAAAAGCTACAGAGCTGAAATTTTGCATGTAGGCTTGTATATAACGGGTGTTTTTTTAAGCTTTTGGTTTTTAAAATTGAAATGAAACACACAAAATTTGAATATTATTGTTAAATTTTTATTTGAGATGATAAAACAATCTCTGCCAATTACTTTTTAAAAATGACTTCATGTAAATGTTGGCCGCGACTGCGTTTCAAGTGATCAACACGGAAGGTCCAATTTTGCACCACCACCCAATTGCTGAGAACGCCGACGAATGGACAATTCACGATCTTCATTGACACTGGCCGCTACAGCTGCAATATTCTCTTCTGTGCGCACTCTCCGTACACGATTCGATGGTTGAATGTCCAATAAAGTAAAATGTGTGCGAAATTTGTCCACAATTGCCTTTATGGCTTGCTCGGCTTGCTTGGTCGGTTGTGTCGACCATAATATGGACGTAATTTGCGAAACACATTTTTCACAGAACACGAATTTTGATAATAAATTTCAATGATTTGTAAACGTTGTTCGGGCGTAAGTCTTTCCATGATGAAATGACAAACTAAACTGAGCATTTTTCACTTTCACAGCTGTCATGAACATCATGCGGTATGTCAGTGTTGCCAACGTGAAAAACCAAAAGCGTAAAAAAACACCCGTTATTATAAAGCTTCTGCTCTCCCCTCATAGCTTCTGCAGTTGCTCCCCTCATCGCCCCCATCATACCATCAGTGCTAGTGGTTTTTTTTTGTTCTCTCTGCTTTGTGCTTGTGCTCAGCTTCTCTCCCGCGTAATCACTTTTGTAAGGCCGCCTCTCAAAGCTCGTCTTATAACTGTTCTTGCACTCTCTCTTGTGCTGTGTACTCTAGCTGACTCTTCGTTTTATTTGTAATTATTGATTTTTTATCGATAATTATCTTTGTGCTGAGTATTTAAATTTTTCTATATATTTTTTTTTTTTTTTTTTTTGCCCTGTGTTTTCTGATCGTTTTGACGATCAGTATAGAGCAATATCTTGTTGGCTCTGTTATAATCTAATTCACTTAAAATGTGCTGGCCTCAATGGCCGTGACTACGAAAAATTTTCTGGTTTGTCTGTGTCTAAGCCTGAGCTTGGCTTAATGCGCTGGACTTGCCCATCTTGTGCCAGCCAGCAGCTTGATTTTAGCCGAATGTATCTTCGTTTAAAGTTTCTTTCTTTAAATAAAATGGCCAAACAGCTGACTAACGAGTGTGACTCTAGCATACATTTATTGTCGCAATTCAAGTTTGGTCCACCTTCTAACGAATTGCCCAAGAAATGTACCCTTGAGTTGCCTCATAAGCAGTCGCCCGCACTCTCTATTACATCTTCTCCCATTTTACTTCCGCCTACACCATCTTCTTGTCCCTCTCTCTCTAGGCTTGCTCCAGATACTTCTGAGTCGTGTGTGGCAGCTTACATTGGTAATATATGCCCTGCTAAGGTTTTGATTCAAAAGTTTAAGTTTTCTAGGCCTCGCGAAATCTCCTCTTTCAAAAATACAGTACCGAATGAGTATTTCTCAGCTATGGTTGACCATAAGTTTTGGCCAGAGGGCCTAGTTGTACACGACTTTTCGCCCAATAAGCGCTCCCGTCCGTTGCCCGTCCACCTTTCTAATTTATCTTCTGCTTCAAAAAACTAATAACGTCTAGTCTTTGCATTCATTATCAAAATGTTAGAGGACTTCTTACCGAGCTCTCGAAACTTTTCTGTGATAGCCAAGCCTTTTCGGCTGACATTTTAGCTTTCTCTGAAACTTGACTTAGCTCCTCTATTTTGGATAATGAAATTCTTTCTAATAACTTTATTTCTTATAGGCTTGATCGCGTTGGTCGTCGTGGCGGTGGAGGACTTATTTCTGTCAGCTTGAATCTGTGTTCAAGTGTTGTGCTGATTGATTTGTCCTTAGGTGTTGAGTTTAGCTGCGTCGAAGTTACATGTTCTAACTTTAGATTACATATCTCGTGTTCATATATTCCTCCAGCTTCTGATATCATGATCTACATGCACCATGCTGATGCATTGCGAACTATTTTTAGTCGTCTTAAAGATCGCGATTTTCTTATAGTTTTAGGTGATTTTATCTTGCCTAATATTTCTTGGTTTGTTGATGATAATCTTTCTTTCTTAATTCCTTCATCTCAACATGTTTTTCTTGATAGCCTACTTGAATGTCCGCTATATCAGTTGAATTCTTTTCTTAACTCTTCTAAAAGAATCCTCTATCTTGTTTTTGTCTCGGATCCCACTGTTAGTGCTGTATCTCAAACACAGCCCCTTGTGTAGCCTTATCACCCTACCATTGAAGTTACTATTTCTTACAATTCCGTTAATAATTCATTTAATAACATCTCAATTTCTCGACGTAGATGTTTTCGCAAAACAAATTTCAATCTTTCTAACAGCCTTTTTTTCTCTTTTGATTGGTCATTTCTATTTGAGTGCTGTGATATAGATTGTGCAGTGAATTTTTTCTTTACTCTGCTCTTAATTCTCTAATTGATAAATGCGTTCCTTATGTGAATGTCTCTACCGTTTCAGGTGCGCCAGTCTGGTTCACACGTAGGCTCTCTTATCTCCGTATTATTAAATCGAGATATTTAAAAAAATTTTAAAAAACAGGTTCGCGACTTGACTATGCAAATAATTGTGTAGCCAAATCTCAATTTAGTCTTTTAAATACACAATGCTACAATAATTATATCGTTCGCTGTAAGGTTGAATTTTATAAGAACCCCAAAAGGTTTTACAACTTTGTTAATTCCAAAAGACGCTCTAATCTACTACCTTCCACCTTCAGACTTAATGACCAGACTGCTAATACTGATTCAGATATTGCAAATCTGTTTGCTAGATTCTTTCAGTCGACTTATTCTACTACTGCTTCGGATCCCACACCTTATCCGTTCTCAATTCCACATTTAAATTGTATGTTTTTTCCTAGTATTACTGAAGACTGTATTATCTCTAGCTTGTCATCTACGACGTCTTCCTTCGTACCCGGGCCTGATAATATACCTAGTTGCATCCTTAAAATGTGTTCGATTTCCCTATCTAAGCCTTTATCTCGGTTATTCTTTATATCGAGTGAGACTTGTAGCTTTCCTGATATTTGAAAGGAGTCTTTTATTATTCCGCTTTTTAAAAAGGGTAGCAAATCGGATATTTCTAACTACCGTGGCATTGCCAAACTTTCGGCAATACCTTCAACATCTATCCAGATCCACTATTTCTCCTTGTCAGCATGGCTTCATGAAAGGTCGTTCGTCGCTTACCAACCTTTTTGGAATTGAATACCCTTGTACACCATGGCTTCCGTAAAAAGTGTCAAACTGATGTTATTTATATTGACTTTAGTAAGGCTTTCGATACGGTTGATCACTCTATGCTTCTCATGAAACTTAACATCACGGGTTTTTCCCCGAAATTATTGGCTTGGTTGAAGTCGTATCTTATTGGCAGAACTTTTCGTTCCTCGATATCTAAAACTGTTCGAGTTACGTCAGGT
This sequence comes from Drosophila paulistorum, assembly GCA_018152135.1. Classification (NCBI taxonomy): domain Eukaryota; kingdom Metazoa; phylum Arthropoda; class Insecta; order Diptera; family Drosophilidae; genus Drosophila; species Drosophila paulistorum. The sequence goes on along the minus strand of JAECXG010000035.1, from coordinate 2,921,732 downwards.
GTACCCCAAGGCAGTCATCTGGGCCCACTGTTATTTACCTTGTTTATAAATGATTTGCCTTTGGCCTTGGCTCATTCACGCGTGCTCATGTTTGCTGATGACGTCAAGATTTGTTATTCATATAGTGATCCTTTTTTCCAACTGTAATTGGAATCAGATCTCGATGCGTTCTGTGATTGGTGCCACCTTAATAAATTACACCTTAATGCCTCTAAGTGCTCTTTTACTCTATTAAGTCTGTTCTGCTAGATTGTGTACCATCATTCAAAGATCTTGGCGTTATGTTTGACCCAAAACTTTCATTTAATGTTCATATATCTTCAATTGTCAATAGAGCACGCAGTCTTTTTGGCTTCATTAAACGTTGGGCCAAAGAATTTGATGATCCCTATGTAACAAAGGTATTAAACACTTCGTGAGTTCGCCCTACTCTAGAATATTGCTCGCCAGTATGGAACCCTCAATATGATGTTCACCAGCGTAGTATTGAATCGGTACAGAAGCAATTCCTTAAGTTCGCGTTACGCGGTCTTAATTGGGACCCGAGTCTTCGCCTACCTTCTTATTCTGACAGACTTCTTCTTATTAATCTTCCTTCACTTTACAACCGTAGGCTCGTATTTGGCATTCTCTTTCTCCATAAACTAGTCAACGGCGAAGTCATTTCTACTAGTTTACTAGATACGCTATATTTTTGCGTTCCCTCACGTCGAACCAGAAACTTTTTCCTATTCACATTAGTAGTTGTCTGACTAACTACTCTCTTCACGAACCTTTTCGTGTTCTTTGCCAATCTTTTAAAAACCTTTCTCACCTTATTTCTCCTCATCTTTTTGTCACTTCTCTTCCCGCTACAATTTTTAATCATCTACATCGAAACCACTAAAAAAATTCTGCACTCGGATTGGCTGCAACTCATCCCTGACCATATGGCTGTGAATCGGGGCATAGCTGGCACCTTGTTGCAAATAAACCACCTCCACCGGGTCGGAGATGTTTAGTTGTGCATAAAGCTAAGCTAATTTCTTCAATTAATTATTATCTATAAAAATAAATAGATAAATATAATAAATAATAATACTGCAGGGGTTGTATATCTCAGATTCTGTCGGATCGGAAAACTACATCATATAGCTCCCATATAAACGGCAAAGTCACGAACAGTAACTTTTCTCAATAACTTTGTTATTTTCTAATAGCTCAGAATCAAATCAAATCTCATCAAATTTCAAATTGGTGATTTTTTTACACATACTAACGACTGTGCCAAATTTGATCCCGATCGGGTGACTATATCATATAGCTCCACTAGGAACGATCGGTCGAAAACAGTGACTTTTGCCAATAACTACGTTACTTTGGACGCGATTGCTTTCCAATTAAACATTTGCTATTTTAATATATCTGTTAATGACTGTGCCGAAATTGATAAAGATCGGGTGACTGTATCATATAGCTCTTATAAGAAGGATCGGCGGAAATCGGTGACTTTGATCAATAACTTCGCTATTTCGTATGCTAAGATTGTAGGCGGATTTTACACTTTGATGACTATGGGTAAGGAAAGAATTACCAAAATAGTTGCAAGGGTATTTAAATTTTGTTGCGGTCGAAGTTAGCCCCGGCCCTCTGGTTATTTATTAAGCAATATTTTGCTTTTTGTTTTATACTCTGTCTCTTACCACTGGTGGGGGAAAACTGCAGAGTTCCTTTTTGTCGAAAGACCACAATCAATAGGGATTCCCGGAGAGAAGGAAAATAACCCAGTCTTCATTCGTTATATTCAAAATATGAACTGATTTTTTTAAAAACCCTAAAAGTCTAACCTTTTCTAATGCCCCACGATTTCGGGGGTTGAAAATTGTTTATATTTTATGCTCTGCGTTGGCTACGTGATACCGCGTCGTTGTAATAATCTTAAGTGTTTTCCAAAGAGTGCGGATGCATGTTTTGTTTGGTATTAAGCAATAATTGTCATATGAATCTTTATGACTTATTTTTGTTTTAAGTTTCGTTTTGTATATTTCTTTACTGCATCTGATTCGGTGAAGCCATTTGAGATGAACACGATGTGTAATCTTAAACAGAGAACAAAAATGTTTTAAGTGTGGTGACCCATCGCACATAATAAGAGACAAGAAAACTTTCATTTGTTATAAGTGTGGCGAAACAGGCCGTCGATTATTTCAATGTAAGAAAAAGACTACAAAGTTTCTGAGTAACAAAGGAGATGAGTTATTTGATCGCAAGTATACCGGCATCTTTTTTAAGCCTTTGAAAAAACTGACCTCAGTCGATATTTCTATTGGTATACAGATCTCTAATCTTAATTCTTACTATAACTTTTTTTCCATGTTTAAGGAAACATACATATGTTATGTGTTATATGAAAGGTCACTACTTTTCGTACATCATCATTGAATAGTACTAATATATTTTGGGCTTAGAAGCATCATTAGGTACATGCTAGTGATGTAAAAAACATCGAAGCATCGAACGTCGATGTTCTCTTGGCGATATTTCTCGATGTTTACCGATGTTTTTGTTGATGTCGATGTTCGGCGATGTATCGATGTTTTACTAAAACATCGGTTTTATTTGTATTAAGCTGACTTACAAAAGCCCGCTTAAATCTGCTTAAATTATAACTTTAAGCGCATGTCTTTGAGATTGACAACAAAGGTAAGGTAAAGGGTGTTTTACTGCCGACTGGTAAAATGCTAACAAATAAAATATTTATTTGAAAGGCCAAAAGAAGGTTGAGGTCAACAATTAGCCGCATATATAGATATGCAGAGGATCCAGCACAGGATCCAGACGTCTTTACAAAGGACACCAAATTGGTAACTTTGTCCAATGCGTGGAAGGAGTTCGTCAAGTCTAGTGTTGAATTGGACAAATACAAGAAACTAGAGTGTTATATGGATCCGAATGAGGACTACGAAGTATATGAGGATAAATATGAAACGGCAAATGCTGGCCTAAAGGCTTTACGAGCCGATTTCGCATTGTCTGGCAAGTTATAAGAATGCGGTGCGGCTGGCAACGGTGGTTTACTTGCCCAGGAAGTTCTACAACAGATGCACAATCAACAGCAACAAATACAACAACAGATGCAAAGTCAAATGGCGCATTATTAACTGCAGATGCAACGTCAAATGGAGCATCAACAACTGTAGATGCAACGTCAAATGGAACAGCAGCAACTATTGGTTGAGAGATTGCTCTTGCCACAGCAATCTACGTCTTCGTCAGGCTCACAGTCGTTTGCAACGCCGACAACAAGAGATTGTGAGCTACCCAAAATCCACATCAAGCCATTTGGTGGAGATCATAAGGAATGGCATGCTTTCAATGACCTGTTTGAGAGTACCATTCATGGAGAGACAACAATAACGACTGTACAGAAGTTCAACACCTGAAGTCATGTGTCATAGGAGAAGCAGCGATACTCATCCAGCATTTGAATGTCATAGATGCTAATTACGACGTTGCATGGAAATCGTTGAGTGATCGCTATGAAAAGCCGTTATTTGGTGAAATTGCTAATTGATACATTCACCGCCTTGCCAAAGGCTGTTGGGCACAACTCAGCATCGCTACGCGTTCTGACGTGCGAAGCCAGTGATGTTGTTCGGGCTTTAGAAGCTTCGGGACAAACAGGCCGTGTCTGTTGGCTCATGTACTTGCTCAAAAGTCAGGATATTGAAAATCCTACCATTGAAGAGTTGCTCAAGGTTTTGGACTCACGGCGTGTTCTTAATTCCAGAGCTTGACTGTTGAGCAACGTTATAGCTTTGCGAAGGAGAAGCATCTTTGCTTTAATTGTTTGAGGACTGGACATGGAGTAACCGCTTATGAGTGGAAGTCTTCTTGCAAGCATTGCAAGCGCATCCTGCGGGCTATTTTACACAGCATAAGAGCACAGAGTAGCACCAAGGTAACTCAAGCTAGGCTTCTGAGGAAGCACCAGCGGCATCAGCGGTAGCAATGATTAATGTTAGCAGACCCAGTAAGACAAATGGGCAATGAAGAACTCTACCAACTGCATTGGTACACGTTCGAAATTCCCAAGGAGCCTTGCATACGTGCCGTATTTTACTGGATAGCGCCTCATACTTGTCTTTCATCAATCGACATTTTGCTGGGCAATGATTACATTTGGTTAGTTCTCACCGGAGAGAAGGTTTGCGATGGTCAAGGGCACCCTTTTGCATTCAACAGCGTATTTGGATGGGTTATCACATCGGTATACATTGCAAGATTGCCGACACCATCTACGTCACTGCTGACTACGGTCAATATAGATGGACTACTGCAAAGATTTTGGGAACTTGAGGAAGTTCCAACACACATAGCTGTAAACGAAGAGGATGAAAGGGTCGAGACGCATTTCCTGGGTACGCACACCCGCAACTCGAATGGAAGATACATAGTCGATTTGCCGTTCAAGGAACAAAACCCACAATTTGGGGAACATTTCAAGGGGCAAGATCGCGCTTTCTCGCAGTAGAGTCGTCTAATGAAGGATGCCAGCCTGAAGTTAAAATATATGCAGGAAGTAGCTGTAGACGAAACGACAATGGTCTTCAAGATGTCATTGTATTTGCCACACCATCCAGTCATAGGTGCCAAATTGCGGGTGATGTTCGACGGTTCAATTTCAAGATCGGGATGGACGATCTCTTAACGATGCACTTCATATTGGCTCATATATTCAACGCTTGTTATCGCTTTCGAATACACAGATTCGTATTTTCAGCGCACATCGTCAAAATGCTCAGACAGATTTTAGTACCGCCTAAACATCAAGATTTTCAACGAGTCCTTTGGAGAGAAAACACCGAGGCACCATTGAAGCGTTACAAATTGACCACAGTCACCTATGGCACTGCATGTGCACCGTTCCAGGCAGTTAGAGTGCTGGAACAACTGGCAGCTGATCACGAACACGAGTTTCCAAGGGCTGCTAGAATACTTTTGGATGTTTTCTACGTCGATGACGTATTGACAGGTGCCATGAACAAACAGGAACTGCTCGAAATTAAGGAAGACCTGGTACATCTTATGCTTATTGGAGCTAAGCAAATGGGTCTCGAATAGTAAACGGATTGCCAGCAACATGGGCAATGAAATTTATTTCTCAAGGATGACAGCAAAGGTGCTTGGGCTGCATTGGCGTCCTGGAGAAGATGTCCTAACATACAATGTTTTACTTATATGAGTTGTACGACAAGTGCTGTATTACGCGGCACGCATCTTTGACCCACTCAGTTTTTTGGCGCTAGTGGTGATCAAGTTTAAAATTCTGCTTCAGGAATTATATCTGCTTAATGTGGATTGGGACTCGAAGCTTCCAACAAAGCAAGCGCACTTATGGCAAACATTCAGAAAAGACAATTCACGTTAAGGAACCTGAAGATACTACGCTTTATGGACAATCAACCCGATGACATCGAACTGCAGGGATTTTCAGATGCTTCATTAATGGCTTACTCTGCTGTCATTAACAACCGTGTGACACATTTAGATGGAAGCATCGGAGTGGCACTAATTGCAGCTAAGACAAGAGTTTCACCATTAAAGCAGACATTGTGCATCACGAGGCATGCTAGCGAGTGAATTAATTAACTTCGACCATCTTGTCAACTTTTTAACTATTTCCAAAGATTTTGAAGATTCTCCATTTGATGTACTACTCGAAAGAATGTTATCTTGGGCCAGACTGATTCGATTAGCCGCATATGTATTTCGCTTTGTTCATCGAATTAAATCAAGCAAACCTAAATATTCAGGATCTTCGATGAAATTACCAGAGCAATGAAGTTTTGCCTACGACAGGCACAAAATAAAATCAATGACGATAGACAGCTGCTCTTGAGGATGCAGCTCTTAAAGCGCCGATCAACCTTAAGCAAACTATCTCCCTTCGTTGACGAAGATGGAATTATACGTGTGGGTGGACGCAACTGCCTGCAGACGCCAAGCATCCAGTGGTTTTACCGAAACACCGACGCCTTGTAACATTGCTGCTGAAACATAAGCACCAACTCAATCTTCATCTAAGACTTTCAGCGATGTTTGTAATAATTCGCTAGAAATATTGGATCACACATGAGTGTTTAAACTGTTTTAGACAGCGTCATCACACGGCACATCAGTTTATGGCCAAATTGCCGGCTGTTCGGGTGCGACAAGCCTTTCCATTTGAGCATACTGGATACGACTATGCTGGGCCTATTTTGCTAAAGGTTCACAAGGGACGAAACCCTAGAAAGGAAAAAGGCTACATTTGCCTGTTTGTATGTATGGTTACTTCAGCTCTTCATCTGGAGCTAGCCACTGATCTCAGCCCAGACACATTCTTGGCATTAAAACGTTGGCTTGCCGTGGGAAACGCTCCCAAATGTATAGCGATAACGGTAGAAACTTTGTTGACGCAAAGCGCGCCCTAGATGAAATGATGAGGAACAATTGCCATTTTATTTACATTTCAACGTATTTTCATACTCTAAGTCTCATGATTGATCTTGCATATCTTACAATGCTTTTGTTTTTGTATTTTATAAGTTTTTGTGGATTTTGCAGTCTGAAACTCTGTGACCTACATAGTTAAGTAAGAGTTGAAAAGATAGCAATAAGCAAGCAAACGAATGATCGAGACGTGTTATAGCAGTGCCAGACACAGTTCAGTATATTTAAAGTAAAAATAAAGTTAAGTTCTTATGAGATATTAAACAAAGGTGTTTATTATTCATCAATATATATACTTTATATGGTCGGAGATGCTTCCTATGTGTTCCTATGCGTTGCACACTTGCATACCCTTTTTGCAAGGGTAAAAAAAAACCAGAGAGCCGGGGCTAACTTCGACCGCGTCAAAGTTTGTATACCCTTGCAAGTTTGTTAGTAACTTTTTTATCTAAACTAATTGTTTTATCTAAAAAGCGTAATGTTTGCGAAAGAACGGCCTTCAATCTTAGCATAGGATATAACGAACTTTCTGATGAAAGTCACTGTTTTCCACCGATCCTTCCTATGGGAGCTATATGATATAGTTACCCGATCTTTACCAAATTCGGCACAGTCATTAACAGATATATTAAACTGACAAATGTTAAATTTGAAAGCAATCGCATCAAAAGTAACGAAGTTATTGACAAAAGTCACTGTTTTTGACCGATCGTTCCTATGGGAGCTATATGATATAGTCACCCGATCTTGAGCAAATTTGGCACAGTGGTTTATAGTTACAATTAACTTACTTGTATTAAATTTCACGACAATAGCTTAAAAAGTAACGAAGTTATTGAGAAAAGTCACTATTCGTGACTTTGCCGTTTGTATGGGAGCTATATGATATAGTCACCCGATCTTAATCAAATTTAGCACAATTATTAATAAGAACACAAAACTGACCAATACCAACTTTTATGGCAATTGCTTATAAAATAACGAAGTTATTGAGAAAAGTCACTGTTCGTGACTTTGCCGTTTGTATGGGAGCTATATGATATAGTGGTCCGATCGGACTGAATCCGAGATATACAAACCCTGCAGTATATACAAGCCTACGTGCAAAATTTCAGCTTTGTAGCTCTTACGGTCTAGGAGAAGTTCGCATCGATCCAGACGGACGGACAGACGGACGGACGGACGGACGGACATGGTTATTTGAACTCGTCTCGTCGTGCTGATCAAGAATATATATATTTTATATGGTCGGAGATGCTTCCTTCTATGCGTTGCACACTTCTGACCAAAATTAATATACCCTTTTTGCAAGGGTATAAAAATGATCTTCTTATATATAAAAATAAGTCGGGGTTTTCTCCGTGGCGCTACAACTCAAGAACGCACAAACCGATTTCCACGGTTTTGCATTTGTTGAAAAGGAATGGGGCTCTGTGAGGTTTACAGCAAAGAAAACTTTCAATCTTTATTCGCCTGCGCGAATAAAATGGGTTTTAAACCGGCTTTCCGTGTATCGGTTAGGGGGCAGTACATGTTAACCACGTGTTAGGAAATTCATTCATTCCTGTTTCAGTTACAAACGAAAAGTTACTAACGATATACAATTCAAATCACAAGTAATGTAATGATAAATGGAAATTGTATCGAAGTAGTATTTTATGTAGTCCAAGATGATAATATGAAAAATAATATTGTAATTTTAGCACACGGATATTCTGCTATAGTACCAACAAAAGGTGTGGAAATAATTAAGACTGTACGACTCTGTGTCGATTATAGGGAATTAAAAAGAAATACCATATCAGATAAGTTTCCTCTATCTTTAATATCAGATCAGATAGCTAGATTGTGTAGAGCAAGATACTTTACTTGGTTGGACATGGCTTGCGGGTACAATTTGAGTTTTTAACGATGCCGAGAGCAGTGATGATAGCAGTGGGCGATTTGGCACTCTCGTACGTTATCGTGTATGTGGATGATATAATGAACGTGGACCTTTTATGGGCACAGAAGGTTTAGAAAGCGATAGATATACACTAGCACATTCTGTCGTCGAGTGTGGCTCAGTGTGCTGTTGAGAGAGTTTAGTCTCTTTTACTGATGAAATTTAACCAGAAAGCACGTGGAGACTTACTGCACAATTTTAGTGACAAAAATGGAAGCAACGATTCAGTAATTCCTGAAACCCGCAACTCACCGATATATACATATACATAAATTTTTATGGATTTAACTACTATAACTATTAATCAATTTATTGAAAATATAAATATGCAACTGAAACCTATTTCGAAAATAAGAGAAAAAAAATTAGTTTGGTCATTCTCAAATAAAACTATTTTTCTAACATACATATATTAACTCTAATCAATCATTAATTATCATTATCATTAATCAATAAATAACTCCATAATATTACGTTAATTTGTAAAAATGGAAGGTGTAGTATATTCATACCAAAAATCAATTAATACAAAGAGCTCAACTTGTAACACTTTGTTGCAAGTATAAACAATTAAATATATACGCAATAAAATATAAATGTGCACTTGAATATGGTTGTGTATATACCTACATTGAAGTTAACTCCCACATAGTTATGCGGGAGTCATCTTACGATTAAGTTAGGATTTGATAAAAGAATCATTACCTAAATAAAAATCCAACGGACTTCAATAACATTACAAGTTAATTTATTAGGAATAGTACTTAGATATAATACAAAATGATTTTGCAATTGTTGGGAATAATATTAAGCTTGTTGATCTATAGCTCGCTGCTCCAAGAATGTCCGCTGGCTCTCCAGCCAAGAAGCACCAAAGCTCCCTAGCTGGCCCTAAGCTGCTGACGCAGCGAGAACAAGCGTCCAACGGTCACACGCGCATCCGGTGTCAATGCCTTAGCTCTTGCGCAAGCAATTGGTATGTTTGCTTCTCGATCTGAGCCAGCAGTTTGTGCGAGGGGAAAAGTGGCCTAATTGTTTGTGGGCACTCGCAGAGTTCATGGTGTTAACTTTGAAATATATATACATTGATATATGCACAAAAACATATTCACATAAATATGCATCTAAACAAGTTCATATATGTGTGTGCATTCATATATACACATACATACATTCACATAAGCAATATAGCACAACCGTAACATGAGCTAGGGCTAAACCAGCTTGTGAACGCTGACTAAGCACTTTGATGCAAGCGCACCAAATTATATGTGTGGATCTACTGAAACTCTCCCTCTCTAGGTAAGCAACGGAAAATTTTTTGAATAAAAATCAATCTGAAAACAACAATCAACTGACACTCACCTGTCCGACTAAATATTATTTTTATCAACTGGACCCCGGTCATTACAATGGTTCACACTACGAGATGTGGAGGGAAGCGTTTCCGAATTTTGCGGTTTAGGTTCGATTGACGTTGTACAGTAGAGTAGGGAGCTAGAAGAATGTGCTTTAACGGTACAGTGGAGTCAGTTATAGCTTTTTGTGTATGCAAAACAACTGTTAAAAGCAGCTGTATGGTCGTTTATACATATTTCTTACTATGTATAAACGACCATACAGCTGCTTTTTTGTAGTTATAGTTCCTTAAAAAAGGAATTCAGAGTAAACGTTTCATCAGCAGAAGTTCAAAGAAGACTAGGCAAGTTGAAGTTGAAGAGATGTGAGAAGTTGTATGAATTCATGTATTCGCTAATGGAAATCGCAAATCCATTCGATTTGGATGACAAAAGTTTAATTGGGTATTTCGTACAAGGTACACCAGATATGAGAGCAAATAATGCATTAGTCACCTTTTCACAAGCAGAGAGATAAAAGAGAGAAAAGTTTGATAACAAACAGAGATTGAAAATGTTTTGCGTGTGCTGACCCATCGCACATAATGAGACACAAGAAAACGTTAATTTGTTATAAGTGTAGCGAAACAGGCCGTCGATTATTTCAATGTAAGAAAAACACCACAAAGGAACAAAGAACCCATGTTGTACAGGATAAATTAGTAAAACCATCAGGCAAATATATTATTTCGAGTTTGGAATTGAAAGAAGTAACTCAAAAGACGTTTAAGTTCAATGGTCTGATTGATACAGGTGACAAATAAAGTCTCATACGAAAAAGCGTGTTTATAAAACTTGGAGTTAAGTCGTTAACAGGATATTAAAAGATCCTTACAGGCGTAGGCGGAACTGGCATGAATGAGGACATGGCAAATGAGGCAATTTTGGGTAGAACCATATTAGATCACGTCGATTTTGTTGTGACAAAGGAAGGCACAAAGTTTCTGAGTAACAAGGGAGATGAGTTGTTTGATCTCACGTATACCGGATTGCTTTTCAAGCCTTTGAAAAACTGACTCAAGTCGATATTTCTATCGCTGTACAGATCTCTAATCTTAATTCCTGCTATAACTCTTTTTCCATGTTTAAGGAAACATAAATTATCTGTTATAAGCAAGGTCACTACTTTTCGTACTTCATCATTGCATAGTACTTCATGTATTTTGGGATTAGAAGCATCATTAGGTACATGCCTAATTGTGTTTTCATTTTTATTCTCTCGCTAGAGATATTTTGTCTACATCGCTGCCTGGTAGTGACTTTCATGTGAGTTTCTGTTATTTAGATCATGTATCGTAATATAGTGACTTTCAGGACTTTCTTTAGATCATGTATCGTAATACTGCATGTCATGCATACACAATAAAATTATCTTTTAACTTCACTTATTCTACTGTGAATTCTTCTAGATCAAGTCTCATTCTAGTTCTAGAATAAATATGTTAGTGGTCTATGCTCTGTTTTGACTCTGAAGTGTTTGCCATATATATATAGGTGGAAGTGTGTAATAGCCCAGTGTATCGCAGCTAGTTCTTGTTTTAGTAGTGCTTTTTAATTACTTTCAACTTTAGTGAATAAACTTGGTAGCTGCTTATCAACATAAGCTTGAATCAAAGCATCTGTTATTATGCAAAATTCTTTGCTAAAATCTGGATACTGGACCAGTGTGCGTTCTACTAAAGCTTGTTTCAGATACTCAAATTCTTTTTGGCATTCTTCAGACCAAATAAAATCTACGTTCTTCTTACATAGCCGTGTTATCGGACGTGAATATTCTGCGAAGTTTTTAATAAAACGTCTGTAGTAGTTGCAAAAAGCTACGAATCTTCTAGCACTATCAGCATCTTTCGGTTCTGGATATTTTTCAATGACATCGTATTTGGTATCATCTGGCAATTTTCATTTGTCAGTACATTTGTGGCCCAAGAATGTCACCTCGTGCATGAAGAACGAACACTTTTCTGGATGCAGTTTGAGGTTGTGTTTTCTGCATATGTCAAAAATATCCTTAAGGTTTTTGAGCATGTATTTTTCAGAACAACCGATTATTATTAAGGCATCCAGAGAAAGCAATTGTCATCCTTCTTTGAAAGGAATTTGGTGCTATTTTCAGACCATATGGTATTCTGGTAAACTGATAAGATCTATTGCTAGTGGAAAATGACGTAATGCTTCCCGATTTTTTTTCTTATTCTACTTGCTGGAAACCGGACATTAAATCTATATTATCTATTGTATGTAATGGGAATTTAATTGATAATAGTTTTTATACCCTTGTAAAAAGGGTACATGAATTTTGGTCAGAAGTGTGCAACGCATAGAAGGAAGCATCTGCGACCATATAAAGTATATATATTCTTGATCAGCACGACGAGACGAGTTCATGTAGCCATATCCGTCCGTCCGTATGCCCGTCCGTCTGGATCAACGTAAAATCCTCCTAGACCGTTAGAGCTACAGAGCTGAAATTTTGCACGTAGGCTTGTTTATACTGCAGGCGTTGTATATCTCGAATTCAGCCGGATCGGACCACTATATCACCACTATATGTGCCAAATTTGATCAAGATCGGGTGACTATATCATATAGCTCCCATACAAACGGCAAAGTCACGAACAGTGACTTTCTCAATAACTTCATTGTTTTCATAGCTATTGTCATGAAAGTTGGTATTTGTCAGTTTTGTGTTCAGTTTTTACAGACCGAATAAATTTGCAAGGGTATACAAACTTCGGCACGGCCGAAGTTAATCCCGGCTTTCTGGTTTGTTTATTTGACGATAGTCTATTATTAATCGACATCGTTTCTTTTCTGATCCTGGTAAGCCTTTAGTACCACACTATTATACTCAGACACTGAGAGTTCAACTATTTTGTTTTGAATGAGTTTATCGACTTGTCAATTTATTTCTTTTTTATAAGTGAGTAGTATTCTGTAACTTTTTATGTATACTGGCTGCTTATCATTCAATCTTAGATCTTGTTTGTAAAAGTTATTTGTTGTAATTGGTTCGGTTTTTAGACCAAATATATCTGTATACTTGGTGCAGATCTCTTCTAGTACGTTTTTGATCACGTTTGGTACGTTTGGTTTCAGTTTTTGCATTACTTATTGACTTCTTCGGTCATCAGTTTTCTGTACTATGTATTTTATAAATCTTTTATAGTTCAAATTGATGTTTTTCAAATTTAAAATTGGTTGTGTTTAAAATTGGGACAAATGTTTGATTCGGACTTGAGATCGAATTCTCAATAAATATTCCTTTTTCGACTACTTGATTTAAGATGACGATATTTGTAGTTCAATTTTTTTGCAGGAGTTCTATAAGGGTTCGACCTTTGGAAATAATTGAACCTTCAGCGATTCCTGATATTTCAATTGTGTTTGAAGTATCTACATTGTATATGTTCAAAGGTATCTGTTTTTTCTTTTATTATTGATCTGTCTTCACCACAATCTAACAAGAAAGTAAACATGTTGCCTGTATTTTCATTTTTGATTTTAATAAAAATACTAAGGCTAAGGTTGAATGTGTATACATTCAGTTGGTTTTCCGGATTACTTTGGGTAATTCGTACATTATCATTTCCATTATTGGAATTACTCCGACTGGAATTGCCTCGATTGGAATTATTTCTTCCTCGGTTAATATATCGTGAGTTTCACGATATCCACCTGTATTATTGTTGTTTCTATTTCCTTATTCTTTTTTTATATTTTCGTTTGATAATAACCTCTGCCACGGTAATTGTTTCGTCCATTTTTGTTGTATTGTTGCTGACGGTAGTGCTGGACTGAGTTTGTCTGTCCTGATGTGCAACTGTTCCTGCTTTTTGTTCGTTACGTACCTCACTGTTTATGCAATTCTTTGTTATAGCCTCTTTAGCGATTGAAAGTCTATACTTCCTAGCTACTTCGACGCGTGTATAAAGGCTCCTTCCAGAGATTCAGTAAGCTCTTCAACTTCTTGGGCGTACTGGCTTGCGTTTTGTTTCTCTGGGGTAGGTTTTTAAGTTTAGCAGTCTATTCAGAGATTTTCAGATTTCTTGTGTAGCGTTTAAGTTTTGTTTTTATAAGGCACACTGCTATTTCTTCATGGTTGCCTTTTAGTGAATTTACCAAATTCAATGCATCCATGAATCTCTGGAGGTTTTCTGTTTTGCCATCAAACTCTAGTAGTGTAGCGTTTAAGTTTTGTTTTTATAAGGCACACTGCTATTTCCTCATGGTTGCCTTTTAGTGAATTTACCAAATTCAATGCATCTATGAATCTCTGGAGGTTTTCTGTTTTGCCATCAAACTCTGGAATTGGGTTTGAGGCCATTTTCAAAAAATTGGTGACTGTTTGTGCCATTTTGGTATTTTCTTTTAAAATGGTTAAAATGTTAAAGATTATGTTAGTTTGATCTGGACTCAGTGATGGTTCTTCTTGATCTATTTCTTTATCAGCCTTTAACTGCGTGGGGTCTTTCAGAACTATTGAAATTTTCAAGTCAGTTGTTTGTTTAAATTCAATATTGTGTCTGTTTAGCACAGTTATTGCTTTTGTTTGCAGTCACTATAGAACGCATTTGCGGCTTTTTTAATGACATATCTTTAGTTTGCTATAGTGTTCGGTTAACATTGCTCTAATAGTTTCGAGATTCTCAATTATTATTTTCGTGTGTTTGGTTAATGTATCTTGTGATGTTTCTCTATTTTGCAAGAGGCACTTCCAAGGTTTATTTAATTCTTGTGCATATATTATAGGTTTTCCTATTATTTCATCCCAAGTAACCATAGTTTTTTGTAGTTTTTTTCATGTCCTAATTCCCCGAGAGATCAATTGTCTCTATGGGTTGGTCAAATAGTTTATGTATCCAGGCGGGTAGAATTATATTTTTCCGCTTTAGGCGGTTATAAGTTTCTACTATTAACCTTTTTATCAAGGAAATTTAGAGACGGAGCATATTTGTTCAAATATTTTATTTCTACTGGGCCCATTTTTAAGCTGTGTTTAGGCCGTCTGCTCTACTTTGGTATTTCTTTTTAATTAGTTTGTTATGCATTGCATACAACATAAAGCCAGATTTATGGCTACTTGAATTAAAATGGCTAACAATAGTATCCCCATATCTTCTAAGCTTTCCCTATGATCTATTATTTTTACGCTATTTACATCATTAGCCGTTGGGTGATCTATTTTGGATTCTTGAGAACCTATCTTACTTAAAAATATGTTAGCTTTTAGTCGTTTAGACCTGTTTTCAATAATTAAGAAAATTTTTGAAAATATTGATGGTTTAATTTTTTTGTTTTCCATTTATGCGTAAATCAAAAGTTTTGCTTTTTTTAAGATAGAAAAAAATTATCTCATCTGTTTCGTGTACAATGAGCAAAGACGTGGAAATATAGAAGGATAGACATGCGTATCTTTGCCTACGCAAATTTGGTAGTATTAGCCTGACCAAAATGTGTTAGTAGTTGTACTGTGCAACAAGTGCAAACACGTTCATATTTATGTTATCCTACTTTTAAATAAAATTTTAATTGTAATTAAAGGCAAGAGAGCTGTTTACTCACTCTGTGTAGTGCTGTCGGTCCTTGTCCCCCAGCCCTGTGTAGAGGAGGTCCTGAAGGAGCTCCATCTCACGCCATAGTTTGGCGTATTTTCCCCCTCTGGACTTCTTTTTCTTCTCTTCCTTCGGTTTTTCTTGGCGATCCCAGTATTCTGCTATCGAGAGTGGGTGTGGTGCTTCCCTTTGTACCTCTTTTAGGAGGGGTGCGTCCCTTTGCATGGTAGGTACAGCCGTCAACAAGTCCAAGTCCTCCTGAAGAGACGGGTCGGTGACAGCCATCAGCACAGACTTTCTTCGTTGGTTGATATCTGACTGTTGCTACTTCATAGGAGGCGATGAGATTTTATGGACACCACTTTTTTTCTTTTATGTGTGTGTGTGTTTATTTATGATATCGTTTTTTTATACCCTAGCAGAGTGTGATCAGCATGAGAAACTGAGTCGATATACTCAGTTATCTTAAGAGATATCGGCATGAAATTTTTTTGGAGGGCTTTTTATTACCCGGGTGAGATAAAGTATGAAAATCTGGGATCGGACTACTAAGTATATCATATAGCTATAGAACAAACATTTTTGAAAAATTTGAGTAGCCCCATGAAATTTACCAATATGATAGTATTTGATACAATCTCAGATCCCAAACTTTTAATCTGATCCGATAAATAGAACACAAGTTACAGTCAATACAAATCGGTTTAAGAGCTGCCGGCAGCGCTGCTTGCTGCCTACTAAGTCTTCATCCAATCAAACAGCATCCACACAAAGGCGCAACTCTACATGAATTGCATGTGTTTGCGTGTGGTACTTTGCTTAGGGAATGGTAGAAGAAGAAGAAAAAATTGTAGTGAAAAGAGAAATTTTGTTTTGTTTTATTAATTTCATTAAGAAATTACCTTTACGGTGTAAAAGGTCTTATTATTTATTCGGATCATCAGCCTCTTACTTATGCTATATCGGATCGAAATCCGAATTCTAAAATCCAAAGATGAAACGCGATTATTAAAGAATACGATGCAATACTTCTCTATTACCCCGGCAAGGATAATTTAGTTGCGGACTCTTTGTCTCGCCATTATTTAAATTATACTGAGGAAGATCAAAATTCGGACGCTGCAACAATTCATAGTGAGGAGTCGTATTCAATTACTATAGAATCCATTACTAGACCGGTCAAAACATAGATAAACATATTCAAGTGCACACTTATATTTTATTGCGTACATTTTTAATTGTTTATACTTGCAACAAAGTGTTACTTGAGCTCTTTATGTTAAATGATTTTTGGTATGAATATACTACACTATTACCTGACATATAATTATGTGGGTATTGTCCCTGACTAGCCTGACCAACCCGAATGCACCCCGTCACATTATCAGACTCACCCGTACCAATATTAATGGTGAAAGGTTCGTAGACGTCAAATACTCCTGTTGTTTTAAAATAAACTTTCCAATATACATAAACAAATTGTCGTCTCTGTCTTTTAGTGCTTGTCTCTTGTTGGAAGCGTCTCT
Source organism: Drosophila paulistorum (assembly GCA_018152135.1). NCBI lineage: Eukaryota > Metazoa > Arthropoda > Insecta > Diptera > Drosophilidae > Drosophila > Drosophila paulistorum. The sequence goes on along the minus strand of JAECXG010000035.1, from coordinate 2,904,838 downwards.
TTCTGTCTCACTCTCTCCCTCGTTTACCGCCGATTTCGGAGTTTGCAATCGAGTCCATATCAATACGCTTTTTTCTCCCACGCGTTTTATTTTATTGCTCATATTTCACAATTCTAGCCCATTCGGACACCATCAAAGCACTTTTACCTATTATGTATGTAAGTTAAAATAAAGAATGTTAACGTCGACAATGCGTTACTTTAACTCCCAAAAGTTTTCTACCGATACAGAAATAAAAAATTTAGCACGAATTGATTTTTAAACTTATTTTTTAGAAACTAAGTATAGATTATGATGGTGGTTCTTAGATACAACAAATTATAAAGTTTATCAATAAGTATGAAGCCTTAAGGCCCATGCCATCGAGCGTCGTTTGGTGCTAATTATCGGATTTTTTTTTAACGTGCAATTTTTTTCTAACTGAATCTTCTCGTCTCACTTCTTAGAGCTGGTCTCTGCCTCGATAAGTCAAGGTTGCATTCAGGGTGATACATACTAAATCTTAAAGGAAAATGATCAGGGCTACCTTAATTCAGGGCAGTGCATACAGCATACAAAATATACCTATACCACAAGTAATATTGCAGCGTATGCTAATGAGACAACTTAGTGGTTCATTAGAAAGATTGAAATTAATAGGTTAAACAAACGTTTACTAAACGCACGGCAGGCGTTTACAAATTAATTGTAAAAAAAAATGTTTGGAACTTTGTTTCCAAAAAAACAAATATTGATTTGTATGAAGTACAATACAATGTATGTATACAAGTAACAATACATCGTGATGCTTAGTTGGTTTTATTCGAGTAGAGGTTTATTAGAATCAGAAAAAATATATATAAATATTCGGTGCAAGGCAGGCAGCTTGAAAATGAATGTAAAGCAGAAATGAAAGAATGTCCGTTGCAATTCCCTGATCAAAGCATTCGAGAATAATAAGAAAAATATAGAGATACTGCGCTGATCACATAATATTTTAACGCTGTTTCGTAAAGCGAAGTCTATCTTACAAACAACAGATTTAATTTTAGTTCCAACACATCTGTAAATGTTACATTTGACCTTATATAAGTTCTTCATTAAAATATCTGTGGTCATACTATCTGAGAGAATATACTGTATATCTATTACATTATCTTTATACATTTCCCTCAAAAAGGGATATTTTATTTCAATATGCTTGCTACGTGAACGATGTTTTGCATCTTTAGCAAGACATTGTGCGCTCTGGTTGTCTCTATAAATTATAAGCTTCGTCATCGGCACGAATCCCATTTCGTTGATTAACTTTCTAATGTATGCCGCTTTGTTTTTACTGCCGTGCTATTAAGGGCAACCAGATTTTGCTTCTTTGATTCCCAAGACACCGCCGCTCCAACAATGAAGAATAACCAACCTATGGCCGTGTAGTTTACACCGAATACAATAACGATCCAATAAGCGATTATCTACCTTACCGCAATCATCACTATCGCACTTTGTCTGGAACCCAACATCTTGCGGAGTCGCGTTGGGCTTGCAGACTCACATACCATATTCAGTAAACAAGCCTTTGATGTCCTGCTTATGGTCCCCTTTGGGGACGAACACGTTCGCCACCTCGTATGCGTGTAACCGAACGGCTGCCGAAGTCCTCACACAAAAAAATCAAGAGCATGAGGGTGGATTTAGTTTTCTACAGCATTTTGACGCAGGCAGATCTATGTCGCTTTGTTTTAAAAAAAAACATGAAAAAATTTATCGCTGCTTTTTAATTTTTCTATCTTTTTCTTGCATCAGATTATCGGCTGCGCTCGTTTTCTTGATTTGTGATAGAATTTGATGAATTTTAATTTTTTGCAGTGTAAAGCAACATACGCACACAAGCAAGAGCACACATACAACTACATTTTTTAGCGGTCTCTTTGTGCCGGGCCCTGGTCTAAGGAGACATTGCCTGTCTTGCCATCTCGCTCGATTTTCATCCCCAAAAAAAGATGGAGTTCACCGCACTCGCCCACATCAAAATCGTTTGAGATGCTTTATGTAGGAAACATCGTCTTTTCTGGTATAGGCATGTATTTCCAAAATCGTCAACGTATACAACAATAATAGATAAATATCGATTGACTCTGCTCGTGTATATACTTGGCTCGCTTGTACACAGAACGATCTTCAAAAGAATGCTCTCCAGCTTATGGTTCCACTCACGCCCACTCTGTACACACGCCCTACAACGATTTCTGTAGCTTGAGTACACACTTGGGACGATCAGCATCGAGAAAGTTTTCAGGTTGTCGCATCTAAACGTCATCTATGAGCTCATTTTTGAGGTATGGTGCAGAGTCATCTATCTGGTGCAAGTGCATCTCGTGTTCCTCCGCCAACGCAATCACGGGGAAAAAATTTCTTGTAGTTAATTCAAAGATTAACACATCTGACTCACATGATGATTCTCGACCTTGTACTAATTTTTCTATGAACTTTGTAACGAACGCGTGTGTGTCGGGATGCACTCTCTGTCTTTCAAACAAGAGAGCTTAGAAAAAATGGGGTGGTTCTTGTGCTCTCTCAAACATGCGCTTTATAAGTAAAACGAAGACAGATAAATAATAAAGGACTACACCTAAATAGGGATATTTGTGCAGAGGCTCCGAGCCTGTACTGCATGTGCTTTACTTGAACCATATGCTTTCAAATCTGTTTATTGCTTTGTATGAATCACGTCCCTTCTTATAAACTTCGATTTGAAACTTTAACTCTGAAATATTGCGAGCTTGGAATAAAATCATTTCGTTGGTTTTTATATCCGGAATACCTTAAACGAAGTACTCTATCAGGCTCTTCTCACCTACATTTACTGGCATCGCAATTTCCATCAATGCGTATAAATATTCGTTTAAAGTTTCGCCTTTCTTCTTTTTGGACTGCAGCTGAAGATATTCTTACACTAAACTCAGCACGAAGAACTGTTTTCAAAAAAACCTCAGTTTTTAATATTTCTCTGACTCCTTATGAAAGATAAAAACTGTTTTCCACACACAATAACTGTTTGCCACAATACAAATAACTGTAATTCATTCCACTGTAACATGGCTATACATTCTTCTAGTTCTCCAATCCATTGAGCAATGTTAGGAATATCTGAACCAGAATACTGTGACACACTGTCCTGTTCTGTCTAACTACGTTTTCTGCTGCAATCTCTAGCCCCCCATTTTGCTGTTATAACTGACTGATCATCTGATTCCTTCTTCAAACCATAATGGGTGAGTAATCTATTCTTCAAGTCTCGTTTCCTGCCAGTCGCAAAGCAACCACGCTTAGAGCCAGAATCTCTGCAAGCTCCATCTCAATTACAAAAACTTAAAATTACGGACAATTTTTCTTATACTATGTTAGTATTATATTCTACCTTTATAAATTGTTATCAGTTTTCGCTAGATCTGAATAACATAAGCTTTTCCAGTTTTTCGTTCGTCCCACGTCGATCTGCTTTGTCGTCGTCTTCGATGTTAATCACCCTTATCGCCAAATTCCTTCAGACATCCTCTCCTAGCAACACTGTCGAAATTTCTCGCCAACCTTTGAGTTGTTGCCACTGCCAAAATTTTCTCATGCTGCCGCCCCCAGACGTTGATCGCACCGCCGGCACTAACGCAGTTCACTCATTGAACTCAACGCTAGTCTCTGTTGTTTACGCCGTCACCACCAGATTTTGAACACCGCCACCACCAACGCCGTTCACTCCTAGAGCTCAAAGCTAGTCTCTGTTGTTTACGCCATCACCACCAGATGTTGTCCACCGCCACCACTAACGCAGTTCACTCCTAGAACTCAACGCAAGTCTGTGTTGTTTACGCCGTCACCAACAGATTTTGTGCACCGCCACCACTAACGCAGCTCACTTCTAGAACTCAACGATAGTCTCTGTAGATTTCAGGTTTCGCTGCGTCCAACCCTGGCTAACCGCTCTACACTTTTCCAGCAGTTAACTCATCGAAACGTCTTTGCCACCAACACTAGTAAACTACTGTACACTTCTTCAGTAATTTACACAGCCTACATTGTGGCAGCCTTGTATTGATTTTGCAACCTTAACTCAATCTTGCAACCGGGATCGTTGTTGTCACAATCCTCTCTAGCGACATACACTTCTCCAGCGCTCTCTATTTTGCACTTTGATCTGTTCCTGCCTTTCCTTTGGTTGCTGGTGTATTCCAATGGTACCTTCCTCTCCCACCTATCTGATCAGCTTTCTCACTCCTTCAGCAGTTGCCTTTTGTCTTTTTTAGAATTTCACAAGTTTTAACGAATTTGTGAAATTCCATAGCCAATATTAATTGTTTTATTTTTAATCTGCCATCCCGAGTGAGCCCCCAATTGGTGGTATTTGTTTATATTCCGGTTTCTTTACTGGCAATGATGTTAGTGCTACAATTAAATACTATAGCTTTTACAAAAAGAAAACTGACTGCAAGTCTGTCCTGAAATGTGTGCTCAATAGGGGGGAAAGGATTGAAAGCCGAAGTGTGGGACTTGGTATCGACCTTGGTTAGTGGTCACCGCACCGCAAGAAAACCTACCCTATGCTCCGTATCCCTCTAGCGGAACCAACGCTGAAGTACTACTTCACGAGCGGGAGATGGCATGTATGCCTCGTCTAGAGTTTACCTAGAACTGAAGTTTTGGTTACGCTGACGTTCAGGATTGCATGATGACTGCTGCCTTGTGCTACAACAGCTAGCCAATTGTTTTGCCAGCTATGTAGGATGTCCATAAAGTCGTTGACTATAAATTGTCTCCCAATGCCTAGGCTTAGCTCTTCCCGTTCATCAGAAAATCTAGGAAAATCTGCAAAAGGGATCCGTTTCATGCTTAAACCTATGTAAATAGAATTAAAAGCACCCATGTCCCGTCAGTAACTGTGTCAAAACGAAGTCAGTCTGGCCATGTTTGCGATTAAGCCATGGCGGAATGTCTGGGAGAAGTCATTTAGACAGAGTCGTCTCTCCTAACTGGTGGCGGATCTCTATTTCTAGCCTCGCTAGCCAAGAGGTCTAGCGGGGCCATATCAGACAGCACCAGGTCGGCGTCTTCGGAGACTGTTCCAAACGCGCTTATGGTCCTGAGTGCGCATGTTCTAGACGACAATCTGCAGTCACAGCTGTATGTGGAAGATGACATTGCTGGTGCCCATATGGCGGCGGCAAATAGATTGAGATCGAGATGAGCCATCTACTTCGTTGCTTGGGGGCGCCGACGTTAGCCATAAGCCGTGTTATAGCTGCTGTGGTCTTCGCAGCTTTATCTGCGTATACTGCAGGTAGGCTTTGAATGTACATAGAGCATCCGGCGACTTCGCTTCTGGCTGTTTCCACTGTTTTCCTGCTTCTTATGAGCACGGCCTCAGTTTCGTGTGGGGCTATAGTCAGTGAGTTTGCCTCCATCCATTCCAAAATTCTGAACACAGCTGCATTGGTGTCTTTTACCGCTTGCTTTAGCCACAATGACGATGGCAATGTCGTCCGTAGAGCCCACTATGCGAGTATCCGTTGGCATATCCAGTCGCAGAACCGTGTCATACATGACATTCCACAATATTGGCCCGATCACTGATCCTTGGGGTACTCCGCCTGTGATGGTGTGTATCCGTGGGGCCACTGCCTTGTCGTAGGGTAGCACCTGATCCCGAAAATAGCTGCATATTGAAAGCATACCGAACATCCTGCGTTTTTGTTGCCACTATTCCAGCGTTGCCATTCGATGGCTTTAGCGGCTATCTCTACCACTGAACTGATGGCGTTAATAGCTGCGCTTCCTCCTGACGTCCATGGCGTTTTTCCAGTTCCTCCTCCAGTCTGTTGCAAATGATGCGCTCAAAAAGTTTTCCGATCACATCTAGCATACATAGCGGTCTGTAGGCTGATGGGTCATCTGTTTTGACTCCTTTGGGAAGCGGCACCAACCTTTGGAGCTTCCACCTCTTCGGGAACTCTCTTTGCAGCATGCATGTGTTGAATAGTTCCACAAACGTTGACGTGTATTTGCAAGCTAACAGTTTTATTACAAGAGCCGGGATCCCTTCCGGTTGGCTGGGTCTTTGCATTTCACCATGATGACGTCCGGCCTCTTCTTCTTAGCGGGTCTTGGCTTGCTTTTGACCTTTTGCCAATTCCCTCCAACGATGTTGGTTGCGTGTGGAGATTCTGCTGCTGCTGGTCCGTGTGATGCTCCTGTTGCTGGGGGGCTTCGTTTCCTTGGGGTTCGCTGCTGAATTAGTGCCGTGCTTTTTTCCTCCTGTCGTTCTTCTTCGTCGCCGACTGGTCTTCCACCCTGGTTTCCTTCCTTTCCGCATCCTCGTTAGTGGTTTTGGCGGCAGTGTTGCGCGATGCGCATGCAGGGCTCGGTCCAACCTTCACCGGATATTCCTGCATCTGCTCCAGTACCTGTAGATGAATGGATTTCATCTTAAGGTGTGCCTCCTTCATTCATTGGGTTGTGTTTTGCGTCGGAGGGGCCTTCTTGTTGACTGAGGCATCTATAATCTCGTCTAGAATTTTTCCCAGTTCGGCCATCAGCGTGCTGAGTGAGCGAAACGATTGGCTCCGTTTGTGTACGGTCCATGCTTTTTGCTGCTGCTGTTGTTGCTGCTTGTACTAAAGTCCGCTGTATCGGCCAAGTGCGCCACCGATGCAGTAGTTTTCTTGATTGTTACTATGGATGTTGGGGCCTCCAAAATCCGTGCCCCGGCCGGAGTAATTTCGTTTTTCCAGCTATATTGATTTAAACTAAAATGCATTTCATACCTACTGCCAGGTACGAAATTTCGTTAGTATGCTGCCGGCAGATGCGACGCAGACACAGACCACAAGCCGCTCAATATGAGAACAGACGCTTTGTGAATTTACGAACGCCGCTCGAATCTGTTGCTAACTAGACGATGGCCTAAATAGCATCCAGAGGACACCACGAAGAGGTTTCGAGTCGACTTGATCTGCCGCGTTCACCTTCTGCGTTCACCAGACCATGTCCTCTCAAGCATGATCATATATGTATGTAGGTACATTTGTATTTACACATACATATCTTCACATAAGCAATGAATGCACAGGCGTAACATGCGCTAAAGCCAAGCCACTTTGATGCAAGCGCTCCAAACAATATGTATGTGGGTACTGACACTCTCCATCTCTTTTGTAGCTATCGCATAAGTAGCAGCATAAAATAATATATCTGTCGATTAAGTGACTAATAAGGCAAAGCCTAATAGATAGTTGACAGGCATGTCAATTGTAGCCCTGGCATTACCTTTGCAGCGGCTACAGACTGACATCTAGAATTTTGCTGGGAATGTTGACTTTGCAGGATGACAAGCATCTTTGCTCTAGCAACATTTTTGGAAACAAATCTGTCTTCAGGTCAGCTGCTATATAAAAGGAGGCCTCAGGATAGAGAGCTCAGTGAACAAAACCCCTGGGAACAAGCCACACAGTGAAAAGTAAAAGTGAAGTCAAAAGTCTAAAGTTTACGAATATCATGAGTGCAACAAATAAAAATCTTGACGTCCGGACATATCTAAACACAGGTTAAGCAAAAGAAAATTTAAAACATACACCCATAGGGTGAAATGTTATATTAAAGTCGCCAAATATATGTAACAGGCCCTATAAAGTATATATATTCTTGATCAGTATCAAAAGCCGAGTCGATCTGGCCATGGATCTCAGAGACTATAAGAGATAGAGCCACAAAATTTGGTTTGTTGGCTTATGTAGTATGTAGAGTGATCAAGTTTATTTCAAATTTTTGAAACGCCCCTTTCCGCCCCCGCAATTAAAAAAAAAAAACATTTATCTCAAAAACTTGCTACGCCCCTTTCCGCCCCAGCAATTCAAAAAAAAAAAGTTTATCTCAAAAACGAAGTAGTTTTTGAACAAGCCTAGCTGAAGGCTAGAGACACCATATGTCGTATAAATATTTGCTTAGTAAATGCGCACATTTTCTATGTATAAAGATTTTGCCACGCCCCTTTCCGCCCCGGAAGCTCCTAACTAAAATATACAAATAAAAAAAAAAAAAAAAAATCTCAAAGAAGGTAACTTCGGCAATTCCGAAGTTTTTATACCCTTGTATTCCTCATTTTGTTACATATTGAAATTTGTTTCCCTGCAACTCAATTCATCAACACACAAACAAAACATTCAAATTATTACTCTTTTAACTTCAATTTTTTCTTCTTCTTCCATCATTCCCTAAGCAAAGCACAATACGCATACACATACAGTTCGTGTAGCGCTGCGTCTGTGTGTATGTATGCATGTGCTCTGTTTGATTCGAAAACTCTATTAAAATTGATTATATTATCTCGAAAAAGCACGCTTTAAACTCTTGTTTTCCCCCACCAGTGGTAAGAGACAGAGTATAAAACAAAAAGCAAAATATTACTTAATAAATAACCAGAGGGCCGGGGCTAACTTGCAACTATTTTGTAACTCTTTCGTTACCCATAGCCATCAAAGTGAAAAGACGTTTAATCCAAAAAGTGGAATGTTTGCGAAAGAACCGCCTACAATCTTAGCATAGGAAATAGCGAAGTTATTGATCAAAGTCACTGATTTCCACCCGATCTTTATCAATTTCGGCATAGTCATTAACAGATATATTAAAATAACAAATGTTTAATTGGAAAGCAATCGCGTCCAATGTAACGTAGTTATTGGCAAAAGACACTGTTTTCGACCGATCGTTCCTATGGGAGCTATATGATTTAGTCACCCGACCTGGATCAAATTTGGCACAGTCGTTAGTATGTGTAAGAAAAGCACCAATTTGATGATAATAGCTCAGAAAATAACGAAGTTATTGAGAAAAGTAACTAATCGGAGCTATATGATATAGTTTTCCGATCCGGCTGAATCTGAAATATACAACCCCTGCAGTATATACAAGCCTACATGCAAAATTTAAGCTCTGTAGCCCTTAGAGACGGGCAGTCGGACGGACGGACATGGCTATTTGAACTCGTCGTGCCGGAGATGCTTCCTTCTATGCGTTGCACACTTCTGACCAAAATTAATATATCCTTTCTGCAAGGCAGTTTGGCTAGTGGAGCAACTGTGCTATTTTCGGCAGCAGGTGTGTTTTTGTGTGTGGCGTATTCGAATCCCTAATATCGAAAAAATAGTTAACTAGTGTATATATACGCTATATGTAGTTGCACGTCGGCAGCTACAAACAGCAGCAGAGCAACAATATAGTTGAAAGGAAGAGGCCGCTGGAAACCGTTCACTGCCAAAGTAAGGAAATCTGGTACGATGACTGGCACCGATACCGGACGAGCTCATAAGCCCTGGACAACAGCAGCTTGGCAACGACACAGCAAAAAAAAACAAAAAAATCACACGGGAGATGACTACTTATTAACCGTACACTCTGGCAAACTAAAGATATGGCAAAAAACAGCCGCAAATGCGTTCTATAGTGACTGCAAACAAAAAGCAATAACTGCGCTAAACAGACATAATATTGAATTTAAACAAACATCTGATTTGGAAATTTCAATTGTACTGGTAGAAAAAACTCAATGAAAAGCTTACGAACAAGAAGAACCATCAATGAGGTCTGATCAATCAAACTTAATATTTAACAAACCAGCAATTCCAAAAGAAAATACCAAAATGGCACAAACATTCACCAATTTTTTGAAAATGGCCTCAAACCCAATTCCAGAGTTTGATGGCAAAACAGAAAACCTCCAGAGATTCAAAGATGCATTGAATTTGGTAAATTCACTAAAAGGCAACCATGAAGAAATAGCAGTGTGCCTTATAAAAACAAAACTTAAACGCTACACTACCAGAGTTTGATGGCAAAACAGAAAACCTCCAGAGATTCATGAATGCATTGAATTTGGTAAATTCACTAAAAGGCAACCATGAAGAAATAGCTGGGTGCATTATAAAAACAAAACTTAAACGCTACACTACGCTATAACTGACTCCACTGTACCGTTAAAACGCATTTTTCTTGCTCCCTAGTCGACTGTACAACGTCAATCGAACCTAAACCGCAAAATTCGGAAATGCTTCCCTCCACATCTCGTAGTGTGAACAATTGTAATGACCGGGCTCCAGTTGATAAAAATAATATTTAGTCGGACAGGTGAGTGTCAGTTGATTGTTGATTTCAGATTGATTTTTATTCAAAAAATATTCCGTTGCTTACCTAGAGAGGGAGAGTTTCAGTATATACACACATTTAATTTGGTGCGCTTGCATCAAAGTGCTTAGTCAGCGTTCACAAGCTGGTTTAGCCCTAGCTCATGTTACGGTTGTGCTATATTGCTTATGTGAATGAACTTGTTTAGATGCATATTTATGTGAATATGTTTTTGTGCATATATCAATGTATATATATTTCAAAGTTAACACCATGAACTCTGCGAGTGCCCACAAACAATTAGGCCACTTTTCCCCTCGCACAAACTGCTGGCTCAGATCGAGAAGCAAACATACCAATTGCTTGCGCAAGAGCTAAGGCATTGACACCGGATGCGCGTGTGACCGTTGGACGCTTGTTCTCGCTGCGTCAGCAGCTTAGGGCCAGCTAGGGAGCTTTGGTGCTTCTTGGCTGGAGAGCCAGCGGACATTCTTGGAGCAGCGAGCTATAGATCAACAAGCTTAATATTATTCCCAACAATTGCAAAATCATTTTGTATTATATCTAAGTACTATTCCTAATAAATTAACTTGTAATGTTATTGAAGTCCGTTGGATTTTTATTTAGGTAATGATTCTTTTATCAAATCCTAACTTAATCGTAAGATGACTCCCGCATAACTATGTGGGAGTTAACTTCAATGTAGGTATATACACAACCATATTCAAGTGCACATTTATATTTTATTGCGTATATATTTAATTGTTTATACTTGCAACAAAGTGTTACAAGTTGAGCTCTTTGTATTAATTGATTTTTGGTATGAATATACTACACCTTCCATTTTTACAAATTAACGTAATATTATGGAGTTATTTATTGATTAATGATAATGATAATTAATGATTGATTAGAGTTAATATATGTATGTTAGAAAAATAGTTTTATTTGAGAATGACCAAACAAATTTTTTTCTCTTATTTTCGAAATAGGTTTCAGTTGCATATTTATATTTTCAATAAATTGATTAATAGTTATAGTAGTTAAATCCATAAAAATTTATGTATATGTATATATCGGTGAGTTGCGGGTTTCAGGAATTACTGAATCGTTGCTTCCATTTTTGTCACTAAAATTGTGCAGTAAGTCTCCACGTGCTTTCTGGTTAAATTTCATCAGTAAAAGAGACTAAACTCTCTCAACAGCACACTGAGCCACACTCGACGACAGAATGTGCTAGTGTATATCTATCGCTTTCTAAACCTTCTGTGCCCATAAAAGGTCCACGTTCATTATATCATCCACATACACGATAACGTACGAGAGTGCCAAATCGCCCACTGCTATCATCACTGCTCTCGGCATCGTTAAAAACTCAAATTGTACCCGCAAGCCATGTCCAACCAAGTAAAGTATCTTGCTCTACACAATCTAAGTATCTGATCTGAAATTAAAGACAGAGGAAACTTATCTATAACCCTATAATCGACACAGAGTCGTACAGTCTTAATTATTTCCACACCTTTTGTTGGTACTATAGCAGAGTATCCTTGTGCTAAAATTACAATATTATTTTTCATATTATCATCTTGGACTACATAAAATACTACTTCGATACAATTTCCATTTATCATTACATTACTTGTGATTTGAATTGTATATCGTTAGTAACTTTTCGTTTGTAACTGAAACAGGAATGAATGAATTTCCTACCACGTGGTTAACATGTACTGCCCCCTACCCGATACACGGAAAGCCGGTTTAAAACCCGTTTGCTTGCTTATTACTAATTTTCTAACTCTTATGTTACTATGTAGGTCACATGTATGCGAATTCCACAAAAACTTATAAAATACAAAAAACATAATCATTGTAAGATATGCAAGATCAGTCATGAGACTTAGAGTATGCTCGGTATGCTCAACGGCAAGTTGGCCATTAACTGATGTGCCGTGTGATGACGCTGTCTAAAACAGTTTAAACATTTAAGATTTCGTGCGCCAATGATCCAATATTTCTGGCGAATTATTACAAACATCGCTGAAACTCCTGAGTTGGTGCTCATGTTTCAGGAGTAATATTACAAGGCGACAGTTTTTCGGTAAAACCACTGGATGCTTGGTGTCTGCAGGCAGTTGCGACCTTTCCAAACGTTTACCCACACGTATAATTCCATCTTCGTCAACGAAGGGAGATAGTTTGCTTAAGGTTGATCGGCGCTTTAAGAGCTGCATCCTCAAGAGCAGCTGTCTATCGTCATTGAATCGATTTTGTGCCTGTCGTAGGCAAAACTTCATTGCTCTGGTAATTTGACCAAAGATCCTGAATATTTAGGCTTGCTTGATTTAATTCGATGAACAAAGCGAAATACATATGCGGCTAATCGAATCAGTCTGGTCCAAAATAACATTCTTTCGAGTAGTACATCAAATGGAGAATCTTCAAAATCTTTGGAAATAGTTAAAAAGTTGACAAGATGGTCGAAGTTAATTAATTCACTCGCTAGCATGCCTCGTGATGCACAATGTCTGCTTTAATGGTGAAACTCTTGTCTTAGCTGCAATTAGTGCCACTCCGATGCTTCCATCTAAATGTGTCACACGGTTGTTAATGACAGCAGAGTAAGCCATTAATGAAGCATCTGAAAATCCCTGCAGTTCGATGTCATCGGGTTGATTGTCCATAAAGCGTAGTATCTTCAGGTTCCTTAACGTGAATTGTCTTTTCTGAATGTTTGCCATAAGTGCGCTTGCTTTGTTGGAAGCTTCGAGTCCCAATCCACATTAAGCAGATATAATTCCTGAAGCAGAATTTTAAACTTGATCACCACTAGCGCCAAAAAACTGAGTGGGTCAAAGATGCGTGCCGCGTAATACAGCACTTGTCGTACAACTCATATAAGTAAAACATTGTATGTTAGGACATCTTCTCCAGGACGCCAATGCAGCCCAAGCACCTTTGCTGTCATCCTTGAGAAATAAATTTCATTGCCCATGTTGCTGGCAATCCGTTTACTATTCGAGACCCATTTGCTTAGCTCCAATAAGCATAAGATGTACCAGGTCTTCCTTAATTTCGAGCAGTTCCTGTTTGTTCTTGGCACCTGTCAATACGTCATCGACGTAGAAAACATCCAAAAGTATTCTAGCAGCCCTTGGAAACTCGTGTTCGTGATCAGCTGCCAGTTGTTCCAGCACTCTAACTGCCTGGAACGGTGCCACATGCACATGCAGTGCCATAGGTGACTGTGGTCAATTTGTAACGCTTCAATGGTGCCTCGGTGTTTTCTCTCCAAAGGACTCGTTGAAAATCTTGATGTTTAGGCGGTACTAAAATCTGTCTGAGCATTTTGACGATGTGCGCTGAAAATACGAATCTGTGTATTCGAAAGCGATAACAAGCGTTGAATATATGAGCCAATATGAAGTGCATCGTTAAGAGATCGTCCATCCCGATCTTGAAATTGAACCGTCGAACATCACCCGCAATTTGGCACCTATGACTGGATGGTGTGGCAAATACAATGACATCTTGAAGACCATTGTCGTTTCGTCTACAGCTACTTCCTGCATATATTTTAACTTCAGGCTGGCATCCTTCATTAGACGTCTCTACTGCGAGAAAGCGCGATCTTGCCCCTTGAAATGTTCCCCAAATTGTGGGTTTTGTTCCTTGATCGGCAAATCGACTATGTATCTCCCATTCGAGTTGCGGGTGTGCGTACCCAGGAAATGCGTCTCGACCCTTTCATCCTCTTTGTTTACAGCTGTGTGTGTTGGAACTTCCTCAAGTTCCCAAAATCTTTGCAGTAGTCTATCTAAATTGACCGTAGTCAGCAATGATGTCGAAAGTGTTGGCAATCTTTAAGTGTACAACTATTGTCTGGACGTTGACGCGTACAATGCGAAGTACGTTCAAGTGGCCAATACGACACAAGGACACAAGCCTATTTCGATCGCGTGAACAAATACAAAAATAACTACAGCTAATTACGAGCTAAATGTGCTAAAATACAGATTTTCACAAGAGAAAGAGAGGCTTCTGATCTGATTACGGGATACAGAAGATTGTAATCAGAACATAGGACTCGAAAAGGTTCATGCAAAGAATAGTTAGAACTACAATGTTTTAAGGATAAAGGAATAAAATTTCTAGTAGGTCTACGGGGTACAGATAGGTTTAACTGGTTCAATAGCTCAGGAGAGTCTATTTCACCTATTTAAAGTTTATGAATAAAGATAGCACCAAGCTTTAATCTACGATTAATTAAAGAAATAAGATTGATTAAAAGAAGTCTACTGGAGTATGATGGCAAATTGACATTGCGATCACAATTTAGACCACGAAGAGCAAAAAGCAGAAATTGCTTTTGAACAGATTGAATTTTACTTTGGTGCGTCTCATATCGAAGTGACCATATGCAAGATCCGTATTCTAAGATAGGACGGATTCATGAAGTATACAGAAGTTTGGTTGTGTACTGATTGTCAAAATTTTTTGACCATCGTTTCACAAACCCAAGAACATTCATAGCTTTACTAACTGTAGCAGAAATATGAGAATTAGAAGTTAATTTATGGTCCATAAGAACACCTAAGTCATTGACAATATCTAACCGCTCTAAGGCAGTGTCGTTAAGATAATAAGTTGCTAAGTATGGAGTGCATCTATAAAAATACATAACTTTACATTTAGAGCCGTTAAGGTTTAATAGGTTGGTTTCACACCAACTCTGAAGATCATTAAGATCCGATTGAAGTAGGCAAGAAGACGATATGTCTTTAAAACTGAGGTAAAGCTTAACATCATCCGCGTACATAAGCACCCGAGAATGTGACACTACCAATGGAAGATCATTTATAAAAAGAGTGAATAGCAATGGACCCAAATGACTACCCTGAGGTACTCCAGAAGTCACTTGGATGGTCTTAGAAAATGAAGACTTAAAGAGGACCTTTTGTGTACGCTTAGGAAGATATTGAAGAATCCAAACTAGCAAAAGGCTGGGGATGCCAAGTGCATTTAACTTATATAAAAGTGAGTGTGATTAACAGAGTCAAGGGCCTTGCTGAAGTTAGTGTAAATGACATCAGTTTGCACGGCAGTCTTGAACCCTTTGGTTGAGTGAGATGTAAGTTCTAATAAGTTAGTAGTTGTCGATCTACATTTTTTAAACCCACGCTGGGATGACGAAATGATTGAGCTACAAAAATGCTGCAATTGAGACGTTATTATTTTCTCAAATGCATTGGGTATGGCAGACAATTTAGAAATACCCCTATAATTGGAGGCTTCGGACTTTTTCCCCTTTTTATGAAGAGGAATAATATATGATTCTTTCCAGATGGACGGGAAGGCGGAATATGTAACGGACAGTGTAGACAACTTAAGTATTGGCCTACATAGGGCCTCAACGCAAAACCTTAATACGCAGCCTGGTATTCCATCAGGGCCAGGTACATATATTCGTTTGACGGAACTGAGCACGCTAAGAATCAAACTTTCTTCAAAGACAGGGTCTAAAATGCAATTAGACGATTGCAATTGATAAGGATAAAAAGGATTTGCTTGATAAATCGAAGAGGAATAAGTTGTTTTGAAAAAATCAGCAAACATATCCGCAATTGCCTGATCATTGTCAGCTTTATTGTTTTCGAAAGACAAATAAGACGGGTGCACTGATGTCTTACGTTTTCCATCGACGAATTTATAAAATTGCTTAGGATCGCGAGAAAACCTAAGTGTACATCTCTGAGGATAATCCTAATAGCATTGAGAATTCAGCACCATAAAATTTGATCGAGCAACTACATATAGGGAAAAATCCGATGCTTTACCAGATTTTTTAAGTCTTTTATAGCATCTCGATTTTACGTTCTTCAAGTTACATAACTCACATGAGAACCAAGGAGGTTTATCAGACCGTCCTTGAGTCACACGCGGGACACAAAAAGAAGACTGAAATGGCAGAGTCCATATCCGTGCAAGTATACAGATATGTCCAATTATTAGTTAAGAAGAATTTGTTAAGTTCAGTAAAGTTTGTCTTGCGAAAACATCGGGTTGGAGGCATCGAATTATTATATCGAGGCATAACCCCAAAAGGAAGGTCAATGGTCACATCCAAAGTTGGATGAAAGTTGTCTTCAGGGATAACTAAGGGATCAGTCCTGGAAATATCGCAGTTGGAAGAATCTAACACAAATACCAGATCTAGTGATCTGTTACGACTATTCCGGACAGGATTTATTAGAGTTAGGGACAACTCAAACAGACCATCTATGAAACAATATGACGAGGAGGGCAACAGTTATAAATAATAATATGAGAGGGTCCAGGCAATCTCAGGTAAATTAAAATCTCCCAGAACAACGAGCAAGTCTTTGTCAGAGAGATATGAGGAAACAAGTTGAATAGCTTCCAAATGGTGAATGTATACTGCCAAGTCGGACTGTGGTGGAATATACTAACAAGTAATATAGGCAGAAAAAGAATTAAGAGATATTTTAACACAAACAAATTCAATCTCCTGATTGGAAGACTGTACAATTTCAGACGAGAACGCCGAATCAACAGCGATCAAAACACCACCACCATTACGGATAGTCCGATTATGTCAGCCATAAAGCCAACACTTTACTAGCTCCTCTTGTAACTACTTTATTGGCAATATTCCTGGAAACGAAATAAGCGAGCGAACAAAAGAGAAAGCAGAAGAATAGAAATAACCAACACCACACAAACAAAAACAACCTATGAATTTTAAATTGAGAGCGAGTTACCAACCCAACACCCTGGTTACTAAATTGGGGAACGAGACCACGAAAGAAGACGTGGCATCGACTCTTTCCTGTTCCCAGAACGATTGATAATTTATATATGATGATCATACATACATAAAACATACATACATAAAACATGCATACATAAAACATACATTCATATGATACATAAAACATACATACATAAAACATACATACATTTTACATACATACACACATGCATTATTTCGATTGTAACAGACACACAAAAATAGACAAAACGTAGAGACCCAAAAACATTATTAATAAAAGTCACTCCTGTTTTAACATCTGAATCGAACAGACGTTTGAGTTACTCGGGGAAAAACCAAATACACACACATTTCACACACCCTGATTCAAACCATCTAGCTCCCGGTGGTAATTGGCGCTGCTGGGTCAGGAATGGACCTACTTGTGTTCACATTGAGAACTATTATTATTATTATTTGGTTTCGTAAGTAAAGTGCATTGAAAAAAAAAAAAAATCAATATTTAACTTACAATATTTCGAAAAAAAAAAAACCAAATTACCTTACAGTATTTACATATATACATACATACATGTACATTAGGGGTGTTCTTCGTTGTATGGGGGAAAAAAAATATCAATATTTTTTTAAGTGCCGGGCATTTTTTTTTTCCTTTTAGTCTAAAAAAAATCTCAAAAAAATTTGGGGCCGATCGGATAATGTTTAATGGGCGCGGAACTCATCCAAAGTTTTCAGTGTGATGCTCCCATATAAGCATACATAGCACCATACAAATATCATAAGAGTGAGCGAGATGGCATGATAGGAAATCAAATTTTAGTACCTTGTTAACAGTGTTGATGATATTTTACAAAAAGAAAAGAAGAATAGAAACAAATGTTTCTTAATTAATATTTTTAACGTAAATTTTTATTATTATCGCTGACTAGATCTACAGAAATTTCTGCGGAAATTAGGGACAAAGTAATAGAGTGGTTTACAAATTTGTTCGGTCATTTTAAACCAATAATCTTATCATAACTTACAGATGGGTAAAACTGGTGGCCTGGTAGTGCATTTTGACGGAAAGTTCATGACAGATTTAGTCGGTTCTAGTAAGGTTGAACGCATAGCAGTTCTAGTTAGCTACAATGGTACTTCAAAGTTCCTAGGTGCACCAAAAGTAAAGTCTTAGACTGGCAAAAATATTGCTGAGGCAGTTTTCGACAGGCTAGTCAAATGGAATGTAGTTGACCAAGTCAATGGTTTGTCCTATGACACCACGTCTGCAAATACAGGGATTTTCTCAGGAGCAGCAGTACTATTAGAAAAAAAATTTGGACGCAGTCTAATAAACCCACCCTGCTGCCACCATATGTTGGAAATCATATTGCGAAGCGTATTTGAACTAAAGCTACGCTCCACATCTGCAGCAGAAGTTCCGATATTTGAAAGGTTTTTAAAATCATGGCCAAATTTCAAGAAGGATAAATTCGAAAGTGGCGCTGCCGATTAAAAACAATTCGTGTCCAAATTTGTGAAGCAGAACGCCAGGACTTCACGAAGTTTTGCCTTGGTGAACTACAGAAATGTCAGAGCCGAGAAGATCATAAAGAATTGCTTCAGCTAGCATTAATCGTTCTTGGTGTAAAGCAATATACTCCTGGACCAACTAGCCATGCCCGCTGGATGTCAAAAGCCATATATTCCTTGAAGATACTTTTATTTAGACATCAATTTCAGCTAACAAAAAAGGAAGAAAATGGTTTCCGTGATGTTTGCATTTTCTTGGTGAAAATGTATATAAAAGCATGGTGTAAGTGTACAAACGCTATTGAAACTCCTTTCCATGATCTGAACCATGTAAAAATTTATATAAAATATGCAAATACTGACGCGGAAACCTCGGCTATAAATCCGAATGGTTAGCAATCTTAACTTAAAGGAACCAAATGTTCAACTGAAAAATAATAGGCATTATTCTAATTTGGTGGACGTTCAAAAATACTCCTTCTCTGACTTTGTGTCATCAAAAACAAAAAATTGTTTTGAGAAAGCTAAGCTACCAAAAACATTTTTTGAACTGGATCCATCGAACTGGAAGCAAACTTGTAAATTTGAGGAAGGTTTGTGTACTGCCGAGATCTTCATGTGGCAAATGATATGGCCGAAAGAGGAGTCAAATATATGCAGGAGTACAACAAGGTTCTCACAAACAACGAGGAAGAAAATCAATTATTGCTTCAAGTTGTTGAAGCTTTTAAAAAAAAATACCCCACTGCAAAAAAAAGTGATCTAGTCAGTGATAATAATAAAAATTTACTTTAAAAATATTAATTAAGAAACATTTGTTTCTATTCTTCGTTTCTTTTTGTAAAATATCATCAACAGTGTTCACAAGGTACCAAAATTGTATTTCCTATCATGCCATCTCGCTCACTCTTATGATATTTGTATGGTGCTATGTATGCTTATATGGGAGCATCACACTGAAAACTTTAGATGAGTTCCGCGCCCATTAAACATTATCCGATCGGCCCCAAATTTTTTTGAGATTTTTTTTAAACTAAAAGGAAAAAAAAAATGCCCGGCACTTGGTAAAATTCGATTTTTTGAAAATAAGAACACCCCTAATGTACATGTTCCACACGTGAAAATTGGCCTACAATTGCTGATAACTAAAGGTCAATCATAAGTGAAATTAAAATTATTTTAGTAAAAGTGTTAAAAAGTGTGGGCTAAAATCATACGTTGATAATCACCGCATGAAAAAAAAAAAAAAAGTGGAATATGTATATACATGGATGCTTATAATTCAATGGAAATGTTTATATGCTGCAAAGCTACAAGATTTCTTTTACGAAATACACATTGTTTGTCGCTCATTCTGCTTTCAATTTCATAACTCGGCGGAATTGCCAAAACGCTACAAAACCACAATACTTAGTATTGTATTTCGGGCGAAATCGATCTGGAATTGCCAAAACGCAACAAAACCACAATACTTGGTTTTGTATTTCTAGTGAAATCGATCTGCTAGCAGAACTACGCTGAGAAGACGACGCCAAGAAGCTACAATTTCTGGCGAAGCTGAGAGAAGAAGACGCTGAGGTGACGACGCTAAGAAGCTACAATTTCTGGCGAAAGTGATCAGCTAGCTGAGCTGCGATTGGCAGACGAAGCAGCAAAAGCGGCATATTCTAGTGAAATCGATCTTCTAAGCAGAGCTGCAATTGGCCAAGTTTAAGAACAATATACTATTAATACATAATTAAAGTAATAAAGGTTTGTTACAAAATATTTTAAAAGAACATTAAGAACAATACAAACGTTGCAATGTTAGTGACATACAGTGAAAAAAAAAAAAAAAAAACAATATATATATATATATATATGTATGTATATATTAGGGGTGTTCTTATTTTCAAAAATTCGAATTTTACCAAGTGCCGGGCATTTTTTTTTTCCTTTTAGTCTAAAAAAAATCTCAAAAAAATTTGGGGCCGATCGGATAATGTTTAATGGGCGCGGAACTCAGATCACTTTTTTTGCAGTGGGGTATTTTTTTTTTATAAGCTTCAACAACTTGGAGCAATAATTGCTTTTCTTCCTCGTTGTTTGTGAGAACTCTGTTGTACTCCTGCATAAATTTGACTCCTCTTTCGGCCATATCATTTACCACAAGAAGATCACGGCAGTATCATAAACCTTCCTCAAATTCACATGTTTGCTTCCAGTTCGATGGATCCAGTTCAAAACATGTTTGCGGTAGCTTAGCTTTCTCAAAAAATTTTTTGTTTTTAATGACACAACGTCAGACAAGGAGTATTTTTGAAAGTTCACCAAATTAGAATAATGCCTGTTATTTTTCAGTTGAACATTTGGTTCCTTTAAGTTAAGATTGCTAACCATTCGGCTACCTACCTACTTTTGACGGCATCCCTTCAGCTAATGACGCCTTAAAACTATCCAATACTGCACTCATCTGGGATGACATCAAGGGTAATCTCATACAGCATTATGGTAACAAGAAAAGCGAAGCTATGCTTATTCGCGATTTACAAAACTTTCCCGATAGCTTGTCATTAGGTCAACTATTTTATAGTATTTTGAAAATAAGATCACAATTGACAGACATTTTACAAAACACGCTTGAATACCTTTTTAATTAATCTACGAGAACCCCTTAAAACTTTAATAAAATCAAAAAACCCACAAAATATCAAGGAAGCCTATGAACATTGCCGTGTCGAAAAGACCTTCAATTCGCAAAAACCAAATACTAGTCAGAATTTTCGAGCACAGGTAACACCATACTTACGCCCCCAAAACATAAGAAATCAACCAAACAACAACCCCTATTCTAACAATAGAAGCCAGTTATTTAGAAATAATTCAACCATTTCTCAGCCTTACATTAACAACCAGGCTAATAATAACTACCATAATGCAAATTCAACTGTAAATCCTTTCAATTCAACAGGCCCAACTAGGAACCAATTACACAATATCAATGAGCAACAATCTTCAACTGAACTTTGTAATATTAATGACGCAGGAAATTTTTTCGAAACTGCCTCTGATAACCAACAGGGTACTTAACAAACAAATCACACGGATCGACACTCCCTTTTATATGGATAAATTCCGTTACAACTCAACCCATAAAATTCTTAATAGATACAGGTTCCACAAATTCATTTGTAAGCCCAACCATAGTGAGCAATGTCGATCGCAAAACTCTTGATAACCCTATAACTGTACAGTCAGTGTTGAACCAACACGTCATAAAAGAAAAAACCACGATTCAATCACTTAAAGAGTTTAATGAACAAATGAAGGTAGTCTTACTTCTTTTCGATTTTCACCCACATTTCAAAGGTTTGCTTGGGATGGATGTCCTTAGTAAGTTAAAAGCCAATATTAATCTGGACAGTTTTTGTTTAGAAACTCCAAAATCATGTTTAAAAATTTGTTTACAAGACAACCCAGTAACCGAAGTACATATTATTCCAGCTTCTTCAAAATCTTTAATAACCCTTCCGGTCCGGATGAAGGACAGACAATGTATAATAAGCACTTAGAGATTTCAGAAGGACTATACAATTCAGTTAACGGATATTGCAAGATGGTAATCGTAAATAATTCACTCGAAGAACAGCCATTAGAAACCATACCCTATGATCAAAATCACTATATTGAAATATACAATATAAATTCGGACAATCAAAGTCTCCCACATGTCCACAAATACGTTACCAAATTAAAAACCGGTCACCTAAACTCCGAAGAAAAAATTGCATTAATACAACTCTGTAGCAAGTACACAGACCTTTTTTTATGACGACAACCAAAAACTAACATTTACCAGCGATATTAAACATTATATACGCACAACTGACGACACGCCAATCTTTGTTAAATCATATCGATACCCCTACGCCTTAAAGAAAGAAGTAAAAGAAGTAATTAAAAACAGTTATTCGCCTTGAAGCGCCCCTGTTTGGGTAGTTCCAAAAAAAGCAAACTCCCCTGAAACGCAGAAATGGAGATTAGTTCTAGATTATCGTAAACTTTACGAAAAAACAATTTCAGACCGTTATCCAATTCCAAATATAAATGAGATTTTAGACCAACTTGGTAAATCTAATTACTTCTCAACTCTTGATTTAGCTAGTGGATTTCACCAGATTGAAATGAACAAAGCAGATAGGAACAAACCAGCTTTTACAATTCATCCGTGTGCCTTTCGGGTTGAAGAATGCACCTGCAACGTTCCAAAGAGTAATGGACCATGTCCTTGGAGATCTAGTAGGTTCCATTTGTTTAGTATACCTAGACGACACTATAATTTTTTCACCATCTCTACAAAAACACCTGATAGATATACGGCAAGTATTTGATAGACTCAGATCCGCTAATCTTAAGCTACAAATCGCAAAATCTGACTTCCTTCGGAGAGAGGTTAATTTTCTAGGTCATATTGTAACTCAAGATGGGGTCAAACCTAACCCAAATAAGATAAAATCCATTCAGGAGTTCCCTATCCCAAAAAACAGGAGACAAATTAAATCATTTCTAGGTCTCCTTGGCTATTATAGAAAATTTATTAAAGACTTTGCCCGCATAACAAAGCCATTAACACAACAATTAAAAGGGAACAAAAGCAGTAACGATTGATGAAGAATACTGTAAAACTTTTGAATTCTGTAAAACATTACTTTGTAATAATCCAATATTGACCTACCAAAACTTTAAAGAACCCTTTATATTAACTACTGATGCAAGCAATTATGCCATCGGCGCTGTTTTATCCCAAAAATTATCTGGAAGCGACAAACCTATTTCTTACGCCAGTCGCACATTATCCGATGAAGAAACCCGTTATTCAGCTACAGAAAAAGAAATGCTTGCAGTCCATTGGGCAGTAAAACACTTCAGACCCTACTTATTCGGAAAAAAATTTATTTTAGTTTCAGACCACAAACCATTAACATGGAACACAGGACCATTTTCCACCAACGACAAAGTCGCCCGTTGGAAACTACAATTACTAGAATACGAATACGAATTTCAATACAAAAAAGGCTCTCAGAACGTAGTTGCAGATGCATTGAGTCGTATCCGACCCGAAGTAGATATTATTGTTAACAATATAGATGTCGAAAATTTTTCAAATAACAAAATAGCATCTTCTCTGTATAATCTTGCATCAAGCATAATAATTGTCGAAAAACCACTTAACGATTTTAATTTGCAGATTGTTTTAGCTGAAGGTTCTCCTGCTTCTTACCAGGTTTCTACTCCCTTTAAAAACAAATTAAGGAGAACAATCACAGAACCCAGACTTAACTCAGAAACTGTAGTAGACATTCTAAAAAATTTTTTAAAGATTAACAAGACATTAGCAATTTAAACATCAGACAATATTTTTCAAATAGTACTAGATGTGTTCTCTAAAAATTTTTCTCACAATAATTTACGATATCACTAATACGACCGATCAAGAAAAAATAGTCAATGATTATCACAATAATAACAATCACCGGGGTATTGATGAAACATTAATGCACCTTAAAAGAAAAGTCTACTTTCCACATATGAAAAGCAAAATAGCGCAAATAATAAAGGGTTGTGAAATTTGCCTCACACTTAAATACGATAGACAGCCGCAGAAACTACCTTTTGAAGTACCAGAAACTCCTTGCAAAACAATGTACATAGTCCATATAGACATATACACGATAAACCAAAACTATAATCTTACACTAATAGATAAGTTTTCAAAATTTGCGTGTGCCTACCCTATACCCAACAGGACCTGCATAAACGTCGTTACCGCCATGAAACATTTTTTCAGTCATTTTGGAATCCCTAAAAAAATAGTTTATGACCAAGGTGCGGAATTTTCTGGCAGTATATTTAAAGATTTCTGTAATCAATACGACATCCAATGTCATATAACTTCCTTCCAGCAGTCATCCAGCAACTCTCCAGTAGAACGATTGCATTCGACACTGACTGAAACCTATAGAATAATCACAAATTTAAAAAACAAAAATAAGCAGATTAACAAACACGAGGAAACTCTTTCGGAAACACTTCTCACGTACAATAACGCTATACATTCATCTACAAAATACACACCTTTTGAACTTTTTACTGGACGCACACCTATATTTGAACAAACAATTAAATCAAAATTATACCAAGAGGTAAAAGAGATTTTACATAAAAATACTAAAAGCAAACTTGATAAACTTAACTAAACTCGGAAATCCGCAGCCCCCTTATCAACTAATGAAAGCATATTTCGAAAAGAAAACCGTAGAAATAAGTTAACGCCAAGATTTTCTAAACTTAAAGTCTTACGAGATAATGGTAACACTCTTATCACCACACGCTTGCAAAAAATTCATAAATCTAAAATAAGGCGAACAACAAAATAATAATTAGTATAAAATTTATAATTTTATTAAAATTTTTGTAACATAAAATGCTACAAAAACAACTAGAAAAATTAAGTTTTCAGCATACCATTAGATCCTTTTATGTTGCGTTGGAATCACAAGTGGACAACGACGGTCCGATGAACAAGCCCAAGTCACAAGGAAAATCAGCGGCATCCACCCCGACACCCCATTCTAAACGCATTTGCTTCATTTTGGGGAGGGAGGAGTTACCAACCCAACACCCTGGTTACTAAATTGGGGAACGAGACCACGAAAGAAGACGTGGCATCGACTCTTTCCTGTTCCCAGAACGATTGATAATTTATATATGATGATCATACATACATAAAACATACATACATAAAACATGCATACATAAAACATACATTCATATGATACATAAAACATACATACATAAAACATACATACATTTTACATACATACACACATGCATTATTTCGATTGTAACAGACACACAAAAATAGACAAAACGTAGAGACCCAAAAACATTATTAATAAAAGTCACTCCTGTTTTAACATCTGAATCGAACAGACGTTTGAGTTACTCGGGGAAAAACCAAATACACACACATTTCACACACCCTGATTCAAACCATCTAGCTCTCGGTGGTAATTAGCGCGGGTGGGAGCAAAAAAATAGAACGAAATCAGAAACTAAACAGCGCAACAATAAATTTATTTTTGCGTTTGTTAAAGTTTTGATATTGATATAAGTAAATGTTAATAAATTTAATCAAACTTCGCGATGAGTATAGCGTTTATTAAAAATTGGTAAAGGCAATGTATTTAAATTGAATATTATAAATTAACTTCACGAAAGACCGAAAGACAGTAATTAAGCAAGAGCGCAAAAAAAAAACACGACCGACTTCGATGAGTGACAATAATCACCGATGTGATTATCCATCCAAATATGCTGTTGAATGCAATAGGGTGCACTTGACCATCGCATAACTTCTCTCCGGTGAGAACTAACCAAATGTAATCATTGCCCAGCAAAATGTCGATTGAAGCTTTAGTTCTGAAGTCAGGGTCAGCCATTCGGTATCCATTAAATACCGACAGTGATGAAGCATCAATAGTTTCACGTACCAATGGTGAAGTGATCTTTCCTAAAACGGGCGCATTAATATAGATGGAATGATTCGACACACAGGACATCATTTGAAAAGAGCAGAACTCTGAAACTCGATATGGCGAACACGCAAGCACCAAAGTTTTTATGCACCGTTTCAAAATGAAAGACAAGTCTGAGGTGCTATCCAGTAAAATACGGCACGTATTTCGCACGTGTACCAATGCGGTTGGTTGAGTACTTTTTCTTTGCCCAAAAGGGGCAAGTAACATTCATCATTGCTACTACTGATGCCGCTGGTGCTTCCTCTGAAGCCTGGCTTGAGTTGCCTTGCATCGTGATCGTGATTGCACGATCGCATCGTGAGTCCAAAAACTTGAGCAACTCTTCAATGGTAGGATTTTCAATATCCTGACTTTTGAGCAAGTACATGAGCCAACAGACACGGCCTGTTTGTCCCGAAGCGTCTAAAGCCCGAACAACATCACTGGCTTCGCACGTCAGAACGCGTAGCGATGCTGAGTTGTGCCCAACAGCCTTTGGCAAGGCGGTGAATGTATCAATTAGCAATTTCACCAAATAACGGCTTTTCATAGCGATCACTCAACGATTTCCATGCAACGTCGTAATTAGCATCTATGACATTCAAATGCTGGATGAGTATCGCTGCTTCTCCTATGACACATGACTTCAGGTGTTGAACGTCTGTATAGTCGTTATTGTTGTCTCTCCATGAATGGTACTCTCAAACAGGTCATTGAAAGCATGCCATTCCTTATGATCTCCACCAAATGGCTTGATGTGGATTTTGGGTAGCTCACAATCTCTTGTTGTCAGCGTTGCAACCGACTGTGAGCCTGACGAAGACGGTGATTGCTGTGGCAAGAGCAATCTCTCAACCAATAGTTGCTGCTGTTCCATTTGACGTTGCATCTACAGTTGTTGATGCTCCTTTTGACGTTGCATCTGCAGACAATGCAAAATCGGCTCGTAAAGCCTTTAGGCCAGCATTTGCCGTTTCAAATTTATCCTCATATACCTCGTAGTCCTCATTCGGATCCATATAACACTCTAGTTTCTTGTATTTGTCCAATTCAACACTAGACTTGACGAACTCCTTCCACGCATTGGACAAAGTTACCAATTTGGTGTCCTTTGTAAAGATGTCTGGATCCTGTGCTGGATCCTCTGCATATCTATATATACGGCTAATTGTTGACTTCAATCTTTCTTTGGCCTTTCAAATAAATATTTTATTTGTTAGCATTTTACCAATCGGCAGTACAACACCCTTTACCTTACCTTTGTTGTCAATCTCAAAGATATGCGCTTAAATTTAAGCAGATTTAAGAGGGCTTTTGTAAGACAGCTTAATACAAATAAAACCGATGTTTTGGTAAAACATCGATACATCGCCGAACATCGACATCAACAAAAACATCGGTAAACATCGAGAAATATCGCCAAGAGAACATCGAAGTTCGATGCTTCGATGTTTTTTACATCACTAGCATGTACCTAATGATGCTTCTAAGCCCAAAATATATTAGTACTATTCAATGATGATGTACGAAAAGTAGTGACCTTTCATATAACACATAACATATGTATGTTTCCTTAAACATGGAAAAAAAGTTATAGTAAGAATTAAGATTAATCTGTATACCAATAGAAATATCGACTGAGGTCAGTTTTTTCAAAGGCTTAAAAAAGATGCCGGTATACTTGCGATCAAATAACTCATCTCCTTTGTTACTCAGAAACTTTGTGGTCTTTTTCTTACATTGAAATAATCGACGGCCTGTTTCGTTACACTTATAACAATTGAACGTTTTCTTGTCTCTCATTATGTGCGATGGGTCACCACACTTAAAACATTTTTGTTCTCTGTTCAAGATTACACATCGTGTTCATCTCAAATGGCTTCACCGAATCAGATGCAGTAAAGAAATATACAAAACGAAACTTAAAACAAAAATAAGTCATAAAGATTCATATGACAATTATTGCTTAATACCAAACAAAACATGCATCCACACTCTTTGGAAAACACTTAAGATTATTACAACGACGCGGTATCAAGTAGCCAACGCAGAGCATTAAAAATATAAACAATTTTCAACCCCCGAAATCGTGGGGCATTAGAAAAGGTTAGACTTTAAGAGTTTTTAAAAAAAATCAGTTCATATTTTGAATACAACGAATGAAGACTGGGTTATTTTCCTTCTCTCCGGGAATCCCTATTGATTGTGGTCTTTCGACAAAAAGGAACTCTGCAGTTGTCCTCCACCAGTGGTAAGAGACTCAGAGGGTGAATCAGCTCCTTAAATTCTGAATTCTTTTGCAAGTGTAAATGCTTAGATCAGCTAAAGCTAGCAAAAATAAAATAACTCTTGTTTTCCCCCACCAGTGGTAAGATACAGAGTATAAAACAAAAAGCAAAATATTGCTTAATAAATAACCAGAGGGCCGGGGCTAACTTCGACCGCGTCAAAATTTAAATCCCCTTGCTACTATTTTGGTAACTCTTTCCTTACCCATAGTCATCAAAGTGTAAAATCGTTTTATCCAAAAAGTGGAATGTCTGCGAAAGAACCGCCTACAATCTTAGCATAGGAAATAGCAAAGTTTTGATCAAAGTCACTGATTTCCACCGATCCTTCCTATGGGAGCTATGTGATATAGTCACCCGATCTTTATCATTTCCTGCATAGTGATTAATAGATATATTAAAATAAGAAATGTTTAATTGGAAAGCAATCGCGTCCAAAGTAACGTAGTTATTGGCAAAAGTCACTGTTTTCGACCTATCGTTTCTAGTGGAGCTATATGATATAGCTGAGCCTGACAGTTGAGAGCAATCTCTCAACCAATAGTTGCTGTTGTTCGATTTGACATTGCATCTGCAAGTGTTGATTCTCCATTTGACGTTGCATCTGCAGTTGTTAATGCTCTAAAGTAATAAAACACTATTATTGGAAAAACATAGTCCGGAACCCGGCCATTACTGTTTGTGTCATGTTTCCCTGGCCTACACGGTGCGCCCTGTTGTGTTCGGTACATCTGTGAAGATGTGTTTACAATACCAGAAAATTGTTGGCGGAAATAGTTCAACCAATTTGTGCTGAATAAGAGCAAGAGTTGGCAGTTTGCAATGTATTGCGTTTAGCGTCTGTAAAAGTGAGTCAGAGATTGATACGCGTGAAAGAGGACGAATGTCATTACCGAGGGGACTCTGATTCTTCAATCATGATTTTATTTCGAAAACAATTTAAGGGCTTATCGTATACATCAATAGTGTAGGTCAGAGACTCTTCACTATGGCAGGTTGCCCTCTCGGACTCTGATTTTGAATTAGGTGTTTCGAAACCGTTATGGTGCTGACGTGAAAAGGCGTCCGCTAAAAAATTTTCATTCCCTGGTTTGTAAACCATCTTTGTTTAAGTCTCTTACCCCATAATGGTAGTTTCTCATATTTTTTAGTGGCCGCACTATGGCAAAAAGTTTTCTTTCGTTATTACACAATTCACGGGATATCAAGGTAATTGTTCTGCCTTTTTGTGAAAGGACAGCGCCTGGGAAATCATCAGATGCGTCTGTGGTAAGATGAATGGTTATCGATAATCTGGGTAAGCAAAAAAAACTTCATCCGATAGTAAAATATTTTTTTAGTTTCGAGAATTCCCGGAGTTGTTATGAAGTAAACTGGATTTTTATTTTTCGAGACATGTTTTTACCAATATTTTGCTAATAGTTGTCACTTATGTTATATGGCAGAGCCTCGTCAGGATCTGCGAACGCTCCTACTCTTTCGTCCATCATCTTGATGAAAGACTTAAGTACAGCAGCCGGGACGTCTGTAAAGTCGATATAAATGAAATTTACTTGTGGGCAACGCGTAAAATTAATGGCTTCAGATCCATTTTTTGTAACTATTTGGTTGTTTAATAGATTGATAGTTGCTCCGACCTTTCTTACAAGGTCAAACCCAATTATGCCGTCAAAATCTTCTGCGATATTTATCAAAAAGACCGAAAATATGTTATGGACATTTTTCTCTTACCTTTGAGGTCCCATGTATGGATCTGACATTAAATGGTTTTTCCGCTTGGGTAATGAGATTTAATACGGCCACTGGTCGAATATAATTTTGAAAAGCCCCCGTATTGAGAAGAAGTTTAATTGTTTTTCCACCTACTGTTCTTGTGATGAACGGTAGAAGGGGATGTTCCCTAAAAAAAATTACAAGATTCCTCACCATCTGACAAATCATCACTAGCTGCCAGGACGCTCGCCTCTGCTTTCGTATAATAGGCTTGAGACGTGAAATGAACCTATTTATTTTTTTTTCGACCCGTATCCAGATTTTGTGGACTTGTTTCCCGAATATCTGGTTGGTTGCCTATACTTTAAAGAGGAGTTAACCTCCATGGGTCCTGGTGTTAAGAACGCCTGAGCCCCGGGATTTTGTGGTGGCTTCCCTTTATTATTTCTTTTTGCCCCTTGGCTGTTTTCCGACCCCTTATTCTGATTAGCATTGTTTCGAAAATTTTGGTTCTTTTGTTCAAAGGGGCCCTGAGCTTTTTCCTCGGTACCCCGCGCAAAGCTTGCAGCGAAAGTCATGGCTTACTTCAGCTTCGTGCGCTAATGGTAGCGCAGTGGGTAAATCTTTGGGTTTTGCTGGTAGTACTACTGCCTTGAGGGATTTCTTAAGCCCCGACACAAAGGAGTGTAGCGCATCGGACCTAAGCTGCTCGTTAAGCACGTTCGCTGACGCTGCCTCATGTGTCATTATCGTTTTATTAGTGAGGAGGGTCAATGTTTTCTCCACCTCGTCATAATACTGAGACAGCGATTTTTCCCCCTGTCGTAAGGTTCCCAATTTTTGCTGAATAACGCGAATGGGCGTTTTGTCCGCGTAGGTGAAGTCTAGTCGAGCTATGATCGCATCGACATTTTTTACAGTGTTGTACGATGCTAGAGCGGAACTAACGGCACCTTTTACCTTATTCTTGATTATGCCTACTGCTTGGTAGTGGGCGGAACTGCCCCTATAAGGTCGAAATCGCTCATATGCGAAAGAAGCTGCGGACCGCAATGAAATATACTCGTTTTGATTGCCATCGAAATCTCGCAAGGATCTAACAATATCATAACATTTTATGGGTTTTTTTCACTTGCTCGCTTTTGCCTCTTATAACCTTTAACATTATTCTGATTATTGGTGTGCGTATCTTTCACTTGCTCACTGTTGCCTTCAATAACCTTTAGTAATTCTTTGTCACTACTATCACTATTTTTCCGGTTATTTCTCCACATGAACAGACGGGAACAAATATTTCGTTTAATAGTGTTAATTGTTTTTGATTCAATTAAAACAGAGAATGTCAACTTCAACGTTTTAGTTTAATAACCGCCTCTAATGCCAAGCTATTTATTGAGTATTTGCACAATCCAAGATTAATTTATTTAGACAACAAAAATCTCACTTACATTTTCATTTTTCTGTTTATAAATTTCTCTGCCCTCTTATTGCTGGATTGTGGCCAACGGTATTCTGGTGGAGTTTTCTTTCCGTTTGTTGTTGCTGCTTCTCGTCTTCAATTTTTTTCTTCGCCGCTGCCCTCACCAGTTCAGTGACGTCACTATGTTGTTGTTTTTTGGTTTTTTTATTTTTTCTTTATTTTTGTAGGGATAATTTGTTCACTACAATGTTTAAACTTTTTTGGGTTTTTTGTTTTTTATTTCAATTCAATTTTTACATAGAATTGTTTTTAATCTTTTAGGCACTTTTAGTTTCCGTTTAGTTTGTTATTTAGAATTATTTTTAAACTCTTGGGTTTTTCGTTTTTTATTTCAATTTTATTTTTTACTTAGAATTGTTTTCAAACTTTTGGGCACTTTTAGTTTACGTTGGGCGCCAGTAATATAAATGTTTATTTATATTTGATTTATTACAAGCCACAGTTTTGTGCGCTTGGAGTCGGAATTATAACTAACCGAACATTATTAAATAAACTACCCAAGAACGCTAAGCATTGGCCATCGGAATGCTGACACTGCGTCTCGTGCCGCTAGCAGCGGTCAACGTCTTGCGGGCCGGCTCATATTACTGCCAAATGCAGTATTAGCTATATTCCTTTGTCCATGTTAACTCCTCCCTCGCTTAAGTGTAGGCCGTACCCGGACTTCTGTAGGTCAAGAGACTTTTGAAGAGTTGTTACTAAGTTGCGTCTCTGGAGTCTGCGAATGTCCAGATAAATTGCGAACCAAATTGCTACTATTCCAATAGTGACACTGCTGCTCAATACAGGGTTATATGCCGGAGATTTTTTATGCTCAGGATTAAGTGTTCCCGGTACCTCGCAATGTTGATTTGTGACTCGGCTGACACCATTGGCTTCTTTCTGAGCACATCATACTTGTTGACAAGCATTGTTTGGTTGATGGTAATCTTGTCGGTGAATGTCACCAGGTAGATGCCGTTCACCCTTTTTTCGTTACTGATTTCGTCTTTGATGTCCATGGTGGCGTCGTTGATAATAACCATTCCCTCGTTCCAGATATTTGATTAAAAAGTACAAAATGGCAGTGCCTAAAAAATTTAAGCTTCTAGCGCCTCTATGATGAACCGTCATCGTTTCTATTAGCTTGTCGATTTTTCTATTATCTGTCAAAATAATTCTTTTAATATGATCTTCCTTAAAGAATTTAATAGTTTTCCTGCTCTCGTCCGCGTATGTCCTGTACGAGGTAATGTTTGTCGTATGTCGGAGGTAGCTGTACTCTTTCCAAACTATCAGGTCTCCGTCCAGTATCTGTATGAAGTCTGATTTGGTATAGTCCGTAATTTTCATGGTCGTTGTCACGTGTGTCCTCAGTATTATCAGTATCAGTATAAAGTCCGTTCTGTAATTTCAGATATTATAAAATATTCTTATTACTCTAGTAGTTGTAGAAGTGTGCAAACCTAATTTTAGAAAAACAGTTTTTAGAGGTTTTATTTTAAATTGTTCTTATGGACCTCCCTCGCCTTTATAAGAACCTTAGTTCCTAGGTCAGCCTCTACAATTCCTTCCTTGTACAAAGGAGTAAGTTTGTTACCAAGGCGTTTGTTTGACTTTACCAAGACTTTGTCACCCCGTTGGTACTTTTTGTCTAATCTAGTTCTGTTTTCCTGTTCCATTTGTTTGTTCTTAGCGGCTTAGCTTAGCGTTTATGAATTTGCAATCTCTCTTCTACCGTAGTTTCATGAACTGCTTCGATTGGTTTTTGTTCAAGACTGAATGGATTGCCCTGTTATACTTTACTGTTGCTAGTAGTATAACATCGATAGTGTCGCTTGCCTGAGCTGTTATTTGTGCATTTGTATTTCAAACTCGTTTAATAGAATGGACCCTTTTGCTTCAGAGTTTATCGACTTTTCATTATCGCAATATATTGTCTTAACATTAGCAAAGTAATTGACTAATTGTAGAATGGCCGACCTTACGTCACTATGGCTCTCGATGCTTTAGGTTGGACTATCGCAAATTTAGAAAATGTATCTATGCAAGTCAGAAAGAAACTTTTATCTGTGGAAAAAACGTCGATGTGTAAGAATGTTTTCCTGGGCTGCACGGAGCGCCCTATTATGTTTGGTCAATACAATTTCTTTTTGTTCCGTCTTATCTGGTACATCTGTAATGATGTGTTTGCAGTACCAGAATTTTGTTGCCGTATACAGTTCATCCAATTTGTGCTCAATGAGAGCAAGAGTTGGCAGTTCGCAATGTATTGCGTTTACCACTTCAGCATTTATTACATCTTGCAGTGTCTGTAATAGTGAATCATGGTTTGCTGTGCGTATTATGTGCCTGGACTTACTTTGGAAGAGAACGAATGTCCTTACCGAAGGGAACTCTGCTTCTTCAATCACGATCTGGTTTCGAAAACAATTTAAGGGCTTATCGGATACATAATAGTGTAGGACAGAGACTCTTCACTATGGCAGGTTGCCCTATCGGATTCTGAGTGTGGTGCTTCGAGAGCTTTAATGTTCTGACGCGAAAGGGCTTCTGCTACGAAATTTTCCTTTCCTGGTTTATAAATTTTTTTGCGCCATGTCCTTCAATATATGCTTTCCAGAGTATTAGTTTCGCGTTCGAATTTTTGTCTGGTACGGCGAAGGTTAATGGCTGATGGTCGGTAAATATATTTAGGTCTCTTACTCCGTAATGGTAGTTTCTCAAGTTTTTTAGTGACCACACTATGGCAAGAAGCTCTCTTTCGTTAGTCGCAAAATTTCTTTCGTTTTTACGTAATTTACGGGATATCATGGTAATTGGTCTGCTTTTTTGTGAAAGGACAGCTCCTAGCCCATCACCAGATGCGTCTGTGGTAAGATCGAATGGTTATCGATAATCTGGGTAGGCTAAAAAAACTTCTTCTGCAGCTAAAATATAAAAAAAACTTCTTCTGCAGCTAAAATATCTTTTAGCTTGGAGAATGTCTGCAATTGTTCTGAAGTAAACTCGATTTTTATTTTCCGAGACATGTTTTTGCTAACTTTTCCATTATCGCCCTTTAAAATATCTGTAAGGGGACCTGCGATTTTAGCGAAGTCTTTTATGAAGCAGCGATAATAGCTGGCAAGGCCAAGAAATGATCTAAGATCAAAAAGGGTACTTGGCATTGGAAAATTTTTGATTGCCTGAACTTTTTCGGGTGAGGTTGTGATACCATCCCTAGATACGATAAATCCTAGATACTCCACACTTTTTTTAAAAAATTTGGATTTTTCCTGTGATACTCGCATCCCCGCGTCCTGAAGGCTTTTAAGGACCCATTCAATGTCCCTAACATGGTCTTCTTTTGTCTCGGAAAAAATAATAACATCGTCTATACAGACGTAGCATGTTGTACTTATCTTTTCCCTAAGGACGTCATCGATGGCCCTCTGGAAAATACTGGGTGCATTTTTGATACCGAAGGGAAGTCAGCAGAATTCATACTTCCCATTTTTGACAGAAAAAACAGTTTTCTCCCTATCTTTTTCTGCTAGTGTTATTTGGTGAAATCCCGACTTAAGGTCCAATGTTGTAAATTGGATTACTGTAGCGAGATTCTGAGGGTCGAATTATGCCGTGGGCTAGAAGTTGTTTAACTTCTGCGTTGACAAAGTCCGTAACGCCCATTGGGAGTGGGTATAGTCTGGAGTATACCGGTTCCCCATTTGTTCGAATAGTTGCTACAGTATTTATATTATATGGCAGAGCCTCGTCAGGGTCTGCAAACGCTCCCACTTTTTCGTCCATCATCTTGTTGAAAGACTTAAGTACAGCAGCCGGGACGTCTGTAAAGTCGATATAAATGAAATTTACTTGTGGGCAACGTGTAAAATTAATGTCTTCAGATCCATTTTTTGTAACTATTTGGTTGTTTAACAGATTGATAGTTGCTCCGATCTTTTTTAATAGGTCGAAACCAATTATGCCGTCGAAATCTTCTGGGATATTTATCAAGAAGAAATGTGCTTTAAGGCCGAAAAGATGTATTGGACATTTTTCCGTTACCTTTGAGGTCCCATGTATGGATCTGACATTAAATGGTTTTTCCGCGTGGGTGATAAATTTTAGTACCGCCATTGGACGAATATAATTTTTAGAGGCCCCGTATCGAGAAGGAGTTTAATTGTTTTTCCTCCTACTGTTCCTGTGATGAACGGTAGAAGGGAGTGTTCCCCAAAAAATTACAAGATTCCTCACCATCTGACAAATCATCACTAGCTGCCAGGACGCTCGCCTCTGCTTTCGTATAATAGGCTTGAGACGTGAAATGAACCTATTTATTTTTTTTTCGACCCGTATCCAGATTTTGTGGACTTGTTTCCCGAATATCTGGTTGGTTGCCTATACTTTAAAGAGGAGTTAACCTCCATGGGTCCTGGTGTTAAGAACGCCTGAGCCCCGGGATTTTGTGGTGGCTTCCCTTTATTATTTCTTTTTGCCCCTTGGCTGTTTTCCGACCCCTTATTCTGATTAGCATTGTTTCGAAAATTTTGGTTCTTTTGTTCAAAGGGGCCCTGAGCTTTTTCCTCGGTACCCCGCGCAAAGCTTGCAGCGAAAGTCATGGCTTACTTCAGCTTCGTGCGCTAATGGTAGCGCAGTGGGTAAATCTTTGGGTTTTGCTGGTAGTACTACTGCCTTGAGGGATTTCTTAAGCCCCGACACAAAGGAGTGTAGCGCATCGGACCTAAGCTGCTCGTTAAGCACGTTCGCTGACGCTGCCTCATGTGTCATTATCGTTTTATTAGTGAGGAGGGTCAATGTTTTCTCCACCTCGTCATAATACTGAGACAGCGATTTTTCCCCCTGTCGTAAGGTTCCCAATTTTTGCTGAATAACGCGAATGGGCGTTTTGTCCGCGTAGGTGAAGTCTAGTCGAGCTATGATCGCATCGACATTTTTTACAGTGTTGTACGATGCTAGAGCGGAACTAACGGCACCTTTTACCTTATTCTTGATTATGCCTACTGCTTGGTAGTGGGCGGAACTGCCCCTATAAGGTCGAAATCGCTCATATGCGAAAGAAGCTGCGGACCGCAATGAAATATACTCGTTTTGATTGCCATCGAAATCTGGCAAGGATCTAACAATATCATAACATTTTATGGGTTTTTTTCACTTGCTCGCTTTTGCCTCTTATAACCTTTAACATTATTCTGATTATTGGTGTGCGTATCTTTCACTTGCTCACTGTTGCCTTCAATAACCTTTAGTAATTCTTTGTCACTACTATCACTATTTTTCCGGTTATTTCTCCACATGAACAGACGGGAACAAATATTTCGTTTAATAGTGTTAATTGTTTTTGATTCAATTAAAACAGAGAATGTCAACTTCAACGTTTTAGTTTAATAACCGCCTCTAATGCCAAGCTATTTATTGAGTATTTGCACAATCCAAGATTAATTTATTTAGACAACAAAAATCTCACTTACATTTTCATTTTTCTGTTTATAAATTTCTCTGCCCTCTTATTGCTGGATTGTGGCCAACGGTATTCTGGTGGAGTTTTCTTTCCGTTTGTTGTTGCTGCTTCTCGTCTTCAATTTTTTTCTTCGCCGCTGCCCTCACCAGTTCAGTGACGTCACTATGTTGTTGTTTTTTGGTTTTTTTATTTTTTCTTTATTTTTGTAGGGATAATTTGTTCACTACAATGTTTAAACTTTTTTGGGTTTTTTTGTTTTTTATTTCAATTCAATTTTTACATAGAATTGTTTTTAATCTTTTAGGCACTTTTAGTTTCCGTTTAGTTTGTTATTTAGAATTATTTTTAAACTCTTGGGTTTTTCGTTTTTTATTTCAATTTTATTTTTTACTTAGAATTGTTTTCAAACTTTTGGGCACTTTTAGTTTACGTTGGGCGCCAGTAATATAAATGTTTATTTATATTTGATTTATTACAAGCCACAGTTTTGTGCGCTTGGAGTCGGAATTATAACTAACCGAACATTATTAAATAAACTACCCAAGAACGCTAAGCATTGGCCATCGGAATGCTGACACTGCGTCTCGTGCCGCTAGCAGCGGTCAACGTCTTGCGGGCCGGCTCATATTACTGCCAAATGCAGTATTAGCTATATTCCTTTGTCCATGTTAACTCCTCCCTCGCTTAAGTGTAGGCCGTACCCGGACTTCTGTAGGTCAAGAGACTTTTGAAGA
The DNA here is from genome assembly GCA_018152135.1 of Drosophila paulistorum. NCBI lineage: Eukaryota > Metazoa > Arthropoda > Insecta > Diptera > Drosophilidae > Drosophila > Drosophila paulistorum. The sequence continues at coordinate 2,867,173 of JAECXG010000035.1, read as the reverse complement.
GTTGTTACTAAGTTGCGTCTCTGGAGTCTGCGAATGTCCAGATAAATTGCGAACCAAATTGCTACTATTCCAATAGTGACACTGCTGCTCAATACAGGGTTATATGCCGGAGATTTTTTATGCTCAGGCTTAAGTGTTCCCGGTACCTCGCAATGTTGATTTGTGACTCGGCTGATTATAAAATATTCTTATTACTCTAGTAGTTGTAGAAGTGTGCAAACCTAATTTTAGAAAAACAGTTTTTAGAGGTTTTATTTTAAATTGTTCTTATGGACCTCCCTCGCCTTTATAAGAACCTTAGTTCCTAGGTCAGCCTCTACAATTCCTTCCTTGTACAAAGGAGTAAGTTTGTTACCAAGGCGTTTGTTTGACTTTACCAAGACTTTGTCACCCCGTTGGTACTTTTTGTCTAATCTAGTTCTGTTTTCCTGTTCCATTTGTTTGTTCTTAGCGGCTTAGCTTAGCGTTTATGAATTTGCAATCTCTCTTCTACCGTAGTTTCATGAACTGCTTCGATTGGTTTTTGTTCAAGACTGAATGGATTGCCCTGTTATACTTTACTGTTGCTAGTAGTATAACATCGATAGTGTCGCTTGCCTGAGCTGTTATTTGTGCATTTGTATTTCAAACTCGTTTAATAGAATGGACCCTTTTGCTTCAGAGTTTATCGACTTTTCATTATCGCAATATATTGTCTTAACATTAGCAAAGTAATTGACTAATTGTAGAATGGCCGACCTTACGTCACTATGGCTCTCGATGCTTTAGGTTGGACTATCGCAAATTTAGAAAATGTATCTATGCAAGTCAGAAAGAAACTTTTATCTGTGGAAAAAACGTCGATGTGTAAGAATGTTTTCCTGGGCTGCACGGAGCGCCCTATTATGTTTGGTCAATACAATTTCTTTTTGTTCCGTCTTATCTGGTACATCTGTAATGATGTGTTTGCAGTACCAGAATTTTGTTGCCGTATACAGTTCATCCAATTTGTGCTCAATGAGAGCAAGAGTTGGCAGTTCGCAATGTATTGCGTTTACCACTTCAGCATTTATTACATCTTGCAGTGTCTGTAATAGTGAATCATGGTTTGCTGTGCGTATTATGTGCCTGGACTTACTTTGGAAGAGAACGAATGTCCTTACCGAAGGGAACTCTGCTTCTTCAATCACGATCTGGTTTCGAAAACAATTTAAGGGCTTATCGGATACATAATAGTGTAGGACATAGACTCTTCACTATGGCAGGTTGCCCTATCGGATTCTGAGTGTGGTGCTTCGAGAGCTTTAATGTTCTGACGCGAAAGGGCTTCTGCTACGAAATTTTCCTTTCCTGGTTTATAAATTTTTTTGCGCCATGTCCTTCAATATATGCTTTCCAGAGTATTAGTTTCGCGTTCGAATTTTTGTCTGGTACGGCGAAGGTTAATGGCTGATGGTCGGTAAATATATTTAGGTCTCTTACTCCGTAATGGTAGTTTCTCAAGTTTTTTAGTGACCACACTATGGCAAGAAGCTCTCTTTCGTTAGTCGCAAAATTTCTTTCGTTTTTACGTAATTTACGGGATATCATGGTAATTGGTCTGCTTTTTTGTGAAAGGACAGCTCCTAGCCCATCACCAGATGCGTCTGTGGTAAGATCGAATGGTTATCGATAATCTGGGTAGGCTAAAAAAACTTCTTCTGCAGCTAAAATATAAAAAAAACTTCTTCTGCAGCTAAAATATCTTTTAGCTTGGAGAATGTCTGCAATTGTTCTGAAGTAAACTCGATTTTTATTTTCCGAGACATGTTTTTGCTAACTTTTCCATTATCGCCCTTTAAAATATCTGTAAGGGGACCTGCGATTTTAGCGAAGTCTTTTATGAAGCAGCGATAATAGCTGGCAAGGCCAAGAAATGATCTAAGATCAAAAAGGGTACTTGGCATTGGAAAATTTTTGATTGCCTGAACTTTTTCGGGTGAGGTTGTGATACCATCCCTAGATACGATAAATCCTAGATACTCCACACTTTTTTTAAAAAATTTGGATTTTTCCTGTGATACTCGCATCCCCGCGTCCTGAAGGCTTTTAAGGACCCATTCAATGTCCCTAACATGGTCTTCTTTTGTCTCGGAAAAATAATAACATCGTCTATACAGACGTAGCATGTTGTACTTATCTTTTCCCTAAGGACGTCATCGATGGCCCTCTGGAAAATACTGGGTGCATTTTTGATACCGAAGGGAAGTCAGCAGAATTCATACTTCCCATTTTTGACAGAAAAAACAGTTTTCTCCCTATCTTTTTCTGCTAGTGTTATTTGGTGAAATCCCGACTTAAGGTCCAATGTTGTAAATTGGATTACTGTAGCGAGATTCTGAGGGTCGAATTATGCCGTGGGCTAGAAGTTGTTTAACTTCTGCGTTGACAAAGTCCGTAACGCCCATTGGGAGTGGGTATAGTCTGGAGTATACCGGTTCCCCATTTGTTCGAATAGTTGCTACAGTATTTATATTATATGGCAGAGCCTCGTCAGGGTCTGCAAACGCTCCCACTTTTTCGTCCATCATCTTGTTGAAAGACTTAAGTACAGCAGCCGGGACGTCTGTAAAGTCGATATAAATGAAATTTACTTGTGGGCAACGTGTAAAATTAATGTCTTCAGATCCATTTTTTGTAACTATTTGGTTGTTTAACAGATTGATAGTTGCTCCGATCTTTTTTAATAGGTCGAAACCAATTATGCCGTCGAAATCTTCTGGGATATTTATCAAGAAGAAATGTGCTTTAAGGCCGAAAAGATGTATTGGACATTTTTCCGTTACCTTTGAGGTCCCATGTATGGATCTGACACTAAATGGTTTTTCCGCGTGGGTGATAAATTTTAGTACCGCCATTGGACGAATGTAATTTTTAGAGGCCCCGTATCGAGAAGGAGTTTAATTGTTTTTCCTCCTACTGTTCCTGTGATGAACGGTAGAAGGGAGTGTTCCCCAAAAAATTACAAGATTCTTCACTATCTAACAGGTCATCACTAGCTGCCAGAACGCTCGCCTCTGTTTTGTCTCATAGGCTTCTTCCCCAGTGTTGATTCTTTTTCGACCCGAATTTAGATTTTGTGAACTTGTTTCCCGAATATTTGGTTGGTTGCCTATACTTTGAAGAGGAGTCAACCTCCATGGGTTCTGGTGTTGAGAACGCCTGAGCCTCAGGATTTTGTGGTGGCTTCCCTTTATTATTTCTTTTTGCCCCTTGGCTGTTTTCCGAGCCTTTATTCTGATTAGCATTGTTTCGAAAATTTTGGTTCTTTTGTTCAAAGGGGCCCTGAGCTTTTTCCTCGGTACCCCGCACAAAGCTTGCAGCGAAAGTCATGGCTTACTTCAGCTTCGTGCGCTAATGGTAGCGCAGTGGGTAAATCTTTGGGTTTTGCTGGTAGTACTACTGCCTTGAGGGATTTCTTAAGCCCCGACACAAAGGAGTGTAGCGCATCGGACCTAAGCTGCTCGTTAAGCACGTTCGCTGACGCTGCCTCATGTGTCATTATCGTTTTATTAGTGAGGAGGGTCAATGTTTTCTCCACCTCGTCATAATACTGAGACAGCGATTTTTCCCCCTGTCGTAAGGTTCCCAATTTTTGCTGAATAACGCGAATGGGCGTTTTGTCCGCGTAGGTGAAGTCTAGTCGAGCTATGATCGCATCGACATTTTTTACAGTGTTGTACGATGCTAGAGCGGAACTAACGGCACCTTTTACCTTATTCCTGATTATGCCTACTGCTTGGTAGTGGGCGGAACTGCCCCTATAAGGTCGAAATCGCTCATATGCGAAAGAAGCTGCGGACCGCAATGAAATATACTCGTTTTGATTGCCATCGAAATCTGGCAAGGATCTAATTATATCTAATGATTCCTTACACTCTCTTCGTGGGATGATTTGGGTATTCCCATATACCTCAACCTCCGGTGCTATTGCTTTTAAATTTTTTAATTGTGTCCTTAAAGACTCTATTTCTTGGTTCAACTGTTGTGTGATAGTAGACTGCATCTGTGCAGCTTGGTGGTCAAGTGCAGTCTGCACTGCCACTTGCACTATTTTCATCACCTCCTCTGTTGTTGGCATTTTATGTGTTTCTTTCACTTGCTCGCTTTTGCCTCTTATAACCTTTAACAACTCCTCATCACTACTATCACTATTTTTCTGATTATTGGTGTGCGTATCTTTCACTTGCTCACTGTTGCCTTCAATAACCTTTAGTAATTCTTCGTCACTACTATCACTATTTTTTTGATTATCTCTCCACATGAACAGACGGGAACAGGTTTTGTTTAATAGTTTGAATTGTTTTTGTAATGGTTGGTTCAAAATTTAGTTTTGAAATCAATTAAAAAAGAGATCGTCCAAGTTAACGTTCTATTTAACTAACAGCCTCTAATGCCAAGCTATTCATTGAGTTTTCGACAACCCAAGATTAATTTATTTCGACAACAAAAATCTCACAACACATTTTCATTTTTCTGCTGATGGTTTTTCTATACCCTGTTGTTGCTGAATTGTGGCAGGAGGTATTTTGTGGGTTTTTTCCTTCTTGGTTGTGGCTGCTTCTCGTCTAACAAATAATTTCTTAGCCGCTGCCGTCACCAGTCCAGTGACGTGACCTTGTTGTTATTTTTTGTAGTAATTATTATTACCATTATTTTTTTCACTTAGAATTGTTTTTTTAAAAACGGTGGACGCTTTTTGGTTAGGTTAAGCGCCAATTATAAGAAAGTGTTTTAATATTTTATTTTTATTTATTTATTAAAGGGTATTTTGGTTTCTACATAAACAGAATTCGGCTTATTTTTGAGTTTAGTTTTTAAATTTTTGGCGTGCTTTGCGTCGTCAATGGTGCAGAGACCGGAAACGAAAGAAAGACAATTGACAGCTCACCAAGGTAGCCAAACCCAACGACACCAACCAACCGAGTGGCATCACTCCTGAGTTGACCCTTGGACTGACACCTTACGAAACACATCGATACCTATCGCCAAGCAAGTGTGAATGTAGGCGCCAAATCCAGGAGTCATAAGCATTGGCCGGCTCATGTTACCCAGCGATCGTGGCCACTTTAAATATTCAACTCTTGTCCATGTTAACTTAAATTTCCTAACTATTTCGGTGATAAGTGAACGAACAAAAATGTGTGAGTAATTTTATAAGTACAAATTTGATATAAAATTAAATTTTACGTTAGGCTTTCATTTTAATATTAAATAGTTTAAAAACACAACTAACTCTTCGGTAACAGCAAGCGGTTATATTTTGACAAAATTGTAGGGTCCAATCCAGTCAGCAGGCCTGATGATGGGTGGAGCGCTAGAGGCTGTTAAAAGTATTAACAATATAACTTGCATCCCGCCACCAACGAGAATTACCTTTAGAACCTACCTATAGGTAATAGAAATTTTATTAGCTTATAATTTTTAACAGATGTTTAATTATAGCCGGAACGAGGGAAAGGAGGCCTGGAATTGTGTAGTGTCCACGACGTTTCAGGAGTATGACTTCACTCCATGTGCATTGCTTGCACAAGCGTTATTCTCGCTTTTTCCCTCCTCTTATTCGCACAACTGCATTTAAGATCCGACAATTCTAGACTCTCCGCACTACATATATATTCACATTCAATTTCTGGTCATTTATGTTGTATGAGCTTTTCCATAGAAGTAGTTTGTGTAAGCTCGGTTTGAATAAAGCTCAAAGTCAATTTGCCGTAGAAATACTGTAAGTCAAAAAAATATGTTTAACTAGCAGATTTATAAAATTTAATGTTTGAAACTTGTGCTCTAAAAAACTACATCCTGGGATACTACTACGGTACTTTTGACGGGATTGTAAAGGCGATAAGCTTTGACAGTTTCGGAATAATCCACCATAATATGTTGCTAATCTTGAGCTGAAAACTTGTTCTTATGAATTTTATCCAATACAATAGCATTCATACCAAATATTTTGAGTGAGTAGGGATATCCGAAAGAGAAAGAAAATAACCCAATCTTCATTCGTTGAATTCAAAATATGAACTGATTTTATTTACAAAAGTACGGAGTTTATATAGGATTATCTATGGCTCTAGAAGGTAACAATTGTTCTTAGAAGATCTTATTTTAGACTCACAGCCACTTGACATCCTACCGTTGTGATCTTTTGAGTCAGTTTAGAATTACAAGTGTTTTTCCCACACCGTGTGTGGCTGATTGTAATTCTAGTCATATGCTAGGTTAGTTGTTTGGTACAAAGGTACAGTTGTATTGTATTTTCTTTAGTGCATCTGATTTGGTGAAGCCAGTATAGATGAACACGATGTTTATTCTTAAACATTGATGGATACTCTTGGGTTTTCCCAGACCAAACCCCGTATGGATTATTGTCAGTGGGGGAACAGTGTGTTGTCTTTTTACTCCATGACACAACATTCACTTCGAGCCCTCCAGTGAAATTACTCATCGCTGAATTCAACGAAAGTCCAAGCTGGATAATTTCTAAAAGCCCTGCAAAAACAAGGCGGAGCCACACAAACATCACCAAAGGCAAATGGCCACAACAGAGTCCTCGCAGCGTCAAACACCTGCCATTCTCCCAAACGACCAAGAGAGTATTCCCTAGCCTATTCCTAAAGCCCACTGCACCCTAAGGATCGACTAGACAGGCATCATAACCAAAATGGGTAGCAGAAAGTCACTAACAAAAGAAGCAACAGGACGGCGGCTCAAAAGCTAAAGCTGCCAAAACAGTGGCCGGACGCTATTTGGATAGCAAACAAAGGCAACCTAATATACAGTCACATGCAGTAAGAACGAGTCCTATTCAGGCTACCAGAGACCAACAGTAAGAGTCCCTACGGAAGTTACTGACATCATGCAAGCTGGAACAATGAAAGTTAGCTGGAACGTTTGCCTCAAACGCATAGATAAAGCTCCGAGAAGGTGCCTGAAATACCTACAATATGGCCACATCGCGCCCAAATAGACCGAAGGGGCCTACGTCTGAGATGATACTAATCTTTTCACTCGTTGCAGAGGTCGGACGTCTTTTTTTGCGCTTATCAAATTTTATTTGTTGCTCGTGATTCAAAACTTTTTTTTAACTTTTAAACTCATTCTCGGTTTAATTAAAATTTTAACATTCGAATTGAATTTCCTTCCGTGATTTCTTTCAGTCGTTTTTGGGCTTTTTGTTTCAATATACATAAATTAAACTTACAACAATTACTTGCATTAGCGGTGTTGTTGTTTAGCTTATCTCAGTGATACGTGTTTTTGTTTTTGTGCATTTTGTAATTTTTATTCTTTAGTTGTGAAGGCTTACTCTGCACATTAACCCTTGTGTCAGAACTGGTCAGTATATTTCTTATACACATATTTGGTTACCTTTAAAATTTTTTATTTTATTTCTTATTCCTTTGTTTTTCTAAATTAAATTAAATTATTTTATAAAATGGTTGTCTGCTCAAAAAGTAATTGCATAGTTGCCACTAATACTGTTGACTCCCATGATTATATTCTTTGTTGGCTGTGTAACAATGCGGTTCACGTTCAGTGTGCAGGTTACACAGGCAGAATCAAGGAGTCTATTGCTAAAGGTGGTGGCTTAAAATATGGATGTCATGTTTGCCGGGAGGTCGAGAATGAGATGTGCTCATTCAAGACGCGCACTAGAGATAGTTTTGACACTTTAAAGGGCAGGTTTTAACAAACTCCAAGCGGAGTTTACTGCGGTGGAGACTCAGTTTAGAAGTCTATCGCTTATGAATGAGTCTCCGAAACGTAAAAGAACCAGTCTGTAGGGTCTTTCTGTATCTGTAGATCCGCCAGCGTCTCTTATCGTCCCCGACCGGTCTCATGCACCGTCCACTTCTAATGTATAGCAATTGAAATCGTATAAGAGCCCAGTGGTGATTAGTAAGGAACTACCGGTATCACCTGGGAATGATCTCTTAAAAACGATACCTATTGTAGTGTCCGGGCAATTACCCATTCCAATGGAAATTGTCAATAGTTCTAAAAGTGTCGAGGGCCCCGTAAACATGTTGACTGCTGCAGTAGGTGTCTTGTCCAACGTAGCTGCTGCGGCTGACGCTTCGGGATCGCGGCCTCTCGTTGGCATACCACCAAAGAAACATATATTTGTTTCTAGGCTAGACCCTGTTGTCACATCTGACGACGTAATAGCCTATATTCGGAAGAAAGTTAACGTCTCGAATATTGCAGTGGAGAAGCTTAAATTTTATTATTCTCGGGACATTTCGTCCTTTAAAATTAGTGTTTCTGCCAATATCTTCGACACTATATGTCGAGAAGATTTTTGGCCGAAACATATAATAGTTAAGGAATATACTGTAAAAAAGAAAAATCGGCAACCGATTCGCTTGCCAACAACAACAACTAATACTATTCCTGCCACATCAGCATCTGCTGGTGTGTCAAGTACCTAGCTTTGTCCCTTAACCTGGGTTACCAGACTGAAATCTTAACTTCCTAATCTCTATGTAGATAGTCTTTCTTTTAAAGATAACATTTTTGCTTTTACGGAGACGTGGCTAAAACCTGACATTGCTGATGAATCGGTCTTTTCCACAAACTTTTTTATATTCAGACGTGACCGGATTTCTCGTGTAGGTGGTGGCGTTCTGATAGCTGTTAATGCAGCTTTATCATTTGAAATAATTAAATTTCCTTATACCCAGAACATTGAGTTTGTCGGTGTTAGAATAAATTTTAAATCTTTTAATGCTTTCATTACTTGTTCCTATATTCCACTATTGTCAGTCATGGTGGTATATTTAAATCATTTAGAGGCAATTCAGTTTGTCTCCTCTTTAGTTTCCAGTCAAGACATGCTCATAGTTGTTGGTGATTTTTATTTACCCGCTTTAGCATCGTCACTAACAGATGAATCTACCATGTTGCTGCCCTCTTTGTCACATGACAATATTGATGGCCTTCTAGGCTTATCTTTATCCCAAGTCAATCCTGTCTTAAACTCTAATGGAAAATCGTTAGATCTTATTTTTGTATTGGATTCTTCTTATTGTGAGGTTTCTAGGATCGAACCATTTGTTCTTCCAGAAGACAAATTTCATCCTACATTAAATTTAAAAATTGATCTTTTCTTGCTTTCACCATTTCTTGGTTCAAATGAGTTACCTCTAACTAGGTGCTTTCGTAAGACTGACTTTGTCAGCCTTAATGCAAACATTACTACTACCGATTGGTCTTATCTGTACTATTGTAGAGATATGAACTCAGCTGTTCGTTTTTTCTATGATCCTCTGAATTCACTCTTTGATATTTGTGTGCCTCTTGGTAGCGTTGAGCGGATTAACAAACCTCCCTGGTTATCTCGTGAGTTATCCAATTTGAAAAATGTGAAGACACGATATTATAAGAAGTTTCAAAAAATACGTCGTTCATCAGATTATGCCTGTATACAGTCGCTCGTTCAAAATTAATGATGCTTCATACACAATGCTATAAGAATTATCTTCAGCGGTGTAAGCTTCAGTTTTCTTCTGACCCTAAACAATTTTATAATTTCGTTAATTCTAAACGTAAGACCTCTGTGCATCCATGCAAAAAGTCCGAAGCCTCTAACTATAGGGGTAATTTAAATTTGTCCGCTATTCCGAATGCTTTTGAGAAAATTATAACTTCGCAATTTCACCATTTTTGCAGCTCTAATATTTCGCCATCCCAACATAGGTGTGTGAAACGTAGATCTACAACCACTAACCTTTTAGAATTTAACTCTACAATCATCATGGGGTTCAAAAATGCTAAACAAACTGATGTCATATACACCGACTTCAGTAAAGCCTTTGATTCTGTTAATCATACCCTATTAATTTCTAAATTGAACGACATTGGATTCCCACCCTATTTTATTCCTGTGACATCTGGTCTACCTAGTCATCTTGGTCCCCCTGCTTTTCACTTTATTTATTAACGATCTTCTATCAATCATTATTCATTCGCGTGTGCTTATGTATGCTGACGATGTTAAGCTGTGTCTTACTTATAAAAAAACAGATTCATTTAGTCGGCTATAAGCTGATCTTAAACATTTTCAATCCAGGTGCCAGTTTAATTTATTAAATCTTAACACTACCAAATGTAAGGTAATGTTTTTTTTTCATAACTCTCCTCAACTGGTCACTTATTTTCTAAACAATAGTCCTTTAGAACGTCTAAATAATATGAATGATTTGAGCGTACTTATGGACCATAAGTTAAATTTTAAATTTTTTTAAATTTTTTATTTCCATCACGGTAGCAAAGGCCTTGAGTGTCCTGGGTTTTATTAAAAGATGGTCAAAAGAATTTTATGACCCCTATACAACTAAAGTTCTTTTTATTTCGCTTGTCCGTCCTATTTTAGAGTATGGATCTTGCATTTGGTCACCTAAATATGAGTCGCACTAGATTAGACTTGAATCCGTTCAAAAGAAGTTCTTGCTATTTGCTCTTCGTGGCTTAAGCTGGGATCGCAATGTCAATTTGCCTTCGTATTCTAGTAGACTTCTTTTGATTAACCTTCCTTCTTTAACTAACCGTAGAATTATGCTTGGTGTTATTTTTATGCACCAGCTCCTAATTGGTGATTTTGACTCGCCTGAGTTATAAGCTCAGGTAAATCTGTCGGTACCATGTAGACGGAGTAAACATCCTTTGATACCTTTATCCCTTAGTCGTTGCACTTCTAACTATGTCCTGCATGAACCGCTTAAGGTCCTCTGCTCTGATTAGAACCTTTTATTCCCTGTAATCTGCTCAGAGTCTTATATTAACACACTTAAAACATCTATCGTTTCCTATTTAGTTCATAGATAGCTGTAATATTATTTGTTTGTCTGTTTTTTCCATCATTTATCTGTCCACGCGATTCGTGCCGTGCGTTATACGGCTGCACCCCTCGGTCGGTCAGGTGGGAGGCGGGCAGTTATCTGCTTGGGCTCGCGCGTTACAGTCTTTGTCCTGGTGTCGTAGGGGCCACTGGAACGTACTGCGCATATTATCGTCAACGTTATACCTCCACGGCATGGGCACAACACAGTTCGTGAGAAGCTTTGATCTGGGCTTGTGGAATTTTGTTTCTAGTCCGATAGCATTGTTCTGGCGTGCCATGACCCTCCCTGAAGCCAAACTGGTGATCGGGGATCCAACCGGCCTCCTCTGTTATTAGCCGCAATCTGCGTAAAAGTAGTCTTTCGACTACTTTGGAGAATATGGCCAGCAGACTAATCGGACGATAAAAGGCGACATTGGCTGCAGGTTTCCGAGTTTTGGGGATTAGTATGATTTCGGCGCACTTCCACTGGTTGGAAAAGTGTCCTAACTGGTAGCATTGATTCGCAATGGCGAGAAGAAATTGTATACCTTCTTCGGGTAGCGCTTTAATCGATGCACGTCGATTCCCTCGTATCCCGAGGACTTGGTCACCTTTAGTCTCAATATCTCTTCTAGCAGCTCGTTCATGTCAACGGCTTGGATGGGAAGGGCCATTTGGCATGGAATGTCCAGGAACTCCTCCGTTTGCTGAACCTCTGCTTGGGTGCAACTGCTGAATGGGGTTAACGCATCAGAAAAATGGGTGGCGAAAGCATTTTCCCTTCATTTTTACTCCATTCTTTAGCCTCCACAGACTCTATTGCTGGTCACCAGGTTCAAATTCTCGAGAAAGTTTTCCAGAGCTTGTGACGAATCACATAATTCTTTAAGTTAACTACGCCCATGTGTGTAGTGCCCAGTTTCTGCCGTTAGTTTTGTTTTTAAATTTTAAGGCGTTAGTTTGTAATTCCGTAAATGGTGGGTAATTGTGTCGATCAAAATGATCAGCTGAGCTTAGAAGTTCGATAGCTCTACTAGTGCAACCCTAACGAGGAGGCATTATGCGCGATCGCATGCATTGGTCACACTCTTTTCTGACAAACTTCCGCCCTGGCTAGACGCCTAAACCACGCCGCTCCTCCAGAAAAATAAACATAAAAATTTAAATCTGAAATTTTCTCGGCCATCACGCCGAATTATTAATTAAATACTAATCTGGAGCATATAGGACAATAATTATTGTGGAGTTTTGTGAATCTTATTATCGTAAGTTTTTTTTTTTTTTTTGGATATTCAAGTTTTTGGAAGTTTCTAATAAGTTCTTTTGAAAACTTAGCTACAATTAATTTGTATTGTGGAAGACTGAGCCAGGAATCTCATATTTGAGTTCCGAATAAACGCAAGGGATATTTTTTTTGAAACAACGTGGCTCAGAACTGCACACCGTGAAGGGCTATAGAGATAATACGACAAAGTCTCACCGATTGGAATAGCCGCCCGAATCGGATACGGGCAGAGAAAGTTTCATCAGTGCGGATTGAGAGTCCACCAGATGGACTGTATTGAATAGGAATGCCAAACGCTTGATTTAACTTAACATTTTATTCCTAAGCATCATCCAGAGGACGACGAAGGCCTTCGACGGACCGTATGGATGGGTAAATCCTCAGTTCTGAATCATAAATCATGTTCGTTCTGGCATTTTCCTGTTTTTGTTTGCAAAAAGAAAGAAAGTTCTGCGTCAAATAATCCGCGAATAAGGAAAAAAGCTCACTCTAGTTTAATAACGTAAAAGAAAATTATCAAAGTTGAAGTAAATCGCCTTTGACTGTGTGAGCGAGTCTACTTTTATAATTTAAATAATTTGAATTGGATACTTCCAAATTTCATTTACCTTTTTATTTTGATTACCGATAAGTTTATATATATCCACCTTACAATTAAGATTCGCCAAAACAAAACATATTATCCCTAATTTGGCTATTGGATGCCCGAAATGATCCAATCATTTAATTTGATTATCGTTTATTATAATAATCATCATTTTAGTTTAGTCAAATCGGATTATGTTTCCGACTTATTGAAGTATTTTGGTATTCCGTAACCCTCGTGAATAAATATCATTTATAATGTTTGAGTAAAAGTTGTGTGATCTTCCTTGTAGCAAAATGTGAGCGGTGAGCTGAATTATTTTGGGATTTTCCAGAATCTTGCGACAGGAAAATCATTGGTTGGGAGGGTTTAGACGCGAAGCTATAATACCATCCTCATAGCTTCCCTATTCGTGTGATACTAATATAATCTCTTTCTCTATCCTTCTAGATAAATTCTTTTATTATGTAATTGTGTAATATTCGTGCTCTAGGGACTTTGTTTTATTTTATGTAGTACGGGTGTATTGAGTAATTGCTGGTCCAAAGAACCCCCCCAAAGACTGTTTGCTAGCCGACAGCCAGAAGTCCCACCCGGATCAAAACTTCTCGGTACATTCAGCCCGTACATGTTGGCTTTGGCCTGATTTGTGGTGCTCTTGCCCATCATAATATCTGATAAATCGGGACTGCGAGAGTTACTACATATATATAGGCCAAACCTGACCTCCTCTTTGATCAAAAAACATTCTTTGACTAAGAGGGGATGTGCATGATCTGGATTCATTTCGGATTGTGTACATTACATAATTTTGGCGCCCAACGTGGGGCCTGTTAGACTTGTATACAGTTTTCCGGTTCAACCGTGTATCTTTATGGGATTTAGGCTGAGCCGTGTTGTTCAAGAATTTCAGGTTCCTTTTTTTTTTCTTCTCCTACTTCTTATTCTATCTCTTAATAAAATCCCCAGTCTTTTATCTATCCTTTGCTATCAAATATTTTTAGTTTCTTTTCATTTCGATTTCTTTTTGTATTCGCGGATAGCTGTTTGAGTGACTTATTCATTAGGAATGCAGATATTTGGAGAATCCGAGTTCTGACCTGTGAGGAGGCGCTTAGGCATGAATCGGTGAATATACTTAGAAACATATACAAACTCTACAGTATAATAACAGACGTATATTATAGGCTGTGTTTTTCTTGGAATTTGTAAATTTGATTGTTTCGATTTTACGACCAGTAAAGCATAATAGGCTTGTGATGTCGGCGTTGGCATTGTAGTTTATTGATTCATCCATTTCTTTTAATCACAATAGAACAAATGTTTCAGCGGATATCAATGAATTGACTGCTTAATCATCTGGAACTGCAGATATTTGGCGAGGCCCGAATTCTGACCGATGAAACAAAGTGAGTTTGGTTTATGATATTGGTTGAAAGTAGTCTTTTCGGTTTGGATTTGTTAAATGATTAGGTCTAGGACGACAAGATTTCTCTATCCCTTCATATATAAATTTTCTGAGATTGAACTATCAATTAGTTCAATTCTCCCTCTATATTAGTACCGCACCTATAATTTTGCTCACCCTCACTTTCAAAACAAGGAAGATAAGCGTTTTATGATTAAAAGTTGTAAAGCAAGTTAAATAAATCATTTTTAGTAGATTTCTTTTTTTTGGAAAAAAATAATGTCTGTTTTTCGGAGTAATGATGAATTGAGTGTGCTACCAGAAGCAAAATGCACAATTTGCTTGAAAGAATTAGTAGAAACAGAAGAGCTTAGGATTACTAAATGTAATCATGTTTTCCATCAGAAGTGTATAGAAAATTATATACAAGAACATCAGGAATGTCATTTCTGTAAGAAATTATGCCACCAGAAAGATTTAGTCCAATTTATAATGTCAGATCAAGCCGCGGGTCCCATAAGTAGTAAAAACAAGAAGACCCATAATACTAGAGCTCAATCGCAACCAAGTAATGTAGCATCTCCGGCTAATCAGTTAAAGTCAGGAGGTAGAGGTAGAAAACCCAAATCTTCAACGGCACGTAAACCGGGGAATTCGAATCGACACAACCAGCGTTCAGCTATGTCACAGCAGCATTCAACTTCAAGTCGAGCAGCTGAGATAAATGCTGATGCAATTTTTGAGAGAATAGAATATTTAATTGATCAGAGATTGGGAAATTTGAATTTAAATAATTCAGTTGGACAATCTAGCAACCACGATCAACATCGCGTTCCAACCCCAAGATCAGATTCAATATCACACCATTACATTAATCCTGGAAAAGCCGCCCAATTAGTCCAAAGTTGGGGTATTAAATTTGATGCGTCTCCTAAAGGTCCTACAGTATCAGAGTTTCTATACAGAATAAAAGCATTAACTGTAGACAATTTTCAGAGTGATTTTGCACCGGTATGCAGAAATTTGCACCTACTGTTAACAGGAAGAGCCAAGGAATGGTATTGGCGCTATCGAAAAGGACATGACGAAGTTATTTGGGAAGAGTTTTGTATGGATTTAAAACAAGAATACGACGATTTCAAGGACGATGAAATACGTAACCGAAAACAGAGGAATGGTGAATCATTTGATGTTTATTATGAAGACGTAATGACTTTGGTATCGAGATTGGTAATACCTATGGAGGAAAAACGACTCGTACAGCAGCTACAAAGAAACTTGTTTTCAGAAGTACGAGAAGCTTTATTATACGTTCCAATTGAATCGGTATCTAAACTTCGCCAGTTGGTGCACCGCCGAGAGCAATTTCTCCGTGAAGAATCAGGAAAACGCATTGCGAAATATACGAAGGCTAGGAAGAATATCGCTTTAATTGAAGGGACAGACGTAAATCACGAGGAAGAAGATGTTCAAGCGGAGTTAAATGCAATTCACGCCAAGGAAAAGAAATACATTTGTTGGAATTGTGACAACGAAGGACACAGATGGGACATGTGCTTAGAAGAGCGCCGCATTTTCTGCTACGGATGTGGAAAGAAAAATGTCTACAAACCACAATGTGATGTATGCCTATCCCGTTCGAAAAACTCCAATCAGGGCCCATCATTCCGTCGCAATCGAGTGGACCCTCAGTAGATGTAAATGATAATACAGCGACAAACAACAAAACACCGGATTTGACAGATAATACCGATACGAATAAAATTCAGCCGTATCCATACCATATCATCAACGGCTGCAAAACTATTTAGCGATTTGAGATAAAATCTTTTCACAGGAGATTTCAACTTGCCAGTTCCTTAGAAGTCGCTCTTGCGAACGTCTGCGTCGCTTTTGGAAGAAAGTAAAAGATGCCCAAAAACTCATAATAGCGTCTATGATTAACGAAGCCGCAGATGGCCGTTTTTACGCGCCAGTAAAGTTTCTCGAATTTTCTGAGCTTGGTTTATTGGATACTGGAGCTAATATCAGTTGTATCTGATCAGATTTAGCAGCAAAAGACTGGACGAAATATCCCGGATTTTCGACTATTGTTTCAAGTATAGCCACAGCAGATGGGAAAAGACATCCAGTTACCGGAATAATAAGAACAAAGGTGCAATATGAGAGCAAGCGAAAACCTCTTTCTCTTTTTATTATCCCGTCATTAGCAAAACGACTTATTTTAGGAATCGATTTTTGGAAATCTTTTGAGTTGTGTCCAGAATTTTCATCTCATTTTCAGACTCCCACATTAGATAAAAATATTCATTCTGTTGATGATGAAAAGAAATGTTTATTGACCCCAGAGCAAGAAAAAAGATTAAGAGATGTTATTCGATTGTTTCCGGATTTTAAACAGCAGGGATTAGGCCGAACTCCACTTATTGTTCATGACATAGAGATCAAAGAAGCAACTCCAATCAAACAACGCTTCTATCCTGTGTCGCCAGCGGTTGAAAAGTTGATGTATAAAGAAATCGACCGAATGTTGGAAATGGGAGTGATCGAGAGAGCAAATAGTCCCTGGAGTTCTCCTATGCGTATGGTTATAAAACCAGGAAAAGTGCGATTATGTTTGGACGCAAGGAAAATAAATGAAGTCACCAAAAAGGACGCATATCCGCTGCAAAGCATAGATGGAATTTTCGCGCGACTGCCAAAGGCAAATTTTATAACAAAAATCGATTTAAAAGATGCCTATTGGCAAATTGCTCTTTCAGATAAATCCAAACCCATAACAGCTTTCACGATACCCGGCCGCCCCCTGTACCAATTCACCGTGATGCCATTCGGATTATGCAACGCTTCGCAAACCATGGCGCGTTTGATAGACGATCTAATCCCAGCAGATCTGAAATATTGTGTATTCGGATACTTAGACGATCTTTGCGTGGTATCAGAAGATTTCGATACTCATTTGGAAATTCTCATTCGTATGTCTCAGCAATTTAGAAATGCAAACCTAACTTTAAATATAGAAACGACAAGGTTTTGTGTTACTGAAGTGCCATATCTGGGTATATTATAGGAAGAGGAAGAATTTCAACAGACCCCGCCAAAATAGAAGCAATAAAGAATTGGCCAATTCCGAAAACGATAAAGCAAACCAGAGGTTTCTTGGGTGTTGTTGGTTGGTATCGTAGATTCATTGATAATTTTTCTGATATTACATTTCCGATAACCAAATTGCTAACTAAGAAAAAGAAATTTCTATGGACACAGGAAGCTCAAGTTGTCTTCGATAAACTTAAGGAGAAGCTTACGTCGGCCCCGATCTTAATCAATCCGGACTTCAATAAGAAATTCTTCTTGCATTGTGACGCAAGTAACTACGGCATTGGCGCAACGCTGGTGCAATTGGACGAAGAAGGAGCTGAGAAACCCGTAGCGTTTATGTCGAAGAAGTTAACAACTGCTCAACGAAACTATAGCGTAACAGAACGCGAGTGTTTGGCTGCTTTGGAAGCAATTGAAAAGTTTCGCTGCTATCTGGAACTACAGGAATTCGAAGTTATAACCGACCACGCCAGTTTGGTTTAGTTGATGCGACAATCAGATCTAAAAGGAAGACTTGCGAGATGGGCCTCATGGCATGGCTTCGTAGCTACAAGGATACAAGTTTGAAGTAAGTCACCGACGAGGTCAGGATAATGTAGTACCTGACGCATTGTCCAGAATGTTTTCGGATGATTTGTGTGCGTTGGAGGAACTTCGTCCCTTAGTCGATTTGAACTCTCCTAGTTTCAATGACGAAGAGTATCAACAACTAAGAGAGAGAATTCAAAAAGAAGAGGACAGATACCCGGATTTGAAAATAATAGATCAATTTGTTTATATACGCACGGAGCATGATGATGTAACAGAGTACAGCCAAGTCAATATTTGGAAATTATGGATTCCACAAAGTTTATCAAAAGAAGTCATCAAAAGAGCTCATGAAGATACAATATCTGCACATGGCGGAATGGCTAAAACTTTGGAGCTCATACGTCGGACATTCTTTTGGCCAGGCATGGTGGTACAAGTGCGTGATTTTATACGAAATTGTGAGAAGTGCAAGTCAACGAAAGCACCTAACCAAATCTTAAAGCGACCAATGGGTAAGCCCGCAGTATCAGAGAGACCTTTTCAGCGATTATATATTGATCGTTTGGGACCATATCTGAGAAGCAAACGTGGTCACATCGGACTCCTGATAGTGGTTAAAATATTTAAGAGCAATGTGATTCAAGAGTACCTGCAGGATAATATATTCTTTAGATACGGAGTTCCCGAAATATTGGTTAGCGACAACGGATCACAATTCAAGGCAAGCGAATTTAATGCATGGTTAACGACGTTGGGTATAAAACATATATATTCAGCAGTTTATTCCCCACAGTCGAATGCCTCTGAGAGGGTAAACCGATCCATAATTGCAGCAATACGCGCATATCTCAAGGAGGACCAGCGCGAATGGGATCTACATATACCTGCCATAAGCTGCGCACTAAGGAATTCGTATCATCAGAGTATAGGATGCTCTCCTTTCCATGCTTTGTTTGGCTTTGACATGGCCACACATGGTTTCCAATACACTCTTCTTGAAAAGATTAATATGTTGAATGAATCGAATAACGTGTTGCCAAAGGACGATCAGTTAGCGCTACGCCGTAATTTGCTCAAGAAAAATATAGCAAAGGCAGCAGAGCAGAATGCAAAGGTATATAATCTGAGAACCAAAGAGGTTAATTTCAAGTTAGGGCAAGAACTTTTTAGACGTAATTTTGGACAGAGCAATTTTCAAAAATGTGTTAGTGCCAAATTAAACTTGTTGTGGTTAAAGTCTAGAGTTCGAGAAAGATAAGAAAACTGTTATTATGTGTTGGAAGATTTGAACGGCAAACTGATAGGAACTTATCACGCTAAGGACATTAGGCAGTAACTGTCTTTTTTCAGGTTAATACTCTGAAGCAAGCTTTAGTATTATCCTGTGGTTGTAGTGCCCCAGCCAGAGCTTCTTTTCAAGCTTTAGTTGCTCTGTTCAGCTCAGTTTTAACCATTGGATTGCGCGAGGTCTGCCAGACTCTTCGAAGTTGCCTCTTTTCTGCTACCATAGCCGTCACTTCCGGTGTATTTCTTGTGGGTCTTGGAGGTGGTGTTGCCTGAGCCACAGCGTTGTGAATCTCAATTTTAAGTAGTTCAACTGTTTCATCCAGGTCTTCTTTCGAGGAAATCTCAGTATTTGGGTTCAGAGTCCTCTAAAGCCAGGATTGGTACATCTCATCGTTGGTATTCCGCCTGAAGAGTTTGCTTCTCAACGAGTTGGTGCTGGCTGGCTTGTTAATAAGGAGGTTGACTCCACAATGATCCGAAGACAGGTCGAGGTCACTGGAGACTTCAATCCTGCGCCTGTCAATCCCTTTGGATATGACTATATCCAGGACATCCGGAATTTTATTCGGATCCGTGGGCCAGTATGTTGCTTCACCTGTCAAATGACAAGCAAGTCAACAACATTGGTATAGGGCCCTACTTTTGGGATTGATGATTCGGGATCCCAACCAAATGTGCTTAGCGTTGAAGTCTCTTCCAGTCATGAACCTGCTCCCAAGGCTATTCACCAGGTCTTGAAAAAGACCTTGTCCAACCAGATGGCGTGGTGGACAGTGAGCAGCCGCCAAAGTGATGTCTCCAGTTGGGGAGGTAAATCTAACCCGGGCGCACTGGGCCCATGGCTCCTGAAAGGCAGGCAATTTCACGTATAATAATGACAGCAGCGCCGCCACGCGCAGTGCCATTGGGATGGTTAGTAGCAATGATGTCATATCAACTGATGGAAAAGTAGGATAGAGAGGAGAAATGGGTTTCGGAGAGATAGAACATCCACATACTTAGATTTGAGGTATAGCTCTACCTCAAGTTTTTTTCTGCACAGACCGTTCGCATTCCAAATGACAACATGAAGATCTATTTGCATAATCTTTGTAACTATTGGTGGATCGAATTCGGTAAGTTGTATCATTAAGCCAGAAGGAGATACCAACGAACTCGGTCCAGCGAAGACTCTGAGTCACTCCGAGTAGAGTTTGAGGACAAGCAGGGGGAGACTAACATAGCAATTTGCCATAGCAAAAAGTTTTGCTTTAACGTATTACTTACCCACCCACACAAGCACCCAGCACCTAACTTTCACACAGTCTCCTATCAAGTGGTCGCATCAGAGTGAAATCGTCACCTGGTCCAGACTGTATCCCGAATGAGGCATTAAAGATTGCTGCCTTTCAATACCCCGAAAAGTTTCCATTCGTCTTCAACAAATTTTTCAGCCTTGTCGTTTTTTCCGACCTATATAAGCAACAGAACTGTATAAGCAACAGAGCCTTGCAGGCCAACAAAGCAATTTCCGAAAACGACTTCAGTTAATTAACATACCTTCTTTTACCAATCGTAGAACTATGCTTGGTGTAACTTTTCTTTACAACATTTTGAATGGTGAGATTGACTCTTCCGAGCTGTTGAGCCAGATAAATATTTCTGTTCCATCTAGAAAAACCCGCAATTACACACCGCTTTTTGTAGAATATGCAACGACCATAGCTCGCAAATAACAATTGAGTGTTTTGCGTCTTCAAATAAGTCTTTTTACTGAGTATATGGAAAGAATACTCGCGCGGACAACAATCGTTTTTATACCCTTGCAAATAGGGTATATTCATTTTGGTCAGAAGTGTGCATCTCATAGAAGGAAGCATCTTCGACCAAATAAAGTATATATATTCTTGATCAGCACGACGAGACGAGTTCATATAGCCATGTCCGTCCGTCCGTCTGGATCAACGCAAACTCCTCCTACACTGTAAGAGCAACAGAGAAAAATTTTGTACGTAGGCTTGTATATACTGCAGGGGTTGTACATATATCTTAGATTCAGCCGGATCGGATCACTACATCATATAGCTCCCATACAATCGGCAAAGTCACGCACAGTGACTTTTCTCAATAACTTCGTTATTTTCTGAGCTATTGTCGTGAAATTTAATATTAGTGACTTCATTATAGCTATAAACGACTGTGCCAAATTTGGTCAAGATCGGGTGACTATATCAGATGGATCCCATAGGAACGATCGGTCAAAAACAGTGACTTTTGTCAATGACTTCGTTACTTTTGACGCGATTTTTTTTCAAAATAAACATTTGTTCATTTAATGCATCTGTAAGTGACTGCGCCGAATTTGATAAAGATTGGGTGACTATATCATATAGCTTCCATAGGAATGATCGGTGGAACACTGACTTTGATCAATAACTTCGGTTTTTCCTATGTTAAAATTGTGGGCCGTTCTTTCGCAAACATTATTTCTTTTAGATAAAACGTTTTTCCACTTTGACGTCTATTAATGAGAAAAGAGTACCAAACAACTTGCAAGGGTATACAAACTTCGGCGCGGTCAATGTTGGCCCCGGCCCTCTGGTTTTTTTTCTCTTTTACTTTCCGTACTCGATCATCGCAGTTATCTCCTGTCTATTTGGCTTTAAGAGCCACACTCTAGACTGAGCAACGCAATTATTGCTCAGTTTAACATAGTAACATTTTTCTTTTTTGGCAACAACAATTTTAATTTATGATGTATTTGATTGTTGGACGCTCTTTGTAGCGCTACCGGTCCTACTGCATTCAGCGTCTAGCTGGTTTTTCGTTTCTTTTTCGTCTCACTTAGACCGCTAGTATTTGCACGAGTGAAATGAAGCAAAACGTATTTAAGCGAGTGATGCTTATTAAATCGCACAAGTAGTGCTGGCTACACCAGCAACGGAAGTGTCAGTAGTACGGGCATTTTTAGCCCTGCATTTCATACTGAGTGAACGTCGGAGCTCAATAGAGCAGACAATTTAAACTCTCTGTTATTAATAAAGCTAAACAATTAGTCAAAATAAATAAGAAATATTCATTGAATTCATTTATATTGTTTTGTTTTTATTTTAACTATTTTTTCTAAGTGGCCCTGTCATAAAAGCAACCGAAAAACGGGGATCCGTGTTCGAATCCCAAGGTAGTGTATGAATGTGGTTATAGTATAAGCCGATGGCCGTAGTAGCTAGTGCTTGTAAAAATTGTTAGGTATATAAATATACCCTAAACTAAATAAACAAACAAACAAATATTTTTTCTATTGTTAATCAAGTATTCGATTGAAGCTAGAAAAAATGGAGCAAGTAAGTCGTCTCGCCGACTTAGGTATACCATACACCAGTAAAACAAAAATTTTAAATTTATAATAACAAATGCATTTAGGTTTTTTTTTTTTTTTTTTAAATTCTGATTACATGCTTTTTAGAAGCATATCTCAGTATCTAGCTCACGCAAGCTAACGAGCACCCTAGCGCCACACCAGCCAACGGCCAACACCGGCCTTATGAAAAAATGTTTATATGCATAACTGGACTATTTCTCTAGTCTGATTTTGATCAAATTTGGCATTTTGCTGGGTATTAGTATCAAATTCAAGTGTGCCTAATTTGATTACAAAAGGTAAAAAATTACGTGAGATAATCGAGTTTTCCCAAATTACGGGGGCGAAAAGGGGAGGGCAAAATCTTTGCATATACAAAATATACACATTTATAAAGCAAATATACATACCAAATTTGGTGTCTCTAGCTATTACAGTCTTTAATAAAATCGGTTTTGTTTCAATTGCGGTGGCGGAGTGGGGCGTGTCGAAAATTGTTTGCAACAAATTTCTGCGCGCTTACTAAAGGATTAATCATACCAAAGTTGATGTCTTTAGCTATTATAGTCTTTAAGAAAATGGAACTTGTTTAAATTTCGGTGGCGGAGGGGAGCGTGGCAAAAATTTGAAGTAAACTTGACCACCGTAGGCAATACACGAGTCTACGTACCAATTATGGTGACTCTAGCTCTTATAGTCTCTTATAGTCTCTGAGACAGACGGACGGACATGTCTATATTGACTCGGCTGTTGATCCTGATGAAGAATATATGTGTATACTTTATGGGGTCGGAAAAGCTTCCTTCTGCTTGTTACATACATTTTGGCGACTTTAATATAGGACTTCACCCTATGGGTGTATGGTATAAAAAGAATAGTCGGAGAAAAATTAAATACAATTAACTTATTTCTTACACTAAAAATTAGAATTAAAAAAAAAACGCAAGAAAAAAAATCCTTAAAGAGTGTTTGCAAGACTTTTTGAATTGACTTATTCAGTCATTTACTTACTAACTGAGTCTCAACTCGCGAGCGACAATTATATTACTCCCAAAAAGAGAATCATTAAAAGAACAGGAAAAACTCAACAACAACGCTCAAGCGAAAACCAAAGCAAAATAGAAAAAACTCTTGCTCAGAGTGGGACCAAATTTTTTCAGTTGTTTCGCTTCTGCTCAGAGATTGAGCGTAAAAAAAAAATAATATTCAATTATTATTTGCGAGCTATGGTAACGACTAAAAAGACTTTGCCACTTCATTGGATCGGAAACATGGGTTCCGGTAATAAAAACTGCGCTTTTGTCCTTCCTCGCTCGCAATTTATTGTAGTCATCTTTATTTTAACGAATTCTATTGAATACTTTTGCAAAAAGATTATATTAATTTTGGTCAGAAGTGTGCAACGCATAGAAGGAAGCATCTCTGACCATATAACGTATATTTATTCTTGATCAGCACGACGAGACGAGCTCAAATAGTCATGTCCGTCCGTCTACCCGTCTGCTGGATCAACGCAAACTCCTCCTAGACCGTAAGAAATACAGAGTTAAAATTTTTCAGGCTTGTATATACTGCACAGCTTGTATATCTAAGATTTAGACAGATAGGATAACAATACCATATAGCTCCTATACAAACGTCAAAGTTACGAACAGTGGTTTGTCTCAATAACTTTGTTATTTTTGAAGGCGTTGTCGTGAAATTTAATATTGATGAGTTTTGTACACCTATTAACGACTATGCCAAATTTAATCAAGATCGGGCGAGTATATCATATAGCTCATATAGGAACGTTCGGTTGAAAACGGTGACTTTGTTAATAACTTCGATACTTTTTACGGTCCCATAGCACTGTGGTCCAAAATCCAGATTTTGTGGCATTAACCTAAAAATTTGTTGAAACAAAATTGTATTTAAACAATTTCTTGTTGGACAGAATACTTTGAATATATCGAATATAAAAATATTTTTGTTTTTACTGCACCCCTGAAATTTTGGCACACTTTTAAAGTCAGGTGTTTAGTCAGCTGTTCGCTCTGCCAAAAAAAGCGGGAAATTGTAGGCAAACTTTGAGCCAGTATAAAAAATTAAGAAACAAATTGTAAAATAACTTTTGTAATGGATAATATTAATCAAGGTATGTAGAATGTAAATACTGCACGAAATTTCAATTTGTATATGTTAATTGTTTTTTTTGTGTAATGATTGATTATGTCCTAAAATAAAGAAAACTTAACCCATGTGTGCGTCTATTGTGGAGTGAAAACTAACTTTCTGTGAATTTCTGCGAAATTGTAATTATAGTAAATTACAGTTCAAAGTATGTATTAAATTATGTTATGATTACTTTTTCCGAGTTTTTCCGAGGTAAATTTATATTATCATTTATTTTATCGTCAAATCGTCAAAAATATCTTATTTAAAATAAAATCAAAGTTGTTTATTTATAGTTGGCATTGCTTAATCTTAAATTTTTTATTAATAACAGTTCAAAATAAAATATTAAAATTTAATTTGTTGTTTTTTAATAGCTATAATTATTTTAATCCCAAATTCATTTAAATCACATTACGTATACGCTGCGTGGGCTAGTATGGGAGGTCAAGAGGGCGTGGTCAAATCTTTCCAATTTTTTTTTTTTTTATTATGCATCCTAACATGGTTATATGTGCAAAGTTTTAACTCGGTTACTGCATTCCTTATAGTTAATGCCACAAAATCTGGATTTTGGACCACAGTGCATAGGAACAATCGGTGGTAAACAGTTATTTCGATTAAAAATTTCGTTATATCCTATGGTAAGATTGTAGGATATTCTTTCGCAAACAATAGCATTTCTAAATAAAACGTTTTCCACTTTGGCGGCTATAGGTGAGAAAATATTAACGCAATAAACTTGCAAGAGTATACAAGTTTCGGTTTCCCTATATGAATAGGGATTTCCGAAGAGAAAGAAAATAATCCAGTCTTCATTCGTTGAATTCAAAATATGAACTGATTTTATTTGACTATAAGAAGCGACAATTGTTCTAAAAAAATACTTATTCTAATGCCCCACGTTTTCGAGGGTTGACAATTGTTTATATTTCATGCTCAGTGCTGGTTTCTTGATACCGCGCCGCTGTTATAATCTTAAGTGTTTTCCACAGGGTGCATGTTTTCTTTGGTATTAAGCAATAATTTTCATATGAATTTTATGACTTACTTTTGTTTATGTTTCGTTTTGTATATTTCTTTGGTCAATCTGATTTGGTGAAGCCATTTCAGCTGACCACGATGTTTAATCTTAAACATTCTGTAAAGGGCCACCAAATGCGACGTTTTGGATTTAATTTATATAGTTAGTTGTCTTATACAAATTATTATTAATATTATCATTAGTAAGATAACTATTAATAAAGAAGCATGACCAGTCGCATGATGGACGTTCAACCTAGTCAATCTGATGTTCCTTTACCGATTGTAACTGACTTCTTATGTATAACTGAGTTGGCTTTTACTTATTTTTATACTAAAAATTTGGTATATTACCTAACAATTTATGTTTCGGGATATCTACCCACTCCTGATGTGTATTACTGTGCTGACTTCTAGCCTTTTTATAAGGTGGAGAATGTAAAAAATAACTTTCTTTACTTTTTGAATTGTTCCAATGTGATCTTTGCTCCACTATTTTTAAATATCGCTGATTGCTAAAACTTGAGTGGTTATTCTGGTTATCATTAAGTGTTGTCCTTTTATAAGTATTTTGCCATATCTGCCTTTTTGGTACTACAGCTTCGAACAATTTATTACCGGAATCTATTTTGATATTATTTTTTAGATAATCATTATCTAATTGAACCATCGCCTTCTGAATATTTTCATTTTGTACTGGCTCTGGAATATATCTACTTTTTCTTGCCCCAGTTTTCACTTCACCTCCAATGTGAGGTCCTGCCGGGGGCCATAAATTTATTTCTTGAGTTTTGTTGTTGTATTTATTTTGACATTTACCTTTATTCTTCTCCCAACATTGTTCAAAACCTGTGACATCTATTGTTGTTGCCACTACAGATTTATTCTGATTTGATTTGGTGCATCCCGAGACGATCCGACCAAATTGAGTACTTTGGCCTAGCAGGCCATCAATCTTTGTAAATCCCCCTTTTAAGATTTGGGTATTTGCGTTTACGCCCATTATTATATCAACCTTACCAGCTTTATTAAAGGTAGGATCAGCTAGCACGTAAGTTTGCCATTTTGACATATCCACGTTTGCTATTTTTAATGGAAGAGCTTTCATTAACTTTGGCAACACAATTGCCTCAACCCTAAGAAGTCTTTTCCAGAATTTTTGTGTCTTAACATCTATTTTTACCTTATAATTTGATTTATTTATTGATTGATTTCTGTAAACCACAACCAATAAGGACTCTTAGAGTCTAATATCCTCCATTTACTTTTTTTTTTCTTATATTACAGCTGTGGCCAACAGTGTTGGTTGCGTGGTAACACAAATAGTTACTCTCACCTTTTCTTCTTCGAAATGGAGTAAGGTATAGTGTTCCTAACTGCACAATGAACAGACCATTTCATTAGTGCACACCTAATTGCTTGAATGGTTCAAACATCTTATGCAAATCTGCACGTTTTTGGCTGTTTCATACTTTTGCGTATGTGTCAATCCTTTAAACTTATAGCACATACGCTTTATGCCCGGCAGTTTTGCAAATCGGACATTATCTCCGAATTCCGCATAATTTAAAACAGTTTGTAGCGGTTTTTTATCTTCTTTGCTCATGGCAAAGTTCAGGCAAGTTCAATTGCTATCTGATGTCAATGAATACTTAGCGAGCAATATCTTTCTTCCAAGTATTCATTGACACCAGATAGCAATTGAACTTGCCTGGTTTTTCTAATCTGACTCCCATACAATTGCAGAATTTTACTCTTGAAATGAATCTCGAACGATGTGGTTGCACCTTCTGTGCCCGCATACAATTGTACTATAGTTTTAGGTTAAGAAAATAAAGCAACTGGATTGAAGTCAACCTGGTCATCTCATTCCTTCCAAATCGCCAGTGCCTCAAAGCCGCCTCGGTGGAAATCGTCCGAAAGCCGCATCATACAAAGCGAGCAGATTGGGGCTCCGCAAGGGCTCAGCCGTTAGCCAACAGTATCCTTATCATTTAAAAAAGGCTAACTGCATTTTCAATCCAGTGATTGATGAAAGTTCTATTCTTAGCGAACTTAAATTAGTTAAACCTGTTTATTCTCCGGGGCCAGATGGTCTTCCTGGATGTGTACTCAGATTCTGTGCAAACGCATTATGTAAACCCATTTTAAAATTATTTTTATTGTCTGTCGAATCTTCCTCTTTTCCATCTATTTGGAAGGAGTCGTATATCATTCCTCTGCATAAAAATGGCAAAAAGTCCGAAGCCTCTAACTATAGGGGGTATCTCAAAATTGTCCGCTATTCCGAAAGCTTTTGAGAAAATTATAACTTCTCAATTGCAACATTTTTGCAGCTCTATTATTTCGCCATCCCAACATGGGTTTGTGAAACGTAGATCTACAACCACTAACCTTTTAGAATTTACATCAATAATTATCAAGGGGTTCAAAAATGGTAAACAAACTGATGTCATATACACTGACTTCAGCAAAGCCTTTGATTCCGTTAATCATACCCTATTACTTTCTAAGCTGAGCGACATTGGGTTTCCACCCCTTTTCCTTTCTTGGGTTCGAGAATATTTAACAAATAGAAAACAGAAGGTACTTTTTAAATCTTCTTTTTCAGATTCCATTCCTGTGACTTATGGTGTACCTCAAGGTAGTCATCTTGGCCCTCTGCTTTTCACACTGTTCATTAACGATCTTCCCTAAGTCATTGTTCATTCGCGTGTGCTTATGTATGCTGACGATGTCAAGCTTTGTCTTACTTATAAAGATATAGATTCATTTAGTCGGCTACAAACTTTCAGTCCTGGTGCCAGTTTAATTTACTAAATCTTAACACTACCAAATGTAAGGTAATGACTTTTTTTCGTAACTCTCCTCAACTGGTCACTTATTTTCTAAACAACAGTCCTTTAGAACGTCTAAATAATATGAATGATTTGGGCGTACTTATGGACCATAAGTTAAATTTTAACACCCATATTTCCACCACGGTCGCAATGGTCATGAGTGTCCTGGGTTTCATTAAAAGATGGTCAAAAGAATTTGATGACCCCTATACAACTAAAGTTCTTTTTACTTCGCTTGTCCGTCCTATTTTAGAGTATGGATCTTGCATTTGGTCACCTCAATATGAGTCGCACCAGATTCGACTTGAATCCGTTCAAAAGCAGTTCTTGCTATTTGCTCTTCGTGGCTTAAGCTGGGATCGCAATGTCAATTTGCCTTCGTATTCTAGTAGACTTCTCTTGATTAACCTTTCTTCCCTAACTTTTTTTTTTTTTTTTTTTTTTTTGGGATTTGGTTTGTTTTTTTTTTTTTTTTTTTTTTTTTTTTTTTTTTTTTTTTTTCTATCCTTTTCCTTTTTTTTTTTTTTTCTTTTTTTTCCCTTTTTTTTTTTTTTTTTTTTTTTTTTTTTTTTTAATATTATATTTTTTTTTTTTTTTTATTTATTATTTTTTTTTTTTTTTTTTTTTTTTTTTTTTTTTTTTTTTTTTTTTTTTTTTTGTCTTGTTCGGGGGGTTTTTTTTTCCCCCCCCCCCCTGGGTCGGTGGGGTGGTGTTTGGTTTTTTTTTTTCGCGCGCCCCCTTGGGGATCTTGTTTTGTCTGGGTTAGGAGCCACTTAAAAAAATTCTGCATATAGTAGCAAAATCCCCCTAAAAAGACTATATTTTTGCTTTTTTTAATTAATTAGTCAATAAAATTTTTTTTAATAATAAAAAAATATTATAATTTATTTATTTTGGGAAGAAATTGGGTTTGTGGGTTTTTTATAGTAAGCAAAATTTTTAAAAAATTTTATTGTTTTTTTAGTTTGTGGGGGGGGAATTTGTTTTTGGGTGGGAAGAGATAAGAAATAAAAAAGAAAATAAGTTTAAATGGGTAACTGTGAGGGAGAAAAAAAAGGTTTTGCCCAAAAAAAAAAACCGTTCCTTATCTGGGGAAAATATAAAAAAAGAAATTTTTTTATAAAATTTTTTGGAGATGTAAGGGGAAAAAAAGGGTTTATATTTTTTTCGTAAAATTATTATTTTAAAATTTTCATTAAAAAGGGAGGAGGGGATGTAAACCCCATGGTCGGGTAGGCTTAAAACTATAGTGTTGGAAAGGGTGTTTTCCCCGGGGGGTTTAAATATTTGGGGGGTGTTTTTTAGGAACATTTGAGTGGGTTCCTTGATTAACCGAGGATAAACAAAAAGGGTAAAGGGTGGGGGGGTTTTTTGATTAATTTAGTATTTTTTGAGTTTTAATTAAAATTTAAAGGAATTTTTCCCTAGAAATTGACCAAAATTTTCACAAGGCCCCCACTTAAAAAACAAAAAAGAGGCTCTGCAATTGTATGGGAGTAAGATTAGAAAAACCAGGCAGGTTCAATTGCTATCTGATGTCAATGAATACTTAGCGAGCAATATCTTTCTTCCAAGTATTCATTGACACCAGATAGCAATTGAACTTGCCTGGTTTTTCTAATCTGACTCCCATACAATTGCAGAGCCTCTCTGTCGTATTTCTGAAGTATGAGTTGTGCAAATATTATGTCAACTTCATGGGACAAATTTGTTTTAATTTTCATTAAGTGCACTGAGTCATTAACTATGTCAATCACTCCCTTTACACTTTTTGCGGATTCTTTGTTGATCATCGGTAAATCAACGATCCGACTTAATTGTTCGGAAAATACCCTCCGATTATTTTCATACCGCTTGGTTAACAGTTCCCAAGCAGCACTATAGTTATCAGCTGAACCTGACAATGAGCTGCCATGCTCCTCGCTTCCCCCTTTAACGCGAAGTTTAAATAATTAAACTTACGAGCAAGACTTAAATCCTCTTTTTCCCCATCAGTTCCGCAAATAATTCCACAAACAGGTCCCATTCTCTAGGTTCTCCAGAAAATGATGGTACCTGTGTTTTTGGCAACACCGGTAGTTCGCCTCTCACGGTTACATTTTCAATCTTATTTTCATTATTGTTTATTTTCATTTCTAACACTGATACTGAATTTCGCACATCGAATTCTAAATCATCCATAGTATTTTTAAATTTTGCATCTTTTAACAAACCCTGGCACGCCTGTACTTCCTACCAAAAATAATTGATCTTATTATTTTTATATTATGCATGCCTCATTGCCTGATGAATTATCTACAGTGCGTAAATCTTTCTTCTTTAGCGGACGTTGACGATACTATGCGCAGTACGTTCAAGTGGCCCCTACGACACCAGGACAAAGCCTGTTACGCGCGAGCCCAAGCAGATGACTGCCCACCTCCCACCCGACCGACCGAGGGGTGCAGTCGTATAACGCACGGCACGAATCGCGTGGACAAATACACAATAGAAAAAACAGACAAACAAATAACTAAATAATACTATAGCTATCTATTAACTAAATGGGATAGGATAGAAGTTTTAATCATGTTAATAGAAAACTCTGAACCGATTACAGGGAATAGAAGGTTGTAATCAGAGCAGAGGACCCTAAAAGGTTCATGCAGGGCATAGTTGGAAGAACAACGACTTAGGGATAAAGGAATCAAAGGATGTCTACTCCGTCTACATGGTACCGACAGATTTCCCTGAGCTAATAACTCAGGCGAGTCGATATCACCAATTAGGAGCTTGTGCATAAAAATAACACCAAGCATAATTCTACGGTTAGTTAGGGAAGAAAGGTTAATCAAGAGAAGTCTACTAGAATACGAAGGCAAATTGACATTGCGATCCCAGCTTAAGCCACGAAGAGCAAATAGCAAGAACTGCTTTTGAACGGATTCAAGTCGAATCTGGTGCGACTCATATTGAGGTGACCAAATGCAAGATCCATACTCTAAAATAGGACGGACAAGCGAAGTAAAAAGAACTTTAGTTGTATAGGGGTCATCAAATTCTTTTGACCATCTTTTAATGAAACCCAGGACACTCATGACCATTGCGACCGTGGTGGAAATATGGGTGTTAAAATTTAACTTATGGTCCATAAGTACGCCCAAATCATTCATATTATTTAGACGTTCTAAAGGACTGTTGTTTAGAAAATAAGTGACCAGTTGAGGAGAGTTACGAAAAAAAGTCATTACCTTACATTTGGTAGTGTTAAGATTTAGTAAATTAAACTGGCACCAGGACTGAAAGTTTGTAGCCGACTAAATGAATCTATATCTTTATAAGTAAGACAAAGCTTGACATCGTCAGCATACATAAGCACACGCGAATGAACAATGACTTAGGGAAGATCGTTAATGAACAGTGTGAAAAGCAGAGGGCCAAGATGACTACCTTGAGGTACACCATAAGTCACAGGAATGGAATCTGAAAAAGAAGATTTAAAAAGTACCTTCTGTTTTCTATTTGTTAAATATTCTCGAACCCAAGAAAGGAAAAGGGGTGGAAACCCAATGTCGCTCAGCTTAGAAAGTAATAGGGTATGATTAACGGAATCAAAGGCTTTGCTGAAGTCAGTGTATATGACATCAGTTTGTTTACCATTTTTGAACCCCTTGATAATTATTGATGTAAATTCTAAAAGGTTAGTGGTTGTAGATCTACGTTTCACAAACCCATGTTGGGATGGCGAA
The DNA here is from genome assembly GCA_018152135.1 of Drosophila paulistorum. Lineage (NCBI taxonomy): Eukaryota > Metazoa > Arthropoda > Insecta > Diptera > Drosophilidae > Drosophila > Drosophila paulistorum. The sequence goes on along the minus strand of JAECXG010000035.1, from coordinate 2,835,046 downwards.
ATAATAGAGCTGCAAAAATGTTGCAATTGAGAAGTTATAATTTTCTCAAAAGCTTTCGGAATAGCGGACAATTTTGAGATACCCCTATAGTTAGAGGCTTCGGACTTTTTGCCATTTTTATGCAGAGGAATGATATACGACTCCTTCCAAATAGATGGAAAAGAGGAAGATTCGACAGACAATAAAAATAATTTTAAAATGGGTTTACATAATGCGTTTGCACAGAATCTGAGTACACATCCAGGAAGACCATCTGGCCCCGGAGAATAAACAGGTTTAACTAATTTAAGTTCGCTAAGAATAGAACTTTCATCAATCACTGGATTGAAAATGCAGTTAGCCTTTTTTAAATGATAAGGATACTGTTGGCTAACGGCTGAGCCCTTGCGGAGCCCCAATCTGCTCGCTTTGTATGATGCGGCTTTCGGACGATTTCCACCGAGGCGGCTTTGAGGCACTGGCGATTTGGAAGGAATGAGATGACCAGGTTGACTTCAATCCAGTTGCTTTATTTTCTTAACCTAAAACTATAGTACAATTGTATGCGGGCACAGAAGGTGCAACCACATCGTTCGAGATTCATTTCAAGAGTAAAATTCAAGTACAGCAAACCACGCTGTCTTTTACAAAATCAAAGTTCTGGTAATTTCCATAGAAGAAATAAGAAAGAATAGAATTGAAGAAACGGATCTCCAAGTTTGTCACTTCAAAGTAACTTGCGCTGTTCTTGGTCTCTCTCTCTTCGGTCGTTTTCTCTTTCAGCAAAGAGAGTCTGGTTTTAGTTGAAGCCCAAACAGATACGGACTTGCTCGATATTCCGTTGAGGAATAAGTGGTTTTAAAAAAAATTTGCAACCATATCGGCAGTGCTTTGTTTTTTGAAACTTCTTATAATATCGTGTCTTCACATTTTTCAAATTGGATAACTCACGAGAGAACCAGGGAGGTTTGTTAAGCCGCTCCTGCCTACCAAGAGGCACACAAATATCAAAGAGTGAATTCAGAGTATCATAAAAGAAGCGAATAGCTGAGTTCATATCTCTACAATTGTACAGATAAGACCAATCGGTAGTAGTAATGTTTTCATTAAGGCTGACAAAGTCAGTCTTACGAAAGCACCTAGTTAGAGGTAACTGATTTGAACCAAGTAATGGTGAAAGCATGGGCAGATCAATTTTTAAATTTAATGTAGGATGAAATTTGTCTTCTGGAAGAACAAATGGTTCTATCCTAGAAACCTCACAATAAGAAGAATCCAATACAAAAATAAGATCTAACGATTTTCCATTAGAATTTAAGACAGGATTGACTTGGGATAAAGATAAGCCTAGAAGGCCATCAATAAAGTCATGTGACAAAGAGGGCAGCAACATGGTAGATTCATCTGTTAGTGACCATGCTAAAGCGGGTAAATTAAAATCACCTACAACTATGAGCATGTCTTGACTGGAAACTAAAGAGGAGACAAACTGAATTGCCTCTAAATGATTTAAATATACCACCATGTCTGACAATGGTGGAATATAGGAACAAGTAATGAAAGCATTAAAAGATTTAAAATTTACTTTAACACCGACAAACTCAATCTCCTGTGTACTAGAAAATTGAATCATTTCAGATGATAAAGCAGCATCAACAGCTATCAGAACGCCACCACCTATGCGAGAAATCCGGTCACGTCTGAATATGGAAAAGTTTGTGGAAAACACCGATGCATCAGCAATATCAGGTTTTAGCCACGTCTCTGTAAAAGCTAGAATGTTATTTTTTTTCTTTTTTACAGTATATTCCTTAACTATTATATGTTTCGGCCAAAAATCTTCTCGACATATAGTGTCAAAGATATTAGCAGAAACACTAATTTTAAAGGACGAAATGTCCCGAGAATAAGAAAATTTAAACTTTTCCACCGCAATATTCGAGACGTTAACTTTCTTCCGAATATAGGCTATTACATCATCAGATGTGACAACAGGGTCTAGCCTAGAAACAAATATATGTTTCTTTGGTGCTATGCCAACGAGAGGCCGCGGTTCCGAAGCGTCAGCCGTAGCAGTAACGTTGGACGAGTCACCCACTGCAGCAGTCAACTTGTTTACGGGGCCCTCGATACTTTTAGAACTATCGGCAATTTCCATTGGAATGGGTAATTGCCCGGACACATCGGACACTACAATAGGCATTGATTTTAAGAGATCATTCCCAGGTGATACCGGTAATTCCTTACTAATAGCATTCACAACCGGGCTCTTAAACGATATCAACTGCTGTACATTAGGATTGGACGGTGCATGAGACCGGTCGGGGACGATAAGAGACGCTGGCGGATCTACAGATACTGAAACACCCCAAGGACTGGTCCTTTTACGTTTCGGAGACTCATTCATAAGCGATAAACTCCTGAACTGAGTCTCCACCGCAGTAAACTCCGCTTGGAGTTTATTAAAACCTGCCCTTAAAGTGTCAAAACTATCTCTAGTCCGCCTCATGAAAGAGCGCATCTCATTCTCGACCTCCCGGCAAGCATCACATCCATATTTTAAGCCACCGCCTTTAGCAATAGACTCCTTGATTCTGCCTGTGTAACCTGCACACTTAACGTGAACCGCATTGTCACACAGCCAACAAAGAATATAATCATGGGAGTCAACCGCATTAGTGGCAACTATGCAATTATTTTTTGAGCAGACAACCATTTTATCAAAAATTAATTAATTTAATTAAAAAAGGAAATACAAAAAAATAAAAATTCTAAAGGTTAAAAATCTGTGTATAAGAATATACTGACCAGTTCTGACACAAGGGTTAATGTGCAGAGTAAGCCTTCACAACTAAAGAAATTACCAAAATACACAAAAACAAAAACACGTATCACAGAGTCGCGGGTAGGCAAAAGACGAGAGCGCAAATCAAACAAGAATAGGAAAGAGCGGGAGAGCGCGTCAAATTGAACACATGCAACAACAATTTGTACGCAAGAGCGCGATAGTTAGTTACAACGGTAAAGACACAAAAGCAAAAGAGATTAGCAAAACAACAACACCGCTAATGCAAGTAATTGTTGTAAGTTAAATTTATGTACATATATTGAAACAAAAAGCACAAAAGCGACAGAAAGAAATCACGGAATGAAAATGCAATTCGAATGTTAAAATTAAACCGATAATGAGTTTAAAAGTTAAAGAAAAGTTATTAATCACGAGAAACAAATAAAATTTGATAAGCGCAAAAAAAACACGTCCGTCGTCTGCAACGAGTGAAAGTTTCCTCGGTTACCCTATCCAAATATTCCTGGAGCTGTCGGGCTCTATCTATAAATATCTCCTGGTTACCACTACCGTTTTCATGACTGGAGGTCGCATTCCCGCGCGACTGTCCTTTGCTATCATCAATCCTTTCTGACATATTTGCTTCTGCTTTAACTAACACTGACTTACTAGTGCCTGCTTTTTCTGTAGCTATTATTTGGGCAACTATCTTTAACACTTCTTCATGTATTCTGTCTCTGAAATACTGATGATCGAAAGTCCTCTGCTGTAGCAATTTCTTATGATTAGGTAACCATCGATTCCTAATCTCTTTTACTTACTCGATTACCTTGCTAGTTATATTTCTGTGATCTAGTGCTTCTAACTGCCTTAACCTGGTGTGCAATTCTAACTGCTTCCCTAACAACTTTTCAGTTTTGTTAAGAAACATTTTTGTCTTATGCGAATATTAGGATATCGATATAAGTATATAAAATTAAAAATAGATAGATGTACTTATAACTATCTTAATATATATTTTATCTGATGATCCTGTTGTTGACTCCGTTCGCCAATGCTGTCCGCCAAGTAGAGTTTCCCAAGTAGGTTTTGCCGATAGTCTGCTGCTGCTTGTCTGCCAATGGGTAGGGTTTGCCGATAGTTTGCTGCTGCTTGTCTGCCAATGGGTAGGGTTGCAGATAGTTCGCCGGTAGTTCGCCGTTTCTTTACATTCGCCTCGCCTCTAGTCGCCTCTGCTCTGCAACTATTTTGTTGCTTTGCTGCTGTTTCTAGTTGCCGACTTGCAACTTTTTTTTTTTGAAAACTCTTAAACTCTAAGAAGCGACAATTGTTCTTAAAAATACTTATTCTAATGCCCCACGTTTTCGAGGGTTGACAATTGTTTATATTTCATGCTCAGTGCTGGTTTCTTGATACCGCGCCGCTGTTATAATCTTAAATGTTTTCCACAGAGTATGGGTGCATGTTTTTTTTGGTATTAAGCAATAATCGTCATATGAATTTTATGACATACTTTTGTTTATGTTTCGTTTTGTATATTTCTTTGGTCAATCTGATTTGGTGAAGCCATTTAAGTTGACCACGATGTTCAATCTTAAACACTATATGTAATACGCCTTTGTCCTTAGGTCGGAGTGGGTGGAGGTTGTAACACAATCTTTACTTAGGGTCATTCGTAACATGCCTGGGCCTGGTGTCATATGGGCCACTTGTTGCTACTGAGCATTGTACGACTACGTATAAGTAATATAAATGTTTATCTATATTTGATTAATTTGTTTAGTGAGTAATATAAATGTTATTTTATACTTGTTCAATAGTCACTTGTTGGACTATGAAAGCAAAAAATGAATTTTGGAGTTGTAATCTAACTTGCCTTTTTTTGCGCTTCATCCAGTTACAATTCACAACTGGTTTTAGTGTTGAAGTAGTAGTACGGCCTTACAATTCTAGAGTGGTTAGCAAAGTCTGAGAGCACTTGGTAGTTCTTTAAGTAGCGCTTTACAGACAACTTGTGTATATTATTTTTATTAAATCCCATATTCAAATTATTTTTATAGTCTGTCAAATTTACGTAATTTTCATACATTTGAAATAATGGTATATTATTCCTTTTCATACAAATTCCAAAAAGTCATCTAACTATACTATACTATACTACTACCGGAACGCTTTTGGAAAAGATTATTAGGTGGTCTTTTGGCACTATCTAGCACTAGCACTAACCTCTTAGAATTTTGCTTTTTGTGCAGTCATTAGATTAAAAAATTTCAAAAAAAAGTCCTCTGCTTTATACATAATTCATTAATGATCTTCCATCGGTCATAATTCCATAACAATAATTCCATAGTCATAATTCTTGGGTATATAACTGAAATGTTATCCTTCTTGGATTTTAGTTAAACAGAATTAACAATCAGTAAGTAATTGGATTTCTCCACTCCATTGGTTTTTCAAACGAATTACTTATTTATCCCATCTAAAAATAAACATGGAAACATTCATTTCAGAGTCCCCTATAATAAATCTGGTATCCAAAATAATACTTATAGCGTTAAAAATACACCTGCTGAAGGCTTATGCAGAGCTTTTGTATAAGACATCAAAAACAAGACGTAAGAGCTAACAATTGTTTTTTGACCAAATGTGTCATATGTAAAACTAGAAGGACGGGGCTAACTTCAAACCACGTCAAAGTTCGTATACCCTTGCATCTCTTTTGGTAACTCTTTCCTCACCTATAGCCATCAAAGTGAAAAAACGTTTTATCTAAAAATGTTAATATCTGCTTAGATTACGACCTATTTGAAATTTAAATCATACCTTGCCGTTTAGCCGGCTCGAGGTCAATCTTCCGAAAGAAGATTATTTCAAAGGCAAGACAAAAAGGTGAGCAGGTTGTCTGTAGGTTCTATCATCAGCAGACTTCGCTAAAGAACTCCGGAATTGCAATAGCCATACCATGTCTTTAATGTTAGAATTAGTTGGGAATTGTTGTGGCAACTAAATGAAGCGAACAAAATTGGTAAAGCCTACAAAACCGAAGACCATATTTTTGTGCATATCCTTAGGCACTATGAAAAATTAGTGTAAGATTTTCGCCTTACCAAACTAATATCACGACCTGTTATTTCATATTGTACCATATAAAAATTCCAAGTAACGGCATGCCTTCCGTTGGTGTTATCTGGTGAGATTATGACGTATTTGAAATTTAACTAAAACATTGCAGTCTCGAGGTCAATCTTCCAAAAGAAGATTATTTCAAAGGCAACACAAAAAGGTGAACAGGTTGTCTGTATAGCTATTTCAAGAACCACCAAGTTCTATCATCAGCAGCCTTTGGTAAGAAATCCACCTTATTGACACGTGCTGTTTCAGAAAATGAAATAGTTACCAAACCATTGTCAGATTTGCTTCGGAAATATTCTGTGTTCGAATTAAAAGACTTACAGCTATTTTAACAATTAAAAGCTATAAGCTGAAGCCCAGCTAAAACCCAGTTTTGATTAACTTCATAAGGTCGAAATCTTGTTGTTAAAAAAAAAAACTAAACAAAATTTATTGTTCAGATTAAAGATGCGTCTTCAATTTACGTATATTGAATTTCAATGATCTCAAGGAAGGTCATGAATGCCTGAAGGTGCACAATTACGAATTGAATGCGGCCACTCATCCAGAGTAAACCGATATCTTTGTGGTGGCTGGACTGATAAAGAATATACACACCAAACTGTTGAGAAAATTGAAGCTAAAGCATTCGCCATCGGCTCTAGAGAAACTTGCCAAGGGCAGTATGGGGGCAATTGAATCACTGTTATATGATGTAATATCAAAGGGTAAGGCTCGGTAAGACACACCCCCCAGACAGCGATCACAGTCTTTCAAATCATCACCACAATCACCATCATTGGAATCGAAATCTGTGGGCAAATCTCGTTTGGCTCATTCTATGACAAATTTGCCAAAGGTTGTCACCATGGATGTGGAGGAGCTAGTCGATTGTCAAATTGTAAAGACAACCAGAAAACTTGTGGCCTATGATGATTATCTTAAGGCTCTAAAGAAATGTCAAGTGTCAATTTTACGAAACGATCCGGATGGACTGGTTTAAGCAAATGTTGTTGGTTTTTGTTTTGCCAATCAGGAATCTGCAGTTGCAAGCTTTGACGTTCTTTTCTCGCTTCATTTCGTTTGAATTCCCAACTAATTTTAGAGTTGAAGATATGGTATGGGCATTACAACTATGGATTCTTTAGCAAAGTCTGCTGATGATTGAACTTGGTGGTTCTTGAAATAGCTATACAGACAACATGCCCACCTTTTGTGCTTCCTATGATTTAAAATCTTACAAATAAATTAATAAGATTTATTGACCTGAAGCCCAGCTAAAACTTAGTTTTGATTAAAATCAATAAGGGCGAAATCTAGACATATACCAAAAACGGAAGCCCCGCCATATTATAAACATTTTTACACTTGCTGTAAACCATCTTTTTTGTCGAAGCGCCTGGTTCGAACGCTTCTATGGTCATTTAAGAAGAGCTGTAACCTCCATAGCGGACTGCTTCGGTAAACGTGGGGGCCGTTTTGGATGTCTACGTACTCTTTGTTGTATCATTCTTGTTGTATTTTCCGGTATAGAAACATTCTGGCTTCATTAGTTTGGGATGCCAGTTTATATTCTCATCTGATGTAGTTTCTTGATCAATTTTCTTTTGTAGGCAAGCTAACATGCAATTGCCTTTGTCAATCGATTCCATTTTGAAAAGTACTCGTAATTGATACTAGTTGGTTCCCTTTGCATGTGAAAAAAACGAAGACGCAGTTCCTCAGTGACTGCCCTTTCGTTGGTAGTATCCGGCGTCCAATTTGCCGGCGGTAGTTTTAGTGTATGTCTCAGGCCTGTGTTGTCGTTTGGTGGCGATGTCCCCGTCTCCAGTTTTTGGCGTCTGTGAGCTCACATATCTCTGCTATCCTAAACATTACATATTGTTGATATCTTCGAGGGTCTCCATTGAGCCACGCTTGTACCGTTTTCGAGTCGGTTCATACGTAACATTTCTCAAAGTCGATTTCATATTGCGCTATTATGTTTCTCATAAGTCGCGCTCCAATTACTGCTGTCAAGAATGACAAAGACTATACTGAGAGAGAGAGCTTAAATAGAGAGCATACAGAGAGAGAGCACAGAGCGAGAACGTAGAGGGAGAGTACGGGAGTCTTGTTGGAGAAGCCGCAACGATCGGACGTCTTTAGAAGAACACCATATACATATATATAATTTGTATTATTTCGATCTGAACTTAAGCTGTAATAAACGTATCCAACAAATCGGTATCTTGACACTGCTGCCTGTAGCTCCAAGCGGGGTATCGAAAGCGGCTGCAACGGAGCTACCTTGGATTTGGCTGAAACGAGACTCAAAAGTATTTTGTTATTTTGTTCGATACGGAAATACGCAACGGCAGAGTTGGCGTCTTCTCCAGCATCCACAAATACTTGAAGTTGAACTCGGCAGTCTTGTGCATGCCAATTTTTAAAATAGCATCTCGGAATTTGCACGTCATCTATCAAGGGTAAGGACAGCCATGATTGCCACATATCCTGCAGATTGCGTTGAATTTCCTCATCCCAGTCAATCTTCGATCGCCAAACTTGTTGATGCAGTATTTTGAGAAACATCATTATACAGGATACAAAACCCATGGGGTCAAAAACTGACATCAAAAAACTTGTAGGATTTCCCTTTTGGTTGGTGTGACTCGCTATTATATTGCGCTTAAGGCGTACGAACTTTAGTGCATAGGTAAAGGCATCTTGATGTGGGCTCTACCGCTTGCCCAATACTTTCTCGAAAGAGTGTATCTCTTTACTGTTGACGAACTGTTTTTCGTCGAGGGTTGTTGTGTCGCAAAGTGCAGCTAGTACCCGTTTGGAATTCGAACACCACTTGCGCATATGGTAGCCCCCGCGTGCGTGGACTTCCTTCGCTAATGTAATGGCATCTTCTTTTGAATGGCATGAATCGATGTAGTCGTCTACGTAGTGACTTCTCTGAATAGCCTTAGCGCATATGGTAGCCCGCGCGTGCGTAGACTTTTCTAACTTCTTTCGCTAAAGTAATGGCTTCTTCTTTTGAATGGCATGAATCGATGTAGTCGTCTACGTGTGTTTTTTAGCGTTCAGGTCGCGCACTTAGTGCGCAATATAGGGCGAGCACGTGGCTCAATTGGAAAAGTTCCACCACGCCTGTTGTTTGATTTTGCCATAGGAATCGTTGTGCTTTAGCGTCTTCTTCTTTTACAGCTATTCGATTGAATATTTCCGCGATGTCACCGCTCACGCCCACTGCTCTCATTCTAAAGTTATACATAATCTGCAGCAAGGTTCTTTTAGAAGAAAGTCATTTAGGGCTACTCCCGATGATTGAGCTGCCGCGTACCACACCAATCTGACCCTGTCAGGTTTATGTGGATTTCGTACAGTAAATATAGGCAAGTACCATGCATTTTCGGGTTTTTCCATGACTTCTTCATCTGCCAACCTTCCTTTGTATTTTACCATGTAGCTCATTTGCAAAAAAAGGGTCTGCTGCCCTTTTCTTTTGCATGCATGAGAGTCATCATTTTGCTACATGTAGGCTATTTGGAAATACACGGGGACCATCTTTCCAAAGCAATCCCGTGGTGTACATACGCAAGCTGTAACTAACAGTGTCCTCCGGAATCTGTAGAGATCGCTCTTCATCTGGAGACTTGGTAACCATCGGCGGTGATTTTTCCTCGGTCAGCAAATGTTTTATAACCATCTCATGCAAATCCAGATTGCATTGACACCGATGCAGGTTGAGTCCTCCACCAGATCGTCCCGATCCGCAATATATAGTCTATCCTAGTCTCGTTTTTGCAGCAATTGGTTGCTACCAGTTTCCTTCCCGCACCTTTAGTGAAGCTATGAGATTCGGATTGTTACTGCCAATTATCATTTGAGGCATTGCGTTAATAAAGCTCGGTATGGGCAAGTTTTTTAGATGCGAATATCTCTGTTTTATCTTATCTGCTATCATCGTCTCGGCTGAAAGACCAATGGACTTAACTACTGTTAGTCTATACTTAGACTTCATTTATTTTAAATAATTTATTGTCCTTTTCTTGTTTTGAGATTTTTAAGTTCAGCTGCTTCGATTCCGGTTCCTGCCGACTAACATCACCAGTCCATCTAATGCATAGGGGATTGGCGAAACTTTTCACTTCGAGCGCATCAGCCAATTTTTCTTCTACAAGTGTTAAAGTCGATCCGTCATCCATAAATGCGTAGATATCGACGGATTTCGAATTGGAGTGCAAAGTGACTGGAACGATTCGAACATAGCATTCTGGCTGGTTGGTTAGTGACCCACGATGATTGTGCAGGACGCTTTCCGTCACCTCCTTGTGAAGAAGACGATGATGATTTGCTTTGCAGCCATTTATGTCGCAAGCTACGCGACTCCAGCAGGCTCCCTTGTGGTTTTTGAGGCACTGAGCACATAGGTGATGGTTATTTATCGCGTTCCACCTGGCTTCGACTGACATCCGCAACAACTTTTCGCAAGACACTGCTTTGTGGTGTCCTTTGCATATTGCACAGAATGTGTGTTTATGGTTCTCTGTAGGCGCTGCGGTATGTGTATGCATCACTTCTCTGTTGATTCTCTTCTTGTCGCTTTCTAGTAATATGTTGGGCGTCGAAACACGACTCGCCGCTTCAGCTTGTTTGCCCTAATGGTAGCGCACATATTTTTCACCGCAAATGCAAACTCGATCAGCGGTTCTAGTTTGCCCTTTGGAGGAGGATTATTTCCCACATTCTCCATCAACAGTTTTATTATGTGTTCCGGGAATCCAAAGTACATTCTCAAAGTACTTATAACGCTCGGCAGCATTGTTGGGAACAGTAAACTGTCTCGCACGGGTTCAAGTGCCCTACCTTTCAGGCATCCCTGCAGATGCATAGCGGTCTCCTCGTTGCTGTATCCGCCGATCCGGGTGCTAGTATCATAGGTGCTTATAAAGAGTGGCCATTTTCTTGAATCTCCTTTGAAGGTTGGTAATTATGCCATTGGTTTTGCATGGCATGCTCTGCGCTCTGGTTCTCGTCGCCTGCGGAGTGTTGGTGGCACTGTCATCCGTCATCATTATGTGTCGGGTTATTCCGGCAGCAAGTTGCGGATAGTCATTCGCTTCTCCGTTTGATTGAGTACTTATTCTCGTTCAGTGCACATTTTGTCCTCTAATTGTTGCAAAAGTATTTGCTGGTCTTCCGGCAATGCTTCATCTTCCACGTGCTGATATTTAGGTTTCCGTAGCTCTATTACACCATAGGAATTAAAGAATTTGCTCAAAATTCTTTTGCACTCGTTCGACTAGTTAATCTAGCCAGTGCCTTTCAAATAAATTTAATCCATTTAATCCTCAAGCGGTAAGGTTTCGGTAAGCGGTAAGCTTTTTTATACATAATAAAGTACCGCAAGATTAAGTTGAGAGACAGAGTTTTAAAGTTTAAAAGAGCGTCATTCTGTTTGTGCGGACAGAATTCCGTTTTGTGCTACAGTGGTACAAAGTTTATTTTGCATGCCAGAATTTCGGCAATATTCCCCTCCCAGGAAGCGAGCCACTGGAGCTTACTTTATCTTTTCAAGGACTGCTAACTTTACTGCTGGTCTGGAGAGGACACCTAGTTGTGTCTGTACCTTCGTCTGGCGGACCTGACCATCCGCTGCGGTGGTCACTTCGACCGCTCGACCCTTTGCCCAGGTACTCCAACGCTAATTTTCGTCAACTATAAGTACGATGTCGCCTACTCCAATGGTCTTTACCTTCTTATGCCACTTGGGCCTTCGAATTCCGTTTTGTGCTACAGTGGTACAAAGTTTATTTTGAAGGCCCGAATTTCAACAACACCTCGTTTAGAGCTTTGTGCTTGCCAAACATGGACTAAACTTAAACATAAATTCTATTTTAAACTGTCGTTCTTCATTGGATTAAAATGCACCCATCAACTCTAAAATGCTTTATTGAAAATCGCTTACAACCATACAAAGTCAATCGCAGGATATCATTTGAAGTCACGTGCCTGTAAAGGATAATCCAGCTGACATTGTTTGACGTGGCTGCGCATCCCGCGATTTGATGCAGACAATTTGATTTCATGGACCACTTTTTAGCACTTGATGCATTACATTGTCCGACATCTGAAAGAAAGACAGATTTCGAGCCCAAAGAGTTGCGAAACACCCTTGTATTAAAATGTAGCACTAGTTATAAAGAAAAGAGCATAGTTGAGCAGATCATTTCATTGTTTCGTATGATTCTGAGAGTCTTAGCATACGTTATACGAGTTTTCAACCGAGTTCCTATTGACAGCAATAATACGATAAGTGCTATAAAAAACATTTCAGTAGAGGAGTTTAAATGGTCTTTAAAACATCTAATCTCTTCCATTCAGAGTGATGTGTTTGCAAAAGAACTAATAGACATACAAGCAGGATGATGTCTGAAGCCGGAGCTACAAAAATTAAATTCATTCATATCAAATGAACCGAGAGGAACTCAAAATATTCGACTTGTCCGTGTTGGAGGCCATCTTATCATGGCTGACACACCATTGGACGCTAGAATGCCGTTATTGCTTCCAAAGACTCATAATTTCACTTAAAAAAGCTACGAGTCTTATGTACGAGTCTGGTCCATGGATGCTAATCTAGACCCTGCTCAGGCGCCAGTTACGAGTCTATCATCCGTGTCTCCATGTCGGGGTGTGGCATTACCATGTTCCTTCGGATACACATGGGAGATGACACACAAGACTCTTTCCTTAACCACTAGTTTACCATGAAACTAATTACACAGAAGCTTGATTTAAAGTTATAATTCGTTTATTACTTGAATGTACTTCTGGTTCCGAGGCCAGACTAAGCCGCTCTTCCAGAGATCGGAGCCTTAAATATACCTCAAGGGGGTGTTGAGCCGATGTTGAGAGTAGGTCGCTCTTCCAGTGAAGTTATCAGAAACGGGTTGGTTACAAAGAAAAGAAAAGTGCTTATGCTATGTGATAGGAAGTAAAAGTGCTTACTCTAGGTATAGGAAGTCATTAATGGAACAAGTGGATAGTGTGGACTAAAATGGGTCACAATGTACTTAAGGTTACGAAATGTGTGGGTTCTCAACGTGACTTTTATTGAGGGCGGGTATACTACCCGAAACTCATTCAGTAGTTTTTGGTATTGCGTCTTGTCTTGCTGCATCATAGTTGGTCGGGGTGCAGGGTACGGTTCTACTTGTTCTGTAGGAGTCGGCGTATCGTGGAGAAACGCGTGTGCTAACTTAAATATATTGAAGATCTTCACTTGCGAAAACTTCATGCAGGAGCTAAGGTTCTAATAGCGATTCTGCGCCTAACAGTGTGGATCGTAGATGCTTGCGAAATGATCCGAAAAGTTGTTAGAAGTTGCACACATTGCTATCATTACAAACCAGTATTAATGCGACAAATCATGGGTAACCTCCCAGCTGACCGTCTGCTGGCCGAACGACCATTTCTGATATGCGCAGTGGATTTATGCAAAGTTCCCTATAAAACATATTTGGCCACATTTGTTTGCTTTTCTTCAAAAGCTATTCATACAGAACTAATCTCAGACCTCTCTGCTATTAATTTTATTCTCTGTTTGAAGCGATTCATCAGACGACGGCGATACCCATTATACCACGGCATACCCAAAGGGATTTACTGTGACAATGCCACCAACTTCGTTGTATTATGTTAGTAACTAGAAGGCTTCAAATGACAATTCTGTTCAGAATTCAATGTAAAAAATCTGGAGGAATTTAGCCTCCATTTTGGAGGCTTATGGGACGAGGCAGTAAAATCAATGAAGACTCTGCCCATCAAAAATTTGACCTTTTATGTCATGGCCAAATAACGTACGAAGAGCTTCAATTCAATTAAACTCCCGTCCAATACACTATGCAACAAATTTAAGGTTATTAAAATCAAACCGAACCGGACCTTATTTTTCTGAATGTACATGTATTGAATAGCAAAACCCTATTTGGGTTTTTCAAAGTTAGCTCGTTTTTTTTTTTATAGCGAGTTGAAATTTTGCATTTTGGGGGTATTTTTATACCCTTGCAGAGGGTATTATAAAATTGGTCAGATGTTTGTAACGCACAGAAGGAGACGTTTCCGACCCCATAAAGTATATATATTCTTGATCAGCATGAGAAGCTGAGTCGATATAGCAATGTCCGTCTGTCCGTCGGTGCGTACGCGTTTTACTCAGCCATCTTAAGAGCTATCGGGATGAAATTTTTTTTGGGGGCTTATTTTTGCCCAGGTGAGATAAATCATGGGGATCGGATATCTATATCATATAGCTCTGGAACAAAAATTTTTGCAAAAATTGGAGTATCCCCATGAAATTTACCAATATAATAGAATTTGGTATAAAATCTCAGATCCCAAAATTTGAATTTGATCGGATAAATAGAACACAAGTTACAGTCAATACAAATCGGTTCTACGTCATCAGCAAATCAAACAGATCACATGCATACACACACACAGACGCAAAGCTACACGAACTGTATGTGTATGCGTGCGATGCTTTGGATGGTAGAAGAAGAAAAATTGTAGGAAGAAGAGTAATAATTTGAATGTTTTGTTTGTGTATTGATGAATTGAAGTGCAGGGAAAGAAATTTCAAAATGTAAAAATATTATTGCCAAGGACTGCAAGGGTATATAAACTTTGGCATAGCCGAAGTTAGCTTCTTTGATATTTTAGTTTGTCATATGAGCTAAATATGACTTATATATCGATTTCTTTTTCATGTATACGACCTAATTCATCCTCATTTATTATAGAAATATTGTTAATGGTTAAATAAATTCATTTTATGAATGTTATATAACCCAAAATGACTTTTACAGCTACAGTTCTTGAAAAAAATTACAACTAAGCCCTTTTTATACCATACACATAGTGTGAAATCACTAACCATAGAATACATAGATGCGTCAAACTCAAGATTTTTTGATTACAAACGCTACCCTGAGCGTGGAACCCCAGAGAACTTCGGCAAAAGCCGAACAGCGTAGAACCCCAGAGAGCGGCCGCGGCTAGAGCGAAAAACATTCGCTCGCAGCAGTGTCGCTACGCATCGAAAATAATTCAGTCTGCCCCAGACTACCGAACGACGCATGCAGCTCTATGTCGCTTGTCACTTCGTTCTGTCTATGTATGTGTACACTCGTCGGTACATGCTCATGCTTCGTAGTGTGTGTAGGACGTGAAGTTGTACAACACCGCATTTCAATAGCTCGTTCGACAAAAATTTTTAATTTTCGACAAAACAGCGACTAAGCGAATAGGACATGCCCCTGTGGAAAGAATATCAAGAAATATTTGGATCACTTTTGTATGTAGCCCGGTGGCTGTGTCAATAGAGTGCTCGCTTGGCGATCGGGCAGCCGGGGTTCGACTCTCAGCTTGGCCAAAGTTTTTTATATTGTTTTATATATTTTTTTGATACATTTTTATTTACTTTTTACTATTAAAATTGTTTAGAATATATTAAATATTAATTTAATTAAACATATATTATTGAGTATACAAATATTGAAAACCTGCATAATAAAGGTCGCCGCTCGAATTCGTTACCGATTGCAATGTACAGTATGTACAATCGGTATCCAGGGAACACCACGAGGAGGCCATTGCAATAGCAATGGGGTCATTTACGAATGACCTTCGAGTCGACTAGCAAATGGCTGATGGATAGTTTATGCGGTGCTTCTGAAAAGCACAAAAGCAATAGGAAAATAGAAATTTTAGAGTCTTAAAATAAAAAAAAGGTCGATAAGCAACAGAGTCGGTATTCTGGGAACGTCCGTCCGTCAGGGGTAATTCTTTAAAATTTGCTCAGGATTTATTAATCAGCTTTTTTTGTAGGTGGGGAACATGGAGAAAATTAAATGTAAATTTAATCATCTCAAGTCGACTCGAAGGTCATTCGTAAATGACCCCATTGCTATTGCAATGGCCTCCTCGTGGTGTTCCCTGGATACCGATTGTACATACTGTACATTGCAATCGGTAACGAATTCGAGCGGCGACCTTTATTATGCAGGTTTTCAATATTTGTATACTCAATAATATATGTTTAATTAAATTAATATTTAATATATTCTAAACAATTTTAATAGTAAAAAGTAAATAAAAATGTATCAAAAAAATATATAAAACAATATAAAAAACTTTGGCCAAGCTGAGAGTCGAACCCCGGCTGCCCGATCGCCAAGCGAGCACTCTATTGACACAGCCACCGGGCTACATACAAAAGTGATCCAAATATTTCTTGATATTCTTTCCACAGGGGCATGTCCTATTCGCTTAGTCGCTGTTTTGTCGAAAATTAAAAATTTTTGTCGAACGAGCTATTGAAATGCGGTGTTGTACAACTTCACGTCCTACACACACTACGAAGCATGAGCATGTACCGACGAGTGTACACATACATAGACAGAACGAAGTGACAAGCGACATAGAGCTGCATGCGTCGTTCGGTAGTCTGGGGCAGACTGAATTATTTTCGATGCGTAGCGACACTGCTGCGAGCGAATGTTTTTCGCTCTAGCCGCGGCCGCTCTCTGGGGTTCTACGCTGTTCGGCTTTTGCCGAAGTTCTCTGGGGTTCCACGCTCAGGGTAGCGTTTGTAATCAAAAAATCTTGAGTTTGACGCATCTATGTATTCTATGGTTAGTGGTGAAATGGTATATTAAAGTCGCCAAAATGTATGTAACTGGCAGAAGGAAGCTTTTCCGACCCCATAAAGTATATATATTCTTGATCAGTATCAACAGCCGAGTCGATCTAGCCATGTCTGTCCGTCTGTCCGTATGAACACCTAGATCTCGGAGACTATAAAAGCTAGAGCCACCAAATTTGGTATGTAGGCTCATGTAGTATGTAGAGTGATTAAGTTTATTTCAAATTTTATTTCCGCCCCCGCAATTTGGTATGTATATTTTCTTAGTAAATGCGCACATTTTGTATGTATAAAGATTTTGCCACACGCCTTTCCGCCCCCGAAATTTGAAAAACTAGATTATCTCCCTTAATTTTTTACTTTGTGGAATCAAATTTGGCACACTTGAATATGATACTAGTACCCAGCAAAACACCAAATTTGATCAAAATCGGACTAAAAATAGCCAAGTTATGTATATAAACGTTTTTCCATAAGGCCGGAGTTGGCCGTTGGATGGTGGGGGCGTTAGGGTGGTCGTATTCTTGAGTGAGAGAGATACTAAGATATGCTTGGAATAAAAAGCATGTGAAAATACATTTGTTTAATAAATTTGAAATATTTGCTTTACAAGTGTATGGTATACCTAAGTCGGCGAGACGACTTACTTACTTCATTATACCCTTGCAGAGGGTATTATAAAATTGGTCAGATGTTTGTAACGCACAGAAGGAGACGCTTCCGACCCCAGAACTTCGGCTATGCCAAAGTTTATATACCCTTGCAGTCCTTGGCAATAATATTTTTACATTTTGAAATTTCTTTCCTTGCAACTCAATTCATCAATACACAAACAAAACATTCAAATTATTACTCTTCTTACTACAATTTTTCTTCTTCTACCATCCAAAGCATCGCACGCATACACATACAGTTCGTGTAGCTTTGCGTCTGTGTGTGTGTATGCATGTGATCTGTTTGATTTGCTGATGACGTAGAACCGATTTGTATTGACTGTAACTTGTGTTCTATTTATCCGATCAAATTCAAATTTTGGGATCTGAGATTTTATACCAAATTCTATTATATTGGTAAATTTCATGGGGATACTCCAATTTTTGCAAAAATTTTTGTTCCAGAGCTATATGATATAGTAGTCCGATCCCGATGATTTTCATACTTTATCTCACCTGGGTAAAAATAAGCCCGCAAAAAAAATTTCATCCCGATAGCTCTTAAGATGGCTGAGTAAAACGCGTACGCACCGACGGACAGACGGACATTGCTATATCGACTCAGCTTCTCATGCTGATCAAGAATATATATACTTTATGGGGTCGGAAACGTCTCCTTCTGTGCGTTACAAACATCTGACCAATTTTATAATACCCTCTGCAAGGGTATAAAAATACCCCCAAAATGCAAAATTTCAACTCGCTATAAAAAAAAACCAGAGGGCCGGGGCTAACTTCGACCGCGTCAAAGTTTGTATACCCTTGCAAGTTTGTTAGTAACTCTTTTATCTAAACTAACTGTTTTATCTAAAAAGGGTAATGTTTGCGAAAGAACGGCCTTTAATCTTAGCATAGGATATAACGAACTTTCTGATGAAAGTCACTGTTTTCCACCGATCCTTCCTATGGGAGCTATATGATATAGTTACCCGATCTTTACCAAATTCGGCACAGTCATTAACAGATATATTAAACTGACAAATGTTAAATTTGAAAGCAATCGCATCAAAAGTAACGAAGTTATTGACAAAAGTCACTGTTTTTGACCGATCGTTCTTATGGGAGCTATATGATATAGTCACCCGATCTTGATCAAATTTGGCACAGTGGTTTATAGTTGCAAGAAACTTACTTATGTTCAATTTCACGACAATAGCTTAAAAAGTAACGAAGTTATTGAGAAAAGTCACTGTTCGTGACTTTGCCGTTTGTATGGGAGCTATATGATATAGTCACCCGATCTTGATCAAATTTGGCACAATTATTAATAAGAACACTAAACTGACCAATACCAACTTTTATGGCAATTGCTGATAAAATAACGAAGTTATTGAGAAAAGTCACTGTTCGTGACTTTGCCGTTTGTATGGGAGCTATATGATATAGTGGTCCGATCCGACTGAATCCGAGATATACAAACCCTGCAGTATATACAAGCCTACGTGCAAAATTTCAGCTCTGTAGCTCTTACGGTCTAGGAGGAGTTCGCATCGATCCAGACGGACGGACGGACGGACGGACGGACGGACGGACGGACGGACGGACGGACGGACATGGTTATTTGAACTCGTCTCGTCGTGCTGATCAAGAATATATATACTTTATATGGTCGGAGATGCTTCCTTCTATGCGTTGCACACTTCTGACCAAAATTAATATACCCTTTTTGCAAGGGTATAAAAACGAGCTAACTTTGAAAAACCCAAATAGGGTTATGCTATTCAATACATGTACATTCAGAAAAATAAGGTCCGGTTCGGTTTGATTTTTGATGTTGCACAGTGATATCAATTCACAGCGATGATCCCAATGACGGGGAGGCCCTGACGCCAGCCCACTTATTGATCGGATGTTAATTGCGAGTTATCCCTGAACCGGCTCAAGCCTACATGCAAAGTTTCAGCTCTGTAGCTCTAGCGGTCTAGGAGGAGTTCGCGTCGATCCAGACGGACGGACGGACATTGCTATTTGAACTCGTCTCGTCGTGCTGATCAAGAATATATATACTTTATATGGTCAGAGATGCTTCCTTCTATGCGTTGCACACATCTGACCAAAATTAATATATGCAAAGGTATAAAAACAAAATTTTTGAAAAATAAGAAAATGAAAATGGAAATGATCTAAAGATTTGTAAAATAATAGAAAATACAAATTATTTTTGGAAATAAAAAAAGCAGAAACTTTAACAAAGAGAATATTTGTAATCAAAACAACTAACATCTAATTCTAAGATTATTTTAAATTATTTTGTTATCAATATTTATACTTTTGGGTATAAAAGGGTATATTAATTTTGATCAAAATGTGCAACGCATAGTACGCCCGTCTGGATCAGCGCAAACTCCGTCTAGACCGTAAGAACTACAGAGTTGAAATTTTTCAGGCAAGTGTATACTGTACAAATTTTTTTGATTGACAGCTAGACTTCACACTCACCAGCTAGACTTCCATGTTGTACAGCAGTTAATGAGTACACTAAAATTGCTGTACATCACTTTTACTGTACACTATATTAGTGTACAGTTCACTTACTGTACAGTCAGTTAAGATTATTTGCTTAAAAAATATATAAAAATAAAGAAAATAAATAAAAAATCAGAATGTCATATGCAAGAAAAGTTAGCCAATATAACTTTTAATATTACAAATTTATTTCAGAAAATAACTCATTATATAAAACTTCAACATTTGAGTGCAAGAACATAATCTTATTCACCTTATCATCTGTGGTTGCGATTTTACAGCGTTTGTAATGAATAAGGTTTTTGGCAACAGAGAAAGCTCTTTCTGATGCTGCACTGCTCGCAGGAACGGCTAATAACTTGCAAGCAACCTTAAAAAGTAGGGGAAATTGCTGATTGTTGTTTTTCCACCAAATCAGAACATCAAACTCCGCGTTATATGGAATATTTATATTTTGATATGTTCGAATTTCATTACTTATAATAGATTGAATATTATTATTATGGATGAATTGTACATAATCGTCGAAAATATCATCTATTTCTTGGCTGGATGGAATAATGTTACAGCTTTCTTCAGTTTGAGTTCTAAGCTGAATATCTATCATAATTGCATCAAGGTCCTCGATAGTCTTTTCCTTCTCAAATTCAGCAAATTGTGACTATTTATTTGTCGGCGGAAATAAAAAAAGAGCAATATTATGAAACTTGTTTAGACTACTTTGAACTATTTTTACTAAATTTGACTCAAGAGCACGCTTGCATTTTTCCACCATTTCCACATCGTTATCACTAGGTGTTAAATTTTTTTTTAAATTATTGATGTGCGGTATGACTAGGTGCAAAGTTGGATAGTTGCTCCCCTCAAGCTTCTTTGAACACGCATCGAATGGAGCCAGAAGTTTAGCCAATGCGCTTACATCGCCTAAATTCATATTTTGAATCCTACTTATTTCATTCTTCTCAATTAATATGTTGTATATTTCCATCCAGTTCAACTCAATTGATTTAAATATGTGGAATATCGTATTCCAACGTGTTGGACAGTAGCTCTTTAAGGTGCTTTTTAAAAAGAAATTTTGACCTGACTTTTTAAAATACTTCACAAGTTTCCTGCAGCGATCAACTGTCTTCTCCAATTCTGGGACCTCATCCACAGCTTTACCAATAACATTGTGCATCAAATGGTTTACACAGTTCAACGTGTTTAGCCCCCTAAATGCAGCCTTCATGTTAGCGCCTCGGTCGCTGTCTATTATTGGTTCATCCATTTGCAAATCACACCCAAATTTGCGTAAAATATTTTCAATTTTGATCAAACCTTGCAGTTTAATACTGTCACCTAAAAACAATAGGGTTATAAAATTCATTTTCAATAATAAATAAAATTTTATAAATCTTACCGGTACAGGATCCTCCTTGCATTGATTTTACTGCAAGTAGGCGGTTGTTTAGGGTTCCTTCTGCGACATAATGAATCGTCAACCATATATATGATACTTTGAAGAAGTCTTCTGTCCATATATCCGACGTTATGCTATATCCAAGTTTCGTATGATCAACTACTTCGTTTTTTATTTCATTAAAATGATATTCGTAGAGAGCTTCGATGTTCCGTGAGATGGTAGTGGGATGCGGCAATATTGATTCAACATTAACATTTTCCCAGAAGTTCGCACCAACAGATATAAAAAACTGGGATATGTTTTTTAGTCCTGAGTCCGCAATAATATTAAAGGATCGCCCATTCTTTATTGTCCATTCAGTTGCTAGCTTAGTGCACAACTTTTTTGATTCTGTATCTACAACAACTTCACAATGGTTGCGTTTACGACTATTTGCCATTATGTAGCATTTGTGCTTTACTAAATTTGATGTGCTTTTTTCGAATTTATACACATTTTTGCATGTATTACACACCACTACGTCAGGGTTTTCTAAGCCTTTTTCGTCCACTATTCGAGAAAAGGTGTCGAAAAGGTGTCACACTTGAAGCGAAATAATGGTGATATATACATAAATACATACATACAGACAAACACAGTTATACGTAAGACTTTGCGACTTCACACATATATAACCTTGCAAAAGACAATTACAAAGACGAGACGAACACAATTATTTATTAATTTAACAAATTTCTTTGTAATTTAACATTAATAAATTATATATAATTTTTTTTAGCAAAAACTTAGGCTTACGTTCGCATTTATTGCGTTTGCGTCATTTTCTTTGGCAGCCATGTCTTCGCTGTTTAAAATATTATACTCATCTGTACAGATGAATGACAAAATGTATTCACTATTCCAGTGGTGTACAACATGAAAAAAAAGTGCCATATACTGTACTCACTTACAAAGAGTACATTTATTACTGTCACTCACTCTAAGTGAGTATAGTATTTTTACTGTACTCGGTTCTTATAGCTATTCGAATATACTGTACAGCAGAGAATGAGTACAGTATTTTTAAGAACACTTAACTACTGTACAGTACTATGATGTTGGAAATGAATACATTCATGCAGACCTCTAATACATACCTACATAAGTATATTTAAGAACAAATTTATAATTGAAGATATGGTATGGCCATTACAACTGTGGATTTTTTAGCGAAGTCTGCTGATGCTAGAACTTTGTGGTTCTTGAAATAGCTGTACAGACAATCTGCTCACCTTTTGTGCTGCCTATGATTTAAAATCTTCTAAATTAGTAAGATTTATTGACACCGGCTTGAGGTTAAAACCCAGTTTTTATTATAGTTATAATTATATTTTATTAGCTTCATTTATAAAATTACAGCATAAATCTAAAGGCTACGAGTTAAGTCTTTTACCACTATCCTACTGATATCGGTGAGTATTATAAGCGTATATAAAATATTAAATCAAAAGTGTAAATGAACTATTCATTTTGCCACAAAGAAGGGAATTATTAAGTGTAAAAGGGGATCTTTTTGTTTCTGCACTTCAATAGCTGTGTTTAACAGATTTGATAATAGCGTATTCCAAATCTCAATAAAGATATAGATATAGGTAAGAGACGTAATAATCTACGCGCAAGCAAAAGGGAGAATCCATCATCGAGGTAAATAAGGTCTTGTATAAGGCTATAAATAAAACTCGATGGGTTGTTACTTTGCTTAAATAAAAAGATTAGTTTTATTATTTTCGGCAGTTGGTGCGTCTAGCTCGATCAAGCGTCGCCGGAAGACGAAGGAAGCTCATTCCAGTGTGGCTTTAGGCCACATCTCGATATTTTCCAAATACTGATAATACTAACAACCCATTCTTAAAAATACTGACATCGATATATGTGTAGATAGCTAAAATTAATCGAACAGAACGATAAGTCTTAACATAAATAAATGACACCGAACAGTCTATAAGAAAAGGAAAAGGGGACACTTTTTGAAAAACAAAATACATTTACATACAGTGAAGGATGGTAAAACCTTCCCAGATCAGCATAAACTAAATACTTATCTCATTTTTGTGGACGGTTAAAAATATAGATTTGCCGCGAAAGATAATCGGATAGATTTTTAATCTGGAGGACTTTACGTTGCAACTCAAGCACAGTCAAGAAATAAGGAAAAAACATATTGACAGCCTTAGTCGGTACCCAGCATATCTATGTATTTACAGTGCCGTCAGAAATAACAACACGTCTTAAACTGGCCCATCAAAGATACATACATACCAAATTGGTGGGTGCCAATGTCTTCAATGTTGGGAATAAATATTTTTTATATTTTAAATGCTAGAGTCCCGTTTAATTTTTTTCATGTTTATTTTGCAAAGTTTAAATAAATCACACACGAAACAATTGTGAAACACAAAATCGACTTATTTGCAGAAGTGATTGGCTTCGGGTGAAAGTTCTTAAGCTAAAAACAAATATATTTTATGCCTAGCCTGGAGTGTTCTCATAATTGCAAAAGTGTTGATCTTGCGGCATGTGCAAGATCTCGCATTACACCTTCCGTTGCTTGCCCAATGTTATGCAGGGCATAGCGTGGAAAACGTTGATTTGGCGGATGGGTTAACTGCTCCCCTACTTAAATTAAGAACGTCCTCGTTCTTTTCCAGGCTCTCGATAAGGGTTCGCTCTGTGCTAGGCGTTGTTTCCTTATGTGGCAGAGTTTCAATACAAGGAAACAGATTGCAACAAAACATAGAAAGACAGCTCCCGATAATTTGGGACGAGACACCAGTTTTGACTCCAAGTCACCAATATATTTTAGGTTCTCATTGCTCAGTCTATGGAGATACGGGAGACTGAGTACCACTTGGTGGCCGGTAATATTTACAATGCCGCTGAGCTAGAAGTGCCCTTAGAAATACTATTACAATTCTTGTAAACGGTTCCGTTCAGTCGCACTTCGGTTGTCGTAGCTACATGATAAGTTCCATTCACAGTGTTGGAGGAGACGTCATCGTTAAGTTAAATTTGTATATCTTAAAATTTCTTATATTATTAGTTTAAGACTATTGGAATTTCTACCACTGTATTTACATTAACATGTTCTAAAAGCTTCTGTTACATGGCTCATGAAGAGCTTCTAACTCATGAGACCGAAATATAATAATGACTTCTTTCTGGAATTCGAAGAGGAGAAGACCTATTTTTTCCTACTCCACTCCACATGCTATTGAGCATTGGAGTTTTGTACCATCTGCAACTGGGCAGATCAAACACACAGTTCCCTTTAAACATTCTCACAAATCGACATCGTCACGTCGTTGATTATCAGGATGCCTTCGTCCACAATTGTTATGGCATCCAAATGGCTTGGCGGAGTCTCTCAGTGCGCCGTGCCTTCAGAATGCAGCTGCTCCGCACATGTCTCTATCAGCGACAGTTGGCAGAATGGCGTATAGACGGCCTTGTTGCAATTCGCCAGTGCTACAATCAGATCACCGCATTCAACCACATTGTTGTCTTCTCCTAGTCGAAGCATTACACCGTTTTTCTGGACGGGGAATATTGTTACTTTCCTATACTCCAAACTAGGCTTTGGAAGTTTAATAAAATATAGCTATTCTGAATTTTGTACGACCTTGATGCTAGCTGTTTCAATAATTGCAGAAATGCTTATATTCGAAGAGTGCTTATGTACCAATTTAGTTATTTCTTCAAAGTCTACGATGGTTGGGTTTCCAATACTTACTTTAGCCAGTGAGATTGCAGGTATAATATTCTGTAATTCTGATATGATTATTCTATTTCTAGATGGTAAAATTTCAAAAAGGTGCCCTGTGTCAATTTGAGTGTCTTTGGCCGTTTTTATTAGTGTGTTGACCGTGTCAGTTATTTTATTAATTTGCAACTTCGTTTTAGTGTTAAGTTCTACCTGTTTTCTCTCCGAATCTACAAGATCTTTTTGCTGGAAGCTTATCCGTTGCCAGTTGTCGAAATCCGGCGTTCCTGCAACTACCTTAAGTGTTGCCTAGGATGTTAAGGCTCCTAGCATGCATATGGCGAATTTCCAGCTCGGACAGTAAATTGCCGATCTGTTCCGTGTCTGCTTTTATTATTTTCTGCATATGAGATTGTGGATACATCTTCATCAAATCTAGTGTCTCTCTTTCAATTTTCGTGCATGCTGAAATATTTGTCGTATGACGCAAGTACCCAAATTCTTCCCATAGCCAGACACTGCTTCCCTCTACTACATACCTAAGTTGGAGTTGGTAAAGTCCGCTAACTTGGCCGTCACCGCTGTAACGAGAAGTACTAGAAGAATCCTAAAGAAAAATTAAACGATATTTCTTAAATCTAGTTTTGATTTATGTGGGGTTGGGTTGGTAACGCCGAATGGCCAGACCACCTCAAAACAGCTGTTTAACGACGGTGTGGCAAGCGATCCATGTGAGACGAGGTGGCAAGCGACCCACAAAACGACGATGTGGCAAGGCTGCTACGAGACGACGAGGAGGAAGAACGTTTTAAGACGAGCCAACGACGAGAAGACGTGTATTAAAGAAGTAAAGAAGTATTAAAGACGCGTATAAAAGAAGTAAAGACGTATTAGAGACGAAAGACGTGTAAAGACGAATGAGAAACGACGCTCTCATTAAATACCTAAAGACGAAACAATTAACATTCAATTCAACCATTTTTATAGTTACTAAAACCTAATTATAATCTAAAATAAAACTTATTACCATATAACTAAATAAAAATCTAAATGGGACTACTTATTTCTACGGAATCGGAACCCAGTCCCACAAAATTGGGCGCTCGTCCGCGAACGGTAAAAAGAGAATTTCACCACTCTGTTTTGTGAATTGTCTGAAAAGTGAATTGTGAAAAGAAAACTGTGAAAAGATTGCTAAAAAAGTATAAAGAAGTTATAGGAAAAACTGACTAATAGAATATAAAACAATAAATGCTGTAAAAAAATAACCCAATTTTTTTTTCCATCATGCCGTTTTTAAAAAATTTTATTAATACTAAAATTGCTAGCGCCAGTAGAGCAAGCATTACTGCTTTGCATAAATATGTATATGAGCGAGAGGGAGACAGAAATAATCGGCAACGGTTAAGAGAATTTTCTGGAGTCAGCTTCGATGAGAATGACGCGCAGTACGAAAGCAAGAAAATATACGTTGAACAGAACTTGTCTGAACGTGATCTCGTTTCTATATGTAACATACTCGGTATAGGGCACGAAGTAGAGAATTTGCAGTTACATATATTCCACGAACTTCGCAGTTTGCTTTGTGAAAACGAAGAGCGCAACGACGAAAGCAGCGACGAATTTGACGACCAAGAGGGTAACGAAAGTGCCGCTCACAGTAGTGTGTACAATGATGCAGAAAACGTTGAACAGAAAGAGAAAGAGAACTCACAAAGATGTTAGAAAAACAGTGGAGACGAAAAACGTTATAGTGACATTTCAATGCGTTTTGGTATGAATTTTCGTGACATAGAGGACACAATTAGAACATTCGATGGAACAAATTCAATTGGAATTGAGGAATGGCTTACAGAATTCGAGGATCAGGCTCTTTTGATGGACTTTAATGACCTTCAAAAATTAGTTTTTGCTAAAAAGTCGCTAAGAGGCAATGCCAAGCTATTTGTTTTCAGTGAAAGAGGTATTAATTCTTGGTCAATACTCAAAAATGCACTATTAAGCGAGTTTAGGCAGACCGTATCGAGCAAAGAATTACATAAACAACTGAGCGAAAGAAAGCGAAACAAAAGGGAAAATATGCAAGAATATTTTTATAAAATGAAAGACATTGCATCGCGCGGTAGAATCGAAGATCAAGCTCTAATTCAATATATAATCGACGGGATAGATGAACGTGAAACTAATAAATCGGTTTTATACGGTGCAAATGACTTAAAGAATTTTAAATCAAAACTAAGAAGCTATGAAACAATGTGTGAAAAATCCAAAGCAGTCGACCGCAGTGTTTTTGTTAAAAAGATGCCAAGTAACGTAATATCCAAAAATAAAGAAGTCAGCTGTTATAGTTGTGGACATAAAGGCCATATAGCAAGTGATTGCAGCAATAAAGGAAAAGGTCGAAAATGTTTTAAGTGTAACCAATTTGGGCATATTGCCAGTAAATGCAGTCAAGTTAAACAAAAGGATGAACAAAAAGTGAATGCGTATACTTTACAATGTCAAAGTAAAATTACGAGTAAAACAGTGTTAATAGAGAATATAAATTATTCGGCTTTATTTGATACAGGCAGCAAATTCAATGTTATGCGCGAAGACTTATTCAAAGAACTAAGTGAGCAAAAACTTTTGTTGTGCAGTGTAAGTCGTATTGGATTTTGCGGCGATCGTGATGAGAATCAAATTAGACCAATTGAGCATTTCGAAAAATCAATTAAAATCGATAATGATGACTATGTTCTTGACTTTTACGTTGTTGCGATGAAGTGTATGGATATTAAAATTATCATTGGTGAACAGATTTGCCTTCTTGCTGAATTAATTTTTAATCGTTATGGTCTAACAGTGCGTAAATATGTAGAGAATGAAATCGAGATTTCGGAGTTGAATATAATGCAAATTGAATCTATCGAGAATAATGACGAAATAAATATAGATCAAGGTGCGGGTGAAAAAGCTAAAATTGAAGTTCGAGATTTAATTGAAAACTATATGCCGGTTAAAACAAAGTCAACCCAAATCGAGATGTACATAACATTAAATTCCGAAACCCCAATATTTTCGCGTCCGCGCAGACTACCGTTTCAAGAAACAAAAATAGTCGACGAACAAATTGAAGAGTGGATAAACAACGATATAATTGAAGAATCTAATTCAGAGTTTACAAGCCCTGTAGTCCTTGTCAAAAAGCGTGACGGCTCACCGAGACTTTGTATTGATTTTAGACGCATCAATAAGGTAATTGTAAAAGATCGTTTTCCCGTGCCTCTTATTGAAGACCAACTTGATAGACTCCAAGATGCAAAGGTATTCAGTACAATAGATCTGAAAAACGGATTTTTTCACGTGCCAGTGGCCGAATCAAGTAAGAAGTACACATCGTTTGTGACTCAGAATATCAATTTAAGAAAGTACCTTTTGGGCTCTCCAATTCGCCTGGTGTGTTTCAACGGCACATTATAACACAATATTTCGTCCCCTTACTCGCTGATGTATTGCACTTCCCTACATAGACGACGTAATAATTCCAGCAAAAGATGAAAAAGAAGCTGTTTTAAATTTAAAAGAAGTTATTACTACCTGCAAAGACTATGGACTGGAACTCAACATTAAGAAGTGTCATTTTTTGAAAAGACGAATCCAATTCTTAGGATATATTATTGAAAATCCGATATTGTATCCGACAACCGTAAAGATTGAAGCCGTTTCTAAGTTCAAAATTCCTCAGACACCTAAGCAATTGCAAAGTTTTTTGGGTTTAAGTGGGTATTTCAGAAAATTTATACCCAACTACGCAATTATTGCAAAACCATTAACAGACTTGTTGAAATCCAATAATAAATTCTATCTAGGTGCAGCAGAAGAGTATGCTATCAATTTATTAAAGAAGAAGTTGACCGAAAATCCAGTATTAAAGATATATAACCAGAAGTACGAAACCGAAGTTCATACAGATGCTTCAATAGATGGATTTGGTGCGGTCTTATTGCAAAAATCAGATGAAGACAACGAATTACACCCTGTTTATTTTATGAGTAAGAAGACTACAGATACACAGCGCAAGTACTCGAGTTATGAGCTGGAAGTTCTAGCAGTCATTGAGGCCTTGAAAAAGTTTAGAGTTTACCTTTTAGGAATCAATTTTCGTTTGATAACTGACTGCAATGCTTTTACGAAGACACTTGATAAGCAAAGTTTGTGCACAAGAGTTGCACGTTGGGTCTTATTTCTACAAGAGTATAATTTCAAAGTTGAACATCGTCCTGGAACACGTATGAAGCATGTAGGCGCCCTGAGTAGATATCCAATATTCACAATAACTGAAGATAGTATGAGTATCGGACTGAAGCAAGCTCAAATGAAAGACGAACAACTTAAAGCTATTAAGCAAGTACTTACCGATAAAAAGCAGTCCTATGAAAATTATTTTTTAAAGTCAGATATTTTGTACAAGCTTGTAAATGATGTCGAATTGATTGTAGTACCAAACAGTATGCAGAAACAAATAATTAGCCGAGCACATGACAGAGGTCACTTCGCAATCAGAAAAACTAAGGAGTTGATTTGCAAGGATTATTATATACCAAACATCGAGGATAAAATCGAAAAATGCATAAGCTGCTGTATACCGTGTATCATGAGTAATCGGAAAAGAGGTAAGCAGGAAGGTCTGCTACATCCACTGCAAAAAGAAGACGCCCCGTTGCACACATATCATGTAGATTTTTTGTGTCCCCTTGATTCGACGCATAAGAATTATAAGCATATCTTAGCCGTAATTGACTCATTCACTAAATTCTGTAGGCTTTATCCGACGAAGTCAACCACTGCAAACGAAGTTATAGCAAAGCTATCTGGACAGAGTTCAATTTTCGACAATTATTTCGGATAGAGGTGCTGCTTTCACCGGAGATATCTTTATTCAGTATGGCCGAGATGAAAACATCAAATTGGTGAAGACGACAACTGGTCTACCCCGAGTAAACGGACAAGTCGAGAGATTGAATGCAATTATAATTTCAGTACTTTCTAAGCTCAGCATCGATGATCCAACGAAATGGTAAAAACACGTATCCAGAGTCCAACAAGCAATTAATTCCACATATGCTAGAAGTATTAATTCCACACCTTTCGAGCTGCTAATAGGAGTGAAGATGCGAACCAAAGACGATGATCAGCTGATAAAACTAATTAATGATGAAACCATAGCTACATTTAAAGACGACCGCAACGAACTACGATTTAAAGCCAAGACGCAGATCCTGAGGATGCAAAACGAGAATAAGAAGTCATACAATTTGAGACGTAAACCAGCCAAACATTACGACGTTGGTGATCTAGTCGCCATAAAGCGAACACAATTTGGCGCCGGCCTAAAATTGAAGCCAAAGTATTTGGGCCTATACCAAGTTATTAAAGTAAAGCAAAACAATGCATATGATGTACTAAAGATGGTAAATTCAGATGGTCCAAAGAATACGTCAACGTGTGCTGAATATATGAAGCCATGGTCAACAGACTATGATGATGATGACGACGGCGCATTCGGGCCGAATGCTTAGTCAGGACGGCCGGATGTGGGGTTGGGTTGGTAACGCCGAATGGCCAGACCACCTCAAAACAGCTGTTTAACGACGGTGTGGCAAGCGATCCATGTGAGACGAGGTGGCAAGCGACCCACAAAAAAGACGACGAGGAGGAAGAACGTTTTAAGACGAGCCAACGACGAGAAGACGTGTATTAAAGAAGTAAAGAAGTATTAAAGACGCGTATAAAAGAAGTAAAGACGTATTAAAGACGAAAGACGTGTAAAGACGAATGAGAAACGACGCTCTCATTAAATACCTAAAGACGAAACAATTAACATTCAATTCAACCATTTTTATAGTTACTAAAACCTAATTATACCCTTGCAGAGGGTATTATAAAATTGGTCAGATGTTTGTAACGCACAGAAGGAGACGTTTCCGACCCCATAAAGTATATATATTCTTGATCAGCTTGAGAAGCTGAGTCGATATAGCCATGTCCGTCTGTCCGTCTGTCCGTCCGTCTGTGCGTACGCGTTTTACTCAGCCATCTTAAGAGATATCGGATTGAAATTTTTTTTGGAGACTCTTTATTACCTGTGTGAGATAAAGTATGAAAATCATCGGGATCGGACTACTATATCATATAGCTCTGGAACAAAAATTTTTGCAAAAAAAATTTTATAAAATAAAAATTGGAGTATCCCCATGAAATTTACCAATATAATAGAATTTGGTATAAAATCTCAGATCCCAAAATTTGAACCTGATCGGATAAATAGAACACAAGTTACAGTCAGAACAAATCGGTTCAAGCGCTGCCGGCAGCGCTGCTTGCTGCCTACTACGTCATCATCAAATCAACAGAACACATGCATACACACACAGCACGGATTCATAAATTGTATGTGTGTGTGTGTGTGAGCCGTTGGCAATTGTGGTGTCCAATTTTAAAAATTTTAACTTCGATGATTTTCGTTAGATTAGTATTGTATTTAGTATTTTTGCGGCATATTCATAATACGACAACTAATGCTGTTGATGTATGAAATTTCACTTTTCTTATCGAATTAAATATAATAAAGAACTGCAAGGGTATATAAACTTCGGCAAGGCCGAAGTTAACTTCCATAGCTCGTTATAATCTAAAATAAAACTTATTACCATATAACTAAATAAAAATCTAAATGGGACTACTTATTTCTACGGAATCGGAACCCAGTCCCACATTTATTTTTCCTTATCTAATATTGTCCTTATGGACCACCCACCCTCTTATAAGCACGGTAGTGCCCATATCTGCCTGTACTATTTCCTTTTCATATAGGGGTGTTTTCTTATTTCCTAATCTTTTATTATTTTTTACGAAGACTTTTTCTTCTACTTGATAGGATCTAGCCTGCCGGTTTTTATTATGGTATTCTAGTGAATCATTTTGCGTTTTCTTTAAACGATTTTCAGTTTCAATAAGAATTGTTCGTAACCGAATGTAGTGTCCTGTTAAATTGAATCGTAGCTTTTAACATAAGGTCTATTGTGTCCTCAATTTTTTTGTCCAATTTTAAGCACCTTGCGATTTCGATAAGAGTTCCGTAGAACCGTTCTACCTGACCATTAGAGGTGCTGTGTAAAGGGGGAGCATTAACAATAGAGATTTGAAAGTTATTTTGAAGTAATGTTTTCACTGTTTCGGAGCTTAGAGATCTCATTATCGCAATACATTGTGCGAGCTGCCAGAAAAATATTAATTAACTGTAGCAGTGGAGAAAATTTATGGAGAAAATTTATTTATATAAATGTAATTTTTCTCCTGGACATGAAGGAATTGGGTTTTCGGATACTTCGTGTTGTTTTTGGAAGTCTATCATATATTGCTTTTCTACAGACCTTGCAGTAAATAATTATTTCGTTTGCAATTCTTGACATTTTTGTAAAAAATACTCTCTCAGAACTTGCTTCACGTTTTTTATTTTCACCTGTTCATCTTTGTTAACTATGTCCTGAACAAGTGTCTTGCAATGCCTAAACGTTGTGAATGGGTATTCGCTAATGAGCTGATGCTGAATTTGTGCTAAAGTATGCAAATCGCACTTTATCCCATATACAACGTTGGGATTGATTTTTTCCCCAGGATTGGTAGCAAATCAGAGTAGTTATCAAATTCTACAACATGCTGAGTTTTTTCCCCAAATAAAATAAAGTTACAAGATGGAGCATCCGTTTGCTCAATTTGGTTTCTGTAACAATTGATTGGTTTGTCTGACCCGTGAATAGTGTAAGTCATTGATAGCTCACTGTGAACCGTTCTATCACCATCTTATGCTGTGTTTGAAATTACACCATTTTCTAATGCATTAATATGTTGGCGCGAAAGCGCATCAGCCACATAATTTTCCCTACCGGGTTAATAAAAAACATTGGCTCCATATTCGTCAATGATTGATTTCCATTGTTTGGTTTTGGCGTTTGAATTTCTGTCCGTAACAGTGAATGTAAGTGGCTGGTGATCTGTGTAAGTGTTAGGACACCGGACCCCATACAGATAATTCCTCAAGTTTTTCAATGCCCAAACGATGGGTTCTATTTCATTTGTGGCATAGTTAAGTTCAGGAACACTAAGAATTCTCGAAATCATTGTAATGGGCCTTGCCCTCTTGTGTCAAGAGTAGGGATTGTCCCCTAAAAAATTTACGTTGTCATAATCAAGCAAGTCGTCTTTACAATCACCAGTTTCAATTTCGAATTCCTTACAATATTGGCTGTTCTCACTTGACCTGGTTAAATCCTCTTGACCCAAATAATTCACCTTTTGGTATTTTTGATTTGAGTAACGAGTGTTACCACTATTTGCCCGCTTGTTTATAAAATTTTGGGGTTGGTGAGTATAGATTGGGTTTAAATTTTGTTGCTATCCAAATGCTGTGGGCTGCTTAAATTTCGAGGAAGACGTTTCGACATTCATCGGCTCGATATATTCCTGATTGGGTCTTGGTTGGAAACCCCCTTTTTCAGAATCTTGATTCCTAGTGTAATAAGGATTTTCCCCATGTTTCGATTTTCGTCATTATATGTTTTCTGCCGTTGCTTTCTCCTCTAGACTTTTTGCATAGCTATTTGCAAATGTATAGCGTTCTTGGTTATACTCTACCTCCTGAGCTAATACTAAGGCCGATGGTAAATCCCGAGGGCGAGACGCAAACAAAGCATCTCTGTATATTTTTCTAGTGCCTGATATGAAAACGCTCTATATTTATCTTTTATGGAATTTGCCAATGATGTCTCATGGGTTATGGTGGTCTTGTTTGTGAGTAAGGTCAATTTTTTTCAACCTCTTCATTATATTTTTCTAAAGACAAGCTTTCCTGAGTAAGCATGGCCATCTCACGTTCAAGCAGGTCTCTTGTTCGCGTATGTAAAGTCAATAAATTCTATACAGTATTGAACGACGCCAATACATTGTCGGCGAGACGACTTACTTACTTAATTTTTCATTTGCAGTCTCACTCTTTTTAAAAACAAGGTTTAAATATCTCAAAAAAAAAATTTGTATATTTTGATGTCATCAGGCTTCAGGTCAATTAATTAAAATAAAAATAAAAAACCGCAGTTTTTAGTTTATTTTTATACCGATGTAAATACAACCGAAATCGGTTGCGCAGCGGCAACCGTCTTCAGAGCAAATTATTTGACACGTCAGCACCGTTTGACGTAGAGTTACGAACGAACCGAAATATATCGGTATAAAAATAAATTAAAAACTGCGGTTTTTTATTTTTATTTTAATGAATTGACCTGAAGCCTGATGACATCAAAATATACCAACACAAAGGTCGCAAAAACTATCACAACAAAAAAAATTTGTATTTTGTCATTCAAGTAATAATAATAAATGGTAAATAGCAAATGGGCACTCTACTTAGAAAATTTCCAACAAATTCTTATTCGTGTACATTGTTTTTTTTTTTTTAATAAATAGGAGTCGTTGATTTGCCGGCAAGTCTTCTGGTCTTCCTTTTTTTTTTTGTTTTAGTTGGTGGTTCCTTCACCACTGCCGTCACCAGCCCGATGACGTGTCTTTTGTTGTGTATTTTATTTCAGTCTCTGCTGCCGT
Organism: Drosophila paulistorum; assembly: GCA_018152135.1. NCBI lineage: Eukaryota > Metazoa > Arthropoda > Insecta > Diptera > Drosophilidae > Drosophila > Drosophila paulistorum. Next base: position 2,800,504 of record JAECXG010000035.1, on the reverse strand, counting down.
CAGCATCCTGGTCTTTTTGTTTTAATATGTATTTTTTTTTTTTTTTGTTTTTAAACGAAATTTCTTTCACTTTTTTTGTGTGTGATTATTTTTTCTTCACACGATGTTGTTGATGTTGTTCCTTTTTTTATGGAGTTGAAAATTTCACTTTTTAGTGTGATAATTTTAGGATTTTTAGCACTTTGCTGAATTATTATTGTTCTAAATTATCGTCCTTACGATATAATTTAGAACTTTAAAACTTTTTAATTGTTTTTTTTTAGAATTTTATTCAATTTGTACCACTGTTGGGCGCCATTTATGATGGTTCATTTATTATTGTACTTTATTACAAGACACAGTTTTGTGTGCTTGCACCCACTTGACGTGCCATTTAGACAAGGAGTTGTGATTCCCCATTTCATGATTTCCTCTAAGAATATTTTCTTAGTGTCCATTTTCGATCCATCGCAAATAAAAACAGAGAACCGGGGCTAACTTCGACCGCATTAAAGCTTGTATACCTTTGCAAGATTTTTTGTTCCTCTATAGTATAAAGTCACTTCCAGCGGATGGAATCTACCAAGTTTTTCAACATGGTGTTTGTGGGTTACTATCGTATAATGTAGAGTTAAACGTTATAGGGCTATTTAATTCAAATACCGAGAGCTGAAGTGGGCGTGGCAAAATTTTGGAGAAATAAATATCTGCGCTCTTATTAAACTAGCCTATGCACCAATAATTGTGCTTGTAGCTCATGTATTTTGGATCGCTATCCTCATAAAGGTGCTGGTTTCAAATCCACATGTCTTCACCGCTAAGATATAATTTTTTTGTTGGTATCGCTGCGGTCGATGAGTGTCACAATCAGATATAGTTTGACTACCTCGATTGAGTTGAATTCTTTAAACGACCTTCCTTAGTTCTTTTGTTTCGGGTTTGCTCCCTAAACTTTTTAGCCTACTGCCAGACGCCCTTTAATCATGAAATGATTCATCAAACCAACCCTTAGCTTCCTTAGGTTAAGCACTGCACTCCAGCTTTTTCCCCGGTGCATCCAGTACCCATTACCCAGCCGGATTTATGCAAGGCTACCAAAAGCCAATATTCTCTTAAAAAAAAACTTTGTAATTAATGTAATTTTTATTTCAGATGGTTTACCAAGAGCTCAAATGATGAAAAATACATTCAACATATTTTGGCAACTGGTCGAGCAAAAATTAAGGACGGTACACTCATAATATCGGCAGTGGAAAAAACTGATAATGGAGCATTTTACTGCATTGCTACAAACTCAGAGGGTACCGAAACTTTTGAGGCAAAAATACTAGTTACATACCCATTGTCATCAACCATACAACCTAGTATACAAACAATAAACATTGGTCAAGCTGCTGACTTAGTGAGTAAAGTTTTAAACCATTAAGTAATTTTCATATTGTAATTTGATCGTTTTTACAGATTTGCAGTATTACCGGGTTTCCAAAGCATAATATTAGGTGGTTAAAAAATGGAAGAACCCTGGGCTCTGGTTCTCGTGTAAGACAGATAACAAGAGAGCATGTACGCTTTTCATCTATCATAAAAGAAGATAGAGGAATATATCAATGTTTTATTGAAAATGACTTAGACTCTACTCAAAGCTCAGCTGAACTAAGGCTAGGTGGTATGTCATGCTAACAAAATTCATCAACTTAAAATCAAAACATTCTGTTCCTTAAGGATTCATAAATGAATAATATCTTATTTGTCAGAAAGGAAATGGGATAAACTGCAGGAAAAGCCTAATCATAATGTTTTGCACTATATTAGTTTTTCGACAATTATTGAAATGACAGTTTTTTAGGATGATTCTGACTTGAAATTCGATGCAGCGATTCTGCCGCTTAAAAAGAGAAATAAACATATATTCATACGAAATACTAAACAACCAGAAGGCCGTGGCTAATTTCTACCGCGTCGAAGTTTATATACCCTGGCAACTGTTTTGGTAACTTTTTCCCCACTCAAAGCCGTCAAAGTGTAAAAACATTTTACCTAAAAATTCAAATGTCTGCGAAAAAACGGCCTACAATCTTAGCATAGGAAATAACGAAATTATAGATCAAAGTCACCGATGACTGATCACCCGATCTTAATCAAATTATGCACAATCATTAACAGATATATTAAACTAATAAATGTTTAATTTGAAAGCAGTCGCGTCAAAAGTAATGAAGTTATTGACAAAAGTCACTGTTTTCGACAGACCGTTCCTATAGGAGCTATATAATGTACATATTCGCCCTATCTTGATGAAATTTGGCATAGTCGTTTATAAGTGTAATGAACTCACCAATATTAAATTTCACGACAATAGATGAGAAAATAACGAAGTTATTGAGAAAAGTCACTGTTCGTGACTTTGCCGTTTGTATGGGAGCTATATGATATGGTCCGAGGATGTGGGGCTGAATCTAAGATATACAACCCCTGCATTATAAACAAGCCTACTTGCAAAATTTCAACTCTGTAGCTCCAACGGTCTAGGAGGAGTATGCGTTGATCCAGACGGACGGACATGGCTATATGAACTCGTCTGTGCTGATCAAGAATATATATACTTTATATGGTCGGATATGCTTCCTTCTATGCGTTGCACACTTCTGACCAAAATTAATATACCCATTTTGCAAGGGCTTACAAATAATAATAAATACATACTGTTGATTTTTACATACATATATACATACGACAAACAGAAAAAATTCCATTTAATCAAAAAAAAAAAAACATACATACGTTCTATGAAAAAAAAATAAAAATATATCTTCTCTATCTCTATCTCTCTCTATATATGTATATATAAAATTCTCGTGTCACAGTTTTCGAAGTAATACTCCTCCGAGAATCGAACAACATCTATTTTTCATCATAAATGTTAGGGGAAGTCTGCGAGCGCGAAAAAAAATGGATTTTATAACGGCTTTTCGTGTATCGACCGTAGTAGGCGGGGGCAGTTATATGTCAACCACGTTGTAGTAAATTCATGAATTCCTGTTACGTTTGACGGGTTAACTAGGTCACTAAATAAATTCATTAATTATATTTATGTATGTTTTGTACAGTGAGCAATGCCAAGAAAACGCAAAGGGGCTGATTTGAGCCGCATTACAAGTAATACTTGCGAAATAGCAGATCCGAAAGAACAGAAGTACAAATCCAGCAATAAAATACTACTGCAGAATGGTGCAATAGCATCAAGAAGAGCCAGAAGATACACGAGCTGAACCTTGACCGATTTTGATGAAATTTTTTGTGCTTATCCGGTATCTATGAGAATCGGCCAACATCTATTTTGTACGTCGAAATCATACTGGCGAACGCAAATAAAATGGGTTTTACAACGGCTTTCCGTGTATCGATCGCAGCAGATCGAAAAAACTGATAAAGGATAAACTGATTGCTACAAACTCAGAGGGTACCGAAACTTTTGAGGCAAAAATACTAGTTACATACCCATTGTCCTCAACCATACAACCTAGTATATAAACAATAAACATTGATCAAGCTGCTGACTTCGTGAGTAAAGTTCATTCATTAAATACAAATTCTCCTGATTCAGTTACAAACGAAATAATGCGTCCTAAAAAAGCGAATGTTGATAAAGTAAATTATTACACCCTAATTCACTTAGAGTATCCCGAAAGAAAAAAACAAAAAATAAGAATTTTCATAACATTTGGTTGATATGAAAACGTTATCAAGTATTTAAAATGATATTAACACATAGTGATAAAGATTACGAAGAGGCACCACCATCATCCTGATCACAAGTGTGTAGCATTTGCTCACAATTTATTTCAGACGTACGCGAAAGGCAACAAGTGTATGGACTCATTCCATAGAAATTGTATAACTACTTATGTTGCGACAAATCAAAAGTGTCCGGTATGCAAGTCTTTATGCCACCTTAGTGATGTACAAGTTAGAACTGAGTTATCAGCCAGTCAAAAACAAGGAGCAGCTGCTAAAGTTCATAATACGCGACAGCAGACACAAGCACACCCCTATCTGGTCCAAAACAGTCAGCAATACCTGATGACACTAGTCCGCAAAATACTGTGATGAACTCATAAGAAGAGGTAGAACCACTACGAACAGCGAAACGACAGGAAAGACCACCTAAGCGAAGAGTACAACGTGCTCAACCAGAAAATTTTGAGAGACATCGGGCAAGAGTCAACGCAGTAGAGCACAATTTTCACCCAGAAATTCGTCGATTTCTACATCAAGTTTTATGAGCGAAAAGGTTACACAGATTATCCAGAGTTCGGGTATAAAGTTTGAGGGATCACAAAAAGGCAGTACCGTGCAAGAATTCTTGTACAGATAGCGTGCATTAAGTATGGATAGTTTTCAGTAGTATGTAAAAATCTATTATTTCTCCTAACTGTCTCAAAAGACAATATCCTGATAACAAGGATGATGATTTAATTTTCGAAGCAATAAGAAGTAGGAAACAAAAGATTGGAGAATCATTTGATAATTTTCATGAGGATGTAATATCCATTGTTAGTATGCTTTCGGATCTGTTAGAAGAGGATAGACTAGTGCATCATAACCTCATATCGAAAGTGCGTGAAGCATTGTTATATATCAGTTGTTTCGGTGTCACATCTACGACAGTTAGTTCAAAGAAGAGAAAATCTATTGGGAGAGAAACTAATTAAGCGTCCGATCAAGAGTGTAAATTTGTCTAAACCCGTTTACAAATCCGTATCTGCAGTTCCAGGGGCCACAGAACAGTACTAAGACGAGTTGTCGGTGAAAGAGGTAGATGCAGTTCAGCGAGTGGCGAATTCTTTAGTTTATTGGAATTGTGACGTAGAAGGACATCGTTGGGACATGTGCCTAGAAGATCGGATTATTTTTTTATTACGGCTGCGGAACAAAAGGAGTATATAAGCCGCAGTGCATAAAATGTTCAAATCGAACGGAAAACTATCAGAAGGGACCACCGTATGGCAATAAGCGGACGGACACTTAGTAACTGTTGCTTACAAAAGCTAAATCCTAATTTCACTGAACAAGAAAAGCAAGAAAACATTTCAGACTTACAAAAAAATAGAAAGACTATTAAGTTACATCCAATTAAACCATATCATATACGTTTAAAAGAATATACAAAAGCCCGCGAAAGAATACTTCCTGATGGTAGTAATGTCGAGCACCAAAACGCTCAACCTTGCGTATGCGTAACTTTTGGAAAGCTGTACGAAAAACAAAAAAAAGGTTAATTTGTTCTGTAATTAATGAAGCCGTATATGGCCGATTTTATGCTTCAATTTCATTTTTACAATTTTTCAGAATTAAGCTTATTAGACACAGGGGCAAATATTATTATGCTTAGGTACAAGACGTATTAACAAGGTTACTAAGAAAGACGAATACCCACTAGCCAGCATAAAAGCAATTTTCGCAAGACTACCAAAAGCTAACATCATCTCGAAGATAGATTTGAAGGATGCTTTTTGGCAAATAAGTTTGATTGGCGTATCAAAAGCAATCACAGCATTTACAGTACCCGGTCGTCCATTGTATCATTTTGTGGTCATGCCATTTGGTTTGTGTAATGCCGCGCAAACAATGTGTATACTAATAGATGAAGTAATACCACCTGAATTAAAATATTGTACTTTTGGATACTTAGACGATTTATGTGTAGTATCAGAAAGATTTTGAGGAACATCTTATTGTTTTAGCCAAGCTAGCTGAGCAATTTCGAATGGCGAACGTGACTTTAAATTTGGCAAAGAGCAAATTTTGTGTCACAAAAGTTGCATATGTAGGATATGTATATAGTAGGCTATGGAGGAATTTCAACTGACACATCAAAAACAGACGCGATTCAGTCATGTCCAATTCCGAAAACAGCAAGTAAGACCGTTTATGGGAGTAATCGGATGGTATAGACGATTTATACCTAACATTTCAGATATTAGTTTTTCACAGAGCTTCTCTCGTCGAAAAAGAAATTTGTCTGGAACGAGCAAACTCAGAAATCCTTTGAAAAGCCTAAATCTGCGTTGACTTCAGCTCAAGTGTTGCAGAACCCAAACTTTGAACGGAAGTTCTATGTGCATTGCGATGTGAGCGATGTCGGCATAGGCGCTACTTTAGTTCAAATGTCAAATAAAGGAGAAGAAGGCAAAGCTTCTGCTCTCTGACGTGACGGTCGTGTTTTTGTATAGCTCCTGAGTTTTTATTAATATATATTGTTTTCTCTCAATTTTTAATTGTGCTTAATTTTTTTCGTTTTCGCTGGTGTCGTTTGCTTGACACCCTTGTGTTTTATTTGCATAATTCGCTAAATTAAACAGTTTTTCGTGATTAGTGTTTGGTGCATTTAAATTTTTTTATTATTGTTCTCTCTCGTCATTGCTTCTGCATTTGCTCCCCTCATCGCCCCCATCATACCATCAGTGCTAGTGTTTTTTTTTTGTTCTCTCTGCTTTGTGCTTGTGCTCAGCTTCTCTCCCTCCTTCTTCTCTCAAAGCTCGTCTTATAACTGTTCTTGCACTCTCTCTTAGGCTGTGTACTCTAGCTGTCTCTTTGTTTTATTTGTAATTATTGATTTTTTATCGATAATTATCTTTGTGCTGTTTATTTTAATTTTTCTGTGTTTTATTTGGCTTTTCAATGGCTTGTTGTCTACCTTATTGCAAGCATTCTGATCGTTTTGACGATTAGTATAGAGCAATATCTTGTTGGCTCTGCGATAATCTTATTCACTTAAAATGTGCTGGCCTCAACGGCCGCGACTACGACAAATTTTCTGGTTTGTCTGTGTCTAAGCCTGAGCTTGGCTTAATGCGCTGGACTTGCCCATCTTGTGCCAGCCAGCAGCTTGATTTTAGCCGAATGTACAGGGATCTTCGTTTAAAGTTTCTTTCTTTAAATAAAATGGCCAAACAGCTGTCAAACGAGTGCGACTCTAGCATACATTTACTGTCGCAATTCAAGTTTGTTCCACCTTCTAAGGAATTGCCCAAGAAATGTACCCTTGAGTTACCTCATAAGCAGTCGCCAGCACTCTCCATTACATCTTCTCCCATTTTACTTTCGCCTACACCATCTTCTTATCCCTCTTTATGCTCTTCTTTTCAGATTGAAGTACCCAGTACAAGCCCTGGTGTAACTCAATCTATCCCTCACGGGAACTCTAATCAATTACTGGATCAGGCTGGCTCTCAATTACTTGCGGATCCCAATGCTCCTCCGCCTCCACTAAGTGTAGTGCCTCATCGTAAACAATTATTTATTTCTAGGCTTGCTCCTGAAACTTCTGAGTCGTCTGTGGCAGCTTTCATTGGTAATTTATGCCCTGCTAAAGTTTTAATTCAAAAGTTCAAGTTTTTTAGGCCTCATGAAATCTCCTCGTTTAAAATTACTGTACCAAATGAGTATTTCTCAGCTATGGTTGACCCTAACTTTTGGCCAGAGGACCTAGTTGTACACGAGTTTGCGGCCAATAGGTGCTCCCGTCCTTTGCCTGTCCACCTTCCTAATGCATCTTCTGCTTCAAAAAACTAATAACGTCTAGTCTTTGCATTCATTATCAAAATGTAAGAGGACTTCTTACCAAGCTCTCGAAACTATTCTGCGATAGCCAAACCTTTTCGGATGACATATTAGCTTTCTCTGAAACTTGGCTTAACTCCTCTGTTTTGGATAATGAAATTCGAGAAATTCGTGTTGGTCGTCGTGGAGTACTCATTGCTGTCAACTCGAATCTGTGCTCAAGTGCTGTGCCGATTGATCTCCCCTTAGGTGTTGAGTTTATTTGCGTCGAAGTTACATGTTCTAACTTTAGCATATATATCTCTTGTTCATACATTCCTCCAGCTTCTGATATGATGATCTACATGCACCATGCAGATGCTTTGCGATCTATTTTTAGTCGTCTTAAAGATCGTGATTTTCTTTTAGTTTTAGGAGATTTTAACTTTCCCAATGTTTCTTGGCTTGTTGATGACAATCTATCTTTCTTAATTCCTTCATCTCAACATGTTTTTCTTGATAGCCTACTTGAATGTCCGCTATATCAGTTGAATTCTTTTCTGAACTCTTCTAAAAGAATGCTCGATCTTGTTTTTGTCTCGGATCCCACTGTTAGTGCTGTATCACAAACACAGCCCCTAGTGAAGCCTGAAGATCCTTATCACCCCACTATTGAAGTTACTATTTCTTACAATTCCGTTAATAATTCATTTAACATCTCAAATTCTCGTCGTAGATGTCTACGTAAAACAAATTTCAATCTTCTTAACAGCCTCATTTTCTCTTTTGATTGGTCATTTCTATTTGCGTGCTGTGATATAGATTGTGCAGTGAATTTTTTCTACTTTGCTCTTAATTCTCTAATTGATAAATGCGTTCCTTATGTGAATGTCTCTACCGTTTCAGGTGCGCCAGTCTGGTTCACACGTAGGCTCTCTAATCTCCGTAACACTAAATCGAGATATTTTAAAAAATTTAAAAAAACAGGTTCACGACTTGACCATGCAAATTATTGTGTAGCCAAATCTCAATTTAGTCTTTTAAATACACAATGCTAGAATAATTATATCGTTCGCTGTAAGGTTGAATTTTATAAGAACCCCAAAAGGCTTTACAACTTTGTTAATTCCAAAAGACGCTCTAATTTACTACCTTCCACCTTCAGACTTAATGACCAGACTGGTAATAATGATTCAGATATTGCAGATCTGTTTGCTAAATTCTTTCAGTCGACTTATTCTACTACTGCTTCGGATCCCACACCTTATCCCTTCTCAATTCCACATTTAAATTTTATGTTTTTTCCTAGTATTACTGAAGACTGTATTATCTCTAGCTTGTCATCTACGACGTCTTCCTTCGTACCCGGGCCTGATTATATACCTAGTTGCATCCTTAAAATGTGTTCGATTTCTCTATCTAAGCCTTTATCTCGGTTATTCATTATATATCGAGTGAGACTTGTAGCTTTCCTGATATTTGGAAGGAGTCTTTTATTATTCCGCTTTTTAAAAAGGGTAGCAAATCGGATATTTCTAACTACCGGGGCATTGCCAAACTTTCGGCAATACCTAAGCTGTTTGAGAAAATTATTACGTCTTCCCTTCAACACCTATCCAGATCCACTATTTCTCCTTGTCAGCATGGCTTCATGAAAGGTCGTTCGTCGCTTACCAACCTTTTAGAATTGACTACCCTTGTACACCATGGCTTCCGTAAAAAGTGTCAAACTGATGTTATTTATACTGTCTTTAATAAGGCTTTCGATACGGTTGATCATTCTATGCTTCTCATGAAACTTAACATCATGGGTTTTTCCCGAAACTATTGGCTTGGTTAAAGGCGTATCTTATTGGCAGAACTCAAAAGGTGTCTTTTCGTTCCTCGATATCTAAAACTGTTCGAGTTACGTCAGGTGTCCCCCAAGGCAGTCATCTGGGTCCACTGTTATTTACCTTGTTAATAATTGATTTGCCTTTGGCCTTTGCTCATTCATGCGTGCTCATATTTGCGGATGACGTCAAGATTTGTTATTCATATAATGATCCTTCTTTCCAACAGTACATGCAATCAGATCTCGATGAGTTCTGTGATTGGTGTCACGTTAATAAATTACACCTTAATGCCTTTAAGTGCTCTTTTATGACTTTCAGTCGTTTGTCGCTGTTCCAAGCTCATTACTCTTTTAAGTCTGTTCTGTTAGATTGTGTACCACCAGTCAAAGACTTAGGCGTTATGTTTGACCCTAAATTTTCATTTAATGTTCATATATCTTCAATTGTCAATAGAGCATGCAGTCTTCTTGGCTTCATTAAACGTTGGGCCAAAGAATTTGATGATCCATATGTGACAAAGGTTTTATACACTTCGTTAGTTCGCCCTACTCTAGAATATTGCTCGCCAGTGTGGAACCCTCAATATGTTCACCAGCGTAGTATTGAATCGGTACAGAAATCCTAGTGAGCGATAACGGAGCACAATTCAAAGCGGTCGAATTTAACGCGTGGCTAACGGAGCTTGGTATTAAGCATGTTTATACAGCTTTGTATTCACCTCAAGCCAACGGCTCAGAACAGGGGAATCGATCAATCATAGCAGCGATTAGAGCTTATCTTAACAATGATCATAGAGAGTGGGATGAACATATTCCAGCAATTAGTTGTGCTCTGCGCAATGGTCATCATGCTAGCATTAATTGTTCTCCATATCATGCAGTTTTTGGCTTTGATATGATCAAACATGGGTCTCATTATAATCTACTAATTAAGTTCAATTTAATCCCCTTAGCAAAGACGATCAATTGCAGTTGTTAAGAAAAGAAGAAACTTCAGCCAGAGTAATTTTCAGAAAAATACGAATGCGAAAATCAATCCGCAATGGGTGAAATCTAGAGTCAGGGAATGTTTAGGGAATTGTTATTATGTTTTAGAAGACCTTCAAAGGAAATTTCAAGGAACATATCATGCCAAGGGCATTAAACAATGAGGTTTCTCAGACTAATTTTCCCATTATGCCAATAGCGAATCCGAATAAATACAAGCCAGCCTTCATGGACTTGAATCGGCGATAAGAAGAAACCTAGTATATTGATGTTCTCTATGTCAAGATATAATTTTTGTGTAAGCGCAAAATTTTTTTTTTTTTTTGGTTGATTAAAGTTTGGTAATTTTGCACACAGATTTGCTGTCTCGGTACGTTTTAACATAATGTCTAAAAGGAAATTAAATTTTATTGCTTTAAGCAGAAGGTAATTATACAGCTCTCTAGAAAAAAAATAGCATTAACGACTTTTATATTTGACAAATATATGTATATAATTTTTTTTGTCGTCAGACAATGTAAAGCCCAAATTTTGGTATCGGTGATTTGCAAAGCCAGAAAACCAAGAAATTGATGTTGGAGAGTGCAAGCGAAGAAGTTATTCACCAAAGGGGACGAAGCAATTGCATTAGCGACCCACTGATCAGTTAAATTTCGCTACGACACCGGCAAGTGATATGGCAAGCGGTGAGAAATAAAAGAACAACGAAAAAATACGCAGCCCAAAGAAAATGAATAAGAGTTAAAAACGAGTGTTTGAAACAAGAATGAAAAGCAAGAAAAAAAAATTAAGTCAAATGAAAAATGTTCAAAATAAGTGAAAACGAAAAATTTGTTAACTTCAATTTTTTATTGTTGTTTAAATCTAGGTAGTTATATATAATTTGCATAATTTGGAGTTAGAACAAGTTTGTATTAAGAAGCAAAAAAAAAAAACACACAAAGGGAGCAAAATAAAATTAAAATTACAAAGAACAAAACGCAAGGTAAAATTTTGAGCTACATTGTGCAAAATCAATTTTTTGGTCAATTCGCGTGATAACATACACTGAAAATTGAAGAAAAAAACAAGGGTATAATGAAGAGAAAAAAATAAATTAACAAAATTAAAAAAAAAAAAATCTATAACAAAGAAAAGACAAAAGAAAAAAAAATTAATACAAGTATGAGCAATTACTTTACAAGACTTGGTAACAAAATTAAAAACAAAAAAAAAAGTGAACATAAATAATTAAAAATTAAATAAAATATTTAGCCTCTACAAGAATTCCTTGAAGTCGTTCGTTGGACGCTACAAGGGTGAGTTTTTTTTTTACCGAAATTTTTGATAACAAATTATACACAAAATGAAGTCAGAGAAATTAAGGAAGAGAATTCAATGCAAAGACAAAAGCGAAAACAATTGTCGTTGCTTACCTCCACTCAGTTTGCCACGCTATATGTTTTATATTCTTCTAATGTTGCTTCAAGTAAAATCATGCGTAAGGAAAAGAAAATAAAAAAAAACTGAAACAAGTGAAAAGAATCAAAAAGAATAAAAAATTCAAAGTGTGAATAGATATACATAACATTTTTTTATTTGTCTAGATTTTGACCTTATCGGAGTGATTTAAAACGGAGTTTTAGCTCGGCTTCAGGTCATATCTTACTTACTAATTTATTTGTAAGATTTTAAATTATAGGCAGCACAAAAGATGAGCAGGTATCTGTATAGCTATTTCAAGAACCACCAAGTTCTATCATCAGCAGACTTTGCTAAAGAATTCACAGTTGTAATGGCCATACCATATCTTCAACGCTAAAAGTAGTTGGGAATTCAAACGAAATGAAGCGAGAAAAGAACGGCAAAGCTTGCAACTGCAGATTCCACCTTTCTTATGTGCATACTTTTGGGCGCCATCAGAATTAAAGAATGTAAAGGGCTTCTTCTTAACCAACTAACCGTCGGGCTCAAATATTTTCTTATAGTATATTGTACTATATGCAAAAAAGAGGGTTAACACTTTTTACTTAAATTAATCTTACTTACAAGGAAAATTTCTTGGTACAAACATAAATATATATTTAACTTGATTCTTTCATGATTCTTTAATGCTGATCCATTATACTGGTTATAAGAATAATGCACTTAATTCGTATTGTTTTGTTTTTTTTTTTTGAGAATGAGAATGGAAAAAAATTTTAACATTTATTTAAATTTTCCACTGTAATGCTGCAGTTTAGCTCGTTGCTTTTAATTTGATTACAAAAATTAAAAAAAAAAATTTTTATAATAATCAAACTGGAATTGTGCATCCGATGAAATTTTTCCCATTCATATTATAAAATGTATGTGATGGATTTTACAAAATGGATGCTGGATTTTGATGGGCAAAACAAAAACCAACAACAGTTGCCTAAACCGGTTCATCCGCCTCGTTTCGTAAAATTCTCTCCAAACGAAGAATTCTACTATCTATTAGGCTTATAAATTGATTTCTCTTTTGATATTTCCTTAGAGCCTTAAGACCATCGTCATAGGTCACAAGTCTTCTGGTTGTCTTTGCAATTTGACAATCGAGTAGCTCCTCCACATGCATGGTGACAACCTTTGGCAAATTTATCATATGAGCCAAACGAGATTTGCCCACAGATTTCGATTCCAATGATGGTGATTGTGGTGGTGATTTGAAAGACTGTGATCGCTGTCTGGGGGGTGTGTCTTGTCGAGCCTTACTCTTTGATATTACATCACATAACAGTGATTCAATTGCCCCCATACTGCCCTTGGCAAGTTTCTTTAGCCTTAATTTTTTAAACACTTCATAATTAAAATCTTCCCAGCTTTCACGTTTGTTTGTTGTGCCATCTTTATGCGGATAATTATCCAAATTGATTAATTTAGTGCGTATATTCTTAATCCGTCCAGCCACCACAAAGACATCGGTGTACTCTCGACGAGTGGCGGCATTCAATTCGTAATTATGCACCTTCAGGCATTCCTGAATTTATTTGAGCTCATTGGAATTCAATATACGTAGATTGAAGAGTCATCTTTAATCTGAACAATAAATTTTGTTTATTTTTTTTTAACAAAAAGATTTCGACCATATGAAGTTAACCAAAACTGGGTTTTAGCTGGGCTTCAGCTTATAGCTTTTAATTGTTAAAATAGCTGTAAGTCTTTAAATCTGTAATTCGAACACAGATATTTCCGAAGCAAATCTGACAATGTTTTGGTAACTATTTCATTTTTTGAAGCATGACAAAAAAATCCAGGTACTTTTTTTTTGTTTCTGAAGTCCCATTTTTAATAATATATCCCAAGAAATAAACTTTTGCTTTGAACAAATTAATAAGTAAGCCATTTCTTGCAGCCACGTCTAAAATTTTACTGAACGTTTGCTAACCCTTTTTAATATCATTACTCGGTATAAAAATATCGACTGCGTCGCAATTTAATGCATCACTGATTTAACGAATCGGTTTAACACAGCAGGCGAGTTTGATATCCCAAAAGATTATGAGTATAATATAAAAAAAAAATTGCTGAAAAATCATCTTTTCACTCGTTGCAGAGGTCAGACGTGTTATATTTTTCGCTTATCAAATTTTATTTGTTTCTTGTGACTAAAAACTTTTCTTTAACTTTCAAACTCATTATCGGTTTAATTAAATTCTAACATTCGAATTGTATTTTCATTCCGTGATTTCATTCAGTGACGTGACTCACTGATACGTGTTTTTCTTTTTGTGTATTCTTGTAATTTTTATTCTTTAGTTGTGAAGGCTTACTCTGCATATTAACCATTGTGTCAGAACTGGTCAGTATATTTCTTATACACATATTTGGTTACCTTTAAAATTTTTTATTTTATTTCTTATTCCTTTGTTTTTCTAAATTCAATTAAATTATTTTATAAAATGGTTGTCTGCTCAAAAAGTAATTGCATAGTTGCCACTAATGCTGTTGACTCCCATGATTATATTTTTGGTTGGCTTTGTCACAACGTGGTTCATATTAAGTGTGCAGGTAACACAGGCAGAATCAAGGAGTCTATTGCTAAAGGTTGTGGCTTAAAATATGGATGTGATGCTTGCCGAGAGGTCGAGAATGAGATGCGCTCATTCATGGGGCGGACTAGAGATAGTTTTGACACTTTAAGGGCAGGTTTTAATAAACTCCAAGCGGAGTTTACTGCGGTGGAGACTCAGTTTAGAAGCTTATCGCTTATGAATGACTTCCGAGACGTAAAAGAAATAGTCCTTGAAGTGTTTCTTTATCTCCAGATCCGCCAGCGTCTCTAATCGTCCCCAACCAGCCTCACGCACCGTCCTCTCCCAATGTACAGCAATTGATATCGTTTAAGAGCCCAGTGGTGATAAGTAAGGAATTACCGGTATCACCTGGGAATGATCTCTTAAAAACGGTGCCAACTGTAGTGTTCGTATTCTCGGGACATCTCGTCCTTTAAAATTAGTGTTTCTGCCAATATCTTCGACACTATATGTCGAGAAGTTTTTTGGCCGAAACATATAATAGTTAAGGAATATGCTGTAAAAAAGAAAAATCGGCAACCGATTCGCTTGCCAACAACAACAACTAATACTATTCCTGCCACATCAGCATCTGCTGGTGTGTCAAAAAACTAGCTTCGTCCCTTAACCTGGGTTACCAGAACGTTAGAGGACTGAAATCCAAACTTCCTAATCTCTATGTAGATAGTCTTTCTTTTGAGCATAACATTCTAGCTTTTACAGAGACGTGGCTAAAACCTGATATTGCTGATGCATCGGTGTTTTCCACAAACTTTTCCATATTCAGACGTGACCGGATATCTCACATAGGTGGTGGCGTTCTGATAGCTGTTGATGCAGCTTTATCATCTAAAATAATTAAATTTGCTAATACCCAGAACATAGAGTTTGTCGGTGTTAAAGTAAATTTTAATTCTTTCAATGCCTTTATTACTTGTTCCTATATTCCCCCGTCGTCAGACAATATGGTCTATTAAAATCATTTAGAGGCAATTCAGTTTGTCTCCTCTTTAGTTTCTAGTCAAGACATGCTCATAGTTTTATGTTATTTTAATTTACCTGCTTTGCAATGGTCACTAACAGATGAATCTACCATGTTGCTGCCCTCTATGTCACATGACTTTATTGATGGCCTTCTAGGCTTATCTTTATTCCAAGTCAATCCTGTCTTAAATTCTAATGGAAAATCGTTAGATCTTATTTTTGTATTGGATTCTTCTTATTGTTCTCGAAGATAAATTTCATTCAACATTAAATTTAAAAATTAATCTACCCTCACTATCACCATTACTTGATTCAAATGAGTTACCTCTTACTAGGTGTTTTCGTAAGACTGACTTTGTCAGCCTTAATGAAAACATTACTACTATCGATTTGTCTTATCTGTACAATTGTAGAGATATGAACTCATATATTCGCTTCTTTTATGATACTCTGAATTCACTCTATGATATTTGTGTGCCTCTTGGTAGGCATCAGCGGCTTAATAAAACTCCGTGGTTCTCTCGAGAGTTATCCAATTTGAAAAAAGTGAAGACACGATATTATAAGAAGTTTGAAAAAACACGTCGTTCATCAGATTATGCTCTGTTTACAGTCGCTCGTTCAAAATTCATGATGCTTAATACACAATGCTATAAGAATTATGTTCAGCGGTGTAAGCTTCAGTTTTCTTCTGACCCTAAACAATTTTATAATTTTGTCAATTCTAAACGTAAGACCTCTGTGCACCCATCTTTTTTGTCTTTTCAAAATAAAAAAGCGAGCACTGATCAGGCAATTGCCGATATGTTTGCGAGTTTTTTCAAAACAACTTATTCCTCAACGGAATATCGAGCAAGTCCGTTTCCTTATCATTTAAAAAAGGCTAATTGAATTTTTAATCCAGTAATTGATAAAAGTTGTCTTCTGAGTAAACTTAAACTAGCTAAACCTGTTGATCTGAACAACATTGTATTCCCACCCCTTTTATTTTTTTGAGTTCGAGAATATTTAACAAACAGAAAACAGAAGGTACTTTTCAAGTCTTCTTTTTCATATTCCATTCCTGTTACATCTCGTGTACCTCAAGGTAGTCATCTTGGCCCCCTGCTTTTCACTTTATTTATTAACGATCTTCCATTAGTCATTATTCATTCGCGTGTGCTTATGTATGCTGACGATGTTAAGTTCTGTCTTTCTTATAAAGAAACAGATTCATTAAGTCGGCTACAAGCTGATCTTAGTTTTATGTAATTTCAATTTACCTGCTTTGTCATGGTCACTAACAGATGACCAGTTTAATCCTATTGCCAGTTAAATCTATTAAATCTTAACACAACCAAATGTAAAGTACTGACTTTTTATCGTAATTCTCCACAATTGGTCATTTATTTTCTAAACAATAGTCCTTAAGAACGTCTAAATAATATGAATGAATTGGGCGTACTTATGGACCATAAGTTAAATTTTAACACCCATATTTCGACCACGGTCGAAATGGTCATGAGTGTTCTGGGTTTCATTAAAAGATGGTCAAAGGGAATTTGATGACCCATATACCACTAAAGTTCTTTTTACTTCGCTTGTCCGTCCTAGTTTAGAGTATGGATCTTGCATTTTGTCACCTTAATATGACTTGAATGCGTTCAAAAGCAGTTCTTGCTATTTGCTCTTCGTGGATTAAGCTGAGATCGCAATGTCAATTTGCCTTCGTATTCTAGTAGACTTCTTTTGATTAACCTTCCTTCTTTAACTAATCGTAGAATTATGCTTGGTGTTATTTTTATGCACAAGCTCCTAATTGGTGATTTTGACTCGCCTGAGTTATTAGCTCAGGTAAATCTGTCGGTACCATGTAGATGGAGTAGACATCCTTTGATACCTTTATTCTTTAGTCGTTGCACTTCTAACTATGCCATGCATCAACCTTTTAGGGTCCTCTGCTCTGATTACAACCTTTTATTCCCTGTAATCCGCTCAGAGTCTTATATTAACACACTTAAAACATCTATCCTTTTCTATTTAGTTTTTAGATATCTGTAGTATTATTTGTTTGTCTGTTTTTCCATTGTGTATCTGTCCACGCGATTCGTGCCGTGCGTTATACGGCTGCACCCCTCGGTCGGTCGGGTGGTAGGTGGGTAGCTATCCCCTTGGGCTCGCGCGTAGCAGGCTTTGCCCTGGTGTCGTAGGGGCCACTTGAACGTACTGCGCATATTATATTCAACGTCCGCTAATTTAAAATACTTTGATAATTTTTGCACAGTCAACCTGCTATAAATGACAAATATCATCAACAGCATTAATTGTCGTATTATGAAAATGCTCCAATATTTTTCAAATTACTACATATATTGATATTCGAACTATTTATATTGACTGTAACTTGTGCTCCATTTATCCGATCAGATTTAAATTTTGGGATCTGAGGTTTTATATCCAAATCTATCATGTTCGTAAATTTCATGGGGATACGCTATTTTTGCGAAAATGTTTGTTTTAGAGTTTTTTGATATAGTACGTTTTTATTCTAGAATAGTAGTTCGATACCGATTTGCATTCTTTATCTTACCCGGGTAATAAAAAGCCCGCCACAAAAAATTCGTCACGATAGCTCTTAAGATGGCTGAGTAAAACGCATACGTACAGACGTACGGTAAGACGGACATGGCTATATCGACTCAGTTTCTCATGCTGATCAAGAATATTAATAGTTTATGGGGTGGGAAACATCTCTTTCTGTGCGTTACAAACATCTCAGCAATTTTATAATTGAAAGTGTAACGTGTTTTGCCTTTGTGGAACAAAATAACGCCACACGTGGCCAAGCGGTTGGCTTACGTTTGGTCGTTTGATCGTCAGGCCGCAGATAATTTGGCAGAGTCGCAAAGAAAACAGAGATGTTTTCAATTGCTTTATTTTTCTTGTCTTGACGACAGCGAAAACTTTTAAGCCCTCCTTCTCTCACTCTTTCTTCTCTTCTCTCTCTTCGTTAAGTTGGCCGCGCTAGCGCAAAAAAAAACACTATCCCTCCTTGTGGCGCCGTTTTTTAGTGTGTCCAGCCGTTGCGAGGATCGTTGGGTCAGGAGCTGGTGTTCCAAATAGTAAATCGTTGGGTAGCCTAAGTTCTCTTCCAAACGTTAGCATTGCGGGCGAATAACCGGAGCTTTCATGAACCGCTGATCTGTAGGCTAATAACGCCATGGGCAGCAGCTCTTCCCAATCACGCTGGCTGGTAGATACAAACTTTGCCAAGTAATCTAGCAACGTGCGATTGAGGCGTTCCACCATTCCGTCTGACTGTGGATGCAGCGGCGTTGTACGTGTCTTATCAACAGTCATCAGCTGCAAACAGGCTTAGAAAACCCCCGCTTCGAAGTTGCGTCCTTAATCAGAGTGTAAGACGAATGGGAAGCCGAATCGACAGAAGACTTCTTGTACCCATGCTCGAGCTACAGTTTCGGCTGTCTGGTCCGGTATGGCTGCACATTCCGGCCACTTGGTAAAATAATCCATAACGACCGCGACGTAAGGGTTCCCACGAGGCTTAGTTGGTAGAGGGCCTAGAATGTCAATCGCCAGACAATCGAAAGTGCTTGGTTGCAGGCGACCGACGGTTCGTCGAGGTAGACCTTTGCGTGCGTTGCAGATGGTGCAGCGTGCGCACCAGAGGGTTATATCGGCACTTTGGCCGATCCAGTAAAATCGTTTCATCGCTTTGGCTAAAGTCTTCTTAGCACTGAAGTGACCTTCAGACGGAGAGTCGTGCACGCCTCGAATGGCAGGATCTACTAATGAGCGGGGCATAAGGGCTACCAGTATATTCGCCGAGTTTTTTATGGTACTTACTCCTATTTCATCAAAGGCTAATCGGTCGTAGAGATGCCACAAGGCTCTTATTTCCGGGCTCTCGCCCCACAATGTAGTTTTAGGCGGTCGTTCGGACTTGTTCATTTAATCGCGCACCTTACCAAGGGCCTCGTCGGCCTCTTGCTCCTTACACAGGTCAGGTAACAGGACTTTGGTAAACAACACGGCGACTTCATTTTTCCGTTCGACTCTTTCGCATGTGGGACAGTCGCTACAAGGTCAGAGGAAGAGGCTGTCAGCGTTACCATGTTGTGTACCATTTCGATGCTGAATCTGCATGTCGTACTGTTGCAGACGTTTTATCCAACGTGCCATCTGCCCTTCTGGTTCTTTGAAGTTTAACAGCCACTGCAAAGATGCATGCTCAGTCCGTACGAGAAATGGACGGTCATACAAATAATGATGAAAGTGTTTAGTGGCACAGACTACGGCGAGGAGCTCTCTATTGTTACACAATAGTTACGTTCTACTGGTTGCAAACATCCATATCTAGAATAAATTGACCGGTGCCATTAGGAAACGCCAAAACGGGGGCTGTCGTTAAACACTGCTTCAAGGTGTCAAATGAATGACTGCAGTGTGTGTCCCATTCAAAGCGTCGAAGTTTCTCGGTCAGATGGTGGAGCGGTCGAGCGATAGTAGCGAAGTTGGGGATGACCTTGCGGTAGTACGAGCAAAGCCCCAAAAACGATCGCACTTCTTCGGTATTTCGAGGTGTAGGCCAGCTCAACACTTTATCAATGCCTGTAATCCATCACGACTCACGATATGGCCTATGTAACTAACTTGTTACTTAAAGAAGCCGCACATTTTCGGACTAAGTTTAAGACCAGCCTCAGTTTTGCGCGCACAGGTATTCTTCGGGCCATCTGTTTAATAGGGCGTGCCGGCCCAGTATCGATGTGTTGAGAGGCTAAGTTGGTTTGACCAGTCTCGTCATCGTTTCGGGCAAAAATAGGCCGATATCGATTCAATAGTTCCTTTAGTATTAGTTGTTTTGTAGGTGGTAGGTCCACTTCCCCGAATCGGTCCCAATCGACAGAATCTGAGCTCGCATCTTCGCAAGACTCGGGTAATACCACTTCTACGGTTTTTAAGTCGCCTAAAACTAGTGTGGGTGGCAGCATTCTCACGTGTGCGCTTAGATTCGATATCCTGGCAGAGAATTGGCCAGCCGCTGGTTGGACGACACCGGTGGTATGGACGATATCGTCCGGCAGCTCTGTGTAGCTCAAAAATCAGTACCCAGCAGTGTAGGCGTAGAATCGTTCACCAG
The DNA here is from genome assembly GCA_018152135.1 of Drosophila paulistorum. Taxonomy (NCBI): domain Eukaryota; kingdom Metazoa; phylum Arthropoda; class Insecta; order Diptera; family Drosophilidae; genus Drosophila; species Drosophila paulistorum. The sequence continues at coordinate 2,780,019 of JAECXG010000035.1, read as the reverse complement.
GACAAATCGATGAATCAGTAGCACTTGCAATTGTACCATCGTTTCTTCAGTGGAGGTGAGCATTGACGACGCCATACCATACATGTTTACCTGGCATGGTGAGGTTCGTATTGGCTACTGCACATCTCGCCAATTCAACTCTGCTGAAAGAAAACAATACAATGTAAGCTTTCTTTAGCATTTGGAACGGGTGAATACGTAGCTTGGATAGGATTCCCCCTCTCGCGTCGGCTATTTAAGATAGCAGCATCTTTCCTGTTTACTTCTGGAGGGCGTTTGGCGCACATATTTGTTGGGACGGCGTCCAAAGGGTCACGAAACAATCGCGCCAGTATGGTTTCCTCGTTCAACCCAGTGTTCTCGCTTCCATTCGAGGGCGCTGTCCACTGTGACTCGTGCAACGGTGTGGTTGGATCAAATATGACAGACTGCTCAACTCCATTAACGGTGGAAACGTTAGAATGGCAAACGTGCCTGAATTTTGGATCACTGGACGGTCGATAGGGGCCAGATTATCTTCACCCTCCTCTAGCGTCAGTTCGTGATGCCTGGGGACTTGGCGACAGTGTGCGACTGATGCGTTCCTTACTGTATTATGACCGGGTTCCAGATGAATTAATTAAAGTCGAGACGGAAACTTCAGTGTCTTTTGGTTGCTGTTTTAAGATTTATTATTATTAAAAAAATAATCTTTTGCTTACATATATATACTTATGCTGCGACTTATGCGACAGCTTCAAAACAGAGGGAGAGTGTAAGTACATATACACATATAGTTTGGAGCGCTTGCATCAAAGTGCTTGGTCAGCGTAGACACGCTGGCTTGGCTCTAATTCATGTGTATATGTATAAATATACATATACATGTATGTATACATACTTCAATGTATGTATATATGTCGGGACGTCAAGACTTTTGTTTATTTCACTCAAGTTTTAATTTTTAATGTTCACTTTATACTTTTTAATTTCACGTGCAGTTTTTACTGTAGGGTTAGTTCCCAGGGGGTTTGTCCACTGAGCTCTATAGCCCGAGGCCCCCCTTTATATAGGACCTGACCTGATGACAGATTTGTTTCTGAACATGTTGCTAAGGCAAAGTTGCTTGTCATCCTGCAAAATCAACATTTCCAGCAACATTCCAGATGTCAGTCTGTAGCCGCTGCAAAAGTAATACCAGGGCTACAATTGACATGCCTGTCAACTATCTAGTAGGCTTTGACTTATAAGTCACTTTAATCGACTTATAATTCATTTATCGTCTACCTTACGGAATTCGATCATCGTCTCTCCTAGACGGATAACCATCGTCTCTCCTAGACGGATAACCATCGTCTTTTCTAGACAGATAACCAAACATCGTCTTTCCTAGACGGATAACCATCGTCTCTCCTAGACGGATAACCATCGTCTCTCCTAGACGGATAACTATCGTCCTTTCTAGACGGATAACCAAACATCGTCTCTCCTAGACGGATAACCATCGTCTCTCCTAGACGGATAACCATCGTCTCTCCGATCCGTCTAAACAAAATATCGTCTTTCCTAGACGGATAACCATCGTCTCTCCTAGACGGATAACGAAACATCGTCTTTCCTATACGGATAACCGTCGGCTCTCCTAGACGGATAATAAAACATCGTCTTTCATAGACGGATAACCAAACATCGTCTTTCCTAGACGGATAACCATCGTCTCTCCTAGACGGATAACCAATCATCGTCTCATTATCCGACACGACCATCCTGACCTTTACACGTCCTCGTGTAACCCAGACCGTCAATGAACTAATATTACCGAAGTGTTATTGAAATAGCCATTTCTTATTCAGACTTAAATTAAACATCAATTCTTTCTTTACACAGTATTTTAGATCATCATAAATCAACCCATTTATACCATTCCATTCTTTACACAGTATTTTAGATCATCATAAATCAACCCATTTATACCATTCCAAATTTACTTCTGTACTAATAATACTTTTCAATACTTTTCGTACTAATTCATTTACATTATTCATCAAATAATCTTTACATTATTTATCTTTTCAACTTCGTTTCGCTTTTTTTTTATACTTTATCAGTTTTTATATCAATTGCAACAAAAACAACTTCTCTTGGACCACCACGCAGCGATCGATAATCGTATATCTCAATACACACTTCATTTTACATTTCTTATTCTTCATTCATACTGTCTATTTCAACAGCTTCCATACCGTCTCTTTCAACGGTTTCCATACTGTCTATTTCAACAGCTTCCATACCGTCTCTTTCAACGGTTTCTCTTGTTTCAATACTGTCTCTTTCAACAGTTTCTTTTTCTTTTTACTGTCTCTTTCAACAGTTTCGCTTATTTCAATACTGTCTCTTTCAACAGTTTCTTTTTCAATTATTTAATCAGTTCCATATTAAGGATTCGAAATTCGACTGCAGTAATTTTTAATTAAGATTTCCTTTTGATTATGAGCATGGTTCCGTCAAGAGCGCCACACGCCATGTTCCAACTTTCGTTTTTCACTTGTGCTTGCTCAATGACGCAGTCAGCTCCAATCTCAAAACCATAGATCAAATATTACCATGCAACACAATATATTTACCATGTTGTTTCCATTGGAATCTTCATACCTACCTATTCACAAAATTTCCATATCGAAGGTTATTCCAACACCATTGCAACTTACCAAGCAACATATCCTCTCACCGGGATATCTTTCATTACATATCGTCTAAGGGATACCATTCACGCGGACGGAACATAACCAAAATATATCTATCACCTTCCACTCTAAACTTTGCATCTATTTTGTCGATATCAATCTCTGTATCGCACGGCGAAATCTCTTCACGCCTCTCTTCTCTATATTCTATCGTAAAGTCAAAGTATTGTAAATGCGCCCACCAACGGAGTACCATCAGGGAATTATAATCCGTATACACAACGAAAACACGGCCAATCAAATACTGTCGAAAATGCTTAGCTGACCCAACAACAACTCTGCGGAAAAGGTTTTCTTACTAACGTATTCCACTACATGAGGATTGCCATTAACGACGTATTAACATAGCACAATAACCATGAGACCCAGCATCTGTATGTAGTTCCATTGGAAATTGTGGATCATATATTTTCAGTACTGGCTTATTTGGGAGAATAGAACAGACGTGACTATCTTCCTAATTGTTTCCAAATGGTCATCCCAAGCAAAGACGTTTTTGGTCGCAGTTAGCAAGTATATCGGTTTCATAGCCCGAGAGAATTGAGGGATCAATTTTCAAAAATAAGACGCTAATCCAATAAATTGTCTCACAATACTAAATGTTGAAGGCGGTCTCAGAGAAGTTAGTGCTGAGATCTTCTGCGGATTAGGTCTCGTACCTCATACCGTAGATACTGCACCGTAGTCTTTAGGAACTCACACTTCGAAATGTTAAATGAAAATCCAGTCTCGGTTAGTACCTCCAAAACGGCTTTACTATAGTTGATGATACTATGATAATATCATCCATGTAGACTATCATAGGTATATGCTTAATTTCCAAAAGTGTTTAATACGGCTCGCTGAAAAACGAAAGGAGCGTTCTTGAGGCAAAACGGCATTGTTACATACTCGTACTGCTCCTCATGTATTACAAACGCACTTTATTAGTCATATCCAAACACGTAAAATATTTTATAACCGTAAGTCTAGCAATTTGATAACTAATAAGGAGTAACGTAAATCTATCACAGACCGTGCTGGCATTTAACTCACGATTATCAATTAAGTCGAACGATATTACAACTTGGCAATTAATTTATAGGTTTGCGTACAATTACATTTTCATTTGGACTCAATCCATATGGACTCCTCTGCACCGCCCTGACAGGGTCAATCAACCTAATGGTCACTATCCCTGAGTAAAGTCTCGTGCGAGGGATTCCATCGACAAATGCTTTTGAATATTGGTAAACCATTTTAATCACATTCATTCTATCATTATCGAGTAATTCAGTATTAACGTTAAATGAAACAGTAGATGGCTCAAACAATACACAAGAATTTAACTATTTCAAATTTGTCAGAAAATCTTATATAATTTACTAAGGATTTCTCTACGAATTACAATAACATTACTAAAATATTTGAACCATATAACATGAAATATTACTTCTAAAGTGTTTGGGTTAATCAAACTTTATATAATTTTTGATGTGCACTGTATGTGCCAGCGTCGCCAATAGCCCGAATTATAATATGATTGTTGTACCGTTTGCCATCAAATTTAACGGCAACACTGCTTCCGATAAGAGAGCACTCAGCTCCGAAGTCGAAACAAACTGGAAAGGTCTCACCTCGGTGTGTCATAACTCTCATTGGCTCAGACACAGAACACTAATTAATCTTCTTTTCAGGAATTCCTCCAGGTTTCGGTTCTGCATTTCTCACATACCACGCAGCTGGTCCTCAGACAGTACAGGAGTCGGCACTTATCAGAAAAATTTTTACAAAGTGACCCCACGTATCTGCTGCTGTTCACGTGTTGACGTTTGCACAGTTTTTACAAGCTCTACTAGGATTTGATTTTGCATCTGTAGGACTATGCGCCATTGTTCCTCTGAGAATGCACGACGCGATACTGATCCCACTTCTGATGTCGGGACATCAAGACTTTTGTTTATTTCACTCATGTTTTAATTTATAATGTTCACTTTATACTTTTTAATTTCACTTGCACTTTTTACTGTAGGGTTAGTTCCCAGGGGGTTTGTCCACTGAGCTCTCTAGCCCGAGGCCCCCCTTTATACGGGACCTGACCTGATGACAGATTTGTTTCTAAACATGTTGCTACGGCAAAGATGCTTGTCATCCTTCAAAGTTAAGATTCCCAGCAACATTCCAGATGTCAGTCTGTAGCCGCTGCAAAAGTAATACCAGGGCTACAATTGACATGCCTGTCAACTATCTAGTAGGCTTTGACTTATTAGTCACTTTAATCGACATATACATAAACATATACACAAACATACACACTTATATTTTATTGCTTACATATTTTATTGTTTATACTTGCAACAAAGTGTCCAAGTTGAGCTCCTGGTATGAATATACTACAACTGAGTTGAGCCTGAGGGCCGCCGGTGTATTCACTGGTGTTGGAGCTAGAGTAGCTGTATCATTGATTTGGGGCCTTGCTGTTAGCGGTGTTTCTGTAGTGAGCTGGCCGCGACTTTGTCTTCGCCGGCGACGTTTTGGTGTATGGATGTCTCCACTCTCGACCACCAGACTGTGCAGAACCGGCTTGCCGTGTGTGCGTCCAAACTTGGCTTGAACTCGCATCACTACGTCCAATGCCTCTTGTAACTGAATCGGTCGATTAGAAATTACTAATCCCTGTAGCGGAGTTTCGCGCATACAGTCAATAAATTGTTGCACCAGAATCTGGTCATACATATGTCCCGGCTTCCGCTAAAAGCGCATTGGCCCAAGCGTTCCAATTCCAATGCGAAATCAGGCAATGATTCCCTGGGTCCTTGTATCCGATGACGCGACGGATGATAGCTCGACCGGCAATATATCATGAATCGTTGACGCATGGCGGCGCACAGTGCTGAGTAGGTCAATGTAGGTTGTGTAGGCAAGGTGCCATAAAATGTTGAGGCGCGGCCGCGCAGATTCAACACCACTGCCAAACATTTCTTATGCTCTGCTTACTGATAGTAATTCGCCACCTTGTCTACCAGTCGGTCAAATTCGCCCCAAGATCCAGTTCCATCGAACAACGGCAACAAACCTGGGTTTAATTGCGGGATGGAGGGTGATCGCGCCCAAGCCGATCCGTAGGTGGTGGAAGCGGCCCGTGGCAACGCGTCCTGCCTTGGTTGGGGTAACCCGCCCCACGTGGTGTGTTCGGGCGGCGAAACGGGCCCTGGCACCGCTGTAGGCTGTGCACTTATAAAGGACCGTTGTAAGGCCTCGCACATTCGATTGATTTTTTTAGTTACCGCTTCTACTGATTGTGCTATAGCAATAACGGAACTGCTGCTGTCCTCTGCCAATCTGCTGTTCCGCGCCAGCGCCGATTTCTTAGTCATTTTTTTTTTGTACACGTGGTGAGGTTCTTCGCAGTAACCAAACGTAACCCCACACCTGATACCAATGTAACGTGATTTGCCTTTGTGGAACAAAATAACGCCACACGTGGCCGAGCGGTTGGTTTACGTTTGGGCGTTCGATCGCCAGGCCGCAGATAATTCGGCAGAATCGCAAAGAAAACAGATGGTTAGTTTCTTTCAATTGCTTTATTTTTCTTGTCTTGACGACAGCGAAAACTTTTAAGCCCTCCTCTCACTCTTTCTCCTCTTCTCTATTCGTTAAGTTGGCCGCGCTAGCTTACAAAAAACACTATCCCTCCCTGTAGCGCCGTTTTTTAGTGTGCCCAGCCGTAGAAAGAGGGACCGCTTTTTAATGGGGACAGTTTGTTTACACCCAGGCCGTCTACGTTACAATAGCTTTAAAAAAAACGTACTCAGTTGCCAGTTACAATTTTCAGTTGACGTAATAGAGTTGTCAACACCTTAAAAAATGTTGGGTCTAATTATAGTTATAATTTATTATAATCCTTTTTAACGGATTTATTTATTTTTAATAAAGTTGATGAATAATTAACCACTGTGTTTAGTATCTCATAAGAACTTAACTTTATTTTTACTTTAACTGTACTGAACTGTGTCTGCCATTGCTTGCTTATTACTAAATTTTCCATTCTAACGCATCTACGTAGGTCATATACGTTTTAAAAGAGAGACAGAGACAGAGAGAACAGGTTGGCGCCAGAAAATTGAAGAAGAACTTGTAACATACAAAAACAAAAGCATTGTAAGATGTGCAAGATCATTCATGAGAATTAGAGTCTACAAATTCGTAGGAATGTAAGTTAATTGACAATTGGTTTGTGATAACTCAACATCCCCCCCCCCTGAAACACCGTTTCTGAACCCGGGGGCTGGAATCTTCCCCATAGGGCGAGAGACTTCTCCTGATTTGGTGAGAATCTGAACTGCTCGAACCAGGCCATCATCTCCTGCGCAAACCTGAGTTACGCGTCCTAAAAGCCAGGCCGATGGAAGGGCGTTATAGTCCTTGATCAGTACAATGTTACCGATCGCAATGTTTGGTAACTTGGTGGTCCATTTCGGGCGCTGCTGCAGCGATATCAAATATTCTTGATGCCAACACTTCCTAAATCCTTGAAGCATTGTTTGAGTATGCTGCCAGTAGCTCAATCGATTGGTCGGAATCTGCAAAAAGCTGTCTTCAGGAACTGCTGTATAAGTTCTGCCAATTAGGAAATGTGACGGTGACAGGTAGGCAATTTCAGTACCTGATGTTGTGCACAATGGTCGCGAATTAACGACTGATTATATTTGTGAAAGCAGTGTGTGCATCTGCTCGAAGGTGAGGATGTTGGTTCCTATTATTCGTCGCAAGAGCAACTTAACCGAGCGTACTGCCGACTCCCACATACTACACCAGTGTGGTGAATATGGGAGAATGAAATTCCACTTAATTATTTAATCTGCAAGGGCTTCCGAAATGACGTCATTGTGCTTGTCTGTGCTGAGATCAGTGGCTAGCTCCAGATGAAGAGCTGAAGCAACCATACATACAAAAAGGCAAATGTAGCCTTTTTCCTTTCTAGGGTTTCGTCCCCTTTGAACCTTTACCAAGATAGGCCCAGCAAAGTCGCATCCAGTATGCTCAAATAGAAAGGCTTGTGGTACTCGAACAGTCAGAAAATTGGCTATAAACTGATGAGCCGTGTGATGGCGCTGTCTAAAACAGTTTAAACACTCATGTGTGATACGTCGATTAAGATTTCGTGCGCCAATGATCCAATATTTCTGGCGGATTATTACAAACATCGCTGAAACTCCTGGATGAAGATTGACTTGGTGCTCATGTTTCAGCAGCAATTTCACAAGGCGAAGGTGTTTTAGCCAAACTACTGGGTACTTGGCGTCTGCAGGGAGTTGCGACCTTTCTAAACGTCCACCCACACGTCCAATTCCATGTTCGTCAACGAAGGGAGATAGTTTGCTTAAAGTTGATCTACGCTCCAAAGGCTGCTTCCTCAAGAGCAGCTGTCTATCGTCATTGAATCGATTTTGTGCCTCTCGTACGCAAAACTTCTTTGCTTTGGTAATTTCATCAAACTTTAGAGGTCCAGAATATTTAGGCTGGCTTGATTTGATTCGATGAACAAAGCGAAATACATAAATACATATAAATACATATGCGACCTCTCGAATCAGTCTGGTCCAAGATGATATTCTTTCGAAAAGTACATCAAAAGGGGTATCTAGTATTTCTGTTGTGCGGTTGGCAACAAATGTTTTAAATTTACAAATGATTGTAAAATCGGTCCATGCGTGTATTTTAGCATCCTTCTGGCGCAGACCAGATTTTACTGCTTGGAATAAACGAGCTAATAGTAGAGCTCCGCAAAGTTTCAATCGTGGCAACGCTTTCTGCTTTAATGGTGAAACTCTTGTCTTAGCTGCAATGAGTGCCACTCCGATGCTTCCATCTAGGTGTGTCACACGGTTGTAAATGACAGCAGAGTAAGCAAAGGCTTAAAGTTGATCTTTAAAGAACGAAGCAAATGAAAAAACATGCAGTTCGATGTCATCGGGTTGATTGTCTAGAAATCGTGGTATCTTCAGGTTCCATAACGTGAAAATGTCCTTTCTAAATGCTTCCCATTAATGCGCTTGCTTCGTTGGCAGTTCCGCGTTCCAATCCAGTCCAATCCAGCAGCCATAATTCCTGATCACCACTAGCATCAGAACACCGAATGGGTCAAATATGCGTGTCGTGTCAGACAGCACTTATCGCTTAGTACAACTCATATGTTCCGATAGTGAAACCTTATATGTTAGGACATCTTCTCCAGGACGCCAATGCAGCCAAAGCACGTTTGCTGCCATTCTTGAGAAATACATTTCATTGCCCTCGTGGTGGAAATTCGCTTACTATTCAAAACCCATTTACTTAGCTCCAATTGTGCCCGTGAGAGAAGGAGTACTAGATCTTTCTTAATGTCGAGCAGTTCCTGTTCGTTCATGATTCCTGCCCTCATCGACGTAGGAACCATCCAAAAGTATCCTAGCAGCCCTTGGAAACTCATGTTCATGATCAGCCGCCAGTTGTTCCAGCACTCTAACTGCCAGAAACGGTGCACATGCCGTGCTATAGTTGACTGTAGTCAATTTGTAACGATTCAATGGTCCCTCGGTGTTTTCTCTCCAAAGGAATCGTTGAAAATCTTGACGCTTAGGCGCTACTTAAATCAGTCCAAACATTTTGACGACATCTGTCGTAAATACGAATCTGTGCATTCGAAAACACAGCATGGGCCAATATGAAGTGCAACGTTAACAGTTCATCCATCCCGATCTTGAAATCATCCGTCGAACACCACCCGCAAATTGGCACCTATGACTGGATGGTGTGGCAAATAGAATGACATCTTAGAGACCTTCGTAACTTCTTTCAAAATAAATTGTTGCCAAGAGTGCTGGATGTTCGTGGGGCTGTAATATTCAAGATCAAAGTCAGAAAATATTTCCAAGCATGTTTGTCCTTTAGAACTGGAGCGAACGCCGGTTTTTTTCAATCATAAACGGAATTTTTCATTGTTTTAAACGACTATGTAACATTTTTAAATGTTTTAATTTGATTTTTAACAAAACTACAAATTAAAAAAATTTTTTTTAGGTTAATTTTGAAAATTTGCTATTGATGGCTGATTTTCCTCAAGATAATTTTCAATATTTACATCAATGTCTAATAAACTCAACATTTCGGGACTATAGTTGCTATTTTCCAAATCCTTTCGTGATCGCACATGTCTCAGTAAGTGGCACCGAAGAGGCTGGTAAAAAGGTCTTGATTTTGTCTAATAAGAGAAGTTTTAAATGTATTAGTCTATCTGAACCGTATGTAGTCGTTGTACTTATCTTCCTGTGCATTTCGGATAGCTTTCCAATTGGTAAACCTTTCTATGAGCCAAAATTCTTTGTGCCTTTGGGGTAAGTTTTTTTGCGGATACAATTCAGTCAAAAAATATAATAGTTTTTGAAGTTCGGCAGATTCGGCAAATTTTCCACCGTTTACCATTTCCTTGCAATTTATAACATTCAATATAAAAGCCAACATTTTAATGTTATTTTAACACCTGTTATTAAAGATGTCATTTCATCATTTTCAAAAAATCTCCTTGAAGTATTTTCATCATTCGTGTTTCCGTATCCGTGCTTTCGTGTGTCAACTTTCAGTACTTCCTTTTTCCTTCTCCGAATCTACGAATCTCGTATACTCAAGTCAAACTCATTTTTTCGCGAGATGTAGCAGATTTCTGCCGCTTGCGATACTTAAGTTAGAGTGTGTATATTTTTACGTTAAGCTCCGCACTGATGATGATTTTCTTCAGCAATCCCATTTTAAAATCACACTCATGGAAAACTTCCAAAATCCTTTCATTCTTTAAAAACATTTCTGCACTAATAAATAAAACTGTCTTGAATTATATTGACAAATGCTATTCAGTCCGGATTAGAGGTGTTTTCACTTATGAAGTTTAAAATAATCTGTCTCAAACGAAAGTAATATTAAGCACTGTATGTTATATTCTTATAACATTATTATATTAACTAGGTAGAACGCGAAATACGTATTACCCTTTTTGTATTAATTAGGTAAAAAACTTAATATTTATATCCCATCAGGTAAACGGAAATAAAAATGACCAACCTGCAACTAGGACCAATTTTTCATCAATTTAAATAACATTTACCTTCCTCGTCAGTTTTTCCAAAGCAGGGAATTAGCAATCTAATATTGTAGAAAGGCATATATATAAGCAGGTAGTATTTGGAAAACTGCATTACGCAATGTTCTCATATAATTACAAAGAAGCTACATGCAAATATATTCCACCATTCTCAGACATGGTGGTATATTTAAATCATTTAGAGGCAATTCAGTTTGTCTCCTCTTAACAAACCTCCCTGGTTCTCTCGTGAGTTATCCAATTTGAAAAAAGTGAAGACACGATATTATAAGAAGTTTCAAAAAACCCGTCGTTCATCAGATTATGCTCTGTATACAGTCGCTCGTTCAAAATTCATGATGCTCAATACACAATGCTATAAGAATTATGTTCAGCGGTGTAAGCTTCAGTTTTCTTCTGACCCTAAACAATTTTATAATTTTGTCAATTCTAAACGTAAGACCTCTGTGCACCCATCTTTTTTGTCTTTTCAAAATAAAAAAGCGAGCACTGATCAGGCAATTGCCGATATGTTTGCGAGTTTTTTCAAAACAACTTATTCCTCAACAGAATATCGAGCAAGTCCGTATCCTTATCATTTAAAAAAGGCTAATTGTATTTTTAATCCAGTAATTGATGAAAAATCTTTTCTAAGTGAACTTAAACTGGTTAAACCTGTTTATTCTCCGGGGCCAGATGGTCTACCTGGATGTGTACTTAGGTTCTGTGCAAACGCATTATGTAAACCCATTTTAAAATTATTTTTATTGTCTGTCGAATCTTCCTCTTTTCCATCTATTTGGAAGGAGTCGTATATCATTCCTCTGCATAAAAATGGCAAAAAATCCGCAGCCTCTAACTATAAGGGTTGTTCAAAATTGTCCGCTATTCTGAAAGCTTTCGAGCAAATTATAACTTCGCAATTGCAACATTTTTGCAGCTCTATTATTTCGCCATCCCAACATGGGTTTGTGAAACGTAGATCTACGACCACTAACCTTTTAGAATTTACATCAATATTTATCAAGGGGTTCAAAAATGGTAAACAAACTGATGTCATATACACTGACTTCAGCAAAGCTTTTGATTCCGTAAATCATACCCTATTACTTTCTAAGCTGAGTGACATTGGGTTTCCACCCCTTTTCCTTTCTTGGGTTCGAGAATATTAAACAAGTCTTTTTAAGTCTTCTTTTTCCGATTCCATTCCTGTGACATCTGGTGTACCTCAAGGTAGTCATCTTGGACCTCTGCTTTTCACACTATTCATTACCGATCTTTCATCAGTCATTGTTCATTCGCGTGTGCTTATGCTGACGATGTCAAGCTTTGTCTTACTTATAAAGATGCAGATTCATTTAGTCGGCTACAAGCTGATCTTAAAAACTTTCAATCCTGGTGCCAGTTTAATCTATTAAATCTTAACACTACCAAATGCAAGGTAATGACTTTTTATCGTAATTCTCCTCAACTGGTGACTTATTTTCTAAACAATAGTCCTTTGGAACGTCTAAATAATATGAATGATTTGGGCGTACTTATGGACTATAAGTTTAATTTTAACACCCATATTTCGACCACGGTCGCAAAGGCCGTGAGTGTCCTGGGTTTCATTAAAAGATGGTCAAAAGAATTTGATGACCCCTATACAACTAAAGTTCTTTTTAATTCGCTTGTCCGTCCTATTTTAGAGTATGGATCTTGCATTTGGTCACCAAAATATGGGTCGCACCAGATTAGACTTGAATCCGTTCAAAAGCAGTTCTTGCTATTTGCTCTTCGTGGCTTAAGCTGAGATCGCAATGTCAATTTGCCTTCGTATTCTAGTAGACTTCTTTTGATTAATCTTCCTTCTTTAACTATTCGTAGAATTATGCTTGGTGTTATTTTTATGCACAAGCTCCTAATTGGTGATTTTGACTCGCCTGAGTTATTAGCTCAGGTAAATCTGTCGGTACCATGTAGACGGAGTAGACATCCTTTGATACCTTTATCCTTTAGTCGTTACACTTCTAACTATGCCATGCATGAACCTTTTAGGGTCCTCTGCTCTGATTACAACCTTTTATTCCCTGTAATCCGCTCAGAGTCTTCTATTAACACACTTAAAACATCTATCCTTTTCGATTTACTTTATAGATATCTGTAGTATTAATTGTTTGTCTGTTTTTCCATTGTGTATCTGTCCACGCGACTCGCGCCGTGTGTTATACGGCTGCACCCCTCGGTCGGTCGTGTGGGAGGTGGGCAGTTATCCGCTTGGCCCCGCGCGTAACAGGCTTTGCCCTGGTGTCGTAGGGCCCACTTGAACGTACTGCGCATAGTATCGTCAACGTCCGCTAATTAAATACACATGCGCTCTTCTTCTTCCTTATACCTGCACCGCATTTTTAGGCGAGGTTGTCTACGCATCGGTGTCGCAGGGCTCCGCATATTGGGATACATCTGCCAGGTAAATATTTACCTAGTGTATGCAGTCCGGTATTGATACTAGTTGAACCTTGTTAGTTCTATTCCACCAAAGTTTAAAACACGCCAATATTTAGTGTATTTTTTAAAGGTTCAAGTTCAATAACGATTTAAGTAATTATTAAAACTTATAAAACATGCTATTAATAAAGAACATACTTTTCAGATAAAAATTTAAAAATCCAAAATCGATTGTTGAAATCGCCCAATATTCAGTTGAAAACTTTTGATTTTTTTTGAAAATGATCATTTATTCCCATTTACTAAAAATGTCTCAAATTTGGGCGCCTCTAGAACCCATGAATCTCAGTCGATTTCAAAAATTTTTTTGGATTCATAATCTCTAAAGTATTCCCTATCGATTGTATATATCATTTTTGCCAAACGCGATCAGAAAAAAAATGATGTTTGCAACGCTATCCGAGAAGAGGCCTTACTGTGCGATGTTCTACTGCGGGAAAGAGCTATCTCGCTCCTTGAAATGTATCCGCAAATTGTAGGTTTTGTTCCTTGAACGGCAAATCGACTATATATCTTCCATTCGATTTGCGGGTGTGCGTACCCAGGAAATGCGTCTCGACCCGTTCATCTATATTGGCCGTAGTCAGCAGTGACGTAGATTGTGTACACCGATGTGATTACCCATCCAAATATGACTGCAATAGGATGCCCTTGACCATCGCATATATTCTCTCCGGTGAGAATTACCCAAATATAATCATTATCCAGCAAAATGTCGATTGAAGCGTTAGTTCCGAAGTAAGGGTCAGCCATTCGGTATCCATTAAATACCGACAGTGATGAAGCATCCATAGTTTCACGTGCCAATGGTGAGGTGATCTTTCCTAAAACGTGCGCATTAATATAGATGAAATTATTCGACACACGAGACATCATCTGAAGAGAGCAGAAACTACTGGAACTCGAAATGGCGAACGTGCAAGCCCCAACGTCTGTACGCACCATTCCGAAGTGAAGGACAAGTCTGAGGCGCTATCCAGTAAAATATGGCACGTATGCAAGGCTCCTTGGGAATTTCGCACGTGTACCAATGCAGTTGGTAGAGTACTTCTCCTTTGGCCATTTAGCTTACTGGGTCTGGTAACATTCATCCTTGCTACCGCTAATACCGCTGGTGCTTCCTCTGAAGCCAGACTTGAGTTGCCTTTGTGCTGCTCTGCGCTTTTATGCTGTGTAGAATAGCCCTCAGGATGCAGCATAGAATGATGGCGGCGCTTCCAATGCTTGCAAGAAGTCTTCGACTTACAAGCGGTTGTCCAGTCCTCAAACAATTAAAGCACAGATTTTTCTCCTTCGCAAAGCTATAACGTTGCTCGACAGTCAAGCTCTGGAATTAAGGACACGCCGACAGTATGTGCTCAGTACTATGACATTTCATAAAATTACATAAATGGCAAGCATGGTGCGTGCTTGCCATTTTCCCTTTTCATCCCTCGGCTTGCTCTCTACATGATCGACGACTTGACTGAGCTCAAGGCGATCGCATCGTGAGTCCAAAAACTTGAGCAACTCTTCAATGGTAGGATTTTCAATACCCTAGCTTTTGTCGATCCATTCACGTCGGATAGCCCCATCAACCTTGTTGATGAGCAAGTATATGAGCCAACAGTCACGTCCCGTTTATCCAGAAGCGGCAAAAGCCCGAATAACATCACTGGCTCCGCACCTCAGAGCGCGTAGCGATGATAAGTTTTGCCCAACAGCCTTTGTCAAGGCGGTGAATGTATCCATGAGCAAATTCACCAAATAACGGGGCTTTTCGTTGCGATCAATCAACGATTTCTATGCAACCTCGTAATTGGCATCTATGGCAGGCAAATACTGGATGAGTATCGCTGACCTTTGGTGGAGATTATAAGGAATAGAATGCTTTCAATGACATGTTTGGGAGTACCATTCATGGAAAGACAACACTAACGAATGCTTCTCCTATGACACATGACTTCAGGTAATGAAACTGATGTGCATTTTGGGTAACACACAATCTCTTATTGGCGGCATTGCAGCCGATTGTGAGCCTGACGAAGAAGTAGATTGTTGTGGAGAGAGAAATCTATCAACCAATAGTTGCTGCTTTTCTTTTTGACGTTGCATCTGCAATTGTTGATGCTCCATTTACAAATACTGCCGTATGTATTATTGAGTTGGCTTCTACGGGATTCTATACTATATTTGGAATATTACCTTACAATTTCTGTTTCGGGATATCTAGCCACTCTTGATGACCATTACTGTGATGACTTCTAGCCTTTTTATAAGGTGGAAATTTTAAAAATTAACTACTTTTATTTTTTGACTTGTTCCAATGTGATCTTCGCTTCACTATTTTTAAATATTGCTGATTGCTAAAATTTGAGTAGTTATTCTAGTTATCATTAAATGTTATACTTTTATAAATATTTTGCCATATCTGACCTTTTTTTTTTTTACATCATTTATTGGTTAATTGAATTAGGTTGACTTAATAAATAACAGTATATAATTTTTTTTTCCAACTTATGCTAGTCTCTCATCGAGCTCTCGGCAGGAATAGATGTTTGTAATTTAGGCTTTCTTTTCAAAAATAAAATTTTTTTTGTATATGTACTTAAAACCTTAATTAGTGTAATGAAACCAAAATCGATCGCAACCAAAAGTAAGGAAAAAGTTTGCGTAAGTAGGGTAGTTTAAGATAGAAGAAGAGAGAGAAAAAAAAAAAAATTTTTTTTTACCGAGCCTTAATTTCTATGAGCCACCAGAAAAGCTTCCTTGATGCTAACTGGAATTCTTTGTGTCTGATCGATATGGATGTATCAAATCTTTTACTTTCAACAGTTAAGCTTTTTGATTGCATTGACTTATTATTTGCTCTTCTCAGTATGTGGTAAAGGATAGGTATGCCGTAACTGTCTTGTATGAATCCTCTTTTATCTAGAAGTAGGAATGATTCAGGGGATGAAAACCCGTTACATATTGCTTGCTCTAAGTAGAGATCATCTTCATAGAATGGAGCTTTAATAAGATCGTTAGAGCTCTCCAGACAGCGGCAGATGTGGCTTCTAATTAGATTTATAATTTGATTATCAATCCTTATTATATTCGCAGCGCTATAAAATTTATTGTTGGAATAAAATCTTATCCAGTTACTGGCTGGAGTTCTATGTAATGAGGTGCAAGCTCTGAGAATCTTTCTTTCAAACATTCTAATTCTTTCCATGTATGATGATGAAATTAAGTACCAAATTGGGCAACCGTACGTTATTATGGGCCTGATGACAACTTTATTATTTAGTATTTTGGAGCTAAATGCCTTTCTGTAAAGGAACTTGTCAAAATGTACCCCCAAGTATTTCACCCTATTAGCGAGAGGAATGGGTTCGTTGGACATGTTAGAGACAACTTGGAATCTTTTCCAATTTTTGCTGACATTATGATTACATTTGTTAATTGGAGGTCGGAAAAGTATACTTTCGCATTTACTAATATTTTTTTAAAGATGCCAGTTTAGTGTAAATTCTTCTAGTGTATTGAAACTTTTTTGTAGGTTTTTGTTAATATTGGCTATTGTTTTGTCTGCATTATAGATAACAATATCATCAGCGTAGGCTATAATACTTTCAATTTTTTCAAGTAAATCGTGTATAAAGATAGTAAACAACGTAGGTGCATTTACGGTGCCCTGCTGCAATCCATTGATTGCTTTAAACTGTGAACTACAAGTTGTGCCATTTAAATGAACCACAAACTTCCTAAATGAGATCATATTGTATATTGATATAAGAAGGTGTAAAGGGAATTTGAAGCTCATTAATTTAGTAATTAGTCCTTTGATCCAAACCGTGTCAAATGCTTTTTCAAGATCGATAAAACAAGCGCCAACAACATGCTTTTTGTTCCAATTCCAGTTGATTTCAGATGTTAAGAGGTTCATTGCATGAATAGTTGAGTGATTAGATTTAAATCCGAACTGTTTATTGCTACTATTTTGTTTTTGGCACAAATTTTATGTATGTTTAAATTAACTAGTATCTCAAATACTTTGCTTATATTAGGGAGTAGACTAATAGATCGTAAGTTATTTATTTCGTTCTTGTCTAACTTTTTCTTTCGTATGACTACTAGCTTAGCAGTTTTCCAAAACGGGGGGTAATATGCGTTATTTAACATGTTGCTAAAAATTGAACAATATTCAAGAAGAAGGACTTTCGGTATATGTTTCAGAATTATGTTTGGGATTTCATCGATTCCTGATGAGGTTTAAGGCTTTAAGTCAACGAATATTGCAATTAGTTCATTGCAATAAAATAGTCTTCAGTCTGGCTTTTTGTTAGGCATTTAGCTCTTTTGTTCACGCTAAAGTCAATAAGTGTAGATTGTAAGTTGTCAAATCTATTTTTAATATCTAAAAATTGATTGAAACAGTGCTCTACATTGCTATGGACAGAATTGGTCCCTGCACTCTGTTTTTCAGAGTGGACCAATTCAAAAAAATTACCTATAAAGTTAAGAATGGCTTGCTCATTTTCCAGCACTAAATTGTTTGAACCGGGGTCTTTGTAAAGGAAATCGGGGTGTGTATTGGCCTTTTGCAGGAGATTTCTGAAATCGACAGTGTCTGTATGTTTACGTGATTTAAAGAAAGCATTTTTTAATTGCTGCAAATTTAAATGGATCAGAAGGAGTTAAGTTAAGAAGCTGAGACTCCACCATCTTGTTGTAGTGCAATATTATGTTTTCAGTCATAAGTTTCTTAGTAAGTTTTAACTTGGTTCTTGCTAGTTGTAGAGTAGAGAAAGAAACTATTTGTTCTAATCTATTGTGTTTTTTTATAAGTGTTAGGACTTTGCTTTTTTCTTTTTGTAGTTTTTTGATAACGCTACTATTAGTGAGTATGTCTAGTGTATGTGTATTCTTGTATTTTGGCACACTTTTATTGATTGCCGTTATAAGGATGTTTTCTAACTTCATTAAGTGATAGTCTATTTCGGTATTAGATAAATTATAATCATTGGGAGTAGGTATTTCACTTAGAAGCAAGGACGAACATTTATTCTTATATTAGACCCAGTTGGTCCTTTTAAAATCGCGTTTTAATAATTGTCGTGGTTCAGAAAGAAGGAAAAAATCGTCTCTACCCTGGCAAGATACATTTATTACAACTGCACGGTGGTCACTATCAAAGTCCAAGCATTCTAAGCAGTTCACAGAATCATTAGTTTTGTGTATCATTAAGTTATGATCTGACAGGCAAATATCTAAGAAGGAGCTTGAGCTTTCGAAAGATGGTGTTTGGGAGGCATATAAATTACAACGATATCTAATTTCGTTGCGACACAAGAAGTTTTGAAGAGAGTTACCCTTTGGATTGCAGCATGAATTGCCCCAATTTGTATGTTTACAGTTCATGTCACCAGCTATAATATAGTGATGGCTAGTGTTGTTAAGCTTAAGTGTTTCAAATAAAATGTTAAGTTCGTTTTGAAATGAACCGCTTTCATTTCCTGAAGGACAGTATACGGCAACCAGAAATATGCATTTATTAGACTGTAAAAAAAGCTTTACCACACATGCCTCAATGTGGGTGAAAAGGTTTAATTTGTGATTATATTGTCTCTGATATTTTATACTATTTTTTATTAGTATTGCGACGCCTCCCCCTCTGGAACCAATGTCTCTGTCTTTTCTTATAACTTCGTATCCGTTAATGTATAATTTGTGCATGCGATTGAGCTTGGTTTCATTCAACATAAGGATATCAGGCTTGTTTTCAATAATAAACTGATTGAGCTCAATTCTTTTGGATGTACTGACTAGTGCATTTACGTTAATTGAAATTATTTTTAAAGTATTTTTAATGTTCGTGGAGTGCCTGATAGTATTCATGATGATACTAAATTACAAATAGTGTCTACCCGAGCGGTTTGAAATTCGAGTTGTTTTTAAAGATTTTCAATTTGTTTACTTAAAGCTAAAAGAGATTTTTGGATATTTATAAGAACTGAATCGCTTTGAATTTAGATTACCTATATTAGCTTCTTTGCATACATCGGCGTATCTTAATTAGGGTTAATTAGTTTAGTAGAATAGTTTTGGGTTAATGGTGTTTGTCTTTTTTTATCCCTGATCCTCTGTTGGAGTTCTTTGTAGCGCTCGCATCCTTTATACGAGGCCGGGTGGCCACTCTTCTTGCAGAGTACACAGAACAGTTTCTCCTTGTTACACTCAGAGTTTTTGAGGATGGGGCAGGATGCGTCGCCGTGATGGGCACCACATTTCACACATCTGGATGGAAGGTTACAGTTAGCAGAACTGTGAAAAAAACGTTGACACTTTCTACATTGAGGAATCTCCGCTCGGCGCAGTGGTTCCCATTTAATGCAATGATGTTGTATCGCTTTAATTGCTTTTAAAGCGTTTGCGCTGCTTTCGGCGCTTATTTGAACCATAAACATAGGTAAGACAATTTTCCGTTCCACAGAGGATTTTGTGTTGAAGGGTTTTACTTGTATGAATTTTAGAGCTTCTGATTCAAAACTTTTTAAATCACTTAAAATGTCCTGCACGTCTGAATCCCCACTTAGGCCTTTCATTAGGTATGTTTTGGTTTTGAGGCTCCTAGGTGTATAGGAGAAAAATTGAGCGTTAGATTTTTCCAGGTGGCCACGTACTTTTATGTAATCGTTCGTAAAACACCGATTGTTAAGCACTTAATTTCTTGACATGTCTGCTTCTCACCGCTGTCAGAATCGAACTCCGCCATATCTGACCTTTTTGTAATACAGTTTCGGACAGTTTATTACCGGAATCTATTTTGATATAATTTTTTAGATAATCATTATCTAATTGAACCATTGTCTTCTGACTATTTTCATTTATATATACTATATACTATATACTATATATACTTTTTCGTCCCCAGTTTTCACTTCACCTCCAATATGAGGTCCTGCCGGAGTCAAAAAATGTATTTCTTGAGTTTTGTTGTTGTATTTATTTTGAAAGTTAGCTTTCTTCTTCTCACAACGTTTTTCAAAATCTGTGACATCTATTGTTGTTGCCACTACAGATTTATTCTGATTTGATTTGGTGCATGACAATGCGGTTCACATTAAGTGTGCAGGTAGCACAGGCAGAATCAAGGAGTCTATTGCTAAAGGTTGTGGCTTAAAATATGGATGTGATGCTTGCCGAGAGGTCGAGAATGAGATGCGCTCATTCATGAGGCGGACTAGAGATAGTTTTGACACTTAAAGGGCAGGTTTTAACAAACTCCAAGCGGAGTTTACTGCGGTGGAGACTCAGTTTAGAAGCTTATCGCTTATGAATGAGTCTCCGAAACGTAAAAGGACCAGTCCGTAAGGTTTTTTTGTATCTGTAGATCCGCCATCGTCTCTAATCGTCCTCTCCCAATGTACAGCAATTGATATCGTTTAAGAGCCCAGTGGTGATTAATAAGGAATTACCGATATCACCTGGAAATGAAATCTTAAAAACGATGCCAACTGTAATGTCCCATGTGTCCGGGCAATTACCCAATCCCATGGAAATTTCCTATAGTTCTAAAAGTATCGAGGGCACCGTGAACAAGTTGACCAACGTTACTGCTACGGCTGACGCTTCGGAACCGCGGCCTCTCGTTGGCATACCACCAAAGAAACATATATTTGTTTCTAGGCTAGACCCTGTTGTCACATCTGATGATGTAATAGCCTATATTCGGAAGAAAGTTAACGTCTCGAATATTGCAGTGGAGAAGTTTAAATTTTATTATTCTCGGGACATTTCGTCCTTTAAAATTAGTGTTTCTGCCAATATCTTCGACACTATATGTCGAGATGATTTTTGGCCGAAACATATAATAGTTAAGGAATATACTGTAAGAAAGAAACATCGGAGACCGATTCGCTTGCCAACAACAACAACTAATACTGTGTCAAAAAACTAGCTTCGTCCCTTAACCTGGGTTACCAGAACGTTAGAGGACTGAAATCCAAACTTCCTAATCTCTATGTAGATAGTCTTTCTTTTGAGCATAACATTCTAGCTTTTACAGAGACGTGGCTAAAACCTGATATTGCTGATGCATCGGTGTTTTCCACAAACTTTTCCATATTCAGACGTGACCGGATATCTCACATAGGTGGTGGCGTTCTGATAGCTGTTGATGCAGCTTTATCATCTAAAATAATTAAATTTGCTAATACCCAGAACATAGAGTTTGTCGGTGTTAAAGTAAATTTTAATTCTTTCAATGCCTTTATTACTTGTTCCTATATTCCCCCGTCGTCAGACAATATGGTCTATTAAAATCATTTAGAGGCAATTCAGTTTGTCTCCTCTTTAGTTTCTAGTCAAGACATGCTCATAGTTTTATGTGAATTTAATTCAGTGTTTAAATTGCTGTAGTCGAATTAGCAAAAGTCATAAATTTTGTGCTATTCATTGCTGTGACTGTTTAGCAAATATGAAAAC
Source organism: Drosophila paulistorum (assembly GCA_018152135.1). Taxonomy (NCBI): domain Eukaryota; kingdom Metazoa; phylum Arthropoda; class Insecta; order Diptera; family Drosophilidae; genus Drosophila; species Drosophila paulistorum. The sequence continues at coordinate 2,758,260 of JAECXG010000035.1, read as the reverse complement.
AAATACTTTATGTTGCTTTTGCTACCGAAAAAAAGGGAAATCAGAAAATCTGACAGCAAAAGCAGCAGCAAATAACCGAAATAGAAAAATTTGACAGCAGCAGCAAACAGCAAAAATCCGATAGCAAAAAACCTGACAGCAGCAGCAAACAGCAAAAATCCGAAAGCAAAAAACCCGACAGCAGCAGCAATAGCAAAAATCCGAAACAGATTGCTTTGATAGCAACAGCCAACTTATACATTTTAATACTAGGAACTGTTCCGACTGTTGCTTTTAGCCAATTTCGGAAGTCGACGAAAGCAGCAGTTGGAAAAATAGTCGCAGCAGAACTGATTTTTGGCCTACTTTGATTTTACCTATACATACATACACATGAAAGTGCACATACTCAATACTCTTCATTGTATTGTGTATTTTAAATACCCATTAAAATTTGAATAAACAAATAGTAGAGTAATTTTAATAAACCAAAAAGAAATACAAATTTTTGTTTAATAAGCGCTGTTCTTGAAGTAGAGCCTGAACTTGAAAAAAGCTTTTGTTGTTGGTTATGCAGGTCATGTTGCTGATGTTTGTTGTATCCTAGAGAGTATAGAAGCTGCTGTGCAGGTCCATCTTTACATGTGCTTGCATTTAAATTGCGTTTTGTTACATCAGCATAAGACATACCTCTGTTGTTACGCTGGTTTTGATGTAGTGGCTGCTGTTGCTGTGTTGTTGATCTTGTAGCTCTGCGGTTCGATCTTAAAGTGGGAAACTGTTGTTGTTTAATGTTATTAATCCTGAATGGAGGGACAGAAACCATTTGGGTACCTAATGAAGCTGGACACAGCCTGTTTGAGTTGTTCATCTTTTTTTTTTTGAGGATCCGGTTGATCTGCGAAGAAATTCATGGTACCATTGGCAACCTTTGTAGATGGCCATATGACCTCCAGAGCAGTGGTAGCAGGTTGGTTGTACATCAGGTGGCAGCATACACAAAAATGTGGAACGCTTCACGATTTTACGTGTCATTCTTGCGCAGGGGCCATGCCAATCTTGTCTGTATAGTTCCAATTTTAGTATATGTTCTGCCGAAGCAAGAACAGAAATACAAAAAAAAAAAATTATAAGCATTTAAATGAAGAAATTAAAAATAAAAATAAAAAATTAAATAAAGGGAACTGAAAATTGGAATCAGTCACGGTCGTCGTCCTCAAACAAGAGCATGGTCTCTATTGCTGCATCAAGATAGTTTGGGTTGAGTTTGACCAGCAAAATATTTTCAAGCATGTCCTCGCTAAGTCTGTTCCGATAGTCGGTAAGCACAAGCTTCAACATCGAAAATGCTCTTTCAATTGTCACCTGTTATAAAAATGAAGTATGTAACTTTGACCTTAACACATAATATGTGTATATTTTGGGAACTGCTTATTTACCTGAGTTGGTGGAACTGCAAAGCATACGTTACTTATTGCGTTTAACTCTTTATCGGTATGGTACTTTGCTCGCCAAAAAGATAGAACATTTGTGTCACTTCTTTGGTAATGAAGTTGCAATTTATTAATTTTTGTGTGTATATCCAAGTTTCCTTCATCACCTAGAGCTCCTTGGAGTAAACATGCGTTTAACAGTTCATCTTCATCATTGAAAAAGAATTCGTTCGAATCGTTTGAAGCCGAATTTTGTGACACGGTGGAATTTTCCGATTTACTAAATTCACTTATTTTGTTCCAAATCGTTTTTAAATGAGTTGCTGCTTCTGCTTTTTGGTTGTCAGTCAGTGTGTGTTGGAAGCGTGGATCCAAATATAGACACGAAATTAAAAACTTGTTATTCAACAATGTTTTTGATTGCGTCTCTATAGAATTCAAAATTTTTTGGCCAATTACTTTTACATTTTCAACACGTGATTCAGCTGCAATTTTCTCCGTGCAAATCTTCATTTTTAGCCACTGCGCATAAAAATCACTAAAGTGTAATTGCTCTTCTTGGAACTTCTTCAGTGTTTTTTGCAATGGGGTGAAAATATTACAAAAATCTTCTATAAAGGACCATAATTTTGAATTGACTTCAAAATTCTCTTCCTCAGATTTATTTTTAATTGACTCAATTCTGAGCAAGACTTCTTTGGCTTGAATCAAATCATTCGGCATGTTATAAGTTGAACCCCACCTGGTCGGACAATCTAATTGGGGGAGGATTTGCGCCGTTGTCTGATGTTATAGAAATTATTTGTTTTAAATCTATGTCATACTTTGTAAGGACTTTCAGTATTTCAGTTGCAAGATTTTTTGCAGTACTTGAACCTACACCTTTTAGTTCGACCATTCCCAAAATGACGGATTTTATGCTGTGCGCATGCATAAATTGTGCACTTACACCGAATATGTTGCGCGTTAACCTTGTTGCACTGTCTATTTTCTATGAGATCAATAGATTTTTCACATCTTTCCTTGTGTCATTTTTTTACTCATTGAAAGGAATGCAGTCCTCCGTAACTAAGCCGATATAGGCTCGTAATAGGTCTTTTTTATTAACTTCCACTTTGATTTTTTTTTTCCGAATTGACTTGGAATTTTTTGACACCTATGAAATGCTTTCCTCAGCGTTAGAGTTAAATGTAATATTATGCAGTTTCAATAGGTGTGATTTTAAATTAAACACTCTATTATTTTTTAGCACACTTTTACACGTTTTACACACAGCGACTCCTTCTAAGTTATTATCAAAGTACTTCCATATTTCTTTGCTATTTGCCATTTTTGTTCTAGTTCTAGTTCTAGTTAAAACTAAATGACTAATTGACAATTGACATTTAATGAAAGAGTATTGAGTATGTGTACTTTCATGTGTATGTATGTATAGGTAAAATCAAAGAAGGCCAAAAATCAGTTCTGCTGCGACTATTTTTCCGACTGCTGCTTTTGTCGACTTCCGAAATTGGCTAAAAGCAACGGTCGGAACAGTTCCTAGTATTAAAATGTATAAGTTGGCTGTTGCTATCAAAGCAATCTGTTTCGGATTTTTGCTATTGCTGCTGCTGTCGGGTTTTTTGCTTTCGGATTTTTGCTGTTTGCTGCTGCTGTCAGGTTTTTTGCTCTCGGATTTTTGCTGTTTGCTGCTGCTGTCAAATTTTTCTATTTCGGTTATTTGCTGCTGCTTTTGCTGTCAGATTTTCTGATTTCGGTTTTTTGCTGTTGCTTTTGCTTCGACTGTGCATAGTTTCCGAAGCAGAAGCAACAGCACAAAGCAAAACTGTTGACAGTTTTCGCAGTTTTCAAACCCTGATTTAATTTACCTGCTTTGTCATGGTCACTAACAGATAAATCTACCATCTTTGTCACATGACTTTATTGAAGGCCTTCTCGGCTTATCTTTAGCCCAAGTGAATCCTGTCTTAAATTCTAATGGAAAATCGTTAGATCTTATTTTTGTATTCTTTTTATTGTGATGTTTCTAGGTTCGAACCTTTTGTTCTTACCGAAGATAAATTTCATACTACATTAAATTTAAAAATTGATCTACCCTCACCATCACCATTACCTGATTCAAATGAGTTACCTCTAACTAGGTGTTTTCGTAAGACTGACTTTGCCAGCCTTAATGAAAATATCTTTACTACCGATTGGTCTTATCTGTACCATTGTAGAGATATGCACTCAGCTATTCGCTTCTTTTATGATACTCTGAATTCACTCTTTGATATTTGTGTGCCTCTTGGTAGGCTGGAGCGGCTTAATAAACCTCCCTGGTTCTCTCGAGAGTTATCCAAATTGAAAAATGTGAAGACTCGATATAAAAAGTTTCAAAAAACACGTCGTTCACCTCTCTGAGCACCCATCTTTTTTGTCTTTTCAAAATAAAAAAGCGAGCACTGATCAGACAATTGCCGATATGTTTTTTCAAAACAACTAATTCCCCAACGAAATATCGAGCAAGTCCGTATCCTTATCATTTAAAAAAGGCTAAATGCATTTTTAATCCAGGAATTGATGAAAGTTCTATTCTGAGTTAACATAAACTGGTTAAACCTGTTTGTCTGAACGACATTGTATTCCCACCCCTTTTCCTTTATTGGGTTCGAGAATATTTAACAAACAGGAAACAGAAGGTACTATTTAAGTCTTCTTTTTCCACTTCCATTCCTGTGACATCTGTTGTACCTCAAGGTAGTCATCTTGGCCCTCTACTTTTCAAATTATTCATTAACGATCTTCCATCAGTCATTGTTCATTCGCGTGTGCTTATGTATGCTGACGGTGTTATATTTATTTAAATTATATTATATTTAAATTATCAAATAAGGCAAGTTAAGGCTTGCGCATTTCCGCGGCCCCCTTGCTTTTCTTTGCTCTATGCATTGTTGTCGGTCCTCTTAGCGCAGGGTCTAGCTTGTCGCACTAGACGGTGCCGGTGCTGGTCTTCGCACAGGCTGTTGGGGCGCCCGTGCTGGTTTCTCAAATCTCTATAGCTCCGGTGTCTAGCTTGTTGCGCTAGACGATGCCGGTGCTGGCTTCGCACTGGCGTACTCGCAATAACATGAGTCAAGCGGAGTTTACTGCTGTGGAGACTCAGTTCAGGAGTTTACCGCTTATGAATGAGTCTCCGAAACATAAAAGTACAAGTCCTTGTGGTGCATCTGTAGATCCGCCAGCGTCTCTTATCGTCCCCGACCGGTCTCATGCACCGTCCACTTCTAATATATAGCAATTGATATCGTTTAAGAGCCCAGTGGTGATTAGTAAGGAATTACCGGTATCACCTGGGAATGATCTCTTAAAAACGATGCCTATTGTAGTGTCCGATGTGTTCGGGCAATTACCCATTTCAATGGAAATTGCCGATAGTTCTAAAAGTATCGAGGGCCCCGTAAACAAGTTGACTGCTGCAGTGGGTGACTCTTCCAACGTTACTGCTACGGCTGACGCTTCGGGACCGCGGCCTCTCGTTGGCATACCACCAAAGAAACATATATTTGTTTCTAAGCTAGACCCTATTGTCACATCTGATGATGTAATAGCCTATATTCGGAAGAAAGTTAACGTTTCGAATATTGCGGTGGAAGAGATCATGTTAAGGAATTTGGCCATGGAGTAACGTCAATGATAATAATTCACTCTTTTTATAAATGATCTTCCATTGGTAGTGTCACATTATCGGGTGCTTATGTACGCGGATGATGCTAAGCTTTACCTCAGTTTTAAAGACATATCGTCTTCTTGCCTACTTCAATCGGATCTTAATGATCTTCAGATTTGGTGTGAAACCAACCTATTAAACCTTAACGGCTCTAAATGTAAAGTTATGTCTTTTTATAGATGCACTCCACACTTAGCGACTTATTATCTTAACGACACTGCGTTAGAGCGGTTAGATAACCATAAATTAACCTTTAATCCTCATATTTCTGCTACAGTTAGTAAAGCTATGAATGTTCTTGGGTTTGTGAAACGATAGTCAAAAGAGTTTGATGATCCGTACACAACCAAACTTCTGTATACTTCATTAATCCGTCCTATCTTAGAGTACGAATCTTGCATATGGTCACCTCAATATGAGACGCACCAAAGTAAAATTGAATCTGTTCAAAAGCAATTTCTGCTATTTTTTTTTTTTTTAATAGCGGACTTTGACGATACTATGCGCAGTACGTTCAAGTGGCCCCTACGACACCAGGAGAAAACCTGTTACGCGCGAGCCCAAGCAGATGACCGCCCACCTCCCACCCGACTGACTGTGGGGCGCAGCCGCATATCGGACAGCAGGGATCGCGTGGACAAATACACAATAGAAAAATCAGACAAACAAATAACTAAATAATACTATAGCTATCTATTAACTACATGGAATAGGATAGAAGTTTTAATCATGTTAATAGAAAACTCTGAACCGATTACAGGGATAAGAAGGTTGTAATCAGAGCAGAGGACCCTAAAAGGTTCATGCAGGGCATAGTTAGAAGAACAACGACTTAGGGATAAAGGAATCAAAGGATGTCTACTCCGTCTACATGGTACCGACAGAGTTAACTGAGCTAAAAACTCAGGCGAGTCGATATCACCAATTAGGAGCTTGTGCATAAAAATAACACCAAGCATAATTCTACGGTTAGTTAGGGAAGGAAGGTTAATCAAGAGAAGTCTACTAGAATACGAAGGCAAATTGACATTGCGATCGCAGCTAAAGCCACGAAGAGCAAATAGCAAGAACCGCTTTTGAACGGATTCAAGTCGAATCTGGTGCGACTCATATTGAGGTGACCAAATGCAAGATCCATACTCTAAAATAGGACGGACAAGCGTAAAGGGAACTTTAGTTATACAACTTTAGTTATACAACTAAAGTTCTTTTTACTTGACCATCATCAAATTCTTTTGACCATCTTTTAATGAAACCCAGGACACTCATGGCCTTTGCGACCGTGGTGGAAATATTGGTGTTAAAATTTAACTTATGGTCCATAAGTACGCCCAAATCATTCATATTATTTAGACGTTCTAAAGGACTGTTGTTTAGAATAAAAGTGACCAGTTGAGGAGAGTTACGAAAAAAAGTCATAACCTTACATTTGGTAGTGTTAAGATTTAGTAAATTAAACTGGCACCAGGATTGAAAGCTTTTAAAATCAGCTGGTAGCCGACTAAATGAAAATAAAGGCTTCGGACTTTTTGACATTTTTATGCAGAGGAATGATATACGACTCCTTCCAAATAGATGGAAAAGAGGAAGATTCGACAGACAATAGAAACAATTTTAAAATGGGTTTACATAATACGTTTGCACAGAACCTGAGTGCACATCCAGGAAGACCATCTGGCCCCGGAGAATAAACAGGTTTAACTAATTTAAGTTTGCTAAAAATAGAACTTTCATCAAACACTGGATTGAAAATGCAATTAGCCTTTTCTAAATAATAAGGAAACGGACTTGCTCGATATTCCGTTGAGGAATAAGTTGTTTTGAAAAAACTCGCAAACATATCGGCAATTGCCTGATCAGTGCTCGCTTTTTTATTTTGAAAAGACAAAAAAGATGGGTGCACAGAGGTCTTAGAATAGAATAGGTTTAGAATTGACAAAATTATAAAATTGTTTAGGGTCAGAAGAAAACTGAAGCTTACACCGCTGAAGATAATTCTTATAGCATTGTGTATTAAGCATCATGAACTTTGAACGAGCGACTGTATAAAGAGCATAATCTGATGAACGACGTGTTTTTTGAAACTTCTTAGGATTGACTTGGGATAAGGATAAGCCTAGAAGGCCATCAATAAAGTCATGTGACAAAGAGGGCAGCAACATGGTAGATTCATCTGTTAGTGACCATGCTAAAGCGGGTAAATTAAAATCACCTACAACTATGAGCATGTCTTGACTGGAAACTAAAGAGGAGACAAACTGAATTGCCTCTAAATGATTTAAATATACCACCATGTCTGACAATGGTGGAATATAGGAACAAGTAATGAAAGCATTAAAAGATTTAAAATTTACTTTAACACCGACAAACTCAATCTCCTGTGTACTAGAAAATTGAATCATTTCAGATAATAAAGCAGCATCAATAGCTATCAGAACGCCACCACCTATGCAAGAAATCCGGTCACGTCTGAATATGGAAAAGTTTGTGGAAAACACCGATGCATCAGCAATATCAGGTTTTAGCCACGTCTCTGTAAAAGCTAGAATGTTATGCTCAAAAGAAAGACTATCTACATAGAGATTAGGAAGTTTGGATTTCAGTCCTCTAACGTTCTGGTAACCCAGGTTAAGGGACGAAGCTAGTTTTTTGACACACCAGCAGATGCTGATGTGGCAGGAATAGTATTAGTTGTTGTTGTTGGCAAGCGAATCGGTTGCCGATTTTTCTTTTTTACAGCATATTCCTTAACTATTATATGTTTCGGCCAAAAATCTTCTCGACATATAGTGTCAAAGATATTAGCAGAAACACTAATTTTAAAGGACGAAATGTCCCGAGAATAAGAAAATTTAAACTTTTCCACCGCAATATTCGAGACGTTAACTTTCTTCCGAATATAGGCTATTACATCATCAGATGTGACAACAGGGTCTAGCCTAGAAACAAATATATGTTTCTTTGGTGCTATGCCAACGAGAGGCCGCGGTTCCGAAGCGTCAGCCGTAGCAGTAACGTTGGACGAGTCACCCACTGCAGCAGTCAACTTGTTTTCGGGGCCCTCGATACTTTTAGAACTATCGGCAATTTCCATTGGAATGGGTAATTGCCCGGACACATCGGACACTACAATAGGCATCGTTTTAAAGAGATCATTCCCAGGTGATACCGGTAATTCCTTACTAATAGCATTCACAACCGGGCTCTTAAACGATATCGACTGCTGTACATTAGTAGACGGTGCATGAGACCGGTCGGGGACGATAAGAGACGCTGGCGGATCTACAGATACTGAAACACCCCAAGGACTGGTCCTTTTACGTTTCGGAGACTCATTCATAAGCGATAAACTCCTGAACTGAGTCTCCACCGCAGTAAACTCCGCTTGGAGTTTATTAAAACCTGCCCTTAAAGTGTCAAAACTATCTCTAGTCCGCCTCATGAAAGAGCGCATCTCATTCTCGACCTCCCGGCAAGCATCACATCCATATTTTAAGCCACCGCCTTTAGCAATAGACTCCTTGATTCTGCCTGTGTAACCTGCACACTTAACGTGAACCGCATTGTCACACAGCCAACAAAGAATATAATCATGGGAGTCAACAGCATTAGTGGCAACTATGCAATTATTTTTTGAGCAGACAACCATTTTATCAAAAAAGGAAATACAAAAAAATAAAAATTCTAAAGGTTAAAAATCTGTGTATAAGAATATACTGACCAGTTCTGACACAAGGGTTAATGTGCAGAGTAAGCCTTCACAACTAAAGAAAAGAAATTACAAAAATACACAAAAACAAAAACACGTATCACAGAGTCGCGGGTAGGCAAAACACGAGAGCGCAAATCAAACAAGAATAGGAAAGAGCGGGAGAGCGCGTCAAATTGAACACATGCAACAACAATTTGTACGCAAGAGCGCGATAGTTAGTTACAACGGTAAAGACACAAAAGCAAAAGAGATTAGCAAAACAACAACACCGCTAATGCAAGTAATTGTTGTAAGTTAAATTTATGTACATATATTGAAATAAAAAGCACAAAAGTGACAGAAAGAAATCACGGAATGAAAATGCAATTCGAATGTTAAAATTAAACCGATAATGAGTTTAAAAGTTAAAGAAAAGTTATTAATCACGAGAAACAAATAAAATTTAATAAGCGCAAAAAAAAACACGTCCGTCGTCTGCAACGAGTGAAAATTTGCTCTTCTTCGTCTAAATTGGGATCGCAATGTCAATTTGCCATCATACTCCAGTAGGCTTCTTTTAATCAATCTTCCTTCATTAATTAATCGTAGAGTAATGCTTAGTGCTATCTTTATTTATAAAATTTTTAAAGGTGAAATAGATTCTCCTGAGCTATTGAACCAGTTAAACTTATCTGTACCCCGTAGACCTACAAGAAATTTTATTCCTCTATCCTTAAAACAATGTAGTTCTAACTATTCTTTGCATGCAGCTTTTCCATTCCTATGTTCTGATTACAATCTTCTGTATCCCGTAATCAGTTCAGAAGCCTCTCTTTCTCTTGTGAAAACCTCTATTTTAGCACATTTAGCTCGTAATTAGCTGTAGTTAATCATATTTTTAATTGTTTGTCCGTTTTATTTATATATGTCTACGCGATCCCTGCCGTCCGATATGCGGCTGCGCCCCACGGTCGGTCGGGCGGGAGGTGTGCAGCTATCTGCTTAGGCTCGCGCGAAACAGGCTATGTCCTGGTGTCGTAAGGGCCACTTGAACGTACTTCGCATTGTACGCGTCAACGTCCAGACAATATAATACCTGTGACACCTTTTAAACAGAATAACTAATCTAACTGTTTATACACAAATATTGTTGAGCCAATATTAGAAAAGAATATTGAAATTAGATAGCAGCAGTATTTGGTTATTTAAGATCCTACCTTATACTAAGACCGGAGTCCAATGCGCTAGCGAACAGCAGGAGGTGGTGGTAAAGACGATATAAGTAATACACCAAATGTAGTACGGAAACCAGTAGAAGCCAACTTAGTAATACGGCAGAATAGGAAGTCAGTTACAATCGTTAAAGGAAGATCATTTAGATATGGGAACTATATAATATAGTCACCCGATTATGATTAAATTTGGCAAAGTTGTTTATGGGTATTATAAACTCACCAATATAATATCACGATAAAAGCTCAAAAAATAACGAAGTTATTTGCCGTTTGTATGGGAGCTATATAGTACAGTGGTCGAAGTAGTATATACAAGCCTACATACCAAACCCCGTAGCTTCAACGGTCTAGGAGAAGTTCGCGTTGATCCAGACGGACGGATAGACGGACGGATGGATATGGCTATATAAGCTCGTCCCGTCGTGCTGATCAAGAATATGTATACTTTGTATGGTCGGAGATGCTTGCTTCTATGCGTTGCACACCAAAATTAATATATCCTTCTTGCAAGGGTATAAAAAAATAATTTGGCATTTTTCAAGGCACCACCAAAATTACATATTTTTATACCCAAAGATTCGCGATTGAGATTCGCGCTTGACAATCTTGTGCGCCTTTCGTTTAATATTTTGCCCGATATTTCTCGGTTGTCGCAGAGCTCACAGGAATACATAAAATATAATTGGGCACCAAGCTTCCCAGCTTCCTAAAGTCTATAATTCCCATATTTAAACAAGTAAAAAGTAAAATAATATACATCTATCTCTAATTCAATCGCATATTTTTAATGTTTCAGTTTTTTTGGTTGGTTTTCAAAGTTTTCAATGTTCAAGTCGTCAGCTATTTTTGCAATTTCGTAAATTTCAAGCATCATGAGTTTTTTTTCATCAGGCTAAAAATTTAGGTCTTAGTTCGAACTCAATAAATGAAAATATTTAAATATTTCACCATTGCATTCTCATATTTCCCAAGGGTACCCGCGGGTAACCACGGGCAAGAAGTTGTACAACACAATAATCAACCCAGTCAACATAATGGATCACGTCTCACCGGGTAGGCCTACATACTGGCCCACAGACCCACGAAAAGTGCCTGACTTGATTGATTTTGCAGTAACCAAGAAGATTCCGCGTAATGGGATCAATGCGAAGACACTGCTAGATTTAACTTTCACATCTTCAAACGGTTTTCCAGCCAAATCCTTTCCCCTTCGAGCACACTAACAGATAGTGAGTACTCTGCAGGTACTAAAAACCACTTAAAGCCGAAAAAAGCCATACAATACATCTGCAAGCTCTTCAACGCTATAATAGGAATTGGCTACTTCGACATAGCGTGGAAAAGGTCCACTATCAACATGATACCTAAAATGGGAAAGGACAAAACCCAACCATCATCCTTTAGGCCATGTCTTTCGAAGCTTTTTGAAAAGGTCCTGCAGATCCGACTAAACTCATATCTGGCATCGGAAAACACAATCCCTTGACACCAGTTCGGCTTCCGCGAAAAACATGGGACACTTGAACAAGTCAATCGGATAACATACCAAATACGAACAGCATTCGAACTAATAGAATACTGTGCGGCTGTTTTCCTCGATGTTACCCAGGCTTTCGATAACGTTTGGCACTCCCACAGTACACCCACAAACTCATGGAATCTTACCTTTACAATAGGAAATTCGCTGTTAGATGTAATGGCTACGTCTCGGCTTGGCACAAGCACATCGAAACAAAAAATCTCAGCTAAAACTGAAAACGAGTAGCTTCCATCGGATCATCAATGCTCATTCCCCTTTACGACTGGAGTATAAAGTCTTCCTATACAACTCCGTACAGAAGTCCATCTGGACTTACGGTGCCTTACTATGGGGTAATGCAAGTACCAGCAATGTCGACATCAAACAAGGGGCGCAGTCGAAGATTTTAACGAATACGGAACGACATCATTCAAAATGATCTGAATATACCTAGCGTAGAATCTAAAATAGGTACTCAGCAATTAAAGTATTCTGCAAAACTGGATGCACATACGAATGCTCTTGCCAATTCCTTTACGCGAACAGGATTTATCTGAAATACTAGACTAAGAAAAATATCTTAGACTTGTTGTTAGGCTCTCATTTAAGAGTAGATTCATCACATATATTAAACGTTAAAAAAAAATAGATCTGATGTCAGATCGAGGGTGGTGAAGAATTTCGCCTCTTCCAAACTAGCCAATGTAGAGTTCATGATCCGTCGGCAACGGTTACGGTGTTGTTTTGTGAAACCCATTACCAGTCTACATTGCTTCTCCCCATTCGGCTTTGGTTTCTTCGGTACCACCCAAACGGGTGAAATGTATAAGCTCTTCGAGAGCCTGATGATATGGTTTTCCAGCAATTCATTAATCTGGGTTCTAACCGCTCCCATCATGGGGGCGGGAAAAGGGTAAGTGTGCGTGTTGGCAGGCTCTTTGACGATTGTTAGTATTTCGGCTTTTACCTCTGTGGCCACGGTTTCGACTCGATCAGGCGCCGAAGATGTGGTTGTAAGAGTTGACTATCTTCTCAAGTTCGAGCATATATAAATTTGGGGCAGTTATGGTGTTTACGGTAGTTGAATCCCTGATCGTTAGTTGCAGTTTCACGTCCTGCCCCAAGGTTCAGTGATTGGTGGTCACGCAAAGTATCGTGTCCGATGATTCCGTCGAATTCGATCAGGTTAGGCAAGGCATAAAAGGTTACTTTGTTGTTGATCCCGAAGGTTTTAAAAAAATGTACCCTCCACATAGTGGGAGGGAGGTCGTGCTTCCCCCGACTGAAGCAGTGTACACGGATTGGGGGAGCAACTGACTTTTTTGGACATACCGCTCTTGCATGTAATTGGCTGCCCCTGTTTCGATGAGGAAGGTCAGGCATTTCCCATCTTTGCGATCCTCGATTTTTTTCTGACCATTCCCACTATTGCTGTTATTTTCTTGACGGTGAGACCAGTAGTTAAGGTTCCCATTGGTCTTTCGATAAGAGTTCTATCCTTTATAATTATTGTTCCTGTAGTCCTTATTCCCGGACTTGTATTTTCTTTTGAAGGTATTCTCGCTGCTCCGGTAGTTTTTACCGTGTCACGCCCTTCTTGTAGACTCATGAGTTCCCTCAAAATGACTTCCGCGGACCGTTTGTCAAAAAAATGTTTTCTTCTTTGAATATTGTCAAACCAGTTACGAGTTATCTTCTGCCGGATAAAACTTATCATTATCCGGCAAGCGAACGGACTTCCGTCCACGGCGATATCGGCAAGGGCCCGTTCGACGTTGTAAATCCATCTAGCAAGCTTTGCGTGCCCACCATAATATGTAGGCAGCCCATTGCCCATGTTCTGGACGAACATGCTTTCCGCAGCGCACTATGGTCTGGATGTCGATTTTTTTGGCATAAAGTCCAAATTTTCATGAAAAGATTTCGTGGTTTTGGTAATTGATTATGATAGTAGATAACCTGAGCACAAAATATCTATAAAAAAAAAAATTTTTAAGGACATCCCTGGGTTCGTACCAGGGTCTCAAAGTCAGACATGTGCTTTGTGCGTAATCGACATTTGGAAAGTGAAAAAAAAACCTAAAGTTTAAAGTGCCAGCATTTGTGGAATTTTGCACATAAAAATAATTTAAAATATGGAAAATATACATCAAGGTATGTAGTTTTTAATGTATATATTTATTTTATGTGTAGTCTTAGGATTTAAGTGTTGTGTAATGTCCAATAAATGTGTATTTTTTTAGAAAATTGTTTTGCGTTCTCTGTGTTTCGTGGAACAGAACTAACGAGCTGACACCTGCTGACAAAAAGTAATGACACAAGTTGGTACCTATATATGTCGTCTTTGATCGCAAACTAATGCCTTCGCCCCGTTTTTCCCCCTTTTCCATTAATTTGATAATATTCAGGCAAGTTCGAATTTTGTCATAAAGAACTCATCGATATTTGGTGCAGCAACAATCGAGATATAAAATCTGTATCAGAATGGATCTACAGTAAAGTCAACAATAACCATCTGGAATACGAAAAAATAAAAGAAATAGATAAAAAAATAAGTAATTTTCATTAAAAAAAACCTATTGAAATGCAATCACATGTTGGAACGATTTATGTCCAAGCATTCTAAATGGTATCCGTGGTATCCAATGTCACCAACTATTCATAAAGTGTTAGTTCACGGTTTTCAAATAAACAATTCGACGTTAATTCCACTTGGATGCTTGGGCGAAAATGGTTCAGAAGCCCGGAATAAAATCTACAAAAAAGACAGACGATCACATTCAAGGAAAGATAGTCGAGTCAATACAATGAGTGACATTTTTCATAGAGCCATGGATTCCTCGGATCCATTACTATCGAGTGTCTGTTTGAAGGAGAGGGAACGGAAAAACCCGAAAAAACCTCTTCCCAAAGAAGTTTTAAGTCTTCTGGAGTTGCCGTCTACTGAAGATAAAGATTTATCTGGAAATGAATCGGACTTACAATCTGATTGTGATTCTAATTCTGAGGACATTCACGACATAGAGCTAGAAGAAGAAGACGATGCCAATTAAACACAACAAACATTTTTGTAATCTATTTTCTTCATACCACTTTTCTACACTATTAAATATGAGACAAATAAAATTTTAAACTATCTATTTTGTGCATGTTTATAATTATTAATTGGTCAAAACAGTTCCGAATATTTAAAAATGCAGCCTGAAAGTATGCAATCGGGTCAAATTTTATAGTTTTCGACAAATCGCGGTAAAGCCATGGTGCAATTCAAAAAAAAAAAAAAAATTGAAATTTTCTTTAAGTATTTCCAGCATGCTTGCAAAATTTCAACTCTCTAGCATTCAAACTGTAGTTTATGCCAAAAAAATCTACATCCAGACCATAGTGCAGCGTTGAGCCCTCCGTTTAAGGTCAATCTCGTCCGCGACCCAGATTCATCGTGTTCTACAGGAGAGAATATCTGGGTCGCATTCGTGATGTTGTCATCAAATGCGGCATTGGCGGCGTCCCATGCCGCCGCCATGGCAATATTTTGAGACCTGGCTTGCTTGAATTGAGCATTTCTCCAGCCAATGCGTTAACGGTATCCAAGAGTTTAGCGCTCAAAGTTTCAATTTCGTCATGTCGACTCGCTCTTTGTGACTGGCTAGAATTTTAATATGCTTCTTACTGTTGAGTGCGTTTTTTACTCTAAATTTTTACGGGCCGATAGCTGCTAGCGTATGCGTGTGTAAGGTATTATCCCCTTACCCCTTTTCATATGCTGATATCGTTCTATACCTGGAGCAGCTGACAAAACAAATCTTTGCCTTTACGACTCTTATAAACTCGAGCTGGACTGTGTGCTGGGTCGAACATTTTTAGTATAAATTTGCAAGATGAACCGATTGAGGAAGACACCAGAGAGATAATTGAAGTGGATTCTCGCTCAGCTCCTTTTCTGATTTAATTGGGCGAGTCACCGATGGCGGCTCTTTAAATGGAATGAACTGAAAAGGGTCTTTGCTGGCTCAAGGCATTTTGTACCACGCACTGGGGTGGATGAGGATACAGTCCCTTATCCGTTCACGGCGCCGATTGATGCTTTAGGGAGCGAGGGCTCCGTTTCAGTACTGAACACAAAACATACTACGGAGTACCTAGTGTAGCATGCTTTGGAATAACATATTAACAACAATACAAACATATTGTAGCAATTAGTTACAATATTTATGTGCGCAACATTCAAGTGCATTTGCCTCTTAAGTAACATGACCACCCATGAGTGCATGGTGCTGGACAATTGCTGTGTCGGCAAATATAACACGCGCGGCCGCTTTGGCCCAATATGCAATATGATACATCCTCACTCTACCGCTGCGACGGTATATAAACATACATGCTTTTATGTAAACATTTATACATTTATACATAAGTATGTTTATACATAAGCATACCGCTCCTCTGCCTGCATGACTAGCAGCGCAGCTACGCGGTCTTAGCTATAGTCGACAATTGTTATAGAATTAAGAATTATTCAATAAACCAAACTCAAACTGAAAACAACTGTTTGTGCCTTTCTATCAAAACCCTCAAAAATAATATTAAATGGAATAATATAACTTCGAACATACTACATGGCGACCGTGACAGTGGTCACTAAACAATAGGCGTGACCAAAAGGAGTGACCAGCAAAGCAAACTGCAAAAGGAAAATTCAGCTACAATGGAGGAATAAAGGAAGGAAAAGAACAAACAAAAAAAAAAAAAAGCATAGAGAAAAATTTAATATTACTAAGCTAACTTCGGCTATGCCAAAGTTTATATACCCTTGCAGTCCTTAGCAATAATATTTTTACATTTTTAAATTTCTTTCCGTGCAACTCAATTCATCATAACACAAACAAAACATTCAAATTATTACTCTTTTTACTACAATTTTTCTTCTTCTACCATCCAAAGCATCGCACGCATACACATACATACTCGCGTAGCGCTACGTCTGTGTGTGTGTATGCATGTGCTCTGTTTGATTTGCTGATGACGTAGAACCGATTTGTATTGACTGTAACTTGTGTTCTATTTATCCGATCAAGTTCAAATTTTGGGATCTGAGATTTTATATCAAATTCTATTATATTGGTAAATTTCATGGGGATACTCCAATTTTTGCAAAAATTTTTGTTCCAGAGCTATATGATATAGTAGTCCGATCCCGATGATTTTCATACTTTATCTCACCCGGGTAAAAGTAAGCCCCCAAAAAAAATTTCATCCCGATAGCTCTTAAGATGGCAGAGTAAAACGCGTACGCACCGACGGACAGACGGACATGGCTATATCGACTCAGCTTCTCATGCTGATCAAGAATATATATACTTTATGGGGTCGGAAACGTCTCCTTCTGTGCGTTACAAACATCTGACCAATTTTAGAATACCCTCTGCAAGGGTATAAAAAAAAAACAAGTGGAATCTACACATGGCGGAGTGAACACACGGGTTCTGGACCGAAAGAAAAAGAAGAAATCTGAGTGAGTAGAGGTGATGAGCAATGTTAAGACGTAGCGGAGTTAAGAATCGGCTAAAACAAAAGAAAGCCGAAATCCTTAAGCTACTGTTTGCCACTGACACAACAATTAGTTAGGCAAAAGGCAACAAATTACAAGCTGAATTAGACAACATTGAGTTGATTCAGCAAAAATTAAAGCCAAAAGGCTCAACCCCTACAAAAATTACGCAAAAAAAAAAAAATATAAAAGTAATTAATACATATGATTTCCAAAAACCAGAACCCAAAAAACAATCCAGACCACACCAGAGAAGACGTGCCCAGCGGACTGCCCTGGACCATTACATTCGCCACATTGCGAATACACCTGTGTCAAGAGGACCGACACCGGCGCCCCATCAATCTGGTGCGATGACCTGCACCGGAACCGCCTGAGCTCAGAGGCCCTGGACATCAGCAGCTGAGACTACAAGCGTGAAAAGCAGGCCGCTTTCTACGCCATCGATGGAGCATCAGCGTGCCAACCGGCGACGACCAGCTGATGCTAGAGGCTAGCTGAAGACAACAGAAATATATAAATGAACAAATTATGCGCTGCGTCGCACATTTTTTTTGGAGTGTACTGCGATGCACATTTTTTTTATAGAATTAAAATAATCAATGTACAATTGTGCAGCATTAAAAGCTGTCCAATTAGAGTGTGGCCTGAAAACCATACAAAAAAGTAGGCAGGAATATATGTAAAAAAAAAAGAGAGCCTTCAGCTCAAAACATTATTAAATTACTACTCTACTAAACTACATCCAAAACATTAAAAACAAATGAAAAAAATTTTTTAATTCAAAATTTTTCTTTAAATGGAATGTTTGATAACAAAATAAGCAAGTTTGATGATACATTTGATAAACCCAATATGGGGTTAATAGATACTAAAACAGTGGACTCCACTGCAAATGTAATTAACAAAATAGAGTCATCAAATGTAGATTTAAAACCAACAAATGCACTTTTACTAATAATATGTGTTATACAAAGCATATAAATTACACAACAAATGTGTAACAAAGAGAGCCCTAAGCCTTGCTAATGATCTTGATAAGATCTAAATAACATATGCATCAATTATTGTAACAGTGCATTTGAAACAAATTAAAAAAATTATAAAAAAAAAAGAAATCACTTTCCAAATTTACTAAATAAAAAAAAAATTTAAAACAAATATATATATCAATTGAATAAAATGAGTACATTAGGCGATTATTTTAGGAAGATAGTAGATAGGAATCCTAGCATTACAGCAGATTTACTTGAGGTTTTTAGAATAGGTAAGGTACAGAATTCAATAAATTTAGTACAGATCAGATCAGCATACCTTGTTTTGACTGGAGAAGAATTCCCAGTTCAAGGAAGTGCAATGGTACAGATGCGTTTTCTTATTACAGTGCCAAATATATGTTGTTTCTCAAATTCAACAGGTACATTTCGCTTCTACCTGATGGATGAAGCCCAACAACAATAAGTTGTCATAAAAATACCGACTTTAATTAGTTACTACAAATTAAATACAAATTGAAACTAAACATCTGCAAAAATATATTCCTTTTCTTGATTTCCTGATACATTCAGGACCAGTAAATAAAAAGTACAAGGAAATAAAATGTTGGATACAAAAAAACTACAAATTTAAAAGAAATATTGTAGAACTTATGGAAAAATTCATAAAAATAGCATATAGCAGACTATTACTAGAAACACCTAAGAATAAGGATGTGCCTGCATGGGTACATAATATTTTTAAAGCAGACATAGAAACTATTAATGTAGGAGAATCAGATGAGGATGTCTAACTAATAGATAATTTAAAAAAAAAGAGAGAGAAAAAACAAAAATAAACTTTTAAGCATGGAATGGGGAGAATTACTTCTCCATATCCAAAATATTAAAGAAAATTTCAAAAAATCATATAAATACACAGAATAGAAACATCCAAAAGGAAACAATAAACAACCACGCAAAAATTCTAGTTGATTCTTTCAACGAAGCAAGAAATTTAGTGCATGTTAATAGAGAGAGCATAGGTAAAGCAAATTGGTCAAAGATTTCCAATCTATTGATCAAGTTACGAGCAAACCTAATCTTTATAAAGACAAAATACAATCTTGATATACTGTACTTAATTCACCTCTGAGCGAGGAAGAAATAGAAGAGAAAGATCTAAACGATCTAACAATTCCTGCGCTATTAACATTACCTGATATAGAAGCGTTGTCTGAACAAGACAACGAATCAGATTTAGACATCAATACAAGTGTAATAAACACAACTGACAGGATGGCAGAATTAAATGCCCGAAGGGCATATATGAAAGATATAAACATAGCCATACCTGAATTTGACGGCACGAAAATGCAACTCAAAAGATTCGTAACAGCTTTAAGGTTAGTAGATATGATGAAAGGCGACTACGAAACTATAGCAGTTGAGGTAATAAAATCAAAAATTATTGGCCCAACACTATATGAAGTCCAACAAGAAACTTCAATAGAAGCAATAATACAAAAATTGCAAGGCGTTGTAATTGGTGAAACATCCAAAGTTATAAAAGCCAAGTTGAAGAATACAACTCAGAAAGTTAAAACCGCTGACAAATTTACTTCGGAGATAGATGACTTACGCAAAACACTTCAATCTGCATATATCGATGAAGGTATGCCACCGGCACTTGCTCTTAAGAATAGCACAGACGATGCTATAGAAGCAATGATTGGAAATTGCGAACACAACAGAATTAAAACTATACTTGACTCTGGTAACTTCAAAACCATGGACGAAGTTATAGCAAAGTACTTACAAAAAAGTACTGAGATATCAGGCAATCCAAATACGGTTCTGTTTGCTCAAAGAAACCGTGGTAATTATAATAACAAATATAATTATCGTGGTAGAGGCAATGGTCGTGGTTATTTCAACAACTATAACAATAACAATAACGGCCAAAATTTCCAACAAAACAGAAACAATAGTTACAGAGGAAACAATAGAGGTTACAACAAGAATAATCGAGGTAACCGAGGAAATAACCGACAAAACGGTTATAATAACAATAACGTAAGAGTAGCTCAGAATGCTTCGGGAACTTCCCAAGCACCTTTAGATACCCAACAGTAACGAATAATAAGATTCACGCCATCAGTCTTAATCAAAATACGTTTGTTACCTTCACGAATGTAGCAACAGGGAAAAAGTTAGTATTTTTAATAGACACAGGATCGGAAATATCGATCGTAAAAGAAAATTCGGACAGTTTTCAAGGTGTCCAAACCAATAAAATAATAAATATACAAGGAATTAGTCAAGAAGTAACTAAATCCATAGGGTTCATTTCTGTCGAAATACAATCTTCAAAATATATAATCCCACACGACTTTCACATTGTTAATAACCGATTCGCTATTCCATGTGATGGAATACTACGAATCGACTTCATAAGAAAATATAACTGTCAATTAGATTTCAATCCGTCCGAAGACTGGTTAATAATTCGACTAAATAACCTAAAATATCCGATATACGTACCAATTAGACATCTGCATGAATGTCAAAAAAGTGACATTCGGATATACTACACTCAAATTGAGTTGAGTGAATATGAGTGCGAAACGGAATAAGTATGAGTGAGTGGATAGGCTTGCTTTATACTCGGCCGTACAATGTTAAAACAGAGAGTATAAGTGAGTATAAGTAAGTATGTTTCGAATGTATCCGAATGACAGGTGCCGACACAGCATTTTTGTTGTTTTTTTGTTGTGCGTACAGAATCTGTACTTCAAAACCCATAAAACGAAAGCAAATACATAGATAGATTACATTTTAATATTCATTTCATATACTTATTTACATATATACTACATTTAATTCAAGTTTGAGTTCAAGAACATTATTTTATTAATATTATCTGCATTTGCAGCAATTAAGCAGCGTTTTTCAGTAATTAAATTTCTTGCGTTTGAAAAGGTTCTTTCAGACGCCGCGCTGCTTGCCGGTATACAAAAAATATTGCAACTTGCTTTGTGCAATAAAGGAAAAAATTCTTGGTGCATGTCCCACCAAGCCAGTGATTTGTTTAAATTTGGAATAATTACATGTGTTGTTGGACTTTTGGTTGCCTCCAATTTGAGACGGTTTCGAACTCTTTTAGAATTTGAACAACGGAACCTAAGTGGTTGACGTTAATACCTTTGATTCTATTGGTCTGGTTCTTATCTTTTAATATTGTTGTCAGTTCTATCCAATTAATTTCAACTGATTTAAGCAGGTAGTAAACTGTGTTCCAACGAGTGGGGCAAAAACTTTTCAGCGTAAATCCCAAAGATGAATTCTTTCCCGATTTTTTAAAAAATTTCACCAGCTTGGTGCACGTACTGACCATATAGACCAGCTCAGGTACGGCATTAATACCTTTTTCAACAGCATTATTGAGGAGATGGTTGACGCAATGAATTTTTTGCAAATCGTGGATAGCTTTTACCATATTTGACCCACGGTCTGTAACGATTACGGGGTTGTCCAATTCAAGATCACATTCAAAGTTTTTTAAGATATCGCCTATTTTTGCCCGAATATTTGCACCTAGTTATGGAAAAATTTATTAAAATCATGTACACTCGTTCATTAAGTTAACACACCTGAGCAGGACATTCGTTTCATTGATTTCATGGCCATGAAACATCAACAAGTACTCCTTCCTTTACATAATGCACAGTGCACGATAAATATGAATCTTTTAAAAAGTTATCTGTCCATATATCGCTAGTGATTGCGTATCCAAAAACTTTGTATTTAACAATTTCCTCTTTTATTGGAACAAAGTGCGAGTCAAATATCGCTGCTGTTCCGGGAAACTGTTGTTGGATGTGGTAACAATTTATCCACGTCTACATTTGGACCATAAATTGCACCAACATTAATTTAAAATTATGCAAATTTGTTAGTCCGGAATCTGCTATAATTTTTAATGGGCGGCAGTTCTTGACAACCCATTCAGTGGCAACAGCTACGCCTTCCTGTTTAGTTTCTGAACTCACATCAACCGGGGAAGATTTTTGAGTTTTGCTGGCATTGACTATGTAGCATTTATGCTTCGTTAAATTTGAAGTGCTACCTGTGAATTTCAAGACTGACAAACACATCTTGCAGGCTACAAGTTCAACTAGCTCATCTCCATTTTCATTTTTTATTCTTGAGAAAAATTGCCACACTTCGCTTCGACCCCTCTTTTCTATTAAGCTATACAATCCAGAATGCAGATTCTCTCTTATTTCCTGTGCAAGGATCTCTCTTGTGCTCGCCGCTCTTTTAACAACCTGTATATTTTAATTGAACTAAATTAAATCTGAAAGAAATTACACAAAAAACATTTATGGACAGGTCACAAGCTAAGCAGAAATATATAAGCAGACTACAGCAATAACAAAACAAACGAAAACAAAAACAACAAAATACGCTTTAAATTACATACTTTCTCACTTTGGGTAGTTTTTCCTCCTTCCATTTTTGCGACTGCTGTGTTTCAACGATGCAAAGAAAATAAATACACAAAATATGTACCCTGATACTTGGATAACTCGAATGTTTTTAGATGTGTCAAATTTGACACTCCGTTTTACTGAGTACTCAGTCAGTACTCAGTGTCAATACCAAAATATACTAATACTCATACACACTCACTCATTGTGCGTCTGTCACTCACTCTATTCAATTCTATCCGAGTATACTCTATTTTACTTATTAAGTTAATGAAGTCATGCAGCTGTCTAGTACCAATATCGTACAGTGCTGGTAATAATTCAATAATTTTACCAGCAAGATCCCAAGTTGTCCAAAAAATTGAAATAAGTTCACAAGAAGATAGTGTATTAATTCCAAACCAAGAAATTCAACATGGTATTTATTTAGCAAATACCATAACTAAACCCCGAAACGCAGTCATACGACTGCTAAATACTACAAATAAAGATCAAATAGTAAACATATCAAGTTTGAAGTATGAACCACTTTCCTGCTACGACATAATCGAAGCAAATAATGAACAGCGTGAAAACGCAGTACTAACTACATTATCAAAAAATTTTCCCCCACAGTTTCACAGCCAACTTACAAAGTTGTACAAGAAGTATAGTGATGTATTCGGACTAGAAACCGACTCAATAACAACAAACAATTTCTACAAACAAAAATTAGGACTGGTGGTCGCTGAACCTATTTATATTAAAAATTATAGAAATCCTCATAGTCAGAAAGACGAGATACAAAGACAAGTCCAAAAGCTTATAAAAGACGAAATAGTTGAGCCTTCTGTATCTCCATACAATAGCCCACTTTTATTGGTACCGAAAAAATCGTTACCAAGCGCTGAAAACAAAAAATGGCGATTAGTAATTGACTATCGTCAAATTAATTTAAAATTTTTGTCCGATAAATTTCCGCTACCTAGAATCGATGACATTTTAGACCAACTAGGTAGAGCAAAGTATTTTTCATGCCTCGACCTAATGTCAGGTTTTCATCAAATTGAACTCGAAGAAGAGTCACGAGGCATAACATTCTACATGTTATGGCTCATACCGCTTCACGCGACTACCATTCGGTTTAAAAATAGCGCCAAATTCGTTCCAGAGAATGATGACTACAGCATTCTCTGGCCTTGAACCTTCGCAAGCATTTGTTTACATGGATGACTTAATAGTCATAGGTTGTTCCGAAAAACACATGATCAATAATCTAACAGATGTTTTTGAGAAGTGTAGGCAACATAACCTAAAGTTACATCCTGAAAAATGTTCATTTTTTATGCATGAAGTCACCTTTTCGGGACATAAATGCACAGATAAAGGAATCTTGCCTGATGACACAAAGTATGATGTCATTCAAAATTATCCAGTCCCACATGATGCGGACAGCGCCAGAAGACTCATTGCATTTTGCAACTATTATCGAAGATTTATACAAAACTTCGCTGAATATTCTCGTCACATAACAAACTTATGTAAGAAAAATGTTAAATTCGAATGGACAAGCGATTGTCAAAATGCGTTCGAGCATTTGAAATCAGCATTAATGAACCCAACTCTATTACAGTACCCAGATTTTAGCAAAGAATTTTGCATAATCACCGACGCAAGTAAATACGCATGTGGAGCAGTTCTAACACAAAATAAAAATGGACTACAGCTTCCAGTAGCATACGCGTCTAGATCCTTTACAAAAGGTGAGAGTAATAAGAGTACAACTGAACAAGAGTTAGCAGCGATTCACTGGGCAATCACGCACTTCAGACCATACATTTATGGTAGACATTTCACTGTCAAAACAGATCACAGAGCATTAACTTATTTGTTTTCAATGACAAATCCAAGGTCCAAGCTAACAAGAATGCGACTTGAACTCGAGGAATATAATTTTACAGTAGAGTATCTAAAGGGGAAGGATAATTTCGTAGCCGACGCGCTATCAAGAATAACAATACAGGACTTACAAAACATACAAACGAGTAACAAAATTCTGAGAGTCACTACCAGAAATCAAAGTAAACAGTCAAATTCCTGCGCAGGAAAAGAAAAAGAAAATAATATAAAAGAGTTGCAAAAGCAATCTCTTAATGACATATATGACGTCATTGTAAATGACGAAGTACGAAAAGTAGTGACCTTGCGGATAACTGATTCTTTAGTCACATGCAAACATGGCAAGAAAGTTATAGCAAGAATTGACATTTGCGATATGTATACCATTGGAATTCTTGACTTAGGTCAATTTTTTCAAAGGCTCGAACAAGAAGCCGGTATAATCAACATCAGTAAAGTCAAAGTGGCACCCAGCGAAAAGATCTTTGAGACCATTTCAATAGAATCTTTCAAAAATATGGGCAATAAAATATTGAAATTTTTAAGAGTAGCGCTACTCAAGCCGGTGACCCTATTATCAAATAATGATAAAGCAAAAGAAGCAATACTGTTTACGGTCCACGATGACCCCATAAAAGGAGGTCATACTGGAATATTGAGAACTATGGCCAAAATAAAAAGGCATTATTATTGGAAAAATATGACACGAGATATATCTCAATATATAAAAAAATGTAATAAGTGTCAAAAAGCAACGATAACAAAGCATACAAAAACCCCGTTAATCATAACTGAAACGCCACACACACAAACAATATGGTTATTGTGGATACGATCGGTCACCTCCCAAAATCAGAACACGGAAATGAATACGCAGTAACTTTAATCTGCGACCTAACAAAATACCTTGTAATAATACCAATTAAAGACAAAAGTGCAAAAACAGTAGCGAAAGCTATATTTGAAGATTTCATTCTGCGGTACGGTCCAATGAAGACGTTCATTACGGACATTGGAACAGAATATAGAAACTCAATAATTGAAGATTTATGCAAAAACTTGCAAATAAAAAAGATAACTTCAACTGCACATCATCACCAGACTGTAGGCACTGTGGAGCGAAGCCACCGAACACTTAACGAATTTTTACGATCATACATTTCAGTTGACAAAACTGACTGGGATGTATGGATAAGATACTTCGCATATTGTTTTAATACAACACCCTCTATGGCACATGATTATTGTCCATATGAGTTGGTATTCGGTAAAACTTCGAATTTACCACAACAATTTAATAGTGTTGATAAGATAAATCCACTATATAACATAGAAGATTATGCTAAGGAATTAAAATTTAGATTAGAACAGGCTTATAAAAGAGCAAGAGTTATGTTAGAACACCACAAAGCGAAGAATAAGGAAATATATGTTAGAAAGGTAAAAAATATTGAATTAGAAGTAGGAGATAAGGTTTTATTACGTAATGATACGGATCATAAGCTAGAATCTAAGTATTTAGGCCCATACATCATAGAAGAAATAAAAGATAGGGATAACATTTTAATTAAAGATACAAAGAATAAGAAACAATTAGTGCATAAGGATAGGTTAAAAATTTTAACCAATTAATATATATAAAAAAAAATAATAATGACAGTAAAACAAAAGAAATAAATTTAAACAAATAAATTACCTACATTTAATGACACTATACATATACAACTATAATTTTACCACATATATCATTAAACAAACAGTCAAACATTCAAAAGAAAAAAAAAAATTCAAAAAAAAAAATAATAAACAATAATAAACAAATGAATTTCTATATAATAAAAATTAGAAAATAACTCCATATAATTACGTTATTTTTCTAAAGAGGGGGGATGTAGGATGTTTTGGAATAACATATTAACAACAATACAAACATATTGTAGCAATTAGTTACAATATTTATGTGCGCAACATTCAAGTGCATTTGCCTCTTAAGTAACATGACCACCCATGAGTGCATGGTGCTGGACAATTGCTGTGTCGGCAAATATAACACGCGCGGCCGCTTTGGCCCAATATGCAATATGATACATCCTCACTCTACCGCTGCGACGGTATATAAACATACATACTTTTATGTAAACATTTATACATTTATACATAAGTATGTTTATACATAAGCATACCGTTCCTCTGCCTGCATGACTAGCAGCGCAGCTACGCGGTCTTAGCTATAGTCGACAATTGTTATAGAATTAAGAATTATTCAATAAACCAAACTCAAACTGAAAACAACTGTTTGTGCCTTTCTATCAAAACCCTCAAAAATAATATTAAATGGAATAATATAACTTCGAACATACTACACTAGAATATCCACCGCCGCTGAAAGTATGAATATCATCCGTAAGGGGACTCAGAAGGCGGTCTTTTGACTATATTTTCCGTTATGGCGAGATTACGAGGCGATCTGCCATTTGAGGGGAATACTCAAAGGGAGACATCCCACTCCAGCCCGTAGGCTAAAAATAAAGTCGCATCAAGCAATTGATAGAAGGAATATTTTGATTGGAGCGTTTTCTTGGTCTTAGGAGGGAATGAGTTTTTCCGCACCGTCTTTCACAGAAGGAGGGCTTGGCCATTCAACCATTTGTTTTTTCTTAGGACGACACCTGTTTGAGCTGGAAGTGCGTACCATGGATTATTAATTTTTGGCGGTAAATGTGCGTTTTTCCGCTGCTTCTTATTAGAAGAAGGTCTTGGGATTTCAACCATTAATAATTTGTATTTTTTAGCAGCTTCTGTTTGGAAGAAGAGTTTGGAATTTCAACGATTACAAATTAGTAACTTTTAGAAGCTCCTGTTTAGAACAAGGGCTTGGAATTTCAACCATTACTAATTAATGTTTTCGACAGCTCCTATGGAGAGGGACCTTGAGATGAGAACTATTATTTTTTCTTTTGCAGGCCCAGTCATGGCCTCGGAATGAGCCATTATTTGTGGCGGAATTTTACAGTGCTGTAGTTTCAGTCAAGCCGGCAATGCGGAAGCGTGGCGCATCTCTTCCGGTCTCATTCATGCGGTCGTCTTGCCAACGCCAGAAAAAATGCAAGCAATGTGTTTTTTTATTTTGCCGGCCTCACCGTGGTTGCGCAAAACCATGCGGATCACTAATTGCGGATTTAATGGTTTTGCAAGTCTATACACGGGGTGGTTTCAAATTTCAATGCAATGTTTTCCAGTGACCCTGTTATTTATATTTTGAGAAGCTTATTAAATTTATTTTGGATATTTTCTTAACAGTGTTTTACAATGTTCTTATTGTCGGCGTGGTCTTTTTTCAAGTGTGTTTCAAGTGTACATTGAAACCTAAAATACTAGATATATCGATCTTGTTTGAGGCATCTTACTACCATACTAATAAGCTACGACATAGCGGCCACTAGTGCGGAATCCCTTTTTTGAGCACGATCCTTCTCATCGTAGCGCTTGACTCCTATTTTGCATAGACGGTTGACCGGGCGACAATACGTTTTTTGCCGTCTTCAATTCGACTACGCGTATAACTCCATCTTCACCTGGAAAAACTTTCAACAATCGACCGAGCGGTCATTCGCCGCGTGGGATGTTGTCTTTCATAATAACTATGCCATCGACCTCCAAGTTTGGCACATCTTTATGCCATTTCTCCCGATGTATAAGTGTGGGAAGTTATTCTTCAATGAAACGTTTCCAGAAACAGACGATCTGGTACTGCGATATTCTCCAAGCTCGTTTTTCCATCGTATTGGAATACAAATATCGTTTGGACATAGACCAAGTTCGTCGCCAGGGTCATCAGATTCCAGAATATATGGTCTACTGTTGATGAGATATTCTGCCTCCATAAAAATTGTTTGCAACGTTTCATCACTGAGATTTGCGTTTACTGCTAAAACTGTTTCAATTGTCCGTTTAAAACAGACTACTAGCTGCTCCCAGCAGCCTCCGAAGTTTGGTGCATTTGCTGGAATGAAATTCCAAATTATTTTAATACTTGCCATATATTCTTTTACGGCACACTCATCCAGGTCTTCTAGGGCCTCTTGTAACTCGCGTGCTGCTTCGCGAAAGATTGTGCCATTGTCTGACCAGATCAGACCAGACCAATAGGTCCACGATGAGCCATCATTCTTCGAACTCTCATTATGCAGGAATCTGTCTCTAGGGAGTGAGCTATCTCCACGTTGATGGAGGCATGTGAATATTACTCCGTACCGTTTGCGGAGGTGTTTTGAGGCTCGGGTTCTTCTTTCTGCGTTGGTGTGAAATTGCCCGAAGTAATCGACGCCTGTTGCTGTAAATGGCTTTTTGTGGGTGAAAAACCTTTCTTCGGGTAGAAAGAACATTTTTGGTGTTTGTGATTTTGCCTGTTTGACTTTTTGCGCTTACACCAAACACAAGCGATGATCGTTGTCCTGATCCTATTTAATTTTGGCATCCAGTATGCCTTCCTGAACTGATGTACTTCTACCTGTGTTCCGACATGCTGTGCGTCGATCAGCATCCGAGTAAAGGTATGTTTGCCATCGAGAACAACTGGGCTTTTGGTATATGTCGATACCTCTTTTGCACGTTCTATTCTGCTATCCACTCGCGTTATGCCTTTGTCATCCACGTACACACAATATTTGGACAACCTCAATCTGGTAGAAGGCTTTCCGGTTTTTAGGCTGATTAGATCGTCCTGATATAGTTGTTGCTGTACAACCTTCACCAGACGGTTTCCGCCCATTCAATTTCGTCAACACTTAACTCGTTCAATTTTCGATTACCTTTTAACTGTTTCGTTAAGTTGTTCATGTATCTCCCAATCCAGGCAGTACTGCGAATCAATTTATTGTATCCGGAAATTCTTTGTAGGCGTATTTCCATTGGGTGTTCCATCTCTTGAAGTACCATTACGACCCCTGTTTGGTCGGATTCTTCTATAATGGGTTTTTGAAGATCCCAAGTGGATTCTGGTCTTTGTAGAAATTCGGGTCCTGTCAACCACCAATGAAGTTTATGCTCTGATATGTCGTCACGCGTTATGACATCAGTGATGATTGCATTTGTTGATAGCCACAAATCTCACCTATTCGATTTGCGACAAAAACATCCATACGTTTATCGCTGTTAATCTAGGTAAGGATTGGGGACTGAGACCACATGAAGGGGGGGAAAAGGGAAGGGAAAGGAGTAGGAGGGGAGTCCAAGAGGAGTAGCAACGACTGATCTCGTCTGCCAAGCGAAGCCCGCTTAGCCAAGATCCGTTGCCTCTTGGACGGGAAAGGGAAGCGGGAAAGGGAATGTAAGATGGTGAAGAGGAACTGCAACGACTGATCTCGTCTGCCAAGCGAAGCCCGCTTGGCCAAGATCCGTTGCCTCCTCACCTTGAGTGACTGAGCCTAGAGACCAGCGACTGACTTCGTCTGCAGGAGAATAACTCATCCTGCCCAAGTCCGCTGGTCCTTCGGCTCCACTCAAATGGTTAAGTGGCCAAGGAGAAGGGAAGGGAAAGGGTATACATAGATTCAGTGCCGAATAAAGAAATAATGCCGGGTGGGTTAAATGATCATATTATAACGTTTATTAATAATGAATTAATCCTGAACATATTTTTGAAATCTGGGTCCCTACCGCACTCAAGCAAAAATAAGGGGGAACTTTGGTCATGGGCTCACCTGCTAATCCTGAAGGATCTCTTTAGGGTACTCTGTCATTTGTCTTCTGCTACACTTGTTTACACTTGTGGAATTTTCACTGAGACTCCTCTTGTTTGTTTCACTGGACTACTAATCACTCTCGTGGTTACTGGCGAAGTGATTTTCCCCTAATTCTAACTCGCTGTCGAAACCCACCCTTGCTCTGCCTTCTTATGTCCTAACGGCATGCAGCGCAGCGTCCACTGTCGGGAAGTTGTTCTCTCCGCAACGCGTCGACGCTGCAGCCACACCAAGACGGTAGCTAGAAAGAGAGGGAGGTATTGACTATTAGAAAAAAGAACTACAGTTAGTTTTCATGTTGAGACATTTAATGTTCTCTCCATGGGCGTATGAAAAATAGAAGTAACAATAAAGAGGGGCCCCACATGGGCGTAGTTTAAACTGCAATGAAAATGTGACTCGTCACACGGTGTCCTTATTTCGAACGGACGAAACGGATCGTGACTCGCCCATGTAACTTGATCTCGATGCGGAACAGATGATCTTCCGCCCACATAAAGAAGCGGTGGTTTCGGCGGGGTCCATCGTTACGGATTACCTCCATCCGATCTCAGCGGGTACTCGTCTATCCGGGGTGTCGACGATACATTCTGGTGGTGTAAGGACCCAGTTAGAAGCTGCGTGGGTGGCCTCCGACACATAGGTTGCCGTAGATCGGCGCAAAGGGCTCCGAGGCGTTAGCCCAAGGCTGGCGTGAGTTGATGTATCAGCGGTGTTGTCTGCTGGGGCGAGCGATGGTCGAGGGCGGGGCCCAGAGAGATCTAGAAGCATCTCTTCGTTGTCAGGTGGACACTCACGGAACCTGACGGTTGTCAAGCGAACGGCAGTGTTCGCTGGGGGACTTATCGGCTCTTACACGGGCCGTGGAGTGGTGTCCGGTGTGAGCGGAACTGGGTCTTCACGGGCTTTGGAGTACTCATGTACTGGTCGCGGAGGGGTGTCCGATACAGGGTGAGACGGAGATTTGGACTTGCATCCCTGGTCATCGGCGGCGGGGACTCTGTAGTCCTCCATCGGGACGGCGAGTACTTCACCAGGGTCCGGTCCTGGGTAAGGCAGGACGAACATCTCCTCGCGGAAAACGCGCTCTGCCGGCCAGACGAGGGGCTTCGTTTGGTTGAGCGGGGGCGTAGCCATATCTTGCCGATATTGTGCGAGGGCCATGTCCGGTGGGCATACAAGCACTGGAGCTGACCCAAAGAGCGCAGTTGCAGCTGAGATGACTGTCTTTTCTGGGCAGGTTTGCCTCACCGGACCAGTAGATATCATCGGATCCTCCAAACAAACAGGGCCGGCCGACTCCGAGGGCCGCGCGCTCCGGTCGAGTCGAGTCTACAGCTTGTTGAGCCTTGTCGGGTGATTTCTTGTAGCTCGCCTGATCCTTGCTCCCTGACGGTCTCTCGGTCGGGATGTCGGTCGGGGCTAACTCCACGCGGCAGAGCAAGACTGGATCTTCCGGTGGGCTACCGCCTGTGGTGGGGCCGGACGTGACCGGGCCGTGTTCCCTTTCACACACCGCAATCATTTCTTCGACGATCCGGGCTATGTCGGCCTCGCGATCGCCGTCGCCTTCTCCTTGCTGTGACATACTGCTGTGAAATATAAAGTATGTTAAAACTACCCTGAACTCTGAATGTACTAACGAGGCCCTATGAGTGCGGTTTACAAAAGTGATATGATTAAAGCTAACATACAATGGTTTTAGATAATTTTGCTTAGCATCGGTGCGAAGAGCTCTTCTTTAGACGGGAAGGGGACGTTGGGCAGGCGCACCCACCAACAAGTGGTCCCCCTTGAAAGATCGTTAATCAGTGGCCTCGTGCGGGCCGTGGGTACGAGGTGTCCCGAGGCCGATGTCTTCAGAAAGACCGAGTTCTGGTGGTTCGCTGTCGTCACTATTGAAGGCCTTTAAGTCAGCCAGACCGGCGGTACGTCGTTAACGTCCCTGGGCTTCTTGTAGTCTAACGACGTTGCTGAAAAGAAACTTGATTATTTTATACGGGCCTTTATACTTAGGCGCCAGTTTGGCATTGAACCCTTCGTTGGCATTAGACAGCACATGTTGCTTGAGCATGACCATGATCCCGATGTTTGGACGCCAATCGCGTCGTCTCAGGTCGTAGTATTTCTTTTGATTCTGGGTCGCGTTCAGTTGATTCTCATGTACGAGCTTGAAAATATCTTCCATTCGTCGGATGCGCTCATCAGGGCTAGGCGGTTCGTTACCGGCGACATCCGTTGCTTAGTCATAAAGAGCGCCGGGCATACGGGGTTCCCGACCTAATATGATGTACGCTGGACTGAATCCGGTGGTGTCGTTGACGCTTGAGTTGATCGCTAGTGTTATTTCTGGAAGCCATTGATCCCAAGTGTTTTGCCCATTCTCCAGGTATTGTGCAATCATCGTCTTGATGGTTCGATTTGCGCGCTCGGTAGGATTCTGCTGTGGAGAATAGGGGGCGGTATGCTGGAGTATAATTCCGGACGCTTTGCAGAAGTTTTTGGAAAGCTTGCTAGTGAACTGGGTACATTTATCGCTCACGAGGGTGCGAGGATTGCCGAATCGGGCCCAGATCCTTTCACGAAATGCCTTCTCCAAAGCGGCTGAAGTGGCCTTACGAAGTGGTACCATCTCGACCCATTTACTATATAAATCCAAGAAAACTAGTAACATCGTATTACCTTGCTTAGAACGTATTACCTGAGGCCAGGCCAATAGTACCTCTGTGTCACTCGCAAGGTAGGTTTCCTGATTCCCAAGTGGCCGGCCGTGACTGCATTGTGACATTCCTTGAGTACTTGCTCTCGATGTTCTAGGGGAACGCATTATTTCCAAGGCGTAGAATCGTAGTCGTCCGGTGTGGGTCTCGTCGCCGATAAATCTGCCCGTTCTCGATTACATATCCTGGAAAGTCCACCGGCATTCAATGACCTGCTGTCGGAGCTTTTGCCACCATATACATTCCGGATCCTCTTGTCGCGCCCAGTGCAGCACGTCCAAAGGTTGTCGCGATAAGGCATCGGCACTCACGTTCAGCTTACCTCTTCTATAATGTACCTCGAACTCGTATTGTTGCAACTCTATTGCCCATCTGGCCACACGCCCCGTGGAATTATCTATTGAGTTCAGCCACTTCAGAGCCAAATGGTCAGTGATTACATCAAAGCGATAGCCTTCCAAATAGCAACGATGTTTCCGGATTGCCCAGACTATTGCTAGGCATTCTTTCTCAGAAGTCGAATAATTTTCCTCCGCCTTCAAGAGACGTCGACTAGCGTAAGCAATGACCGTTTCCGCTCCGTCGATACTCTGAGAGAGCATTGCGCCGTGGCCGACGTCGCTGGCATTAGTCTGTATGCAGAACTTTGCAAATCCGGGCAAGCTAGGACAGGGGCAGTGGTGAGACGGGTCTTGAGTGCGTCGAACGCCTGTTGTTGTTCCAGGTTCCAAAACCAGCTCAAACCCTTTTTTAACAATTTCGTGAGAGGTTGTACCGTGTCAGAAAAGTTGGGTACGAACCGACGATACCAAGAGACGATACCGAGACATCGACGTACCTCCTTGACATTGGTTGGTGGTGGAAGGTTACGGATAGCTGCTACCTTTTCGGGGTCAGTATGGATACCATCCTCGCTGACAACGTGACCTAGAAATTGGATCCGTTTTTTGAAGAAACGACATTTGTCTCGGTTGAACCTTAAATTGGCTTCTCGTAGACGTCGAAAGACTTCAAGCAGGTGTGAGAGGTGTTCCTCGAGCGTCATTCCGATTACGATAATATCGTCTAGGTACGCGAAGGCATGTGGTTCCATTTCGGGTCCAATCACACTATCCAAAGCCCTCTGGAATGTGGCGGATGCGGAATGTGGGCCGAAGGGCATGACTTTCCAATGGAATAACCCGCGTCCGGGCACTGTGAAGGCTGTACACTCTCTACTTTTGACCTCTTAGGGTATTTGCCAATATCCACTCTTTAAATCTAGAGTAGAAATGTACTTCGCGTTCCTCAATTTCTCTAAGATATGGTGTATATGAGGCAAGGAGTATGCGTTCAGTTGTCGAAAGTCTATACACATGCGAGTATCACCAGTTTTCTTACCTACCAACACGATTGGTGCGCTGTGAGGGCCTTTGGATGGTTCAATACGGTCCTCTTTCAGCAGTGCGTCTACGGTTTCATTGATAATTTGTTGTTGGGCCGGATTACGGGGATAATACCTCTGCTTCATGGGTCGATCGTGCTTCAATACAATGACATGTTGTGCTATTTGGATAACGCCGTTGAGCTCGTCGAACTTAGTAATTTCCGCGTCAAGAACCGCTTGAAGTTCCGGCTCTAGTGTCTCCTGTTCCATACTGGATGATTGTTCTGGCTTTAAGTCCTCGTCACGGGTCTCAGCTTCTACTGAGGCTAATCGGGCGTCCTCCTCGGTTACCGGTTCCCTTTTGCTGCCGGGCTGGCGGAATGGGTTTTTACGGACAGCGTCAGGTGTTGGAGGCGGCAAAACTGAGCCTGCTTGACATACTGGTTTGTTGCTATGATGAGAGTCAGAGGTATCCTTGGGCGTAGCGGACGTTTCTGCAGGATCCAGTTGATTTATATGAGCATAAGGCTGCGTGTGGTCATCTGCCACTAGTGATGGCTGAATTGTAGAATTGACGGGGCTGTGGGGATTATCGAAAGGGGGCAACTGTAACAGATAACCTCCAGAACGTATAAAAGTTCCTATGTTCCGGAGGAAATCCACTCCCAGAATAAGAGGATCCATTATCGATGGCATTGCTAACAATGTCATATGTACGGTCTGTGCCCTGAGGCTGATGGTTGCCCTAAGACTACTTTTGATTGTTGCCCGAGTATTATCGGCAAGGTTAATATTAGTATGAATGTGTCGCAGAAGGAACGGAGCGAAGTGCTGAATAGCCACTTCCTCGTTTATGAAACTCTTGTTCGCGCCTGAATCCAAGGTAGCTACCATTGGTTTTCTATTGACGAATACATGGAGTTGGATGCGGTGTTTCTCTAGGAGGAGGGGGTTATTGGGCTGAGGTCCTGATCTGGTCCCTCCGTCTGGCCCAGATTGATACGTAGGTTTGGCCTGTTTCCCGAACGACGGCAACATTCGATGGTACGTACCCCCCTTCGTCCGCATTGCCAACAGCACAACACACTGGCTTCGTGCATTCTCGTGCAAAGTGACCAGCTCCCGCACATTTGCGGCAAGCTGTACTGGTATCCACGAGTGCTTCGGAGAGTTGACATATAGCAGTCCCGTTTAGGCTGGAAGGCATATGATCCAAGGGCTTATTTTGAACGGCGTTGCTCCTTTTCCAAGAATGCGCGGAGTCCTCGCTGCCTTGCTCCAATCTAATCGTCTCATAATTTACCACCAACTTGGTTAAGCCGGGCAACGTTTGGAAATCATTTCGTCGGGTATACAGCTTGTAGTCTGGTAAAAGATTTTCGTAGATCCTGTCGAGTTCCTGTAACGTCGAGTAATGAGCTCTCTTCATCATCAATCGAAGGTCTTTAAGATACTCCTTGTATGGTTTCGAGCGCTTATACTATCCTCTAGTTTCTCAAAATAGCGTGGGGGTAGAAAGAACTATAAGAATAAGGACTTGAAGTCGACCCATATCATCTCCGGATAGCCGCTGGTTTGCCACCAACTTTCGGCCCTTCCGGTCAATAGGATGGTTATCATCGGAGGCAGTGTCTCCAAACTCAAACGGTAAGTCGCGGCTCGAGCCTCTATTTGCTCTATGAAATAGATAGGGTCGGTAGATCCGCTAAAGGCAATTCCCCATTTAGTTATACGTTCCACGATCGAGGCATAGCTCCCAGTAGTACGGCCTACCATAGATTCGTGGACCCGATTCCGCTCACTGGGCAAAGATTAACCTTTGAGCCAGGCATGCCGAAAGGTGTCGGAGAACCGGAACGAGAACCAGAATGCGATTCAGAACGATAGTTAGTGTCTTGTGGCACCGGTAGTTGAGAAACCATTCCTTCGGGAGTAGGTGACGGTGCTCTAGACGGTGGTTTTACATCTAATTTCTTGTCCCTGGCACTAAATTAAGCTTCGATTTCTGCGAGTCGACTCAATACCTCAGGATGATGATCCTCCCTTGAGGCGAACTCACGGAACCGATTTCTTAGGTCTTCCACTATTCCACCGGTGTCTAATCCGAATTCGTCACAAAGGACTTCCAACTCTGCTTTGCGACGATGATTGATCCAATGAACGCCCATTGCTAGTAGGTTAGTAAGGACTCGGAGTCGTAGTAGAAGTGATAAGCAGCTAAAGGATATCGGGGTTCGCCCAGTAGGCTACGCGATACTGATTAAAGATGGCTACGGTAAACAGATAGGCTATGGTATGGATGTGCAATTTGACCAATGCGTATATATATATGTTTTATTTAATTTTTAATAAATTCTGCAAGGGAGGGGTCAGAAAATATAAAAATGTATATATATTTGTTCAAAGAAGCGTAAGTAACGGTGACTCGTAAAGGAGAATTATCGCCGCCGGGGAAACTTTCGAGGTGGTTTTTGGTTTAAATATTTTGAACAAAATCTTTGCAATGGTTCAAATATATATAAGAAAGATATTGCCTGTCGGTAGATTTCGATCCAGTTTGTTTATTTGAAATAAGTAAATCCTTGAATGTAGGATATAGTTATTCGAGACGGGGTAGCTCCTCCCTCGATGTTGTCCAAAGAAAATAAACGTTTACTCCGATTACTGTTTAGAATATCCTTGAGAAAATAGTGGTCATTGCTGCCGAATTTCCTGATGTCCTTTGCATTAATCTCCGTTGTATCCTTGAAGCTTAGTTCTCCTTGGCGATGAATGTCCTTGTCCTATGTCCTTGTTGATCCTTTCGTTGTTAATCCTTGTATTGATGAGTAGTCCTGTTAATGATCCTTGTCCAGTTGTTATCCTTCCGGATTGAAGCAAATTTGTCCCTCGATGTTTTCGTGTTGAGTTCCAAACAATGACTGCCCTTTGCCAGTGCATATGCTTGGTTTTTAAATGGCCGCTTGTGCTTTACTCTTCTTTCTCTTTCACTCTGCTGCTGCTGCTACTGCTACTTCTGCTTCTGCTTCTTTGGGTGAGAGTAGTGGATTTTTAGGTTACCCATGCCCAGGTCCCGTTCAACTCATAATGCG
This sequence comes from Drosophila paulistorum, assembly GCA_018152135.1. Taxonomy (NCBI): domain Eukaryota; kingdom Metazoa; phylum Arthropoda; class Insecta; order Diptera; family Drosophilidae; genus Drosophila; species Drosophila paulistorum. Next base: position 2,720,879 of record JAECXG010000035.1, on the reverse strand, counting down.
GTAGGTTACAACCTCACTAATGGCTCTCTGAGAGACACCTAAACTCGTTCTATCTGCTTCTGGTAACTTTAGCTCTTTTTCTCCTCTGTTGTAAAAAAAACTTTTAATAAAACTAATTTCCATATGCGACTTTGTCGATGGCTCCGTTGATGACTCTATGGCTAGCTCTGTCGATAACTCAGAAGCTGACTCCATTAATAACTCTCTCTGAGATATGCTGTTGATGAGATTATTAATCCTGTCGAAAACTCTTTTGATGACTCTGCTGATCATTTTGTAGAAACCCTGCCGGAGACTCTGCCGTTATTTTTTTTATTTTTTTTTTTTAATCTGCTTTCCAGGCGTGACTCTGTCGACGGCTCCGTTGGTGACTCTATTGTTCGCTCTGTCGGTAACTCAGTAGCTGACTTCATTAATAATTCTCTCTGAAATATGCTGTTGATGAGATTATTAATCTTGTCAAACACTCTGTTGGTGTCTCTGCTGATAATTCTGTCGAAATCCTGCCGGAGACTCTGCCGGATTTCTCACCTAGCATGGCATGACTGTGTGCGTGTTATATATATATTTTTGTTTAATTTGTTGCTCTCATTTCACTGTACTCAACATAAAAAAAAAAATCATACGAGTCTGCACAAAACGAATAGCTTTCTTTTGCTCATGTGTGTGTTAAACATAGGTGATATACCCATGCATACCCTTTCATACGCATACCCATAAGAATGTGTCCAATGTTTATGAGTCGCCTCTGCACGCATATGTACATACGTCACGAGAGAACCTGAAATTTTAAATTTATAAATGGCAAGAGAATGTTCGTAGCTCACACACACGCCCCGAATCAAACGGTGAATTATCTATTCCCATTCTTACTGGCCGCTCGTGTGTCCCTGTCTCTTTCTCGCATTTAACTGACGCTTGCACAGAAAACTAAAAGCGCGTGGCACATCGGCAACGAATGACCTTTAAATACCCTAACCACAAATATACATATATATATAAAAATGTTTAACTCTGAGTTGACTCCGATATATATATTAATGAATATGCATACATATAAAATTTTCACTCTTTTGTGGACTCATATATACATATATATATAGTAATAAATGTACAAACATATATATATATATTAATATTTCCCCCATAATACTCATCAAGGTCCCTGCTCGGGCGCCATCTGTAAGGAAGCTCTGGCTGGGTACAATTCTCAGTCCCAAAGTCCAGTCAACAGAACATTTATTTGATCTGGAGACCTTGATGAGTATTAGGATTGGGGCCTGAGACCACATGAAGGGGGGAAAAGGGAAGGGAAAGGAGTAGGAGGGGAGTCCAAGAGGAGTAGCAACGACTTTCAGTGCCGAATAAAGAAATAATGCCGGGTGGGTTAAATGATCATATTATAACGTTTATTAATAATTAATTAATCCTAAACATATTTTTGAAGTCTGGGTCCCTACCGCACTCAAGCAAAATTAAAGGGGAACTTTGGTCATGGGCTCACCTGCTAATCCTGAAGGATCTCTTTAGGGTACTCTGTCATTTGTCTTCTGCTACACTTGTTTACACTTGTGGAATTTTCACTGAGACTCCTCTTGTTTGTTTCACTGGACTACTAATCACTCTCGTGGTTACTGGCGAAGTGATTTTCCCCTAATTCTAACTTGCTGTCGAAACCCACCCTTGCTCTGCCTACATATGTCCTAACGGTGAAAACATTCGATACGTCTTGTGCTTTGGCACGCGTCACGATCGCCATCTCTCTCTCTCACTTTCAATTTTCTCACGGGCTCTTTGGCGTCGGCATGCAGCACAGCGTCCGCTGTCGGGAAGTTGTTCTCTCCGCCACGCGTCGACGCTGCAGCCGCATCAAGACGGTAGCTAGAAAGTGAGGGAGGCGTCGATCGTAAGTATTGACTATTAGAAAAAAGAACTACAGTTAGTTTTCATGTTGAGGTATTTAATGTGCTCTTCATGGGCGTATGAAAAATAGAAGTAACAATAAAGAGGGGCCCCACATGGGCGTAGTTTAAACTGCAATGAAAATGTAACTCATCACAAGGTTCGTGAATCAGTCCAAAAGTAACGTTGATCTATGTTGATTTGTAATTCATGGCTTATCATTTCAGCCATTCAACATCCTAGTACGGCGGCCATCGTTTCCAGTTAAGGAATAGTTGTATGTTTGATTGAAGAAACCCTTGCCTTAGATGCTATCAAATTGAAATTTATCCTCCTTAATGTAGCTGCATCTGATATATGCAACTAAAGAATATGCTCTTGCACTTGCGTCATTAAATATGTGCATTTCAACGCGGTCGGCGTTGTTCATATTAAAACTATAACACCTTGGAATTTTGCTAACTTTTTTCTGTAACTTTATGCATTACCGTGGTGGAGTACGTGAAGAAGTCGGCTTTTGCGTCCCACAATACTCCTAGTACCTTTTGTTGTACGTCCATTTTCTCCCCTATCATAGATGTAGACTTGTTCGCTTTGAGAGTTTTAGGAATGGATTACATCACCTCGTCGCTGTTTGCTATAAATTGACACAATTCAAATCCATCCTTTGAGTGTATTTTCGTGATTGCTTTAATGATGTTCATGACTTCATACGCACTAGGTTTAGAATCGAGATAATCATCTACGTAATGATTTTCCAATATAGCTTTTGCTGCGTCGGGTTGTTCATCTTTAAATTTGTTAGCATTATAGTTTTTAACAAATTGAGCCAGAAATGGTGAGCAAGTAGTTCCAAACTACATTGCTTTCATTTGAAATATTGACGGCTCTCTTTCTTGATCAAGATCTCTCCATAGGAACCATTGCGCTGCAGTATCACTTTCTGTAATGCTCACCTGATTGAACATTTCGCGAATGCCTGCTACGACTGCTACCGCATGTAGCCGAAATCGTATCAATATTCCAATTATAGACGTTGACCAGTCTGGACCAGTAAGCAGGTTGCTATTGAGGGACGTACCGTTGCACGTAGCCGCAGCGTCGAACACAAGTCGAACCTTGCCGGGCTTATTTGGGTTGATAACAGCAAAATATTGTTAAAAATTACAGTTTTGAAGAGAACGTTAATGTCTGTTAATTGGACGGCGTAACCTTTGTCCAATAGTTTTGTTATTTCGTTCTTATATGCTTCTGCGGTATCCTTGTCTCTCACAATCTTTCTCTCAAGACATTTGAGTCGTTGAAAAGCCATTGACTTGTTTTCCGGTAGTTTCGTAGATGTTACCTTTTTGTTTAATTGAACTTTCTGCCTTTGCTATTACTAACCGCTCTTCCACAGACCGTGTTTTGTCGATCTTCATTGTGCAGGCACCGAAGTTTTCGATACTGAATTGTTGCTTAATCATACATACATCTTCTATTTGACAGCAAGTAAAATGTGATGCTTGTAGATTGGTATGTGCCGGACCATGCACTACCTAGCCTAATTTAGTTTTAGATAACATTGGGCGTTGCTCATTACCATCTATAACGGCTCGTGCGGTAATTAATTTAGCATGGCGTTGTACTATCAATACCATGGGTTACCTATCTTGCAACTCGTATAGTCTTCCATATTTTTTTGGACAAATTCTGTTTCAGCTTCTTATAGTCAAGTTGTTGTGTTGGTATTTTTAGATCGTTGACCAACCAAACTCCATTTAGCTAATGTTTCGGACCGTTTTTACCACTGATATTAATAGTTGCCGATTCCGCATCTGCCTCATATCTGTAGACACATCACCTGTCCAAGTAAAACAAAATGGTTTTGCGTCATTCTTTATGCCAACTTCTCTTGCTAAGCTCATTTGCATGATTGTGGAGGTGCTACCGTCACCCAAGAATGCGACCGTTTTTTTCAAGCCATTTTCGCCGTGTACTGTGATTGGTACCATTTTCAGTAACGCAGATTTTGGTGAATCAGATACGCATCCTGTGATGTTTGTGATGGCAGCTAGATTTACTTGTGTGGGTCTCTTGCGCAGTAATGGGTTGTGAAACTTCTCACGATTGTCAATTTTGCAGGCTTGTCTTTCACTGCATTGACTTTTTTGGTATTTTCAGCAACTGTAACACGCTCAGTTACGATTAGCTAAATCTCATCTCTTTTTAATATCTGCTTTTAAGAATATGTTGCACTTGCTAAGTGTTTGTTTTTCCTCGCTTTGGTTGGTTTACCGCCTCTGCTTCTAGTTGTTGGGTTTGGCTTTCTTTAAATTGCTCTGCGAATGACGACTGCTGGTTATTTGATGTTACCTTTTTGAAGAATGAGACATCTTGGATTAGATCTGCTTGTCTTTGTGCCCACTCAGCTAGCTTGTGAAATGTACAGAATGATGCGCGTATGTTCGCATCTCAAAGATATGCGGCCCATTGGCGAAGATCGTTTTCGGACAGTTTTCCGATCATCGTAGCTAGTAATCGTTGTGTATTGATTAACCGGTTATCAGTGTATTCCAAAGCAGAACTTATGTTTTGGACAGCATTATTGAATTCATCGAAGTTGTCGTTATTAGTGCAATATATTCGGTTCCACAGTATGCTTTATTTGAGATCAATAAGATTTTTTCCGGATCTTTTGCAGAGATTAGTAGCAAAGAAACCTTTTACTTAGCCACTCCCTTTAGAGCTTTTGATAGTCGTTGAACATCTTCCTCCTTGGAGAATCCGCAATGTTTGCTCGTAGCACTGAACTCATGGATAAAGTGTGTCCAATTCAACGCTGATGAACCATCAAACTTCAGCTGTTTACTGTTTAGGCTTCCATCAAAATTATTCTGGCATTCTCCAGATAGTGAACGAACCCACACCGAAGTTCGCTCACCGATGTTTCATATCGTTCGGACATGCGGGAAGAACAATCTGTTAGTGCGACTTTGGGTTTCAGAACATTTTTTTTACTTACCAGTGCTTCTTCTTCCGCTTGAAGAAGTTCTAGTTTCCTTTGAACTATAAGTACTTCATTGTGCACACTAGTTAAGTCTATCTCTGAGTTTGTAGTTGGGTTGTTATTTGCCTCTGATAGTATCCGTTTGTTGTTTATAAGCTTTGTCTTCTTTTCGCACACTTTTCGCTTGACATCCACGTATGCTGTATCCACATTTTGAATTTGTTCCAGTATAGCTAGTCGCTGCTCCAGAACTGTTGCATTGGACCCATCAGAGTCTTCGGTGCTGACAAGCAATATGGCGTCAACAATTTTTGCGGCCAAATTATTTTTTGCCTCTTTCACACCGATGCCGATGTCAAGAAACTCACAGACGTCCAGTAAAGCGTTTTCGCCCAGTTCCTTTGATATTGCCTGCTCATGTTGTGCCTTTTCAACATTGTTATAAATTAAAACTTTGAACGCACGAATTTGTCGTTTTATCAATGTTTTCGTAACAATTTTCAGGTAGATTGCAAAATGTACATCTCGTAGTGTTTGCGATTTCCACGAATCAATGCGGCCAAGCTGGTGTTTGCTCCACTGCCACATTTTTGATTAGATGGTTTTGTTTCGATTATGGACTGTATTTCTATCGCTGGTTGCTTTTGAGCTATCCGGTTTGATGGACCACTACGTTATTTATATTTTGAGACGCTTATTAACTTTATTTTGGATATTTTCTTAACAGCGTGTTTTACAATGTTCTTATTGTCGGCATGGTCTTTTTTTAAGTGTGGCCTTATATTGCTTAGCTGAGAATACATTGAAATACATTGAAAACTAAAATACTAGATATACCGATCTTGTTTGAGGCATCTTACTACCATACTAATAAACTACGACAGTCCCAGTAGCAACTGTAATCGACGGCATAAATCCAACCATTACAACTGCCCCAGTGGGCTTAGTTATCTAATTTATAATCGCACTATCGTTACAACGAAGTAAGACCAAAATTTAATAATATTCCTAACACCCAGAGATCGCTTATTCTAAGATTTTTCCTAATTCTCTTAATCAGTCTAGTTCTCATCCAATCCCGAACCAGTTTGTAAACATACAACTAATGCCAAGGAAGTGGGTTTTTCTATAGAGGAAATTAAGACTCTGTCATTTGACCTCAGAGGAATTTAAGGAACTTGTAAGAGTGCCCTGTTTCACTGGGAGTTGAGCCTCTTTTCACCAGTTCCAACTATCATTACGAAACATCTACGAGAATATTACGCCACTGCCAGCGCGTTCTTGCCTTCGTTTAAAGCAAGAGCGTCCACCTGATGGTGTTAGCCACTATAAGGCCAGGGCGACCATTGTCGGATGACAGCCCCATCCATGGTTTCAAGTCGGACTTATTGGATTGTGACCAAACAAATGTCGACCCGGTCCATGAATTGACCAGAAGATATATTAGTGGAGTGCCACTTGGCGATAGGTGCGCTCTAATATCTGTGCAAAGAGCGTAGCCAACCAGCCTAATTCCTAGGCCAACCCTCGTTGGAGTGGATCTTTCACATTAGAACACGGGATAGCCCTTCGCCACATATACTGGGGATTTTGGATGGGAAGTCGTCGCTGCAGATTCGAAACCCAGCATTGATAGCCCCCCACCACACCCTAAGCCCATGGTGGGCCTTCAAACAACCTTTTTTTTTCTTAAGTATCGTACAAAAATATGTTAAAATTTATAGGCATAACATTTTTAATGAAATTACAATTTATTAGGTGCTAAAAGTTATTCTCGTTGGTAACGATAAGCAAGCTATATTTCGGTGCCACACTTCTTTGTTGCTCCACCCATCATCAGGGCTGCTGACTAGATTAGACCCTACAAACTGTAACAACGGCATAGCCGCAAAAAATCTATTGGTGAAATTAAACCGCTTGCCGTGACCGTAGAGTTAGTTGGTTTTTTATGGAAGAACTCCTAGACAAAATCATGAAAACACTACAAGGACCACCGAGAATTATGACGAAATATGCAGATGGCCTTTTTGCCATAATTATTTAAGACAAGATCCAAAACACACTTGACAACCTAAATTCATTTTACAGAAACATAAAGTTCAAAATAGAGTTGGAAAATGACAACAAATTGACATATCTAGACTCATCAATACACAGACAAGGAAACGAACTAAAAATAAAATAGTATAAAAAACCAACAGCATCAGCACGAATCATGAACTTCAACTCTAAACATTCGAAGTCGATGATAATGAATACAGCAAGAGGTTATATACAACGGATGCTTAACATATCAGACCCAATTTTGCATGAAGAAACGAAGGCAGAAATAAAACGAATTTTAAAGCATAATGACTTTCCAAACCACACCATAAGGACATTACTAAAATCTCACAATAAGAAAATAAACAGTGAAACCACGACAAAACGCTTTATGTCTGTCACATATGTCCCACAACTGTCGAAAAGATTAAAAAACTCGGTTTGCTATGGACCAGAACAAATATAGATAGCACTCAAACCAACACACAACAAGATCAAAAGCAATATCGATACAATGGAGAAGAGCAACGTAGTTTATAAAATACCATGTAACGGGACCAATGGGGAAAACTGTGATAAAATGTATATATTTGAAGATGCTGCATAAATACCCTGAAAAATATAAGACTTAATTATAAGGTAGATACAGACAACTGCGCGCAACAACTCCACGTCACAGTGTGCGGACGTGCAAAAATTAGTAGGTGTTTCTTGTTGTCAAATTAATGTTATGATAATCACAATTAACTGTTATTTATAGTTGGCCTGAAGACGACCACCGATGAGTGACCGAAGTATATCGGAAAAGAAAGCAACACAAACTGTTTTTCATTTTTCATTTATCCAAAAAATTGACCATACCAGCATAAGCATACCACAAAAAATATAAGGAAATAAAGTATTAGATCTACAACAATTAATTTAAAAGAAATATTGTAGACCTTATGGAAAAATCCATAAAAATAGCATAAAGCAGATTACTGGTAAAGGGACTTAAAAATAAGGATGTGCCTGAGTAGGTACATAATATTTTTAAAACAAATTTAGAAACCATTGATGTACGTCCTCATCTGAGTCTCCTGGTAGAAGATTTAGGGAACAAATAGAAAAATCTTAAGCATGGAATGGGACGAATTATTTCTCCATATCCAAGCAAATTTTAAAAAATCTTACAAATGTGTGATCCAGAATAGGAACAGAAGGAAACTCTGAATAAGCATGCAAAAATAAGCATGAGTCACAAAAATTAGTTCATGTCAATAAAGAAAATATAGGTAAAACCAACAAAGATTTCTCACCGTTTGATTAAGTTGCGTGCAAACCTAATAACTACAAAAAAAAAATACCGTCTAGACATATTTGTACCTACCGTACTCAATTTACCTTTGAGTATAGACCAAAGACCAAGAATCCACATGTAAAGAAGACATAGAGTTATATGGTGATGAGTCTGAAACATGCGAGGAAGAAATATAGAAAAACTATTGACAATTTCTGACAAAAATAACGAAATAGAAATAAGGACATTGTCTGAACAAGACAACGACTCGGAATTAGAATTAAACAAAAGTGTCATGAACACAAAAGATAAAATGACAGATGCAAATGCTCAAATCGCCTATATAAAATATATCTCAAGAGCCATTCCAGAATTCAATGGTCAAAAAGTACATCTTTAAAGATTTGTAAGAGCTTTAGAATTGGTTTATGTCACCAACGGAGATTTCGAAGACATACTAAAATAGGCGAAGGCAAGGTTTGACTTGAAGTGATTTATTGGGGCCGCAAGCCCGGTATTTATAGGGAAGTAATTACATGGAGTCTTATGGCTAGTGTCCTTAACGGTACTTAAAGCTAAACATTATGCTTAAGTTCTAATTACTTATAATCTATCCCTAAAAGTATGTGACCTAATGCTATCCCTAAAAGTATACTACACCTTTTTCTTATATCCTATTTATAGTAATTTTATTCTATCTAAGTGTACTCTTTGCTTTTTGTTTTTACTATCAGTTATTACTATTAGGCCCTATGCACTGTATCTTATATTTGTGTATTTGTTTTCCAATTTATGTCCTGTCTCATTTTTTAAAAGTATTTCTTGTCCTTCAGTTAGTGATACTTTTTTGAGTTTTTATCGTATGTTTCTTTTTGTAATGCTTTAAATTTTTCGCTAAGAAGTTTTGCTCTATTTTGTGTTATTCACAATTTGAATTTTATTTCTTTATTGAAGTCATCAATGTTGTAGTTGGGATCTACAGTCTCAGATGAAAAAGGGACAGTCTAAGGGTGTTTTGCAAAGACTAGTTCTTCCTAGCGTTCTGTTTACCCCTCAGTGACATTCCTCTATTGGGCCATTATGCTATTTATTTAACGTATCTCGTATTTCCTCTTCATTTGTTATTATTTTAAATTGAGGTAGAACTGCTATTTCTAAATGTTTTAATTTGTCATTTCCTTTTGTTTTAATTCATTAAGTGTAAGTGACCTAAATAGTTTTTCTGACATGTCTACCTTCAGTTTATAGCACTGGCTTCTTTTTCAAGCCTTGGAAGGAATAGATCTAGATCTATTCTTCCATTAACGATCAAATCGCCTATGTTGAAGGAGAGTAATTTTTATTTATTTTTTAATAATTGAATAGGGATTCCCGAAGAGAAGGAAAATAACCCACTCTTCATTCGTTGAACTCAAAATATGAACTGATTTTATTTGAAAACTCTTAAACTCTAAGAAGCGACAATTGTTCTGTAAAATACATATTCCAATGCCCCACGATTTCAGGGTTTGAAAATTGTTTATATTTTATGCTCAGCGTTGGTTACTTGAAAACGTGCCGCTGTTATAATCTTAAGTATTTTCCACAGAGTGTGGATGCCTGTTTCGTTTGGTATTAAGCATAATTGTCATATGAATTTTATGACTTACTTTTGTTTATGTTTCGTTTTGTATATTTCTTTGGTCTGAGTTGGTGAAGCCATTTCAGCTGACCACGACGTTCAATGGACTTTATTTTTATAGTTAGTTAGTTGTCCTATAAAAATTGTTGTTAATATTATCATTAGTAAGATAACTATTGTTAAAGAAGCATGACCAGTTACATGATGAACCTAGTCAATCTGATGTTTCTTTACGATTGTCACTGACTTCTCATTCTTACCAATTCTGCTGTACGTATTACTGAGTTGGCTTCTACTGCCTTCTATACTATACATATATTTGGCATATTACCCAACAATTTATGTTTCGGGATATCAACACACTCCTGATTCGCATTATTGTGCTGACTTCTAGCCTTTTTATTAGGTGGAGAATTTAAAAAATAACTACCTTTACCGTTTGACTTGTCCCAATGTGATCTTTGTTCCACTCTTTTGAAATATTGCTGATTGTTGAAATTTGGGTGTTTATTCTGTTTATTATTAAATGTTGTCCTTTTAAAAACATTTTGCCATATCTGCCTTTTTGGTAGTATCGGACAATTTGTTACCGGAATCTATCTTGATATTATTTTTTAGATAATCATTATTTAATTGACCCATTGCCTTTTGAATATTCTCATTATGTACTGGCTCTGTGATAAATACTTTTTCTTCCCCAATTTTCACTTTAATTCCAATGTGAGGTCCTGCCGGGGGCCATAAATTTATTTCTTCAGTTTTGTTGTATTTCTTTGGAATTGTGTTGTTTTTATTTTGAAATTTGCATTTCTTCTTCTCCCAACGTTGTTCAAAACCTGTGACATCTATTGTTGTTGCCACTACAGATTTTTTCTGATTTGATTAGGTGCATCCCGAGACGATCCAACCAAATTGAGTACTTTGGCCTATCAGGCCATCAATCTTTGTAATCCCCCTTTTAAGATTTGGGTATTTGCGTTTACGCCCATTATTATATCAACCTTAGCAGCTTTATTAAAGGTAGAATCAGCTAGCACGTATGTTTGCCATTTTGAGATATCCACGTTTGCTATTTTCAATGGAAGAGCTTTCATTACTTTATATTTTGATTTATTCGATTTTATTGAGGACACGCCAGTTATTTCTGTATATTGTTTAATTTTAGGTAATTTCAATATTTGTGCGGCCTCTTCAGACAATATGGTGCTCTGTGAACCACAATCAATAAGGGCTCTTAGAGTATTATATCCTCCATTTACATTTTTGACTTGTATTACAGCTGTGGCCAAAATTGTTGGCTCATAGCACTTATACGCGTTGTATCCGGCAATTTTGCAAATCGGACATTTATCTTCGACTTCTGCATAATTTAAAACAGTTTGTAGCGGTTTTTTCTCTTCTTTGCTCATGGCACTTAGCGAGCAATATCTTTGCTCCAAGTATTCCATGACATCAGATAGCATTTGAATTTGCCTTGTTTCTCTAATCTGACTCTCATACAATTGCAGAGCCTCTCTGTCAAATTTCCGAAGTATATGTTGTGCAAATATTTTGTCAACTTTATCGGACAAATTTGTTTTAATTTTAATTAAGTAAACTAACTCATTAACTATATCAATCACTCCCTTTACACTTTTTGCGGATTCTTTGTTGATCATCGGTAAATCAATGATCCGACTTAATTGTTCGGAAAATACCCTCCGATTATTTTCATACCGCTTGGTTAACAGTTCCCAAGCAGCACTATAGTTATCAGCTGAACCTATCAGCTACCATGCTCCTCGCTTCCCCCTTTAACGCGAAGTTTAAATATTTAAACTTACGAGCAAGACTTAAATCCTCTTTTTCCCCATCAGTTCCGCAAATAATTCCACAAACAGGTCCCATTCTCTAGGTTCTCCAGAAAATGATGGTACCTGTGTTTTTGGCAACACCGGTAGTTCGCCTCTCACGGTTACATTTTCAATCTTATTTTCCTTATTGTTTATTTTCATTTCTAACACTGATAGTGAATTTCGCACATCAAATTCTAAATCATCCAAAGTATTTTAAAATTTTGCTTCTTTCAACAAACCCTGGCACGCCTGTACTTTCTCCCAAAAATAATTGATCTTATTATTATATATTATGCATGCCTCATTGCCTGATGAATTATCTACAGTGCGTAAATCTTTGGTTACCCTATCCAAAAATTCCTGGAGCTGTCGGGCTCTATCTATAAATATCTCCTGGTTACCACTACCATTTTCATGACTGGAGGTCGCATTCCCGCGCGACTGTCCTTTGCTATCATCAATCCTTTCTGCCATATTTGCTTCTGCTTTAACTAACACTGACTTACTAGTGCCTGCTTTTTCTGTAGCTATTATTTGGGCAACTATCTTTAACACTTCTTCATGTATTCTGTCTCTGAAATACTTATGATCGAAAGTCCCCTGCTGTAGCAATTTGTTATGATTAGGTAACCATCGATTCATAATCTCTTTTACTTCCCCGATCACGTGCTAGTTATATTTCTGGGATCTAGTGCTTCTAACCGCCTTTTCCTAGTATGCAACTCTACCTGCTTCCCTAACAACTTCTCAGTTTTGTCAACAAAGATTTTGTATGGTTTATGCAGGTATGTTTGACAGTAAATTGATTTTATTTTAATATGTATTTACTTATATGAATGTATTTTTTTTTATATATTTTTATATTATTTTTGACCCTTCAACGGGCAACTTGGACAAAAATATTATAATTTTTTTTTGTTTATCACTTTTATATATTTCTTTTACTTTACCTACTCGATCATCGCAGTGTTCTCCTGTCCTTTTGGTGTGTGGCTTTATGGGCCACACTCTAGACCGAGCAACGCAAATATTAATAGCGGACCTTGACTATACTATGCGCAGTACTTTTAAGTGGCCCCTACGACACCAGGGCAAAGCATGTTACTCACGAACCCAAGTAGATAACTGCCCACCTCCCAGCCGACCGACCGAGGGGTGCAGCCGTATAACGCGCGGCACGAATCGCGTGGACAAATACACAATGGAAAAAACGGGCAAACAAATAAAAGCTATCTATTACTAAATGGGATAGGATAGATCTTTTAAGTATATTAATAGAATACTCTGAGCGGATTACAGGGAATAGAAGGTTGAAATCAGGGGAGAGGACACTAAAAGGTTGATGCATGGCATAGTTAGAAGAACAAGGACTAAGGGATAAAGGTATCAAAGGATGTCTACTCCGTCTCCATGGTACCGACAGATTTACCTGAGCTAATAACTCTGGCGAGTCAATATCACCAATTAGGAGCTTGTGCATAAAAATAACACCAAGCATAATTCTACGGTTAGTTTAGGAAGGACGGTTAATCAAGAAAAGCCTACAAGAATACAAAGGCAAATTGACATTGCCATCCCAGCTTAAGCCACGAAGAGCAAATAGCAAGAATTGCTTTTGAACGGAGTCTAATCTGGTGCGACTCATATTGAGGTGACCAAATGCAAGATCCATACTCTAAAATAGGACGGACAAGCGAAGTAAAAAGAACTTTAGTGATATATGAGTCGTCAAATTCTTTTGACCATCTTTTAATGAAACCCAGGACACTCATGGCCTTTGCGACCGTGGTGGAAATATGGGTGTTAAAATTTAACTTTTGGTCCATAAGTACGCCCAAATCATTCATATTATTTAGACGTTCTAAAGGACTGTTGTTTAGAAAATAAGTGACCAGTTGAGGAGAGTTACGAAAAAAAGGCATTACATTACATTTGGTAGTGTTATGATTTAGTAAATTAAACTGGCACCAGGATTGAAAGTTTTTGAGATCAGCTTGTAGCCGACTAAATGAATCTATATCTTTATAAGTAAGACAAAGCTTGACATCGTCAGCATACATAAGCACACGCGAATGAACAATGACTGATGGAAGATCGTTAATGAACAGTGTGAAAAGCAGAGGGCCAAGATGACTACCTTGAGGTACAACAGATGTCACAGGAATGGAAGTGGAAAAAGAAGACTTAAATAGTACCTTCTGTTTCCTGTTTGTTAAATATTCTCGAACCCAATAAAGGAAAAGGGGTGGGAATACAATGTCGTTCAGACAAACAGGTTTAACCAGTTTATGTTAACTCAGAATAGAACTTTCATCAATTCCTGGATTAAAAATGCATTTAGCCTTTTTTAAATGATAAGGATACGGACTTGCTCGATATTTCGTTGGGGAATTAGTTGTTTTGAAAAAACATATCGGCAATTGTCTGATCAGTGCTCGCTTTTTTTATTTTGAAAAGACAAAAAAGATGGGTGCTCAGAGGTCTTACGTTTAGAATTAACGAAATTATAAAATTGAAGCTTACAGCGCTGAAGATAATTCTTATAGCATTGTGTATTAAGCATCATGAATGTTGAACGAGCGACTGTATACAGAGCATAATCTGATGAACGACGTGTTTTTTGAAACTTCTTCTATCGAGTTTACTCATTTTTCATATTGGTTAACTCACGAGAGATCCAGGCAGGTTTGTTAAGCCGCTCCTGCCTACCAATAGGCACACAAATATCAAAGAGCGAATTCAGAGTATCATAAAAGAAGCGAACAGCTGAGTTCATATCTCTACAATTCTACAGATAAGTTTAATCGGTAGTAAAAATATTTTCATTAAGGCTAGAGGTAACTCATTTGAATCAGGTAATGGTGATGGTGAGGGTAGATCAATTTTTAAATTTAATGTAGGATGAAATTTATCTTCGGTAAGAACAAAAGGTTCGATCCTAGAAACATCACAATAAGAAGAATCCAATACAAAAATAAGAGCGATTTTCCATTAGAATTTAAGACAGGATTGACTTGGGATAAAGATAAGCCGAGAAGGCCATCAATAAAGTCATGTGACATAGAGGGCAGCAACATGGCAGATTTATCTGTTAGTGACCACGACAAAGCAGGTAAATTAAATTCACATAAAACTATGAGCATGTCTTGACTAGAAACTAAAGAGGAGACAAACTGAATTGTCTCTAAATGATTTTATATATTTATATATTTATTTATACATATATTCCTTAACTATTATATGCTTTGGCCAAAAAACTTCTCGATATATAGTGTCGAAGATATTGGCAGAAACACTAATTTTAAAGGACGAAATGTCCCAAGAATAATAAAATGTAAACTTCTCCACTCCAATATTCGAGACGTTAACTTTCTTCCGAATATAGGCTATTACATCATCAGATGTGACAACAGGGTCTAGCCTAGACACAAAAATATGTTTCTTTTGTGGTATGCCAACGAGAGGCCGCGGTCCCTAAGCGTCAGCCGCAGCAGCAATTGCTGTACATTGGGAGTGGACAGTGCATGAGACCGGATGGGGACGATAAGAGACCCTGGCGGATCTACAGATACAAAAACACCCCAAGGACTGGTCCTTTTACGTTTCGGAGACTTATTCATAAGCGATAAGCTTTTGAACTGAGTCTCCACCGCAGTAAACTCCGCTTGGAGTTTGTTAAAACCTGGCCTTTGAAGTGTCAAAACTATCTCTACTCCGCATCATGAATGAGCGCATCTCATTCTCGACCTCCCGGCAAGCATCACATCCATAGCCACCACCTTTAGAAATAGACTCCTTGATTCTGCCTGTGTAACCTGCAAACTTAACGTAAACCGCATTGTCACGCAACCAACAAAGCATTTAAACATGGGAGACAACCATTTTATCAAAAAGTTAAATTTATTTTAAAAAAAATAAAACAAAATAAAAAATAAATAATCTGTGTATAAGAATGTACTGACACTAGGGTTAGTGTGCAGAGTAAGCCTTCACAACTAAAGAAATTAATAAGCAAAATACACAAAAACAAAAACACATATCACAGAGTCGCGGGTAGGCAAAAGACGAGAGCGCAAATCAAACAAGAATAGAAAAGAGCGGGAGAGCGAGTTACCATCGGGAGCTAGATGGTTTGAATGAGGGTGTGTGAGATGTGTGTATATATTTTTTTTAGAGTAACTCAAAGTTCTGTTCGATTCAAATGTTAAAACAGAAGTGAAGATTATTAATAATGTTTTGAGTCTCTACGTTTTGCCTGTCTTTGTGTGTCTGTTACAATCGAATTAATGTATGTGTGTATGTATGTTTTATGTATGTATGATGATTTCTGGGAACAGGAAAGAGTCGATGCAACGTCTTCTTTCCTGGGTCTCGTTCCCAAATTTTGTGGCCAGGGTGTTGGGGTGGTAACTAGCGCGTCAAATTGAACACATGCAACAACAAGTTGTACGCAAAAGCGCGAGGGTTAGCTACGGGCACGTCTTCTCTGGTCTGGATTGTCTTCTTGGGTTCTTGTTTTTGGAAATCGTATGTATTAATTACTTTTGTATTTTTAGGCGTAATTTCTGTAGAGGTTGAGCCTTTTTGCTTTAATTTTTGCTGAATCAACTCGATGTTGTCTAGTTCAGCTTGTAATTTATTGCCCAACTAATTTTTGTGTTGGTGGCAAACAGTAACTTAAGGCTTTCGGCTTTCCTTTGTTTTAGCCGAAGAATTCAGACTTCCAGGCGCTGATTCATACTCTGATTCTCTTACCACTGGTGGGGGAAAACTGCAGAGTTCCTTTTTTTAAAGGACCGAAATAAATCCGGCTCGAAGGACCAAAATGAATAGGGAATCCCAGAGGGAAGGAAAATAATCCAGCCTTCATTCGTTGAATTCAAAATATGAACTGATTTTATTTAAAAACTCTTAAACTCTAAAAGCGACAATTGTTCTTAAAAATACTTGTTCTTATGCCCCACGATTTCGGGGTTTGAAAATTGTTTATATTTCATGCTCAACGATGGCTACTTGATACCGCGCCGCTGTTATAATCTTAAGTATTTTCCATAAAGTGTGGATGCATATTTTGTTTGGTATTAAGCAATAATTGTCATATGAATTTTATGACTTACTTTTGTTTATGTTTCGTTTTGTATATATCTTTGGTCAATCTGAGTTGGTGAAGCCATTTCAGCTGACCACGACGTTTAATCTTAAACAGTAATAAAACATTTGCATTTTTATACCCTTGCAGAGGGTATTATAAAATTGGTCAGATGTTTGTAACGCACAGAAGGAGACGTTTCCGACCCCATAAAGTATATATATTCTTGATCAGCATAAGAAGCTGAGTCGATATAGCCATGTCCGTCCGTCCGTCTGTCAACAATCAACTTCACGCTGGCATCTTAAGAGCTATCGGAATGAAATTTCATATTTGAGCTACTTTTAGCCGGGAGATAATAAAGTATGAAAATTGTCAGGATCGGACTACTATATCATATAGCTCTAAAACAAAAATTTTTGCAAAAATTGGAGTATCCCCATGAAATTTACCAATATAATAGAATTTGATATAAAATCTCAGATCCCAAAATTTGATCGGATAAATAGAACACAAGTTACAGTCAATACAAATCGGTTCTACGTCATCAGCAAATCAAATAGAGCACATGCATACGCACACACAGACGTAGCGCTACACGTATGTATGTATGTGTATGCGTGTTGTGCTTTGCTTACGGAATGATGGAAGAAAAATTTGTAGTATTTCGTTTGTGTATTGATGAATTGAGTTGCAGAGAAAGAAATTTCAAAATGTTAAAAAATTATTGCCAAGGACTGCAAGGGTATATAAACTTCGGCATTGCCGAAGTTAGCTTCTTTGATATTTTGATTCTAAGTTTCGCATACTTCTTGGCTTCGTTAGGGTTTATTATTTCATATATTCTTGGTATTTTTATTCTGTTAATGAAAATTTTGTTTTCCTTATGTGTTAATTTTCTTGTTTCTGATCTTGTTGCTACTTTAAGTATTTTATTAGTTTCTACATATGTTTTTTATATTTTCAAATTCAATTCTGGAGAGAGCGTGTGTTGCGTAATTTTCTTGTCCTCTGATGTATTTTATAGTACAATCTTCTTATCTTCTATATCTAAAATAGATATGTTAATGGCTGATGGTCAGTTCTAATTAGGAATTTTTTTCCGTATATGTATGGTTTGAAAAATTGAGTTGTCCAATGTATTGCTGTAAATTCTTGCTCGATTGTTGACTTATTGCTTTCGCCTTTTGTAAATGCCTTAGATGCGTATGATATGGGTTATTGGAGTCCATCATATTCTTGGCTGAGGACGGCTCCACATGCGATCTTGCTTGCATCAGTTGTAATACAGAATTTTTTATTGAAGTCCGGATATTGGAGTATTTTTGTTGACTTAATAATTTGTTTTTTAAGTATTCAAAAGCTGCTTGACAGTTTGCATACCAGTTAAATGCTACATTTTCCTTAATGATTTATTGATAAATTGTGCCTGATCTTTTGGCTTCGTCGCCATTCTTGGAAGTCGGGTCATCTTGAATCGTTTTAAACTTACTTTCGTCTGTTAAAATTCCTTTATTTCTGCATTTGTGTCCTAGAAAAGTAACTTCATGTCTGAAGTAAGATCATTTGTGACTGTGCCACTTTAAGTTATATTTTCGACAGGCTTCAAAAACATTCCTTACGTTTCTAATCATGTGACTTTCAGAGCACCCAATTACAATTAGATCATCCATATAAAGGAATGTTGAGGATGGTGTTAGACCCGTGAATGCAAGGGACATCATTCTTTGAAACGAGTTTGGTGCAATTTTTAATCCATATGGTAAGCGCTTGAATCTGAATGAGCCCTTATCTGTGAAAAATGATGTTATGTCCAGAAAGTTTTCATCTAATTCTAATTGATGAAGTCCTGACATTAAGTCTAAACAAGAGAAGTATTTAGCGTGTCCTAGTTGGTCGAGCATATCGTCCATTCTGGGTAGTGGGAATGTATCCGCTACTAGTTGTTTGTTAATTTTTCTATAATCAACTACCAATCTCCACCGTTTTTCATTGCTGCCAGGTAACGACTTTTTAGGAACCAATAAAATTGGACTATTGAACTCAGACATTGATGGTTCAATAATATCATCATTGATCGATTTGTTCACTTGTTTATTAATTTCGTTTTTTTGACTGTGTGCTATCCTGTAGTTTTTGGTGTAGACTGGTGTTGTGTCTTTTAGTCTTAATTTTTGTTTATAGAAATTGTTGGAGGATATTTGTTCAGATTCTATTGCGAATACGTCATCAAATTCTGAGCATAATTTATGTAGAGGTTCTTTCACGAAATCGGGAAAATGGGGTGCTAGTTTGTTCATTATTGTGGATTTATGTTTTGAATCATGTTGTTTGTCTATTTTTAAGATTTCATAATCGGACAGTTTTTCATTTAATAGGTTTATATTTGTAATTTGCACGTTTGTGTTGTTAGTATTTAATATGCGGACATATGGGTTAGTCTTAGAAGCAATTGTGTTTGCGAAGAATACCCCCGGGTGTAATTCTTGATTAGGGATAAAGATGTTATTATTGTTTGAGGATATTGCAATGCGTACAATTTTTTCTGTTCTAGGTTGGATATGGAATACATGTGTGTTTTGACTGATCCCTATATTGATTATAATATTATATCTTGATTTATATGGATCTATTATCAATTTGTTGGTGGAATAATTGAGTGTGCAATTAAATTTCTTTATAAAGTCAAGCCCCAGGATTCCGTCACATGGGATGGGAAAATCGTTTTCTATTACTTGGAATGTGTGTACCGTTGAGAGGTTGCTGATCTTTAGTTTGGTTTCACATATTGTAAATAGGACGTCTTTGCCTATTCCACTAAGTTTTGTCCGTCTTTGTATGTCAACTGTATTGTCTTTTCTTAATAATTTTTGTTTTGTTAGTGATACATCAGCTCCTATGTCTAATAGTAATTTTATTGTCCCTACATCGTCAAAGTTTAAGGTTATGTAGCTATTAAGGTTGCAATTTAAACTATATATTTTATTTGTTCGATTTTTTACATCAGAGGACTTTTGGAGTTTTCCGCATTTTCTTCTACGTTTGTAAATCTGACATTATTATTTTGTTGTGTCTTAGGAGGATAATTGGTTTTTGTATATCTATTGTTATAATATCTTCGATTATAATTATTACTATAGTTATTGTAATTCCTAATATTTTATAGTTAGTATTATCATTTGGGTTTTTATTTTGGTAATTGTTATTATAATTTCTATTATTGTTGTACGAGTTCCTATTTGTGTAATTGTTTCTTTTAGTATAAAACACGCTGTGATCCTATTCTATATTTGTAGATGTACAACATCATCCATTTCAGTAAAATTGCCTGCTTCTATTATTGTTCTGACCTTTTCGTTTTCGCAGTTCTTTATAATTGCTTTCACTGCTGTTTGAGTTGCATATTTCTTTGCTGTTTCAGGGTTTACGTTGTCTGTTATGAATGCGCGTTTTAATGATTTAGTGAGATTTTCTATTTCTGACATAAAAAAAACTTGCGTTCTTGATATTTTGTTTTAAATTCATTAATCTTGCCTCTGCTACCTGAACTGTTTCACTCTTAATTTCTTTTTTTTAATGTTTTGATTATACCATTTACAGTGTTTTCATTTGTTACTAGTAGTCTAACGTCCCCTTTTAGTTTTGTTTTTGTGACTTTAATAGCTATTTCTTCATGTTCTGCTTTTATTTCATTGATTAATTCCAGTGAATCTATGAAACTTTGAAGTGTTTCTACTCCACCATCATACTCTTGAATCAGCTTAGAAGCTGTATTAAGAAATTCAATCTTTGTTTGCACCATCTTTGGTTTTGTATTAATGTCTACAATGTCTTCTGGGTTATCTTCTACACCTTGCTCTTCTGTGTCTTTTGCTACTAGAGGTTCAAAAGTTGCTTCTAGATTTGAATCTACTGGTATCGTGAATTTTATATTATATTTTGTTGCTATACTTATTAGTTGTTTATTTAAACTGTATATTAGCTCAATGAAGATTTTACTACTTGATTCATTACATATGTCTGTATTGCTATTCTTTATTTTATTGTAACTCTCAAAGATAGTTTCAAGGTGCTTATTAATGGTTTGAGGTTGTATGTAAATTCTTTTATTTAGGCACTTGTATGCTTTCTGAAATTTTTCTTTCAATATTTCTAAGTTCTGGTCCATTGAAACTTTGTTACTTTATGGCATATTTAATTTCCTTAAAACCTGAAGCCGGCTAAAACCCAGTTTTGATTAACTTCAATAAGGTCGAAATCTAGACAAATACCAAAAACGGAAGGCCCGCCGTATTACACATGTTGTTTTTACACTTGCTGTAAACCATCTTTTTTGTATATAGTACAATATACTATAACAAAATATTTGGGCGCGACGGTTAGTTGGTTAAGGCGAAGCCCTTTACACTAATTCTGATGGCGCCCAGGGGTATGCACATAAAAAAGGTGGAATCTGCAGTTGCAAGCTTTGCCGTTCATTTCTCGCTTCATGTAATTGGAATTCACAAATACTTCTAGCGTTGAAGATATGGTATGGCCATTACAACTGTGGATTCTTTAGCAAAGTCTGCTGATGATAGAACTTGGTGGTTCTTGAAATAGCTATACAGACAACCTGCTCACCTTTTGTGCTGCCTATGATTTTAAAATCTTACAAATAAATTCGTAAGTAAGATTTATTGACCTGAAGCCGGCTAAAACCCAGTTTTGATTCCCTTAAAATAATTTTGTTCTCTTAGTATTTCATTTTTCTCTTCTTTATATTGTAATATATAAAAAAAAATTTGGTTCTTCTTTTTTTATTTTTTTTTTCTTTTATTTTCCTTTTTTTCAATTTGTTTAAGATTCTATTTTCTGATATTTATATATATATATTATGTTGTTTCCAAAAAAAAATTTGTAATTTTTCTTATAGGGTACTTAGACTTCGTTATTGGGAAAATTTGGTCTTGTGAAGTTTGCTGCGATCAGAAAGCTTTATGTGTGCTTGCAAGCTTTGTGAATTTTACTTGAGCTTTTTATCGCGGCAAGCTTTACAAGTGTGCTTTCGTTGTTTGTGTACTTTTGAGTGCACATGTTTGACATGTGCTCTTCGTGAGGGTATGTTGGGGTCATTAGGATGGGTGGAATTTATTAATTATATATATATATGTATATATTTTTTTTTGTGTGTCTTTTTCATTTAAGGGGCTATCCATAAATGACGTAACGCGATTTTTGACAATTTTTGGTCAACTCAACTGCCAAACTGACAGCACTGGTTGACCGCGATCGGGAACTGTATTTGTGCCAATGAACACACTTGTACAGCCTAAATTTGAATTTTTAACGGACTTTTTCTGTCTTGAAAGGTTATAAAAATATATGTTACGACACAAGCTTTCCGACCCCCCCCCCCTATGTTACAAATTGTCACACACACAGAGACCCCCTACCCTCCCCCCACCCCCCCTGAATGCGAAACGTAATTTATGGACAGCTCTTTAGTGTATAATTCATTTTAGTGTATATAAAATATGAATTTTGTGCTCTTTTTCCGAGGGTATTCTGGCTATGATAGACTTATTAAAAACCAGAGGACCGGGGCTAACTTCGACCGCGCCGATGTTTGTATACCCTTGCAAGTTGTTTGGTAACTTATAGCCGTCAAAGTGGAAAAACGTTTTATCTAAAAAAAAATAACGTTTGGAAAAGAACGGCCCACAATCAATAACAAGTCACTGTTTTTGACCGATCGTTGCTATGGGAGCTAACTGATATAGTCACCCGATCTAGACCAAATTTAACGCAGTCGTTTATAGCTACACTAAAATCACTTATATATTTCATGACGATAGCTCAGAAAATAACGAAGTTAATTAGAAAAGTCACTGTTCGTGACTTTGACATTTGTATGGGAGCTATATGATGTAGTGGTCCGATCCGGCTGAATCCAAGATATACAACCCCTGCTGTACATACACCCTTTTTGCAAGGGTGTAAAAATTTGTAGACAATATGTATACATTTTTTTTTTCATATTATTTTTTTTCTATTTGTCTTGATTTTGACCTTATTGAAGTTAATCAAAACTGAGTTTTAGCTGGTCAATTCAGATCAATAAATCTTACTAATTTATTTGTAAGATTTTAAATCATAGGCAGCACAAACCGTGGGCAGGTTGTCTGTATAGCTATTTCAAGAACCACCATGTTCTATCATGTTACACATGCTTTAAACCATCTTTTTTGCATATAGTACAATATACTATAACAAAATATTTGGGCGCGACGGTTAGTTGGTTAAGGCAAAGCCTTTTACACTAATTCTGATGGCGCCCAAGGGTATGCACATAAAAAAGGTGGAATTAGCAGTTGCATGCTTTGCCGTTCTTTTCTCGCTTCATTTCGTTTGAATTCCCAACTACTTTTAGCGTTGAAGATATGGTATGGCTGGTGATGATAGAACTTGGTGGTTCTTGAAATAGCTGTACAGATAACTTGCTTACCTCTTATGCTGCCTATGATTTAAAATCTTACAAATAAATTAGTAAGATTTATTGACCTGAAGCTCATCTAAAACTCTGTTATGATTATCTTTTTTCTTTAAACATCTTTTTTTTTGTTTTTACATTAGTTTATAGTGGCATCGCTAAAATCGCCTCTTGCCACAAAGGTGTTTAGCACTCTTTTTTTTTAAATGGACATTTTTTATTTGTTTTTGACTTTAAGGCTGCATCTGCTGTTGTTGCTGCCTTGCGAGCTTAATGCTGCATCTGCTGTTGTTGCTACCTTGCCTGCTTACTTCTCTGGTGTGTTTTTTCGAATTCGTCTATGTTGTTCCACAGTTTGAATGCTTCCGCCCAGGGTGGTGGCGGGTCGCTGTTGATTTGTGCCAGTAGAGCCACACGCTACTTCCTGAAGCGGACCAGGTGGCCGCCTCGGTGCTTGATTTGTCTGCTTTGCCTGTTTAGTTTTTGCCGATAGTAGGCAGGATCGCCACGAATTAGGCGAAGGCAAAGTTTGACTTGTAGTGATTTATTAGGGCCGCAAGCCCTGTCCTTAACAGTACTTAAAGCTTAACATTATGCTTAAGTTCTAATTACTTATAATCTATCCCTAAAAGTATGTGGCCCAATGCTATCTCTAAAAGTATACTACAATACATACATAGCTGTTGAGGTAATAAAATACAAAATTATTGGCCCAACA
The DNA here is from genome assembly GCA_018152135.1 of Drosophila paulistorum. Classification (NCBI taxonomy): domain Eukaryota; kingdom Metazoa; phylum Arthropoda; class Insecta; order Diptera; family Drosophilidae; genus Drosophila; species Drosophila paulistorum. The sequence continues at coordinate 2,696,931 of JAECXG010000035.1, read as the reverse complement.
CTATGCAAAATTCAAGATTTGACAACAATTGATGCAATAATACTAAAATTACAAGAGACTATATATAGTCTCTGAAACATATATAGTCAATGAAACATCTGATGTAGTAAAAGCTGGATTGTCAAAGGTGACACAAAAAGGAAAAACGCCCGCCAAATTCACAACAAAAAATATCAAAGAAGCTAACTTCGGCAATGGCGAAGTTTATATACCCTTGCAGTCCTTGGCAATAATTTTTTTACATTTTGAAATTTCTTTCCTTGCAACTCAATTCATCAACACACAAACAAAACATTCAAATTATTTCTCTTTTTACTACAAATTTCTAAGCAAAGCACAACACGCATACACATACATACATACGTGTAGCGCTGCGTCTGTGTGTGCGTATGCATGTGTTCTGTTTGATTTGCTGATGACGTAGAACCGATTTGTATTGACTGTAACTTGTGTTCTATTTATCCGATCAGATTCAAATTTTGGGATCTGAGATTTTATGTCAAATTCTATTATATTGGTAAGTTTCATGGGGATACTCCAATTTTTGCAAAAATTTTTGCTCTAGAGCTATATGATATAGTAGTCCGATCCTGACAATTTTCATACTCTATTATCTCCCGGCTAAAAGTAGCTCAAATATGAAATTTCATTCCGATAGCTCTTAAGATGCCAGCGTGAAGTTGATTTGCACAGACGGACGGACGGACGGACGGACGGACGGACAGACGGACATGGCTATATCGACTCACCAAGAATATATATACTTTATGTGGTCGGAAACGTCTCCTTCTGTGCGTTACAAACATCTGACCAATTTTATAATACCCTCTGCAAGGGTATAATAAACAATTTACGACAGCTTTTTGAAGATTCGTATATTGATGAAGGCCTATCAGCAGAACATGCTAAATCAAAAGACAGAGGCTGGAAACTTCAAAACAATGAATGAAGCCATCACGAAGTACATAGAACAGAGTACTGAAATGACTGGAAGCCCCAACACTGTATTGTTTGCCCAAAGAGGCCGTGGTAACTATAATAACATATAATTATCGCCGTAGAGGCAATGGTCGTGGTTATTATAATAAATTTAATAATCGCAATAACGACTAGAATTACCAACAAAACCAAAAAAATAACTACAGAAGAAACAACAGACATAAAAGAAATAATAATAGAGGAAATAAGCACAGAACATTCCGGGAAACTCCCTGACCCCTTTAGATACCCAGCAGTAAGAAACAGTAATATTCGAGTTACGAGTCTTAAGTACTGGTCTATTGATCGTACTTTGGTCGACGTTGAAAGTAGGCCGCTCTTCCGGTGAAGTCGGCAGAAATGGGATGATTAGAAAGGTGAATAGAAAAGTGCTTATGCTATGTGAAAGGAAGTTGGTATTGGCTCAAGCGTTAAAGTGCTTACTTTAGGTATAGGAATTCATTAATGAACAAGTGGATAGTGTGGATTAAAATGGGTAACAATTATTTTTTAGGGTTATGGAATGTGTGTGTTGTCAACGTGACTCTTAATCAAGACTGGTATACTACCCGGAACTCGATCAGCAGATTCTGGTATTGCTTCTCGTCTTGCTGCATTATAGTTGGTCGAGGTGCGGGGCATGATTCTACTTGTTCTGTAGGAGTCGACGTATCTTATAGAAACGCGTATGCTAACTTTCAACCTCTCAGTCTTAGTCAAAATACGTTTGTAACTTTCACAAATGTGGGAACAGAAAAAAAGTTAGTACTTTTAATAGATACAGGTGCGGAAATGTCTATCCTAAGGAAAAATTATGACACTTTTATTACATACACCCAACAATTTAAAATATCCGATATATATACCAATATTGTACAGTTCTGGTAAGAATTCAAGAGTTTTGCAAACAAAATCCCAAGTTGTCCGAAAAGTTGAGTTAAATTCACAACAAATAACATTGCTAAATACATGAAATATAGCCCAAATCGAAAACATAAACAATTTAAATTGTGAACCACGTTCAAGCTACGAAGTAGTTGGAACCGATCCAGAACAAAGAGAAAAACAGTACTATTAACACTATCTAAAAATTTTCCGCCACAATTTCTCAGCCAACTTACGAAGTTATGCAAGCGGTTCGGACTGGAGACCGAATTAATAACAACAAATATTTTTTATAAACAAAAATTAAGACTGATGGATGATGAGGCCATCTACATTAAAAATTATAGAAATCATCATAGCCAGAAAGATGAAATTCAAAAACAAGTCCAAAAATCGATAAACTATAAAATAGTCGAGCCCTCCTTATTTGCTTACAATAGCCCACTTTTATTGGTAACGAAAAACGCAATAACAAATTCCGAAAAAAAAAAATGGCAATTAGTAATTGACTATCGTCAGATTAATAAAAACTGTTGTCCGATAAATTTCCACTCCCTAGAATTGATGACATCTTGGATCAACTAGGTAGAGCAAAGTATTTTTCAATCCTTGACTTAATGTCAGGTGTTCATCCAATTGAACTCGAAAAAGAGTCACGAGACATTACATACTTTTTAACATGTAATGGCTCATATCACTTCACGCAACTACCATTCGGTTTAAAAATATCGCCAAACTCGTTCCAGAGAATGATGACTATAGCATTCACTGGACTTGAACCTTCGCAAGCATTTTTTGATATGGATGACTTAACAGTCATAGGTTGTCATATGATCAAAACCTTAAGAGATGTTTTTGAGAAATGTAGGCAACATAACATTAAGTTACATCCTGAAAAATGTTAATTTTTCATCCATGAAGTCACCTTTTTGGGACATAAATGCACAGATAAAGAAACCGTGCCTGATGACACAAAATATGCTGTCATTCAAAATTATCCAGTCCCACATGATGCGGACAGAGCTAGAAGATTTGCATTTTGCAATTATTACCAAAGATTTATAAAAAATATCGCTGATTATTCTCGTCACATAACGAGATTATGTAAGAAATATCAAAGAAGCTAACTTCGGCAATGCCGAAGTTTTTGCAGTCCTTGGCAATAATTTTAAAATTTCTTTCCCTGCAACTGACACACACATACAGTGTAACCGGTCCTGTGTAAATATCATGTCTTCTGTTGATTTGATGATGACGTAGTAGGCAGCAAGCAGCGTTTGAGACGATTTATATTGACTGTAACTTGTGTTCTATTTATCCGATCAGAGGATCTGAGATTTTATATCCAATACTATCATATTGGTAAATTTCATGGGGATAGGTACTCCAATTTTTGCAAAAAGTGTGTTCTAAAGCTATATGATATAGTATGATTGTTCTAGAGCTATATGATATAGGAGTCCAATCTCATATTATTTTCATACTTTATCATAATCGGGAAGAAAAAGCACCCAAAAAAATTTCATCCCGGTAGCTCATAAGATGTTTGAGTAAAACGCATACGTACGGACGGACAGTCGGACTATATCGACTCAGCTTCTCATGCTGATCAAGAATATATATACTTTATGGGGTCGGAAACGTCTTCTTCTGTGCGTTACAAACATCTGACCAATTTTATAATACCCTCTTCAAGAGTATAAAAAAGTAAAATTTGAATAGAATTGAATTAAATTGATTGTCAATTTGTTTTGCCTATTATCTAAGGGGAAAAGACAATTTCGTAGCCGACGCGCTATCGAGTATAACAATAAAGATTTTACAAAATATACAAACCAATAATAAAATTCTGAAAGTCACTACCAGAAATCAAAGTAAAGAGTCCAATTCCTGCGCAGGAAAAGAAAAAGAAAATAATATAAAAGATTTGCAAAAGCAATCTCTTAATGCTTGTAAGCCCAACGTATATGACGCCATTGCAAGTGGCGAAGTTCGAAAAGTAATGGCCTTGCGAATAACTAAAAAGAAGACGGTATACTTAATACCAGCCAATCAAAAGTGGCACCGAGCGAAAAGATCTTTGAAACTATTTCAGTAGAATCTTTAAAAAATATGGGCAATTAAATTTAAAAATTTTTAAGAGTATCGTACTCAAGCCGGTGACTCTATTATCAAATAATGATAAAAACCAGAGGGCCGGGGCTAACTTTGATCGCGTCAAAGTTTGTATACCCTTGAAATTTTTCTGGTAACTGTTTCCTTAATGGCTATATCAAAGTGGAAAAACGTTTTATCTAAAAATTCAAATGTCTGCGAAATACATCTTATCATAGCAAATAACGAAGTTATTGATCCTTTGATTACTGTTTTCCACCGATCGTTCCTAAGAGAGCTATATGATATAGTCACCCGATCTTTATCAAATTCTAACTAACAAATGTTTAATTGGCAAGCAATCGCGTCAAAAGTAACGAAGTTATTGACAAAAGTCACTGTTTTCGACCGATCGTTCCTATGGGAGCTATATGATATAGTCACCCGATCTTGATCAAGTTTGGCACAGTCGTTTATAGGTGTAATATACTGAACAATATTAAATATCACGACAATAGCTCAACAAAAATAACGAAGTTATTGAGATAAGTCACTGTTCGTGACTTTCACATTTGTATGGGAGCTTTATGATATAGTGGTCCGATCCGGCTGAATCCGAGATATACAACCTGTGCAAGACTACATGCAAAATTTTAGCTCTGTAGCTCTTACGGTCTAGGAGGAGTTTGTGCTGATCTAGACGGACGGACGAATTGACGGACGGACAGACGGACGGACACGGCTATTTGAACTCGCCTCGTCGTCCTGATCAAGAATATATATACTTTACATGGTCGGATATGCTTCCTTCTATGCGTTGCACACTTCTGACCAAAATTAATATACCCTTATTGCAAGGGTATAAGAAGAAGCAATACTGTTTACGTTCCACGACGACGACAAGGAGGTCATATTGGAATATCAAGAACAATAGACAAAATAAAAAGGCATTACTATTGGAACAATATGACACGAGATATATATACAAAATTGTAAAAAGTGTCAAAAGCAAAAAAAAGTCAATTTATTGAATAACCAAACATACAACCGAAACGAACCAAACTATAACCGAAACGCCACAACTGGCTTTCGACAGGGTAATTGTGGATACGATCGTCCACTTCCAAAGTCAGAATAAGGAAATGAATGCGCAGTAACTTTAATCTGCGATCAAACAAAATACCTTGTAATAATACCAATAAAAGACAAAAGTGCAAAAACAGTAGCAAAAGCTATATTTGAAGATTTTATTCTGCGGTACGGTCCAATGAAGACGTTCATTACGGACATGGGAACAGAATATAAAAGTTCAATAATTGAAGATTGTCTGATCAGTGCTCGCTTTTTTTATTTTGAAAAGACAAAAAAGATGGGTGCTCAGAGGTCTTACGTTTAGAATTAACGAAATTATAAAATTGAAGCTTACAGCGCTGAAGATAATTCTTATAGCATTGTGTATTAAGCATCATGAATGTTGAACGAGCGACTGTATACAGAGCATAATCTGATGAACGACGTGTTTTTTGAAACTTCTTCTATCGAGTTTACTCATTTTTCATATTGGTTAACTCACGAGAGATCCAGGCAGGTTTGTTAAGCCGCTCCTGCCTACCAATAGGCACACAAATATCAAAGAGCGAATTCAGAGTATCATAAAAGAAGCGAACAGCTGAGTTCATATCTCTACAATTCTACAGATAAGTTTAATCGGTAGTAAAAATATTTTCATTAAGGCTAGAGGTAACTCATTTGAATCAGGTAATGGTGATGGTGAGGGTAGATCAATTTTTAAATTTAATGTAGGATGAAATTTATCTTCGGTAAGAACAAAAGGTTCGATCCTAGAAACATCACAATAAGAAGAATCCAATACAAAAATAAGAGCGATTTTCCATTAGAATTTAAGACAGGATTGACTTGGGATAAAGATAAGCCGAGAAGGCCATCAATAAAGTCATGTGACATAGAGGGTAGCAACATGGCAGATTTATCTGTTAGTGACCACGACAAAGCAGGTAAATTAAATTCACATAAAACTATGAGCATGTCTTGACTAGAAACTAAAGAGGAGACAAACTGAATTGTCTCTAAATGATTTTATATATTTATATATTTATTTATACATATATTCCTTAACTATTATATGCTTTGGCCAAAAAACTTCTCGATATATAGTGTCGAAGATATTGGCAGAAACACTAATTTTAAAGGACGAAATGTCCCAAGAATAATAAAATGTAAACTTCTCCACTCCAATATTCGAGACGTTAACTTTCTTCCGAATATAGGCTATTACATCATCAGATGTGACAACAGGGTCTAGCCTAGACACAAAAATATGTTTCTTTTGTGGTATGCCAACGAGAGGCCGCGGTCCCTAAGCGTCAGCCGCAGCAGCAATTGCTGTACATTGGGAGTGGACAGTGCATGAGACCGGATGGGGACGATAAGAGACCCTGGCGGATCTACAGATACAAAAACACCCCAACGACTGGTCCTTTTACGTTTCGGAGACTTATTCATAAGCGATAAGCTTCTGAACTGAGTCTCCACCGCAGTAAACTCCGCTTGGAGTTTGTTAAAACCTGGCCATTCTCGACCTCCCGGCAAGCATCACATCCATAGCCACCACCTTTAGAAATAGACTCCTTGATTCTGCCTGTGTAACCTGCAAACTTAACGTAAACCGCATTGTCACACAACCAACAAAGCATTTAAACATGGGAGACAACCATTTTATCAAAAAGTTAAATTTATTTTAAAAAAAATAAAACAAAATAAAAAATAAATAATCTGTGTATAAGAATGTACTGACACTAGGGTTAGTGTGCAGAGTAAGCCTTCACAACTAAAGAAATTAATAAGCAAAATACACAAAAACAAAAACACATATCACAGAGTCGCGGGTAGGCAAAAGACGAGAGCGCAAATCAAACAAGAATAGAAAAGAGCGGGAGAGCGAGTTACCATCGGGAGCTAGATGGTTTGAATGAGGGTGTGTGAGATGTGTGTATATATTTTTTTAGAGTAACTCAAAGTTCTGTTCGATTCAAATGTTAAAACAGAAGTGAAGATTATTAATAATGTTTTGAGTCTCTACGTTTTGCCTGTCTTTGTGTGTCTGTTACAATCGAATTAATGTATGTGTGTATGTATGTTTTATGTATGTATGATGATTTCTGGGAACAGGAAAGAGTCGATGCAACGTCTTCTTTCCTGGGTCTCGTTCCCAAATTTTGTGGCCAGGGTGTTGGGGTGGTAACTAGCGCGTCAAATTGAACACATGCAACAACAAGTTGTACGCAAAAGCGCGAGGGTTAGCTACGGGCACGTCTTCTCTGGTCTGGATTGTCTTCTTGGGTTCTTGTTTTTGGAAATCGTATGTATTAATTACTTTTGTATTTTTAGGCGTAATTTCTGTAGAGGTTGAGCCTTTTTGCTTTAATTTTTGCTGAATCAACTCGATGTTGTCTAGTTCAGCTTGTAATTTATTGCCCAACTAATTTTTGTGTTGGTGGCAAACAGTAACTTAAGGCTTTCGGCTTTCCTTTGTTTTAGCCGAAGAATTCAGACTTCCAGGCGCTGATTCATACTCTGATTCTCTTACCACTGGTGGGGGAAAACTGCAGAGTTCCTTTTTTTAAAGGACCGAAATAAATCCGGCTCGAAGGACCAAAATGAATAGGGAATCCCAGAGGGAAGGAAAATAATCCAGCCTTCATTCGTTGAATTCAAAATATGAACTGATTTTATTTAAAAACTCTTAAACTCTAAAAGCGACAATTGTTCTTAAAAATACTTGTTCTTATGCCCCACGATTTCGGGGTTTGAAAATTGTTTATATTTCATGCTCAACGATGGCTACTTGATACCGCGCCGCTGTTATAATCTTAAGTATTTTCCATAAAGTGTGGATGCATATTTTGTTTGGTATTAAGCAATAATTGTCATATGAATTTTATGACTTACTTTTGTTTATGTTTCGTTTTGTATATATCTTTGGTCAATCTGAGTTGGTGAAGCCATTTCAGCTGACCACGACGTTTAATCTTAAACAGTAATAAAACATTTGCATTTTTATACCCTTGCAGAGGGTATTATAAAATTGGTCAGATGTTTGTAACGCACAGAAGGAGACGTTTCCGACCCCATAAAGTATATATATTCTTGATCAGCATAAGAAGCTGAGTCGATATAGCTATGTCCGTCCGTCCGTCTGTCAACAATCAACTTCACGCTGGCATCTTAAGAGCTATCGGAATGAAATTTCATATTTGAGCTACTTTTAGCCGGGAGATAATAAAGTATGAAAATTGTCAGGATCGGACTACTATATCATATAGCTCTAAAACAAAAATTTTTGCAAAAATTGGAGTATCCCCATGAAATTTACCAATATAATAGAATTTGATATAAAATCTCAGATCCCAAAATTTGATCGGATAAATAGAACACAAGTTACAGTCAATACAAATCGGTTCTACGTCATCAGCAAATCAAATAGAGCACATGCATACGCACACACAGACGTAGCGCTACACGTATGTATGTATGTGTATGCGTGTTGTGCTTTGCTTACGGAATGATGGAAGAAAAATTTGTAGTAAAAAGAGAAATAATTTGAATGTTTCGTTTGTGTATTGATGAATTGAGTTGCAGAGAAAGAAATTTCAAAATGTTAAAAAATTATTGCCAAGCACTGCAAGGGTATATAAACTTCGGCATTGCCGAAGTTAGCTTCTTTGATATTTTGATTCTAAGTTTCGCATACTTCTTGGCTTCGTTAGGGTTTATTATTTCATATATTCTTGGTATTTTTATTCTGTTAATGAAAATTTTGTTTTCCTTATGTGTTAATTTTCTTGTTTCTGATCTTGTTGCTACTTTAAGTATTTTATTAGTTTCTACATATGTTTTTTATATTTTCAAATTCAATTCTGGAGAGAGCGTGTGTTGCGTAATTTTCTTGTCCTCTGATGTATTTTATAGTACAATCTTCTTATCTTCTATATCTAAAATAGATATGTTAATGGCTGATGGTCAGTTCTAATTAGGAATTTTTTTCCGTATATGTATGGTTTGAAAAATTGAGTTGTCCAATGTATTGCTGTAAATTCTTGCTCGATTGTTGACTTATTGCTTTCGCCTTTTGTAAATGCCTTAGATGCGTATGATATGGGTTATTGGAGTCCATCATATTCTTGGCTGAGGACGGCTCCACATGCGATCTTGCTTGCATCAGTTGTAATACAGAATTTTTTATTGAAGTCCGGATATTGGAGTATTTTTGTTGACTTAATAATTTGTTTTTTAAGTATTCAAAAGCTGCTTGACAGTTTGCATATCAGTTAAATGCTACATTTTCCTTAATGATTTATTGATAAATTGTGCCTGATCTTTTGGCTTCGTCGCCATTCTTGGAAGTCGGGTCATCTTGAATCGTTTTAAACTTACTTTCGTCTGTTAAAATTCCTTTATTTCTGCATTTGTGTCCTAGAAAAGTAACTTCATGTCTGAAGTAAGATCATTTGTGACTGTGCCACTTTAAGTTATATTTTCGACAGGCTTCAAAAACATTCCTTACGTTTCTAATCATGTGACTTTCAGAGCACCCAATTACAATTAGATCATCCATATAAAGGAATGTTGAGGATGGTGTTAGACCCGTGAATGCAAGGGACATCATTCTTTGAAACGAGTTTGGTGCAATTTTTAATCCATATGGTAAGCGCTTGAATCTGAATGAGCCCTTATCTGTGAAAAATGATGTTATGTCCAGAAAGTTTTCATCTAATTCTAATTGATGAAGTCCTGACATTAAGTCTAAACAAGAGAAGTATTTAGCGTGTCCTAGTTGGTCGAGCATATCGTCCATTCTGGGTAGTGGGAATGTATCCGCTACTAGTTGTTTGTTAATTTTTCTATAATCAACTACCAATCTCCACCGTTTTTCATTGCTGCCAGGTAACGACTTTTTAGGAACCAATAAAATTGGACTATTGAACTCAGACATTGATGGTTCAATAATATCATCATTGATCAATTTGTTCACTTGTTTATTAATTTCGTTTTTTTGACTGTGTGCTATCCTGTAGTTTTTGGTGTAGACTGGTGTTGTGTCTTTTAGTCTTAATTTTTGTTTATAGAAATTGTTGGAGGATATTTGTTCAGATTCTATTGCGAATACGTCATCAAATTCTGAGCATAATTTATGTAGAGGTTCTTTCACGAAATCGGGAAAATGGGGTGCTAGTTTGTTCATTATTGTGGATTTATGTTTTCAATCATGTTGTTTGTCTATTTTTAAGATTTCATAATCGGACAGTTTTTCATTTAATAGGTTTATATTTGTAATTTGCACGTTTGTGTTGTTAGTATTTAATATGAGGACATATGGGTTAGTCTTAGAAGCAATTGTGTTTGCGACGAATACCCCCGGGTGTAATTCTTGATTAGGGATAAAGATGTTATTATTGTTTGAGGATATTGCAATGCGTACAATTTTTTCTGTTCTAGGTTGGATATGGAATACATGTGTGTTTTGACTGATCCCTATATTGATTATAATATTATATCTTGATTTATATGGATCTATTATCAATTTGTTGGTGGAATAATTGAGTGTGCAATTAAATTTCTTTATAAAGTCAAGCCCCAGGATTCCGTCACATGGGATGGGAAAATCGTTTTCTATTACTTGGAATGTGTGTACCGTTGAGAGGTTGCTGATCTTTAGTTTGGTTTCACATATTGTAAATAGGACGTCTTTGCCTATTCCACTAAGTTTTGTCCGTCTTTGTATGTCAACTGTATTGTCTTTTCTTAATAATTTTTGTTTTGTTAGTGATACATCAGCTCCTATGTCTAATAGTAATTTTATTGTCCCTACATCGTCAAAGTTTAAGGTTATGTAGCTATTAAGGTTGCAATTTAAACAATATATTTTATTTGTTCGATTTTTTACATCAGAGGACTTTTGGAGTTTTCCGCATTTTCTTCTACGTTTGTAAATCTGACATTATTATTTTGTTGTGTCTTAGGAGGATAATTGGTTTTTGTATATCTATTGTTATAATATCTTCGATTATAATTATTACTATAGTTATTGTAATTCCTAATATTTTATAGTTAGTATTATCATTTGGGTTTTTATTTTGGTAATTGTTATTATAATTTCTATTATTGTTGTACGAGTTCCTATTTGTGTAATTGTTTCTTTTAGTATAAAACACGCTGTGATCCTATTCTATATTTGTAGATGTACAACATCATCCATTTCAGTAAAATTGCCTGCTTCTATTATTGTTCTGACCTTTTCGTTTTCGCAGTTCTTTATAATTGCTTTCACTGCTGTTTGAGTTGCATATTTCTTTGCTGTTTCAGGGTTTACGTTGTCTGTTATGAATGCGCGTTTTAATGATTTAGTGAGATTTTCTATTTCTGACATAATAAAAACTTGCGTTCTTGATATTTTGTTTTAAATTCATTAATCTTGCCTCTGCTACCTGAACTGTTTCACTCTTAATTTCTTTTTTTTAATGTTTTGATTATACCATTTACAGTGTTTTCATTTGTTACTAGTAGTCTAACGTCCCCTTTTAGTTTTGTTTTTGTGACTTTAATAGCTATTTCTTCATGTTCTGCTTTTATTTCATTGATTAATTCCAGTGAATCTATGAAACTTTGAAGTGTTTCTACTCCACCATCATACTCTTGAATCAGCTTAGAAGCTGTATTAAGAAATTCAATCTTTGTTTGCACCATCTTTGGTTTTGTATTAATGTCTACAATGTCTTCTGGGTTATCTTCTACACCTTGCTCTTCTGTGTCTTTTGCTACTAGAGGTTCAAAAGTTGCTTCTAGATTTGAATCTACTGGTATCGTGAATTTTATATTATGTTTTGTTGCTATACTTATTAGTTGTTTATTTAAACTGTATATTAGCTCAATGAAGATTTTACTACTTGATTCATTACATATGTCTGTATTGCTATTCTTTATTTTATTGTAACTCTCAAAGATAGTTTCAAGGTGCTTATTAATGGTTTGAGGTTGTATGTAAATTCTTTTATTTAGGCACTTGTATGCTTTCTGAAATTTTTCTTTCAATATTTCTAAGTTCTGGTCCATTGAAACTTTGTTACTTTATGGCATATTTAATTTCCTTAAAACCTGAAGCCGGCTAAAACCCAGTTTTGATTAACTTCAATAAGGTCGAAATCTAGACAAATACCAAAAACGGAAGGCCCGCCGTATTACACATGTTGTTTTTACACTTGCTGTAAACCATCTTTTTTGTATATAGTACAATATACTATAACAAAATATTTGGGCGCGACGGTTAGTTGGTTAAGGCGAAGCCCTTTACACTAATTCTGATGGCGCCCAGGGGTATGCACATAAAAAAGGTGGAATCTGCAGATGCAAGCTTTGCCGTTCATTTCTCGCTTCATGTAATTGGAATTCACAAATACTTCTAGCGTTGAAGATATGGTATGGCCATTACAACTGTGGATTCTTTAGCAAAGTCTGCTGATGATAGAACTTGGTGGTTCTTGAAATAGCTATACAGACAACCTGCTCACCTTTTGTGCTGCCTATGATTTTAAAATCTTACAAATAAATTCGTAAGTAAGATTTATTGACCTGAAGCCGGCTAAAACCCAGTTTTGATTCCCTTAAAATAATTTTGTTCTCTTAGTATTTCATTTTTCTCTTCTTTATATTGTAATATATAAAAAAAAATTTGGTTCTTCTTTTTTTATTTTTTTTTTCTTTTATTTTCCTTTTTTTCAATTTGTTTAAGATTCTATTTTCTGATATTTATATATATATATTATGTTGTTTCCAAAAAAAAATTTGTAATTTTTCTTATAGGGTACTTAGACTTCGTTATTGGGAAAATTTGGTCTTGTGAAGTTTGCTGCGATCAGAAAGCTTTATGTGTGCTTGCAAGCTTTGTGAATTTTACTTGAGCTTTTTTATCGCGGCAAGCTTTACAAGTGTGCTTTCGTTGTTTGTGTACTTTTGAGTGCACATGTTTGACATGTGCTCTTCGTGAGGGTATGTTGGGGTCATTAGGATGGGTGGAATTTATTAATTATATATATATATATGTATATATTTTTTTTTGTGTGTCTTTTTCATTTAAGGGGCTGTCCATAAATTACGTAACGCGATTTTTGACAATTTTTGGTCAACTCAACTGCCAAACTGACAGCACTGGTTGACCGCGATCGGGAACTGTATTTGTGCCAATGAACACACTTGTACAGCCTAAATTTGAATTTTTAACGGACTTTTTCTGTCTTGAAAGGTTATAAAAATATATGTTACGACACAAGCTTTCCGACCCCCCCCCTATGTTACAAATTGTCACACACACAGAGACCCCCTACCCTCCCCCCACCCCCTGAATGCGAAACGTAATTTATGGACAGCTCTTTAGTGTATAATTCATTTTAGTGTATATAAAATATGAATTTTGTGCTCTTTTTCCGAGGGTATTCTGGCTATGATAGACTTATTAAAAACCAGAGGACCGGGGCTAACTTCGACCGCGCCGATGTTTGTATACCCTTGCAAGTTGTTTGGTAACTTATAGCCGTCAAAGTGGAAAAACGTTTTATCTAAAAAAAAATAACGTTTGGAAAAGAACGGCCCACAATCAATAACAAGTCACTGTTTTTGACCGATCGTTGCTATGGGAGCTAACTGATATAGTCGTTTATAGCTACACTAAAATCACTTATATATTTCATGACGATAGCTCAGAAAATAACGAAGTTAATTAGAAAAGTCACTGTTCGTGACTTTGACATTTGTATGGGAGCTATATGATGTAGTGGTCCGATCCGGCTGAATCCAAGATATACAACCCCTGCTGTACATACACCCTTTTTGCAAGGGTGTAAAAATTTGTAGACAATATGTATACATTTTTTTTTTTCATATTATTTTTTTTCTATTTGTCTTGATTTTGACCTTATTGAAGTTAATCAAAACTGAGTTTTAGCTGGTCAATTCAGATCAATAAATCTTACTAATTTATTTGTAAGATTTTAAATCATAGGCAGCACAAACCGTGGGCAGGTTGTCTGTATAGCTATTTCAAGAACCACCATGTTCTATCATGTTACACATGCTTTAAACCATCTTTTTTGCATATAGTACAATATACTATAACAAAATATTTGGGCGCGACGGTTAGTTGGTTAAGGCAAAGCCTTTTACACTAATTCTGATGGCGCCCAAGGGTATGCACATAAAAAAGGTGGAATTAGCAGTTGCATGCTTTGCCGTTCTTTTCTCGCTTCATTTCGTTTGAATTCCCAACTACTTTTAGCGTTGAAGATATGGTATGGCTGGTGATGATAGAACTTGGTGGTTCTTGAAATAGCTGTACAGATAACTTGCTTACCTCTTGTGCTGCCTATGATTTAAAATCTTACAAATAAATTAGTAAGATTTATTGACCTGAAGCTCATCTAAAACTCTGTTATGATTATCTTTTTTCTTTAAACATCTTTTTTTTTGTTTTTACATTAGTTTATAGTGGCATCGCTAAAATCGCCTCTTGCCACAAATGTGTTTAGCACTCTTTTTTTTTAAATGGACATTTTTTATTTGTTTTTGACTTTAAGGCTGCATCTGCTGTTGTTGCTGCCTTGCGAGCTTAATGCTGCATCTGCTGTTGTTGCTACCTTGCCTGCTTACTTCTCTGGTGTGTTTTTTCGAATTCGTCTATGTTGTTCCACAGTTTGAATGCTTCCGCCCAGGGTGGTGGCGGGTCGCTGTTGATTTGTGCCAGTAGAGCCACACGCTACTTCCTGAAGCGGACCAGGTGGCCGCCTCGGTGCTTGATTTGTCTGCTTTGCCTGTTTAGTTTTTGCCGATAGTAGGCAGGATCGCCACGAATTAGGCGAAGGCAAAGTTTGACTTGTAGTGATTTATTAGGGCCGCAAGCCCTGTCCTTAACAGTACTTAAAGCTTAACATTATGCTTAAGTTCTAATTACTTATAATCTATCCCTAAAAGTATGTGGCCCAATGCTATCCCTAAAAGTATACTACAATACATACATAGCTGTTGAGGTAATAAAATACAAAATTATTGGCCCAACACTATGCAAAATTCAAGATTTGACAACAATTGATGCAATAATACTAAAATTACAAGAGACTATATATAGTCTCTGAAACATATATAGTCAATGAAACATCTGATGTAGTAAAAGCTGGATTGTCAAAGGTGACACAAAAAGGAAAAACGCCCGCCAAATTCACAACAAAAATAAACAATTTACGACAGCTTTTTGAAGATTCGTATATTGATGAAGGCCTATCAGCAGAACATGTTAAATCAAAAGACAGAGGCTGGAAACTTCAAAACAATGAATGAAGCCATTACGAAGTACATAGAACAGAGTACTGAAATGACTGGAAGCCCCAACACTGTATTGTTTGCCCAAAGAGGCCGTGGTAACTATAATAACATATAATTATCGCCGTAGAGGCAATGGTCGTGGTTATTATAATAAATTTAATAATCGCAATAACGACTAGAATTACCAACAAAACCAAAAAAATAACTACAGAAGAAACAACAGACATAAAAGAAATAATAATAGAGGAAATAAGCACAGAACATTCCGGGAAACTCCCTGACCCCTTTAGATACCCAGCAGTAAGAAACAGTAATATTCGAGTTACGAGTCTTAAGTACTGGTCTATTGATCGTACTTTGGTCGACGTTGAAAGTAGGCCGCTCTTCCGGTGAAGTCGGCAGAAATGGGATGATTAGAAAGGTGAATAGAAAAGTGCTTATGCTATGTGAAAGGAAGTTGGTATTGGCTCAAGCGTTAAAGTGCTTACTTTAGGTATAGGAATTCATTAATGAACAAGTGGATAGTGTGGATTAAAATGGGTAACAATTATTTTTTAGGGTTATGGAATGTGTGTGTTGTCAACGTGACTCTTAATCAAGACTGGTATACTACCCGGAACTCGATCAGCAGATTCTGGTATTGCTTCTCGTCTTGCTGCATTATAGTTGGTCGAGGTGCGGGGCATGATTCTACTTGTTCTGTAGGAGTCGACGTATCTTATAGAAACGCGTATGCTAACTTTCAACCTCTCAGTCTTAGTCAAAATACGTTTGTAACTTTCACAAATGTGGGAACAGAAAAAAAGTTAGTACTTTTAATAGATACAGGTGCGGAAATGTCTATCCTAAGGAAAAATTATGACACTTTTATTACATACACCCAACAATTTAAAATATCCGATATATATACCAATACTGTACAGTTCTGGTAAGAATTCAAGAGTTTTGCAAACAAAATCCCAAGTTGTCCGAAAAGTTGAGTTAAATTCACAACAAATAACATTGCTAAATACAAGAAATATAGCCCAAATCGAAAACATAAACAATTTAAATTGTGAACCACGTTCAAGCTACGAAGTAGTTGGAACCGATCCAGAACAAAGAGAAAAACAGTACTATTAACACTATCTAAAAATTTTCCGCCACAATTTCTCAGCCAACTTACGAAGTTATGCAAGCAGTTCGGACTGGAGACCGAATTAATAACAACAAATATTTTTTATAAACAAAAATTAAGACTGATGGATGATGAGGCCATCTACATTAAAAATTATAGAAATCATCATAGCCAGAAAGATGAAATTCAAAAACAAGTCCAAAAATCGATAAACTATAAAATAGTCGAGCCCTCCTTATTTGCTTACAATAGCCCACTTTTATTGGTAACGAAAAACGCAATAACAAATTCCGAAAAAAAAAAATGGCAATTAGTAATTGACTATCGTCAGATTAATAAAAACTGTTGTCCGATAAATTTCCACTCCCTAGAATTGATGACATCTTGGATCAACTAGGTAGAGCAAAGTATTTTTCAATCCTTGACTTAATGTCAGGTGTTCATCCAATTGAACTCGAAAAAGAGTCACGAGACATTACATACTTTTTAACATGTAATGGCTCATATCACTTCACGCAACTACCATTCGGTTTAAAAATATCGCCAAACTCGTTCCAGAGAATGATGACTATAGCATTCACTGGACTTGAACCTTCGCAAGCATTTTTTTGATATGGATGACTTAACAGTCATAGGTTGTCATATGATCAAAACCTTAAGAGATGTTTTTGAGAAATGTAGGCAACATAACATTAAGTTACATCCTGAAAAATGTTAATTTTTCATCCATGAAGTCACCTTTTTGGGACATAAATGCACAGATAAAGAAACCGTGCCTGATGACACAAAATATGCTGTCATTCAAAATTATCCAGTCCCACATGATGCGGACAGAGCTAGAAGATTTGCATTTTGCAATTATTACCAAAGATTTATAAAAAATATCGCTGATTATTCTCGTCACATAACGAGATTATGTAAGAAATATCAAAGAAGCTAACTTCGGCAATGCCGAAGTTTTTGCAGTCCTTGGCAATAATTTTAAAATTTCTTTCCCTGCAACTGACACACACATACAGTGTAACCGGTCCTGTGTAAATATCATGTCTTCTGTTGATTTGATGATGACGTAGTAGGCAGCAAGCAGCGTTTGAGACGATTTATATTGACTGTAACTTGTGTTCTATTTATCCGATCAGAGGATCTGAGATTTTATATCCAATACTATCATATTGGTAAATTTCATGGGGATAGGTACTCCAATTTTTGCAAAAAAGTGTGTTCTAAAGCTATATGATATAGTATGATTGTTCTAGAGCTATATGATATAGGAGTCCAATCTCATATTATTTTCATACTTTATCATAATCGGGAAGAAAAAGCACCCAAAAAAAATTTCATCCCGGTAGCTCATAAGATGTTTGAGTAAAACGCATACGTACGGACGGACAGTCGGACTATATCGACTCAGCTTCTCATGCTGATCAAGAATATATATACTTTATGGGGTCGGAAACGTCTTCTTCTGTGCGTTACAAACATCTGACCAATTTTATAATACCCTCTTCAAGAGTATAAAAAAGTAAAATTTGAATAGAATTGAATTAAATTGATTGTCAATTTGTTTTGCCTATTATCTAAGGGGAAAAGACAATTTCGTAGCCGACGCGCTATCGAGTATAACAATAAAGATTTTACAAAATATACAAACCAATAATAAAATTCTGAAAGTCACTACCAGAAATCAAAGTAAAGAGTCCAATTCCTGCGCAGGAAAAGAAAAAGAAAATAATATAAAAGATTTGCAAAAGCAATCTCTTAATGCTTGTAAGCCCAACGTATATGACGCCATTGCAAGTGGCGAAGTTCGAAAAGTAATGGCCTTGCGAATAACTAATTCTTCAAGTATATTCAAACATGGCAAGAAAGTTATAGCAAGAATTGACATTTGCGATATGTCTACCAATGGAATTCTCAACTTAGGTCAATTTTTTCAAAGGCTCGAAAAAGAAGACGGTATACTTAATACCAGCCAATCAAAAGTGGCACCGAGCGAAAAGATCTTTGAAACTATTTCAGTAGAATCTTTAAAAAATATGGGCAATTAAATTTAAAAATTTTTAAGAGTATCGTACTCAAGCCGGTGACTCTATTATCAAATAATGATAAAAACCAGAGGGCCGGGGCTAACTTTGATCGCGTCAAAGTTTGTATACCCTTGAAATTTTTCTGGTAACTGTTTCCTTAATGGCTATATCAAAGTGGAAAAACGTTTTATCTAAAAATTCAAATGTCTGCGAAATACATCTTATCATAGCAAATAACGAAGTTATTGATCCTTTGATCACTGTTTTCCACCGATCGTTCCTAAGAGAGCTATATGATATAGTCACCCGATCTTTATCAAATTCTAACTAACAAATGTTTAATTGGCAAGCAATCGCGTCAAAAGTAACGAAGTTATTGACAAAAGTCACTGTTTTCGACCGATCGTTCCTATGGGAGCTATATGATATAGTCACCCGATCTTGATCAAGTTTGGCACAGTCGTTTATAGGTGTAATATACTGAACAATATTAAATATCACGACAATAGCTCAACAAAAATAACGAAGTTATTGAGATAAGTCACTGTTCGTGACTTTCACATTTGTATGGGAGCTTTATGATATAGTGGTCCGATCCGGCTGAATCCGAGATATACAACCTGTGCAAGACTACATGCAAAATTTTAGCTCTGTAGCTCTTACGGTCTAGGAGGAGTTTGTGCTGATCTAGACGGACGGACGAATTGACGGACGGACAGACGGACGGACACGGCTATTTGAACTCGCCTCGTCGTCCTGATCAAGAATATATATACTTTACATGGTCGGATATGCTTCCTTCTATGCGTTGCACACTTCTGACCAAAATTAATATACCCTTATTGCAAGGGTATAAGAAGAAGCAATACTGTTTACGTTCCACGACGACGACAAGGAGGTCATATTGGAATATCAAGAACAATAGACAAAATAAAAAGGCATTACTATTGGAACAATATGACACGAGATATATATACAAAATTGTAAAAAGTGTCAAAAGCAAAAAAAAGTCAATTTATTGAATAACCAAACATACAACCGAAACGAACCAAACTATAACCGAAACGCCACAACTGGCTTTCGACAGGGTAATTGTGGATACGATCGTCCACTTCCAAAGTCAGAATAAGGAAATGAATGCGCAGTAACTTTAATCTGCGATCAAACAAAATACCTTGTAATAATACCAATAAAAGACAAAAGTGCAAAAACAGTAGCAAAAGCTATATTTGAAGATTTTATTCTGCGGTACGGTCCAATGAAGACGTTCATTACGGACATGGGAACAGAATATAAAAGTTCAATAATTGAAGATTGATGCAATTAATTTTTGCATATTTAAAACATAACTTCAACTGCACATCATCACCAGACTGTAGGCACTGTGGTGTGAAGCCACCGAACACTTAATGAGTTCATACATTTCAGTCAAGAAAACTGACAGGGATTTATGGTTACGATAATTCCCATATTGTTTAAATGAAACACCCTTTATAAACTTTTACCTAAACAATTTAATAGCAAAGACAGGATAAATCCACTTTATAAAATAGAAGATTATGCTACGGAATCCAAATTTAGACTAGGACAAAAAAGACCCAGAAATAAGAAGTTATATGATAGAAAAATAAACAATATTAAATTAAAAATAAGAAATAAAGTTTTATTAAGAAACGATACGGGCCATAAGCTAGAACCTAAGTATTTAGGTCCATTTACAATAGAAGCGATATAAGATAGGGATAACATTTTAATTAAAGATAAAAAGAATAAAAAACAAATAGTACATAAAGATAGGTTTAAAGTTTTTTCCTAATCAGTTAACACACTAAAATACAAAAATCAAAATTAAAAAATCAAATTTTCATATTTGATGACACTATACATATACAGTTTTTTTTTATTTTTTATACCATACACCCATAGGGTGAAATGGTATATTAAAGTCGCCAAAATGTATGTAACAGGCAGATGAAGCTTTTCCGACCCCATAAAGTATATATATTCTTGATCAGTATCAACAGCCGAGTTGATCTAGCCATGTCCGTCTGTCCGTCCGTATGAACGCCTAGATCTCGGAGACTATAAGAGATAGAGCCACCAAATTTGGAATGTAGGCTCGTGTAGTATGTAGAGTGATCGAGTTTGTTTCAAATTTTTGCCACGCCCCTTTTCGCCCCCGCAATTCAAAAAAAACGTTTATCTCAAAAACTATTTCAGCTAGAGACACCATATTTGGTATGTATATTTGCTTCGTAAATGCGCTCATTTTGTAGGTACAAAGATTTTGCCACGCCCCTTTTCGCCCCCGAAATTTGAAAAACTCGATTATCTCCCGTAATTTTTTATCCTGTGGAATCAAATTTGGCACACTTGAAATTGAAATTGAAATTTTCCATAAGGCCAGAGTTGGCCGTTGGCGGGTGGTGGCGCTAGGGTGCTCAAATGCATGAGTCAGTGAGATACTAAGATATGCTTGTAAAAAGCATGTGAACAGAATTTTTTTAAAATAGGCAAATGCATTTGTTATTACAAATTTGAAATATTTGTTTTGCTGGTGTATGGTATACCTAAGTCGGCGAGACGACTTACTTGCTTCATTATTTTTATTTGACAGCAGTATAGCGAATTTGCAATCTGTCCGGGGACAATCAGCAAGTTTCCGTGGTTGGACATTGGCGGTTATAATGTTTGTATGTTATTGCAATAGGGTGTTGGATGGTTGTATAGGGTGGGGGGAGGGGGGCGTATCTCTAATGTTTTCTTTTAAATGAATTATGATAAAAAGTCCCAAAATTCGGACCTGGAAAAAAAGACACATTTTCAAAATTTGTAAAATTGATTGTGCGCCTTGGGATGCTAAAAAAGTTTTACGTCTAGTAAAACTAAGATAAACTGCATGTTACAAATTGTTAGTTTGGCCCCAGGGTCCAATTTGGAGCCACTAATTCACACTAAGTTGTAACTACACTTGAACTACGAAAGATAGTGAACTAAATGTCGAATGAGATATTGTTCCTCAAAATCGAATAAAAAATCGATAGCCTTCGTTGCCATGGAAATAATGTGTTTTTTTTTTCAAGAGGTATTTTGAAACAGCCCTCTCTTTCTTTGATGCACTTTGAACTATTTAAAAATTTTAATATTTTTTACCTACTGCATCTTCTGATTGCTTGCCTGTTGGCGAATGTTGTCCCTTTTTAACCTACTTAGCGGCCACCAAAAGAATATATGTAAATTAACTTCCTCTTATTTCAGGAGGTCACCTTGCAGAAGCAAGGATTTGAATTCTATCTCCTAACGGCACGCACACCTCCCATTGATCAATACGTTAGTTCGATCTTACGTTATAATCGTTTATTTGCTCTGACCATCTCTGTCAGGTGTCCTCCACCCAGTCATCTCCGGCTCCGGCCTCTTCGTCCGCTCTGCCTACACTCTCGCTGTTGCTGCCCCTCCTGCTCACTGCCATAGTGCATAGTGTGCGTCGACGTGACTCCTCGTGGAAATGAAGTAGCGTGTGGTGGTCCTCCTTACATATGCGGCACCTATCACCGCTCAAACAGCTTCCTTCGGAGTGTTGGTGGGCCAGGCAATTGGCGCAGTACTGGTCGGCAAGCATTGCCTCTTTTTTACGTTCAGCCGCAGGAAGCGACGGCATTGCTTCAGAGGATAGATTCCGCGACAGACTCGGCAACGGAAGGACTCAGCTCCTCGCGACCATCTGCGCTCCTCCTTCGTTGCCTTTACTGAACGTGGTCTCGGAGACATAGGAACGGGATGTAAAATGGCGGATATCAGGAAGCTGCCGGAACAAATATCGAAGAAAGCGGATCAATGTAGGACTTTACCATACACATATTACTATTGGCAGTTCGGCCCTTCTTATTTGAAAGGAGGGACCAGCTGCTGGACGCTACTGTAACATTACGTAATGAGTTTGGATTCTTTCTTCTGGAGGAAGAAAGATCAGCTTCAAGAATGGTCGTTTCACAACACCGCGAGCGGTAAGCAGATCGTACGTTTGGTTGATTCGCCCGAGACGCCATTCATTAAATGGAAGATTGTCGTCCTTGAGTACCGCCATGTCGCCCACTGCAAGATTTTTACAAGGGAATCGCCACTTATTTCGCTTGTGTAGCTACTTCAGATATTCCTCGCGATGGAAGGTGCAGAAATGCTCACTCACAGCCTTCAGGCGTTGCCACCGGTTAATGATAGACGAAACCTGGTACTTGATTTCACGTTCCGTGACGGATAGCAATGGAGCGTAATGTAATAGATACCTGTAATAGATACAGGTGCGGAAATGTCTATCCTAAGGAAAAATTATGACACTTTTATTACATACACCCAACAATTTAAAATATCCGAAATATATACCAATACTGTACAGTTCTGGTAAGAATTCAAGAGTTTTGCAAACAAAATCCCAAGTTGTCCGAAAAGTTGAGTTAAATTCACAACAAATAACATTGCTAAATACAAGAAATATAGCCCAAATCGAAAACATAAACAATTTAAATTGTGAACCACGTTCAAGCTACGAAGTAGTTGGAACCGATCCAGAACAAAGAGAAAAACAGTACTATTAACACTATCTAAAAATTTTCCGCCACAATTTCTCAGCCAACTTACGAAGTTATGCAAGCAGTTCGGACTGGAGACCGAATTAATAACAACAAATATTTTTTATAAACAAAAATTAAGACTGATGGATGATGAGGCCATCTACATTAAAAATTATAGAAATCATCATAGCCAGAAAGATGAAATTCAAAAACAAGTCCAAAAATCGATAAACTATAAAATAGTCGAGCCCTCCTTATTTGCTTACAATAGCCCACTTTTATTGGTAACGAAAAACGCAATAACAAATTCCGAAAAAAAAAAATGGCAATTAGTAATTGACTATCGTCAGATTAATAAAAACTGTTGTCCGATAAATTTCCACTCCCTAGAATTGATGACATCTTGGATCAACTAGGTAGAGCAAAGTATTTTTCAATCCTTGACTTAATGTCAGGTGTTCATCCAATTGAACTCGAAAAAGAGTCACGAGACATTACATACTTTTTAACATGTAATGGCTCATATCACTTCACGCAACTACCATTCGGTTTAAAAATATCGCCAAACTCGTTCCAGAGAATGATGACTATAGCATTCACTGGACTTGAACCTTCGCAAGCATTTTTTTGATATGGATGACTTAACAGTCATAGGTTGTCATATGATCAAAACCTTAAGAGATGTTTTTGAGAAATGTAGGCAACATAACATTAAGTTACATCCTGAAAAATGTTAATTTTTCATCCATGAAGTCACCTTTTTGGGACATAAATGCACAGATAAAGAAACCGTGCCTGATGACACAAAATATGCTGTCATTCAAAATTATCCAGTCCCACATGATGCGGACAGAGCTAGAAGATTTGCATTTTGCAATTATTACCAAAGATTTATAAAAAATATCGCTGATTATTCTCGTCACATAACGAGATTATGTAAGAAATATCAAAGAAGCTAACTTCGGCAATGCCGAAGTTTTTGCAGTCCTTGGCAATAATTTTAAAATTTCTTTCCCTGCAACTGACACACACATACAGTGTAACCGGTCCTGTGTAAATATCATGTCTTCTGTTGATTTGATGATGACGTAGTAGGCAGCAAGCAGCGTTTGAGACGATTTATATTGACTGTAACTTGTGTTCTATTTATCCGATCAGAGGATCTGAGATTTTATATCCAATACTATCATATTGGTAAATTTCATGGGGATAGGTACTCCAATTTTTGCAAAAAGTGTGTTCTAAAGCTATATGATATAGTATGATTGTTCTAGAGCTATATGATATAGGAGTCCAATCTCATATTATTTTCATACTTTATCATAATCGGGAAGAAAAAGCACCCAAAAAAAATTTCATCCCGGTAGCTCATAAGATGTTTGAGTAAAACGCATACGTACGGACGGACAGTCGGACTATATCGACTCAGCTTCTCATGCTGATCAAGAATATATATACTTTATGGGGTCGGAAACGTCTTCTTCTGTGCGTTACAAACATCTGACCAATTTTATAATACCCTCTTCAAGAGTATAAAAAGTAAAATTTGAATAGAATTGAATTAAATTGATTGTCAATTTGTTTTGCCTATTATCTAAGGGGAAAAGACAATTTCGTAGCCGACGCGCTATCGAGTATAACAATAAAGATTTTACAAAATATACAAACCAATAATAAAATTCTGAAAGTCACTACCAGAAATCAAAGTAAAGAGTCCAATTCCTGCGCAGGAAAAGAAAAAGAAAATAATATAAAAGATTTGCAAAAGCAATCTCTTAATGCTTGTAAGCCCAACGTATATGACGCCATTGCAAGTGGCGAAGTTCGAAAAGTAATGGCCTTGCGAATAACTAATTCTTCAAGTATATTCAAACATGGCAAGAAAGTTATAGCAAGAATTGACATTTGCGATATGTCTACCAATGGAATTCTCAACTTAGGTCAATTTTTTCAAAGGCTCGAAAAAGAAGACGGTATACTTAATACCAGCCAATCAAAAGTGGCACCGAGCGAAAAGATCTTTGAAACTATTTCAGTAGAATCTTTAAAAAATATGGGCAATTAAATTTAAAAATTTTTAAGAGTATCGTACTCAAGCCGGTGACTCTATTATCAAATAATGATAAAAACCAGAGGGCCGGGGCTAACTTTGATCGCGTCAAAGTTTGTATACCCTTGAAATTTTTCTGGTAACTGTTTCCTTAATGGCTATATCAAAGTGGAAAAACGTTTTATCTAAAAATTCAAATGTCTGCGAAATACATCTTATCATAGCAAATAACGAAGTTATTGATCCTTTGATCACTGTTTTCCACCGATCGTTCCTAAGAGAGCTATATGATATAGTCACCCGATCTTTATCAAATTCTAACTAACAAATGTTTAATTGGCAAGCAATCGCGTCAAAAGTAACGAAGTTATTGACAAAAGTCACTGTTTTCGACCGATCGTTCCTATGGGAGCTATATGATATAGTCACCCGATCTTGATCAAGTTTGGCACAGTCGTTTATAGGTGTAATATACTGAACAATATTAAATATCACGACAATAGCTCAACAAAAATAACGAAGTTATTGAGATAAGTCACTGTTCGTGACTTTCACATTTGTATGGGAGCTTTATGATATAGTGGTCCGATCCGGCTGAATCCGAGATATACAACCTGTGCAAGACTACATGCAAAATTTTAGCTCTGTAGCTCTTACGGTCTAGGAGGAGTTTGTGCTGATCTAGACGGACGGACGAATTGACGGACGGACAGACGGACGGACACGGCTATTTGAACTCGCCTCGTCGTCCTGATCAAGAATATATATACTTTACATGGTCGGATATGCTTCCTTCTATGCGTTGCACACTTCTGACCAAAATTAATATACCCTTATTGCAAGGGTATAAGAAGAAGCAATACTGTTTACGTTCCACGACGACGACAAGGAGGTCATATTGGAATATCAAGAACAATAGACAAAATAAAAAGGCATTACTATTGGAACAATATGACACGAGATATATATACAAAATTGTAAAAAGTGTCAAAAGCAAAAAAAGTCAATTTATTGAATAACCAAACATACAACCGAAACGAACCAAACTATAACCGAAACGCCACAACTGGCTTTCGACAGGGTAATTGTGGATACGATCGTCCACTTCCAAAGTCAGAATAAGGAAATGAATGCGCAGTAACTTTAATCTGCGATCAAACAAAATACCTTGTAATAATACCAATAAAAGACAAAAGTGCAAAAACAGTAGCAAAAGCTATATTTGAAGATTTTATTCTGCGGTACGGTCCAATGAAGACGTTCATTACGGACATGGGAACAGAATATAAAAGTTCAATAATTGAAGATTGATGCAATTAATTTTTGCATATTTAAAACATAACTTCAACTGCACATCATCACCAGACTGTAGGCACTGTGGTGTGAAGCCACCGAACACTTAATGAGTTCATACATTTCAGTCAAGAAAACTGACAGGGATTTATGGTTACGATAATTCCCATATTGTTTAAATGAAACACCCTTTATAAACTTTTACCTAAACAATTTAATAGCAAAGACAGGATAAATCCACTTTATAAAATAGAAGATTATGCTACGGAATCCAAATTTAGACTAGGACAAAAAAGACCCAGAAATAAGAAGTTATATGATAGAAAAATAAACAATATTAAATTAAAAATAAGAAATAAAGTTTTATTAAGAAACGATACGGGCCATAAGCTAGAACCTAAGTATTTAGGTCCATTTACAATAGAAGCGATATAAGATAGGGATAACATTTTAATTAAAGATAAAAAGAATAAAAAACAAATAGTACATAAAGATAGGTTTAAAGTTTTTTCCTAATCAGTTAACACACTAAAATACAAAAATCAAAATTAAAAAATCAAATTTTCATATTTGATGACACTATACATATACAGTTTTTTTTTATTTTTTATACCATACACCCATAGGGTGAAATGGTATATTAAAGTCGCCAAAATGTATGTAACAGGCAGATGAAGCTTTTCCGACCCCATAAAGTATATATATTCTTGATCAGTATCAACAGCCGAGTTGATCTAGCCATGTCCGTCTGTCCGTCCGTATGAACGCCTAGATCTCGGAGACTATAAGAGATAGAGCCACCAAATTTGGAATGTAGGCTCGTGTAGTATGTAGAGTGATCGAGTTTGTTTCAAATTTTTGCCACGCCCCTTTTCGCCCCCGCAATTCAAAAAAAACGTTTATCTCAAAAACTATTTCAGCTAGAGACACCATATTTGGTATGTATATTTGCTTCGTAAATGCGCTCATTTTGTAGGTACAAAGATTTTGCCACGCCCCTTTTCGCCCCCCGAAATTTGAAAAACTCGATTATCTCCCGTAATTTTTTATCCTGTGGAATCAAATTTGGCACACTTGAAATTGAAATTGAAATTTTCCATAAGGCCAGAGTTGGCCGTTGGCGGGTGGTGGCGCTAGGGTGCTCAAATGCATGAGTCAGTGAGATACTAAGATATGCTTGTAAAAAGCATGTGAACAGAATTTTTTTAAAATAGGCAAATGCATTTGTTATTACAAATTTGAAATATTTGTTTTGCTGGTGTATGGTATACCTAAGTCGGCGAGACGACTTACTTGCTTCATTATTTTTATTTGACAGCAGTATAGCGAATTTGCAATCTGTCCGGGGACAATCAGCAAGTTTCCGTGGTTGGACATTGGCGGTTATAATGTTTGTATGTTATTGCAATAGGGTGTTGGATGGTTGTATAGGGTGGGGGGGGGGGGGCGTATCTCTAATGTTTTCTTTTAAATGAATTATGATAAAAAGTCCCAAAATTCGGACCTGGAAAAAAAGACACATTTTCAAAATTTGTAAAATTGATTGTGCGCCTTGGGATGCTAAAAAAGTTTTACGTCTAGTAAAACTAAGATAAACTGCATGTTACAAATTGTTAGTTTGGCCCCAGGGTCCAATTTGGAGCCACTAATTCACACTAAGTTGTAACTACACTTGAACTACGAAAGATAGTGAACTAAATGTCGAATGAGATATTGTTCCTCAAAATCGAATAAAAAATCGATAGCCTTCGTTGCCATGGAAATAATGTGTTTTTTTTTCAAGAGGTATTTTGAAACAGCCCTCTCTTTCTTTGATGCACTTTGAACTATTTAAAAATTTTAATATTTTTTACCTACTGCATCTTCTGATTGCTTGCCTGTTGGCGAATGTTGTCCCTTTTTAACCTACTTAGCGGCCACCAAAAGAATATATGTAAATTAACTTCCTCTTATTTCAGGAGGTCACCTTGCAGAAGCAAGGATTTGAATTCTATCTCCTAACGGCACGCACACCTCCCATTGATCAATACGTTAGTTCGATCTTACGTTATAATCGTTTATTTGCTCTGACCATCTCTGTCAGGTGTCCTCCACCCAGTCATCTCCGGCTCCGGCCTCTTCGTCCGCTCTGCCTACACTCTCGCTGTTGCTGCCCCTCCTGCTCACTGCCATAGTGCATAGTGTGCGTCGACGTGACTCCTCGTGGAAATGAAGTAGCGTGTGGTGGTCCTCCTTACATATGCGGCACCTATCACCGCTCAAACAGCTTCCTTCGGAGTGTTGGTGGGCCAGGCAATTGGCGCAGTACTGGTCGGCAAGCATTGCCTCTTTTTTACGTTCAGCCGCAGGAAGCGACGGCATTGCTTCAGAGGATAGATTCCGCGACAGACTCGGCAACGGAAGGACTCAGCTCCTCGCGACCATCTGCGCTCCTCCTTCGTTGCCTTTACTGAACGTGGTCTCGGAGACATAGGAACGGGATGTAAAATGGCGGATATCAGGAAGCTGCCGGAAGAAATATCGAAGAAAGCGGATCAATGTAGGACTTTACCATACACATATTACTATTGGCAGTTCGGCCCTTCTTATTTGAAAGGAGGGACCAGCTGCTGGACGCTACTGTAACATTACGTAATGAGTTTGGATTCTTTCTTCTGGAGGAAGAAAGATCAGCTTCAAGAATGGTCGTTTCACAACACCGCGAGCGGTAAGCAGATCGTACGTTTGGTTGATTCGCCCGAGACGCCATTCATTAAATGGAAGATTGTCGTCCTTGAGTACCGCCATGTCGCCCACTGCAAGATTTTTACAAGGGAATCGCCACTTATTTCGCTTGTGTAGCTACTTCAGATATTCCTCGCGATGGAAGGTGCAGAAATGCTCACTCACAGCCTTCAGGCGTTGCCACCGGTTAATGATAGACGAAACCTGGTACTTGATTTCACGTTCCGTGACGGATAGCAATGGAGCGCCTTCTAGGAAATGGCCCGGGGTCAAAGCCAAAGAATCGATGGGGTCTGCAGACGTTGGAGAAATCGGCCACGAGTTCCGACAAGCGTCTATGTTAGCAAGCAGAGTAGAGAACTCCTCGAAGGTGTATTTTTGGTTGGAAGTGGCCTTATAGAACAGAGTTTTAAAACTATTAACTCCAGCATCCCTCCCTTGTGTGGTGGCTAGGGAGGGATGAAATGCCAGGACAGCTTCTGATGGCTATAGTGAGATAAAATTTTTTGCTGGGTAGACCTTAGGAAATCTTTTTCAAGTACTCTGGATGCACCGCCAAAGTTTTTACGGATATCGGAATGCACTTGCTGGGAACACCCTTGACGGACCACATATGCTACCACTCGTAAGGCACGTGGCAGGTTGGAATAATGAGACAGTATGTCGCTGGCTATTGCAATGTGGACCTTCAATACCCACTTCTCCAAGGTAGTGTCTAGTGGGAGTGGTGTCGTTCGTGTACAAGTTCCTGCGCACTCAGGCCGCGGCTAGGGTGATCTGCTGGATTGTCCTCTGTACGGACGTTAATGCATGGGGCGCTATTGGTTGCCGTAACAGTTTTAGCTACCCGATTAGCGCCAAACGTTGTCCATGTGCAGGGTGGCTTATTTAACCACGACAGAGCGACAGTGGAATCTGACCAATAAAATGCCTCAGCATTATCAACTGGAAAATGTGGAAGAAATGCACCTGCCAGTTATAGTAGTTTAAATAATATGTCTTGGCTTTTATTAATAGCTCGTTGCTTTATTTATTTGATCTGATCGCTTTGGATATTGCTTACGAACTGACTCTCTGCTCGCAGACAGAGTACTTAGAGAGTTAGATATTATACAATCAAGAGAGCATCTTCGCTTGCAAGGCAGAGCGAGAGACGCTTTATGAAATCAGAGAGTGAGGAATTTATATCAATAGTTATAACGGTGTTTAAACAGTGGTTGCAATACCACTGTTTCTTATGCTTTGGACACTGGGCCTACTACACAGTTTAGATAGGAGCGTTGCTCCTCATAGTTCAAGGCGGAGCAATGAAGTCGTTTTAACGGGGGCTACCCTAGATATCGCTGCAAGAAGGCAGCACGATATGCCTTGGTCATTGCTGACGCGCACGTAAAATGCGGCACCATAGGCCCGCTGTGAAGCATCACAAAAACAATGGAATTGGATGTCGGAACTCGGATCATGAAGGCCTTACCGCGGAATTCGTTCTGATCAAGAAAGGAGTAGCTCTTTGTAAAATCCTGCCACCTGTGATGGAGTTCACTGGGCAATTGATCATCCCACCCTAGCTCTTGTAGCCAAAGCTCTTGCATAAACACCTTGGCTTGAATTACAAAGGGAGCCAGCCAACCAGCGGGATCAAATTACTTCGCGATCTGTCCGAGGACTTCTCGCTTAGTATAAGCTGACTTGATCTTTTGTTGTAAGATAGCAAAGTACAGCATCAGATTCCAATTGTTTTTACTGTGCTGACCTATTCGATATCGAGGAAATTAGCATTCAGCAAATAACACCTTGGAATGCAGCTGAGCACGCTCTTCACATTACGCAAAAGAAAGTTCATTGACCATTGCGATTGCAGTTTCTTTAGTGTAAGCCCCTACCAGATATCATCATCACATATAGGTCTTGATAATGTCGCTAGCCAAAAGAAATTTGGATTGAACATCATTTGCGAGTTATTGAAGTACTCGGATGGCGAAGAACGGAGCACAGTTAAAGCCAGACGTGACGGTATTAAGCTCGTAATCACCAAGATGCCCCTCTTTGTTCCGGAACAGGATCCTCTGAAATGGCGTATTTATTGGATCGACCATAATTTGGCGGTACATTTTTGTGATGTCGGCATTGAAAACTACTCGGAAAAAACGCTTCTTGAGAATCTGAGTAGTGAGATCAGACTGAAGTACCAGACCCGGGTAAAGTATGTCATTAAGACTTACTCCGTTTGTGGACTTGCTAGAGGCGTTAATGACTACCCGTACTTTTGTTGTGGTACTATCGGGCTTGAAAACTGCATGGTGTGGCAAATAAAAATTGTTATTACTGCCGTTAAATGGCACCTGACGCATATGGCTCATACTCGGTTTTTGCCGGAATATTTTTTAGAAGACGGCTTTCGTTTTTTAGGAACTGAGCCAATGCCCCTGGTCTGGAGTGACCGAGGTTGATGTTGGTTGGGTCTCGAAACGGAAGTGAGACCATGTATCTCCCCGAAACATCTCTTCTTGTGGTCTTCTCGTAATTGAGCTCGCAATAGGAATCAGAATCTTCTACCGGTTCGACCGGTAGATCCTCCACCTCTCAAAACCTTGTGAGAAGAGTTTCAAGAGCTTCCTCTCTGCTTACAGCGACCCTCGTGGCACACGAACTAACGGGGACCCCTTGCAATGGGCCTGAAATGACCCAACCGAATCTCGTCTCTTGAGCCATGAAAGATCCGCACACTTCGGTCTGGATGCCGGAAAGGGTCACCGCTGGTATGACATCAATACATAAAAGTAGATCGATTTTCGCCTTTAATCTAAAGGACGGGTCGGCTATCGGAATATTGGGCAATCATTCCAGTGTTGCTTGGGCTATCGTACATGACGGCAAATCATCAGCAACTTGGGACAGGACAAACGCTTCTATCTCTATCTGGACTGGAGGTCCATGCGATGACCGAATGCTTATGTGACAGACCTTCAAGGTTCTATTGACCATTACGTTGATGCCTGACAGTTTGGAATGGTAACTTCATGAGCCGAACATTCTTTCGGATATAAAATTGGCTTCCGAAGACGGGTCTAATAACGCCCGTGAAGGATAGGTAGTGCCCTTGTGCCAAAAGTCCACGATGGCTGTACCTAGCAACTCATCTCGTGAGGACCTTGGCTCCTAGGTAAAGTATGTCCGGACAATATTGTGAGAACTGGGCTGCACTGGGACCGGCGTTGGAGTATTCTCCGGTCGGGCATCCTTGTGCAAGAGCGTATTGTGACGCCCTTTGCATGTGAAGCAATTGTGTTGAGTCGGGCAAAACCGCTCGGTGAGGAAATCGTCCATCGTTTGCCACTCTGAAATAGCAGTCTTATATCCAAGAGATTGTTCCCACAGTGAAAGGGTGATCTTCCGCAATTTGATGGAACAGAAAAATACTAACATGCCCCCCCACGTGGTGACTGGCAGGCCACAGTGCTCAAAAGCACGAATGGATGTCTGCAGAGCATTCTGGTGATCCCATACTGGCTTTCCAGACTCATGGGATATATGAGGGAGGTAAAGAAGTGCTCGGTATTGGCTGTTTACGATAAGTCACGGAACGTATGCCATTTTAGGTAAAGACTTCTGTGTCAATGGGTGGCAGTCGACAGCCTCGTTCTACTGGTGCAGAGGTAGACCCATGACGGTTCGGAGGAGTAGCATCAGACGCTTCGTGGATAAGCTCGCTTAATCGAGCCGTGCATCGCTCGAAAACTTGATAGCATTTGTCATATGTAGCTTGGATGGCAAAATTTTCAGAGCTACCGTCTTTAGTATCTTGGAGTGCCTCGCATTTCTCATATTCCTGCTCGACCCTCTCCCACAACGCTCGAACTTGATCACGACGGACTTGGAGCGTAAAAATGCTGACCTCGGACAGTGAAGTGACTTTGGTGTCGACTTCAAATTGTATCAGTTTATCGCCGATCGAGATAAACTTTTGCAAAGCCTTGGTGGAAGCAACTAAAGTCCTTTTGGATTCGGATCGAGTGACTCTTGGGGCGGTTACCAAAATCTGTGGAGGTGGTACTAGTGGCTTGACCTTTTTTTCGACGTGGCTCTGCCGTGGATTGCCGAGAAGTAATGCTTAATGGTGCGGACGCGAGAGTTAATGGACTAGAAAGGGTCTGAAGCGCTTGTAAATGAGGAGGAGTAGGACTGATACTCCTCTGAAGCGGACTTGGAGCAACAATTGAAGATTTGCGCATGGCCGCAGTGGTCTTAGCATCTATATCGTCTTTTGTCGGGCTCGTGCTCATTACCCCACAGAATGGCGGTTATAAAGTAGTGAGCTGGTTTCGCACGGCTTGAAAATTAGCGAAAACACAAACTGGTACGTTTGGTAAAACTTGGAACACTACCAAACCACTCTAGGAACGGCTTTGAAACGATTTGAAATTCATTGAAATTCATTAAAACTCAAAACGAGTTGGTACGTTTGGGATAACTTGGAACGCTGCCAAAAACCCTTAGGAACGGCTTGGAACGCTCTGGAATTGAAATAGAACAACCAAAGGTACGACTTGGGACACTTGGAACACTTTGGAATTCAAATATATAACCAAAGATACGACATGGCACATTTGGAACACTTTGGAATTTAATTATAAACCCAAAGACGACTTGGAACACTTTGGAATTCAAATATAACTCCAAAGATACGACGTGGAACGCGTTGAACACTTTTAGATATGAAATATAACCCCAAAGATATTGGAATTGAAATATAACCCCAAAGATCGGAATTTTAACGCGTGGAATCGGAATAAAATAACCAGCACGATTGGAAACGGTTGGAAAATTTGGGAATTCAAATATAAAAAACCCAAGATACGACTTGGAAACGATTGGAAAATTTGGGAATTCAAATATAAAAAACCCAAGATACGACTTGGACCGCTTTGGAATCAGAATAAAAAAAAAAAACCGGAACACACATTTTTAATAATTAAATATTATTCGACTTTTCCCTCAACGTGACCCATCAGCATACATACCCCACAAAGTGCCTGCCAACCTAGGGTATACAGCACAGCTACTTTTGGTCGTTTGCTTTGTGCCGGTCTTTGTCACATGAGCTTGCGGCTGTGCTTGTATACTGCAGTTAAGCGGGACTTATGTATGCACGTATGTATGTATGTATATAGGCTGCAAGGGGTAGCGGGATTTTGTTCGCGGTGATGGAAAAATATAAATTAAACACTTTCTTAGTTCGTTGTATAAAAAAATTTGATTTAACTCAATCTTTCTTAAGTTCTCATTTACAAAATCTGTCTTTTATACTGGAAGACTTTTGTGACAACTAAACTGAACTAAGATCGGGTTAAAGACTGAATTGTGTAGATCAATTATGTTTCAATTAAGCCTCTGGTTTTGGACGTCGATGGTGACAGCGACGCTTGCTCAGTCCAATTCGAAACCATTCCCTTAGGAATATTTAGTCGGCGACTGTTTGTGGTCGATCATGCGTTTCAGGGTTATGATTGAGTCTATGGTCGTTTTGACGAGTCTTGGCTTTTCCCTATTGTAATATGATGAGTGTGGAATGAGTGTAACTATAATGTTAGAGTACGCCTGGTCTTAAATCCTCCCTTCTTAAGTGCGGATGTCCTCGTTCGCTACCACATATTGTACTAGTGTAATCGGCATCACTGCAGTTGGATTGTTCTCCTCTGATCTGCGGTTGCATTGTTTTTTAATCACCCAGTTGATAATTGCTGCGATCCCCAAGAGTTCTAAGACAGTCCAAAAAGATGATGAAATAATGACGTTGTTAGTTTGAAATCTTTCTAAGTTGTCCGTATTGTTCAGGTGCAGTTCTTTAATCATTTCTAAAAATGGGATCTCGCCTTGCTGTTGCTTGTCCGATAGGAGTTGTAGTAGTGCGGGTTCTGCTTCAACTTCACGTTTGGTCTTCATGATGTACCACGAGTCTTCTATGTTGATTGTTGCGTTTTGCGATTGAATTATATTATTGAAGTTCCTTCCAACGTGCGGTTTTCTCCATCGATATTAATGGTTCCCCTAAATTGGTTTAGCAAGATAGTGCCGGGAGCCACTTCTGAATGTGATTTCACATGTTGGTTGTTTGTAGTTTGGCGAATTGGTTTTTTCCTATGGAAATATGCTCCTATATATTTGCTATTTTTTAAGTCAATTAAATCTTCCAGTTTACATAATATTTTGTTATTTTGATGTTTACATTTATTCTTATTAACTAGCCCGAAATATTGTTTATTGCATTTCAAAATGTGACCGTAATCTATTTTTTCAATTGTTTTTTCATTTTTTATAGTTAGTGCCAAGATTTTTCTACATTGTTCGTTAACTACTCTAGGTATGCTGACAATAGAACGGAGTGCTCTACCGTCGGAAGCAATGGTTACTTCAGCAAATTCTATCAGCTCTTCCATATTGACAAATGTTAGACTTTCTTCAGCAATTGTTTCAATAAATTTAATTCCTGGCGGTGATAAAACTAAAGAATTTATTGTGTTGGCCTTAGCCCAATCTATTGCATAAATAACATTAGTAATTTCCTCTCCTAATAGACTTAATTTGAATTTTGTCATCTCTATTTCTTTTGTTTTTTCATCTGTTTCGGGTTTATTTTTAAGCAATAAAGTATTAGTTATTTTGATTAAGTCATTTATCTTACTTTCTACCAAATGGTTAATTATTACTTGCTTGTTATTATTCTTTAGCTGTTCGTTAATTTTATCGATTACAATCTTATGGTCTTGGTGATCCGCGACTCACTTCCACGCTGTGCCAAGCATATCAAGAGGACGTTTGGCTCTGAATCGCATAGGTTTCAAACGTTTAATTTGATTTTCGATTCGGGTTATTATGTAAATAAGGAAAGGGTAATACGGATTTGTTTTAGTTGAGTTTTGTACGACCGCCTTCAACACCGACAATGCCTGTTGATATCTTTCTATCTCTACAACATGGATTAATTTAAAAGTGCCGTTCTGCCTCGCTGCCAGCCCGTTTTCCAGCATTACTACCCTAGAATTTGAATAATCCAGGATAGTCGTGTGTCTGGCATCAACATTAACCTGTCAAATATGGATGTTAGTCAGTATTTCAACTGGTTCTTGTGTACTATCCTGCCTGACATTGTTTTAACTTTTGTATTTAAATCCTCAGCTACCTTTTCTTTTTTATATCTTGGTGTCAATTTAGAGCTCAATTAGAGCCCCTTATTGAGTTTTACGTAAATTATTTCACCAGGGTCATAAATTCTTATAGGCTCTTTATTTTTATTATGGTATTGTAAGTCTACGTTCTGCTTGTCTGAAATCTTTTTTGAAACTTTTTTCCTTTCCGATGTTAATTCCTCTGGAGAATGCGCCAAGTGTAATGTAAAAAAGGCTTTGGTTTTTTGTTAGTGGTACTATGGATCATTTTATTATATTCGTCTACTGCTCTGAATATTAGGTCTTCCAATTCCAATTCCGGATGCTCAATCTTTAGGCAATCTTTATCGACGCGGAATTTAAGGATTTTTCGTTGTCCATTACTACAGTTTTAGTCACGCCAAAGGCTATTAATAGATCGCATAATGGTACTGTGTAAATTGTCACTTTTGACTTGCCGTAGAGGTACATCCTCAATTTTTCCAAGGACCAAACTATGGCTAACATTTCCCTCTCGTTTGTAATTTTCTTCTGTTTTAGATAACGCTCTGGATATAAATGTAATCGGTCTCCCGTTTTGTTCCAGTGACGCACCTATTGCTATATTCGAGGCATCTGTAGTCAGATGAAATTCAGGACTGAAATCGGGATATGCTAATACCACATCTTGTGAAACTAATGCATTCTTCACTTTTTCAAAAGAGTCGAACTCTTCCTTGCCGAAACGAATTTCAATTTTATTTGAGACATTTTTCGACATTTTCGACAATCGAATTTCTGTAGCGCATGTTTCAGGTTAAGAGGTTGCGCCAAGCTTATAATAAATAGTATGTTTACTATTCAAGTCGTCTATCATCTGTAGCGCATGTTTGACGTTAAGAGGTTGCGCCAAGCTTATAATAAAAGTATCTAGGGCTCTGTCCCTTATCTGATTTAATAAGACCATCATAACTTCGGGACCATGTCCCATATTCTTAATTTGGCCAATGATTAAGGCCATCTGGTGATTAACTGCGAGATAAAACTCATTGATCGTACTATTCCTCTGGCTCATGGAAAACAACTGATATTCTAATATAACCAAATCTCGTCTATCCGAATATTCTTCCAGAAGGAATTTCGAGATTGCCTCCCAATGTAATGCGGTATCTTTCACTTTTAACACTATATTTGCATGGCCGGTAATTTTATCCCTGACTGTTAATAAGATCGCGAAATATTTTGGTGTTCCTTGTAAAGGAGCAAAATCGCGAAACTGTGGAGAACCAGGTTGTAAATTTTGTTAGGTTACCTGAGAATTCTTTAAGACCCTTCACTAAATCTGAAACCTTATCTAGCTCACCCCAATTGTCTTGCAAATTTAAGGTCAAATCTATGTACACTGAGTTTGCTGGTTGAGCCGAGTTTAAACGCTCGATATAAGTCTCCATTATAGCTGCTAATAACCCATCGATGGCTGCATCTAAACCTTGTATGGATATGGATACTATACTTCTGTTTGCAGCGCCTGAGGTTGATGCATTTTGTGGCTCTGTAGGTGTTGTTTTTCCTGATTGAAGGACTGCGGCCTTCACCCAACTATAACACTGTGATAGTTTTTTTCAAAAAAAAAAAAAAAGACATCGCAAAATTCGATAGTTTCACCCTATTTTGCGTCCTGCGAATCGAACTGCATCATTAGTTTTTTAACTTATCACGATGGTTTCATACAAAATTTTTTGCGAAAGTTTTTCATCAAAGTTGTAATTTTTTCCAAAAGGTCCTTTTTTTCATTTGCTTCTAACTTCTAAAATATTCGGTTTTTTACAAAATTTCTTCAGCAAAGTTTCTTAGAATTGACAAAACTACAAATGTTGGGAAGACATCTAGCCTGTGAAGCCGTTCCCGTTCCCGAGCTTTAAGACAAAACGTAAAAAAAATCGAATCTTGACCCCTTTTTATACCATACACCCATAGGGTGAAATGGTATATTAAAGTTGCCAAAGTGTATGTAACAGGCAGAAGGAAGCTTTTCCGACCCCATAAAGTATATATATTCTTGATCAGTATCAACAGCCGAGTCGATATAGCCATGTCCGTCTGTCCGTTCGTCCGTCCGTCCGTCTGTCCGTCCGTCCGTCTGTCCGTCCGTATGAACGCCTAGATCTCGGAGACTATAAGAGATAGAGCCACCAAATTTGGAATGTAGGCTCGTGTAGTATGTAGAG
Organism: Drosophila paulistorum; assembly: GCA_018152135.1. Classification (NCBI taxonomy): domain Eukaryota; kingdom Metazoa; phylum Arthropoda; class Insecta; order Diptera; family Drosophilidae; genus Drosophila; species Drosophila paulistorum. The sequence goes on along the minus strand of JAECXG010000035.1, from coordinate 2,658,434 downwards.
TGATCGAGTTTGTTTTAAATTTTTGCCACGCCCCTTTCCGCCCCCGCAATTTGAAAAACTCGATTATCTCCCGTAATGACTAATTATAATTAGTCATTTTCGGTTTCAAAGTGGATTTATTTCACTCAGAAAAAAAAAAACAAGTACGTAGTGCAATACCGTCAAATAATTATTCGAAAAATAATCAGATTCGCGTCGCAATACCGTTTTTGAGAGAAAAAATTTTGAATGGAAATGGCTTTCGATTCACAAAATTTTTTAGTAAAGATAACTACTTTAAGTGTTAGTTGATTGTAGGTTACTTTGATTAACACTTATTGCTAATGCCGTTTACTTCATTCGATCAACGGGTCCGTGCTCGGGCGCCAATTAAACACTTTTTTAGTTCGCTGTATAAAAAATTAAGATTTAACTCATTCTTTATTAAGTTCTCATTTACAAAATCTATCTTTTTTACTGGAAGACTTTTGTGACAACTAAACTGAACAAAGATCGCGGAGCTCTAACAAATTGTGTAGATCGATTATGTTTGAATGAAGCCTCTGGTTTTGGGCGTCGATGGTGACAGCGACGCTTGCTGAGTCCAATGGTCTAACGCTAGCATGGGATCGGTTTATCGTGAAATTGATTTAGGCGACGTGACGTCTGGTGTACCGAACTTGATGCTTATTGCTGAATTGATTTATAGAATTGGGCGGCTTGCCGTCTGGTGTACAGAATTCGACACCATTCCCTTAGGAATGTTTAGTTGGCGACTGTTTGTAGGCGATCATGCGTTTCAGGATTATCGGGTGACATTCTTGGCGGTGCCTTCTATGATTAAGTCTATGGTCGTTATGACGAGCCTTGGTAGTTCCCTATTGTAACATCATGAATGTGGAATGTGTGTGACTATAGTGTTAGAGTACGCCTGGTCTTAACTTATATATTTGTGTGCCAAAATAAAAATATATGGATATGAATATTTAAAGTTTTATATAGGGAATGGACATGTAAAATGTTATACGGAATATATGTATATATGTGTATTGTATGGACATGTGAAAAATTACATATATGTTGATTAAGTGACTAATAAGTCAAAGCCTACTAGATGGTTGGCATTACCTTTGCAGCGGCTTTAGACTGACTTTTGGAATGTTGCTGGGAATGTTGATTTTGCAGGATGACAATCATCTTTGCCTTAGCAAGATGTTTAGAAACAAATCTGTCTTCAGGTCAGGTCCTTTATAAAGGGGGGCCTCGGGTTAGAGAGCTCAGTGAACAAACCCCCTGGGAACTAGCCGCACAGTGAAAAGTAAAAGTGAAGTCAAAAGTCTAAAGTTAAAGATAAACATGAGTGAAACAAATGAAAATATTGACGTCCCGACATCAGAAGTGGAATCGGCATCACGTCCTACATTCCCAGAGGAACAATGGCGCATAAACCTAGTAGAGCTTGTAAGAACTGTGCAAGCGTCAACACGTAAACAGCAGCAGATACGTGGGGTCACTTTGTGAAAATTTTTCTGATAAGTGCCGACTCCTGTACTGTCTGAGGACCAGTTGCGTGGTATGTGGGACATGCAGAACCGAAACCTAGAGAAGTTCCCGAAAAGAAGATTAATTAGTGCTCTGTGTCTGAGTCAATGGAAGTTATGACACACCGAGGTGAGACCTTTCCAGTGTCTTTCGACTCCGGAGCTGAGTGCTCTCTTATCCGAAGCAGTGTTGCCATTAAATTTGATGGCAAACTGTACAACAATCATATTATAATACGGGGTATTGGCGACGCTGGCATATACAAGGCACATCAAAAATTATGTAAAGTTTGATTATCACAAACACTTTGTTTGATCTGCCCAGTTGCAGATGGTACAAAACTCCAAAAATAAGTCTTCTCCTTTTCGAATTCCAGTAAGAAGTCATTATTATATTTCGGTCTCATGAGTTAGAAGCTCTTCATGAGCTTTTAGAACATGTTAATGTAAATACAGTGGTAGAAATTCCAATAATCTTAAACAAATAATATAAGACATTTTAAGATATACAAATCTAAGTTAACGATGACGTCTCCTCCAACATACTCCCCCATTGAAGGATGAAATGTGACTCCTTCAATTTACATAAACGTCATTTCTCAAAGGCAATGGAGCAAGTTTGCAGATTGGGCGGCGAATTATTCTTTTCTTGGTGCGAACATCGGCTACTCTGACCCTTCCATCTGCACCAAGTATGCCTTCGACCACACGACCAGTAATCCAGCATTGCGGTGGAAGATTGTCTTCATGCATGAGAACTAATTGATCCCTTGCTATGTTGTTTTTGGGATGCAACCACTTACAGCGTTCTTGTAATTGATGGACATAGTCGCGCTTCCAGAGTTCCCAAAAGCGTTTCTTGAGATAGGTCACCCTTTGCCAACGGGATAGATAAGAAAGTTTTGAGTCATTTACTACCGGCCTGGCGTCAGGGCCTCTCCGTCATTGGGATCATCGCTGTGAATGGATATTGGACGGGAATTCAATATCGCCTCCACTTCAATTGCAATCGATTGAAGCTCTTCGTACGTTAAATGAGAAGAGGTCAAATTTTTGATGAGCAGAGTCTTCATTGACTTTACTGCGGCTTCCCATAAGCCTCCAAAATGGGGAGCTCGCGGTGGAATGAATATGAATTCAAAGCCGGCATTTCGGCTAAATTCCTCCAGAGTTTTTGCATTGAGTTCTGAACAGAATTGCCGTTTGAAGCCTTCAAGTTGCGAACATGCACCGACAAAGTTTGTGACATTGCCACAATAAATCGTTTTGGGTATACCACGTCGTCCGATGAATCGCTTCAAACAGAGAATAAAATTATTAGCAGATAGGTCTGAGATTAGTTCTGTATGAATAGCTTTTGAAGAAAAGCAAACAAATATGGCCAAATATGTTTTGTAAGGAACTTTGCTTCGAATGCGGTACGAAGTAAGGAATGGTCCACATAGATCCACTCCGCATATCAGAAACGGGCGTTCGGCCAGGAGACGGTCAGCTGGGAGGTTACCCATGATTTGTCGCATTAATACTGGTTTGTAATGATAGCAATGTGTGCAACTTCGAACAACCTTTCGGACCAATTCGCGAGCATTTACAATCCATACTGTTAGGCGCAGAATCCCTATCAGAACCTTAGCTCCCGCGTGAAGGTTTCGCAAGTGGAGATCTTCAATATATTTATAAGTGATTGGATTTATAAAAGCCAATTTAAATTCTTCTACTGAAATGCTTTTTGTAGCATTAATCGTATTCTTGCGGTTGATAGGAACTCGGTTGAAAACTCGTAAAACGTATGCTAAGACTCTCACAATCATACGAAACGATGATAGTCTACGAATGATCTGCTCAACTATGCTCTTTTCTTTATAACTAGTGCTACATTTCAATACAAGGGTGTTTCGCAATTCTAATTCTTTGGGCTCGAAATCTGTCTTTCTTTCAGATTTCGGCCAATGTAATGCATCAAGTGTTAAGAACTTTGGTCCATGAAACCAAATTGTCTGCATCAAATCGCGCGCTGCACAGCCACGTGAAACAATGTCGGCTGGATTATCCTTTCCAGGCACGTTACTCCAAATAATATGCGATTGAGTTTGTATGGTTGATCCGCGATTGGCAATAAAGCATTTTAAAGTTGATGGGTGCATTTTAATCCAATGAAGAACGACAGTTGAATCTGCACAAAGCTCTAAACGAGGTATGCTTTGTGATTGAGTGGGCGCAACTCCCGATCTCGATATTTTCCGTTATCCAATACCCTTGCGTATATGCAACATCCATACGCTCGATTTGAGGCATCCGAAAATCCATGGATTTCACACTTATTTTTTGGTGATGTGTTAACAAATCGATTTACGCGAACCATGTCAAGATCAGATAAATCAGCTTCAAGTTGTTGCCATCTAGTCCGTAAGATCTCTGGCAAATCCATGGATTTCGCACTTATTTTTTGGTGATGTGTTAACAAATCGACGCGAACCATGTCAAGATCAGATAAATCAGCTTCAAGTTGTTGCCATCTAGTCCGTAAGATCTCTGGCAACGGGTCGTCCCAGTCCAAGCGCTCGATCCACAAATCTTGGATCAAAATTTTGTAGCGTACTACGACTGGAGCTAATAATCCTATCAGATCATAGAGCCTGGCCATGATCGATACTGTTTTTCGCTTTGTTGGTATTGCAGTTAATGGAAGATCAAATCGAAATAATATAAGATCTTCAGTTGGCAGCCACGACATGCCAAGAGCCTTAATTACATCACTATTGTCAATTTTGAGATTATATTCATAATCTGTTGGTGCCCCACTAAAATTCCACTTTGTCAATTCTAAGCCTGCCTTGGAGAGCAATTTGGTAACTTCATTCGTCTTAGCCTTGAGTTCTTCGATTGAGTCAGCTCCGTAAAGTAGATCGTCGACGTACATATCCTCAGCTAATACAGCAGATCCGATTGGAAACAACTCCTTATACGTCTCTGATAAAAACTTTAAGGACCTGAATGGCAACCGAACCTTTATGCGCCCTGATTCCAGGAATTGTGTGTGCACCTGAAAGTGAGCTTCACATGCTTGCTCTTCTGAGGTTAACGAAATATCTTTATTTTGAATTCCAAGTAGTTCATCCATTTTCCAAAACCTTTGTAATAATATGTTAAGGTCTTGCTGTTGCATTAAATTACAAGTGTAGTGTTGAGTGGATTGACGCTCAGCAATCTTACCCCCGACGATCCATCCTAATGCAGTTTCCACTAGATGAGGAAGACCAATTCCTAAACTAATTTTACCCGTCTTAAGTAGATCAAAAAACTTATTTACGCTAAGCAATAAATCTACCTTTCCGGGCTTATAAAAGAATGGGTCGGCTAACTCAACTTCTTTGGGAATGACCCAATTTGACACATCTAGTCTCTTTTCAGGCTGAGGTAGAGCTATAGATTTAGTCACGATAAACTCCATATTCCATTCATCTGGAGATATTCTTGAACGAATTTTGGTAGATACGGAATGTTTCATATGTGTACGTATTTCACCGATTCCAGCAATCTCATAATGATCGTAATGAAACGGAAGCTGAAGCCTTTTGGCTAATTCTTCAGTTATAAAGGTAAGCTCAGAGCACGAATCAAGTAATGCTCTTGCGAGCTGAAACCCACCAAGTTTGTCTTGAATAAGAACAATTGCTATTGGAAGTAATCCCCGCCGAGCGTGGCGAGTCAACATTGATGTTGCAAATGTTTTACTTTCGTTATGTGTATTATGAATGATTTGTTGCGATTGATGATGAATAGAAGGTTCATCTGGTTGATAATATTCCTGGACGTTTGAATCCTTATGCATGTTTGTGTGATGTAAACCTCCACAATGTCGACATCTATTCAATGAAGGACATTTTGAGGCTGGATGACCCTTATTGAGGCAATTCAAACAAAGTGACGCTGTTTTAACAATCTTAAATCGCTCAATAAACGGTAGCGAAATAAAAACTGGACAGAATGCTAACCTATGCTCAGTTGACTGACATTGAATGCATCTACTTTGGGCTGCAACAAATACTTTTGAAGTACTATGAATTTTGTCTCTGACGGGTCTTTCCTCTTGTCGGTTTCGCAGATACCCTTGCAGTGTCGACTGAGAATTTGATAACAGTCGGCCCAGGCTGGCAATTTATCGTATTCTTGAACCCGATCGTATGCTTGTTTGGATTCAAGATCAATTTTTGACATAACAATATGAATAAGTACTGCGTTTAATACATCAGCTTCAGACCCAAGAGACAACAATGATCCGCGGAGAGCTGAAACCGAATCCAAAATTGTACGTAGGGTAACAGCGTCTGCCTTTTTCATGCTAGCAATGTTAAATAAACTTGAAATATGTTCTACGAAAATAAGAACTTTCTTGTCATATCGCTCGTTGAGGCGATCTAGGGCCTTGGGATAATTTTCGTCTGATACTTGAAATGGCGAGACTACGCTTAGAGCTTGGCCAGATAGACAACTTATCAGATAGTTAAATTTGTCCACATTGGACAATGAGTTGTCTTCATGTACCATATTTGTAAATGAAGTAATAAATTTTTTGAATTCCCCATATTTGCCGTCGAATTTAGGTAATTTGAGGGATGGAAGCCGATTATGATGTCCACCATGATAAGTCGATGAATTAAAGAAACTAAGTTCTTCTTGTTTTTCCTTCTTACTTGCGCCGATGCGCCGTAATATGATCGCCTTTGTTTCTATAAAAAGATTTTCTATCTCTGCCCGATTCGCGTCTGCTGGATCTAGCTTCTCAATATTGGTTAGAATTTGTAATGCCTGTTGAAAATACGACTCAACAATTTGAGACTGACAATCTAATATAATATGGTGATTTTCAAGATCGATTCTAGCTTTTAAACTTTGAATATTAGATTGCAGTTGATTCCGTTGTTGTCTAAGAGGTAGAAGCTGCGTTTGAACTGGTGGAGACATTTTGGGCCCTTACTGAAAGAAATGTAGCAAGCTAGAAATGAATTAAACGTAAGCTAAACGAGTTCTAGTTAAAAAAAAACACTCAAATGCATTAAGTTTCACTCAAGAGCCTAATAAGTGAGCTTTGATATGTAGATCGTTTCTCTATATGACAGTTTGAGTACTTACTCCGCTGTGCTTTATACTTAGCACGTGTTAAAGCTTACGAGTGTTTCACATGTGAGTGTAAAGCATGTGAAAGCTTTACGATCGCTAATGAGTGGCAATTGAGTCAAAGTTAGAGTGGAAATTGATAATGTAAATTTGCACACTCAAGTTGACTTAGTTTATGATAGGGCTCCAATGTAAATGTCCCACGATGATATATCTCGCAAAGACCAATGTTGAAGAAATCCGATGACGACTATCTAAGATGATTATGTAATAATCAAGAAGTCCAATGATGAATTTCCAAGATGATGATATAAGCTGAAAAGTCCAATGATGACTGTCCAAGATGATGTAACGATGCAATATAATTAACGAATAAACGACTTTATATAGCTTTTAAGGTTTTATGTTGGGACTTGCGAAGTGCAAAAGTCCTGTCACGGTCGCCAATGTTTGATATGCCCAGTTGCAGATGGTACAAAACTCCAATGCTCAATAGCATGTGGAGTGGAGTAGGAAAAAATAAGTCTTCTCCTCTTCGAATTCCAGTAAGAAGTCATTATTATATTTCAGTCTCATGAGTTAGAAGCTCTTCATGAGCTTTTAGAACATGTTAATGTAAATACAGTGGTAGAAATTTCAATAATCTTAAACAAATAATATAAGAAATTTTAAGATATACAAATCTAAGTTAATGATGACGTCTCCTCCAACACACTTTAAAAGTGCTATTTCATGTTATGTCGTTCAAATATCTTACTAATGTAGCAGGCTCTCTCTCTCTCTCTCTCTCTCTGACCACCCCGGCATCTTTCTTGAAGAGCGAATCTTTATGACATCAGCGAGAGTCGTGAGAGAGAGTTTGCGCGGCAGTCTAAGGCAATCAATTGAACAGTGCGGTCGCGCGTCTAAAATATAACAATAAGATTACCCTTTGTGCACCTAACTGTGAATTAGCCTTGCGAATAAAATAAAAGAATGAACATTCCTAAAAAAACATTCGATTAAACCAAACTAATAAAGATAAACTCTCAGTTTCATCCTGTCATACTAATGATATTGTAATTCGTTGAGAAATCCTTAGTAAAGGATATAAGATTTTCTGACAAATTTGAAATAGTTAAATTCTTGAGTAGTGTTTGAACCATCTACTGTTTTATTTAACGTTAATACTGAATTACTCGATAATGATAGAGTGAATGTGACTAAAATGCTTTACAAATATTCAAAAGCATTTGTCGATGGAATCTCTTGCACGAGACTTTACTCAGGGATAGTGACCATTAAGTTGATTGACCCTGACAAGGCGGTGCAGAGGAGTCCATATGGATTGAGTCCAAATGAAAATGTAATTGTACGCAAACCTATAAATTAATTGCCAAGTTGTAATATCGTTCGACTTAATTGATAATCGTAAGTTAAATGCCAGCACGGTCTGTGATAGATTTGCGTTACTCCTTATTAGTGATCAAATTGCTAGACTTAGGGTTGTAAAATATTTTACATGTTTGGATATGACTAATAAACTGCGTTTGGAACACATGAGGAGCAGTACGAGTATTTAACAATGCCTTTCGTTTTTCAGCGAGCCGTGTTAAACGCTTTGGGGAATTTAGCACATACATATGTGATAGTCTACATGGATGATATTTTGTAGTATCATCAACTATAGAGCTAAGCGACGAATGGTTTAAGGTCGTTTTGGAGGTACTAACTGCGGCTGGATTATTATTTAATATTTCCAAGTGTGAGTTCCTTAAGACTACGGTGCAGTATCTACGGTATGAGGTACGAGACCTAATCCGCAGAAGATCTTAGCACTAACTTCTCTGAGACCGACTTCAACATTTAGTATTGTGAGACAATTTATTGGATTAGCGACTTATTTTTGAAAATGTTTCCCTTAATTCTCTCAGGCTATGAAACCGATATACATGCTAACTTCGACCGAAAACGTCTTTAGTTGGGATGACCATTTGGAAACAATTAGGAAGATAGTCACGTCTATTCTATTCTCCCAAATAAGCCAGTACTGAAAATATATGATCCACAATTTCCAATGGAACTTCATACAGATGCTGGTTCTCATGGTTATTGTGCTATGTTAATACGTCGTTAATGGCAATCCTCATGTAGTGGAATACGTTAGTAAGAAAACCTTTTCTGCAGAGTTGTTGTTGGGTCAGCTAAGCATTTTCGACAGTATTTGATTGGCCGTGAATTCGTTGTGTATACGGATTATAATTCCCTGATGGTACTCCGTTGGTGGGCGCATTTACAATACTTTGACTTTACGATAGAATATAGAGAAGAGAGGCGCATGGCGCACATACACGTAAAGAGCAGAAATAAGAAATGCAAATGGGTTCCCGTTAAACTCCGCGGTCGAATCGGGCCCCCGGTCGTGCGATACAGAGATTGATATCGACAAAATAGATGCAAAGTTTAGAGTGGAAGGTGATAGATATATTTTGGTTATATTCCGCCCGCGTGAATGGTATCCCTTAGACGATATGTAATGAAAGATATCCCGGTGAGAGGATATGTTGTTTGGTAAGTTGCAATGGTGTTGGAATAACCTTCGATATGGAAATTTTGTGAATAGGAAGGTATGAAGATTCCAATGGAAACAACATGGTAAATATTTTGTGTTGCATGGTAATATTTGATCTATGGTTTTGAGATTGGAGCTGACTGTGTCATTGAGCAAGCACAAGTGAAAAACGAAATTTGGAACATGGCATGTGGCGCTCTTGACGGAACCATGCTCATAATCAAAAGGAAATCATAATGAGAATTACTGCAGTCGAATTTCGAATCCTTTATATGGAACTGATTAAATAATTGAAAAAGAAACTGTACAGTATTGAAATAAGCGATACTGTTGAAAGAGATAGTAAAAATAAAAAGAAACTGTTGAAAGAGACAGTATTGAAACAAGAGAAACCGTTGAAAGAGACGGTATGGAAGCTGTTGACAGTATGGTAACAGTTGAAAGAGACGGTATGGAAGCTGTTGAAATAGACAGTATGAATGTTTGAAGAATAAGAAATGTAAAATGAAGTGTGTATTGAGATATACGATTATCGATCGCTGCGTGGTGGTCTGGTCCAAGAGAAGTTGTTTTTGTTGCAATTGATATAAAAACTGATAAAGTATAAAAAAAAAGCGAAACGAAGTTGAAAAGATAAATAATGTAAAGATTATTTGATGAATAATGTAAATGAATTAGTACGAAAAGTATTGAAAAGTATTATTAGTACAGAAGTAAATTTGGAATGGCATAAATGGGTTGATTTATGATAATCTAAAATACTGTGTAAATTAAGAAAGAATTGATGTTTAATTTAAGTCTGAATAAGAAATGGCTATTTCAATAACACTTCGGTAATATTAGTTCATTGACGGTCTGGGTTACACGAGGACGTGTAAAGGTCAGGATGGCCGTGTCGGATAGTGATGATTAAGTGAGACGATGATTGAAATTATGAATTAAGTTTGACATTTTGGTCAGAAGAGATGTAAAATTAATATGTTGATGAAAGATTATTTAAGATTGATTATGTTTGATTAAGTGAGACGATGATTGAAATTATGAATTAAGTTTGACATTTTGGTCAGAAGAGATGTAAAATTAATATGTTGATAAAAGATTATTTAAGATTGATTATGTTTATAGTAAGAATAAATGTAAAAGTTTGTGTGAAAGAAATGTTTGTATGAAAGAAGCTGAATATTTTATCGAGGACGAGTGAATGGAAGAATGGTTATCCGTCTAGGAGAGACGATGGTTATCCGTCTAGGAAAGACGATGTTTGGTTATCCATATAGAAGAGACGATGGTTATCCGTCTAGGAGAGACGATGTCTGGTTATCCGTCTAGGAAAGACGATGTTTGGTTATCCGTATAGGAGAGGCGATGGTTATCCGTCTAGGAGAGACGATGTCTGGTTATCCGTCTAGGAGATATGATGGTTATCCGTCTAGGAAAGTCGATGTTTGGTTATCCGTCTGGGAGAGACGATGGTTATCCGTTTAGAAGAGACGATGATCGAATTCCGTAAAGTAGACGATGAATAAAGTTTGGAAAGTTTGAAATCAAAAATTAAACTATTACACGAGGATGTGTAAAGGTCAGGATGGCCGTGTCGGTTAAGTAACTAATAAGTAATACGTAGATGCGTTAGAATGGAAAATTTAGTAATAAGCAAGCAATGGCAGACACAGTTCAGTACAGTTAAAGTAAAAATAAAGTTAAGTTCTTATGAGATACTAAACACAGTGGTTAATTATTCATCAACTTTATTAAAAATAAATAAATCCGTTAAAAAGGATTATAATAAATTATAACTATAATTAGACCCAACATTTTTTAAGGTGTTGACAACTCTATTACGTCAACTGAAAATTGTAACTGGCAACTTAGTACGTTTTTTTTAAAGCTATTGTAACGTAGACGGCCTGGGTGTAAACAAACTGTCCCCATTAAGTAGCGGTCCCTCTTTCTACGGCTGGGCACACTAAAAAACCCTCCCTGTGATAGTGTTTTTTGTAAGCAGCGCGGCCAACTTAACGAAGAGAGAAGAGGAGAAAGAGTGAGAGAAGGAGGGCTTAAAAGTTTTCGCTATCGTCAAGACAAGAAAAATAAAGCAATTGAAAGAAAGTAACCATCTCTGTTTTCTTTGCGATTCTGCCGAATTATCTGCGGCCTGGCGATCGAACGCCCAAACGTAAACCAACCGCTCGGCCACGTGTGGCGTTATTTTGTTCCACAAAGGCAAATCACGTTACATTGGTATCAGGTGTGGGGTTACGTTTGGTTACTGCGAAGAACCTCACCACGTGTACAAAAAAAAAATGACTAAGAAATCGGCGCTGGCGCGGAACAGCAGATTGGAAGAGGACAGAAGCAGTTCCGTTATTGCTATAGCACAATCAGTAGAAGCGGTAACTAAAAAAATCAATCGAATGTGCGAGGCCTTACAACGGTCCTTTATAAGTGCACAGCCTACAGCGGTGCCAGGGCCCGTTTCGCCGCCCGAACACACCACGTGGGGCGGGTTACCCCAACCAAGGCAGGACGCGTTGCCACGGGCCGCTTCCACCACCTACGGATCGGCTTGGGCGCGATCACCCTCCATCCCGCAATTTAACCCAGGTTTGTTGCCGTTGTTCGATGGAACTGGATCTTGGGGCGAATTTGACCGACTGGTAGACAAGGTGGCGAATTACTATCAGTAAGCAGAGCATAAGAAATGTTTGGCAGTGGTGTTGAATCTGCGCGGCCGCGCCTCAACATTTTATGGCACCTTGCCTACACAACCTACATTGACCTACTCAGCACTGTGCGCCGCCATGCGTCAACGATTCATGATATATTGCCGGTCGAGCTATCATCCGTCGCGTCATCGGATACAAGGACCCAGGGAATCATTGCCTGATTTCGCATTGGAATTGGAACGCTTGGGCCAATGCGCTTTTAGCGGAATGCCGGGACATATGTATGACCAGATTCTGGTGCAACAATTTATTGACAGTATGCGCGAAACTCCGCTACAGGGATTAGTAATTTCTAATCGACCGATTCAGCTACAAGAGGCATTGGACGTAGTGATGCGAGTTCAAGCCAAGTTTGGACGCACACACGGCAAGCCGGTTCTGCACAGTCTGGTGGTCGAGAGTGGAGACATCCATACACCAAAACGTCGCCGGCGAAGACAAAGTCGCGGCCAGCTCACTACAGAAACACCGCTAACAGCAAGGCCCCAAATCAATGATACAGCTACTCTAGCTCCAACACCAGTGAATACACCGGCGGCCCTCAGGCTCAACTCAGTTGTAGTATATTCATACCAGGAGCTCAACTTGGACACTTTGTTGCAAGTATAAACAATAAAATATGTAAGCAATAAAATATAAGTGTGTATGTTTGTGTATATGTTTATGTATATGTCGATTAAAGTGACTAATAAGTCAAAGCCTACTAGATGGTTGACAGGCATGTCAATTGTAGCCCTGGCATTACCTTTGCAGCGGCTACAGACTGACATCTGGAATGTTGCTGGGAATGTTGATTTTGCAGGATGACAAGCATCTTTGCCTTAGCAAGATGTTTAGAAACAAATCTGTCTTCAGGTCAGGTCCTTTATAAAGGGGGGCCTCGGGCTAGAGAGCTCAGTGAACAAACCCCCTGGGAACTAGCCACACAGTGAAAAGTAAAAGTGAAGTCAAAAGTCTAAAGTTAAAGAAAAACATGAGTGAAACAAATAAAAATTTTGACGTCCCGACATATATGTATATATATTTTTATACCCTTGCAGAGGGTATTATAAAATTGGTCAGATGTTTGTAACGCACAGAAGGAGACGTTTCCGACCCCATAAAGTATATATATTCTTGATCAGCATAAGAAGCTGAGTCGAAATAGCCATGTCTGTCTGTCCGTCCGTCTGTGCGTACGCGTTTTTCTCAGCCATCTTAAAAGCTATCAGGATGAAATTTTTTTGATGCTTTTTTTACCTGGGTAAGATAAAGTATGAAAATCATCGGGATTGGAGTACTATATAATATAGTTATAGAAGAAATATTTGATATGATAGATTTGGATATAAAACCTCAGATCCCAAAATTTATTTATATTGAATACGGAATGGAAATATGCAGAGGTGTGAATGGATTGGATAAATATAATTTTCTATATACAAAATAAATAATTTTTGTATTTTTTTTTGTTTTCGATGTGTCTGGCTGATATGCCCCAACTTTATAGGGTCACAAGAAATGTCTATGTATGGCCTTTAGATGTGAAAGGGTGTTCACCATTTTATGTTTAAAAAACTTTATTAACTTTTATTGAAAACTTTTCTCTTTGTTGGAACCACTTTTCCCAGGAGTGGACTGAATTTGCAAATAAAACCCCTTTTTTATACCCTTGCAAAAAGGGTATATTAATTTTGGTCAGAAGTGTGCAACGCATAGAAGGAAGCATCTCCGACCATATATATATATTCTTGATCAGCACGACGAGACGAGTTCAAATAGCCATGTCCGTCCGTCTGGATCAACGCGAGTTCGTCCGAGACCGTAAGAGCTGCAGAGCTGAAATTTTGCACGTGTACTTGTATATACTGCAGGCGTTGTATATCTCGGATTCAGCCGGATCGGACCACTATATCATATAGCTCCCAAACAAACGTCAAAGTCACGAACAGTGACTTTTCACACAAACTTCGTTATTTTATCAGCAATTGTCATAAAAGTTGGTATTTGTCAGTTTGGTGTTCTTATTAATAATTGTGCCAAATTTGATCAAGATCGGGTGACTATATCATGTAGCTCCCATACAAACGGCAAAGTCACGAACAGTGACTTTCTCAATAACTTCATTAATTTTATAGCTATAGCCAAATCAGCTTTTTTTCCCGTCAAATCTGGCTTTTTTGAAAGTCCAATTGCGGGAAAAATACCAAAACAGCGGGCAGCGGGAATTCTGGATTTTTTAAAAATATAAATTGCTTTTTTCCGCTCTTTTTCTACTGAACAATTTATCATTTTTGAGCGATTAATCGTAGTAAAATGTTATTCATCTAATTCAGTGGAAAAATACTAAGAACACTGCAAATTTTTGGGTTGAAGTGTTTGCCTATAAGGATTCTGGAGGATATAGCCGAGAATTACCAAAACAGTTGCAAGGGTATACAAACTTCGACGTGGTCGAAGTTAACCCCGGCCCTCTGGTTTTTCTTTGTATTTAGCACTGGATAAATTTTTGTAAATTATATTATGTCACATTCACACACTCTGCTTGTATATACATATCAGAGAACTGCAACGAGTTGAGAATTATCAATCAAACTTCAAAAACTCAAATCATTCCGTTCAAAACCTCTTTTACAACATGTTTACTCCGCTCACTCAATCAAAACGAAAAAATCATTCAAGGTATCGCAACCAATTGGTTTGAATCAATTGCTATAATACATATTAGCTTATCGAACAAGTCGCAACCTTGATTGTTTTAGCAAGAACGCTCACCCTAATTGATCGTTTGTAAAATTCAATTCAAGACTATTGAATAAACCCGAACTAACATCGGATTTCCTGCACATGATTTGAGTAGACTTTGACATTTAACACTAGATTTACCAAGAAATTTTTGTACCTATTTATACTAAAGCCAGTCAATTTGACTGGTTAAGAAAAGTCCTATTATTTTATATTACAATTCGTAATCCTTTAAAAGATTTAATGAGAAATAAAAAAATATAAATAAAAAAATAAAAATGCATCAATTGTGTTAGAAACTTTTTTTCTACACATTTTCCGCAAACATATTTCTTGCAGACGCCACAAATCGTAGTTTCTCTTGTTGTTGTTACAATGCCCTATTTGGCACCATTTACGCACAGGCCGGGGATTCTGCGTTACTGGACGGTGATTTTCATTTGCCTTTCTTCGGCTTGATAACTGATATTCATATTCATATTGATACTGATATTGATATATTGATACTGATATTGATATATGATATCATAAATATATATAAATATATATATATATATATAAACATATATATATAATCATAAACCCAGTCAAAATGACTGGTTACGGTATAAGTGCCAAAAACAAAAAATATCTCTTTTCCTATAAACACAAAATGAAATTAACTTATCAAATTATCTGTATTTAGTGGTTATTTAAAAAGTCATAACATAATATCGAAAAAAAATAAAAACACTTAATCAATATTTATGAAATAAAGAGTAAAACCAGTCATTTTGACTGGTGTGGTAGATCTAGTGTTAAAATCGATATGAATTGCGATATGAATGTGTACCGCACCCTCACTTTATTGAATTTGGATTAGCACATATTTTTTTCTATTACCTTAATCAGCAAAATTTTAATGCAGATTTCTTTATTGAAGTTATATTAATAAAAATACTTTAATTTGAAAAAGAGATATAATTTTAGTACAAAGTTACAACAACAAAAATGAAATTTCAGAATTTCGTGCTTGATTAATATTCAATGTCTTTAAAAGTTACAGAATTTAATAATTATAATTATTAAGGCTATAAGGAACAAAAAGTTTAACTATGTGCGGCAAAATACCAAATTTTGGCAATATGGTCCGACATTATGTTTTACCACAATATCGACCAAATCGCACTGCGTCCTTTGCGTTTGCTGGACAAAGTAAAGGTTCCATTATCTATTTGCTCTGTTATAATAAAATTAATAGTAAGGCCAAATGGGAGAGTTATGGACGCTTACGGCTTGGTTTAAGGTGTGCCTTGTGGAAGATTATATCAGACTTATGACGAACTGTCACTTTTATATTTTCCTGCACTTCTTCTTTATTGTACAACTTTTTTTCCTTATCTGCTTATTTTTAACAAAGACTGTTTCCCGTTCGGCGTACTGAATGGGTTTTTTATTTTTAAGTTGTCTATTAATGGCAAGTTCTTGTCGATGTTCGATCAGCCCTTGATGTCCTCAAATGTTTCACGTTTGAAATTTGTTAGTTTTTGATAATTTGTTCTGGAAACCCTGTCTAGAAAAATATCAATCGGTTTTCGTTTCGTCACTGAGTGGACCAAGTTATTATACCTATCAATTGACATGGGCCCGAGGCCAGTTTTCCTAAGTAACGAAAACTCTATTTTGAAACACCTGTAGATTTCCAAGAATGTTGAATGAAATCTTTGGACTTGACTGTTTACTTCGCTTCGCTGCGTTGGAGTATGGTATACCTCTATTTCCAACGATCTTAGGTAATTATGAACTGTTGGAAAAAGGAGGCGCCGCTCATTGTCCACCACCAAAATCTTAGGTGCCGTGAAATAGTGAAGCACTTCTGCTTTCACGTAGTTAGAGGGCCGATTTAGTTTCTAGAGGGAAAAGCTTGGGAAATTTGGAAAATTTGTCTATACAGCAAAGAAACTTCTGCTTCTTCAGGGGTTGGCTGCAGGGGATGCTTATTGGGGTGTCTGTCATATTTATATGCCTTGCAGATCTGACAAGTTGTCGTAAATGCTTTTATTTTACTTGCCATTTTTGAGAAATAACATCGTTCCAACAGCACACGTCTGACCTTTTCGGGATTTCTTTGGGCTCTGCGATGTTCGTTATCGATTGCTTCGAGTATCTCGTCTTCGCCTACCAAATCAGTTACCAGTCTTTGTGTGATTCTAAGTTTGTAGGACTTAAAGAAACCTACATAACATGTTTGTAGGAGCTGTAAATGGCTTTCGGGTATTTTTATTCCATTAATCACAGATGGATTGATGTAAGTCTTTAGCGATGTAGTTATCTCTGAAGTGGTCAATGTTTTCAATGGGACTATGTGACACATAAACCCGCGGTGTGCGTTAATACAAGAGTAGACAGATCGCGATGGTTCGGAGGTAATTTGGTTTCTATTAACATTTATACGGACCTCCATATGGGGGATAAGATCAGAAGCGTCTTGTTGTCCACTGTGCATTGTTGCCAACGAATCTGTGACATGGAGGACCAATAGATTCATGTCCGTCCCGTCGGGGGCATGTGGGATGCGCGATAACGAATCCGCCACTACGTTATATTCTTCAATTTTCGCCTTCCAACGTTTCAATTTTGCATTGAAGTTCCTACTGCTAATGGCATACGTATGCGGCTGGTGGTCCGTATAGATTTTTATGGAGGAAGCTCCATCTAGGAACGTTCGTAGGTTTTCCAGAGCCCAGACAATGGCTAACATTTCCTTTTCAATTGTGGGCTTAATTTTCTTCAGTTTTGTCAAGCGACCTTGAGATGTATGCTATAGTACGATCTTCTCCTGAGCTATCCTGAGATAAAACGGCGCCGAGAGTAAAGTCCGATGCAACGGTGGTAAGATAAAATGGTTTTGTAAAATCTGGAAAAGCTAAAACCTCCGATGAAGAAAGAATGGTCTTAAGGCCTTTGAAGGCTTGCAGCTCCAGTAAATAGAGCTCAATAAAATCTTTCTTGGATTGAGAGATTGGTTAGGGGCTTAGCAATTTTTGCATAATCTTTGATAAATCTTCTGTAGTATCATGTCATGTATAAAAAAGATTTGAGCTGTTTCAGATTGGTGGGAGGCGGTATTATTAACATTCCCTCTTCTTTTTTCCCGTCTGCATTAATCCCTTGAGACGTGACAACATAACCAATGAATGCAACACTGGCTTTCAGGAAGTGTGTCTGAGCCCTGAAAATATTGCCCTGAGGTTGTGCCAATGTTCTTCATAAGAAGCACTGAAAACAATTATGTCATCAATGTAAACATAACCAATTTTTCCTATATAGTCTCTAAGAACATCGTCGCTCATTCTTTGGAATATGGCTGGAGCATTTTTCAGCCCAAACTGTAGTCTAAGAAATTCATATTTTGCATTAAAAGTTGAGAAACGGTTTTTGGTATATCTCCGGGATCCATATTATTGCGAATACATCTGGCAGACTACTTTGTCACCCGCCCATCTGGAAACCCTATATGCATAAGACGCACCTTCGTATATGGAACAGTCTGTGCCGGTCATTCTTTTCTTAGTTCTACCACAAATAATCTATTCACTACTAATATATATATTTACTACTACTACTAATATGTATATCCATCAATAACTCAGGTTATGGGCCCAGCACGCTTCCACTGCGCCAATAATTCGATGGATACAGAATAGTGAAAAGAAAGTAAAGTGTAAAAGTTGTGGCGAAAAAGTTCTAGAAAGATTTTTGTGTCTCGCATGTGTGGCGCCGAACTGCCGTTTTTTTTTACGTTGCTTGTGTAGATTCTCAGTCGGCTTTGCTTGTGTAGCAAAGTCAAGAAAAACAATTAAACAAAAAGAAACAGAACAGAAAAATGAGTGCCGCAAATGTACGTATAGAGCCGTTTGGCAAAGAAAATTTTGATACTTGGAAAATTCAAATGGAAGCAAATGTTTGCTGAAATCTCTACCTTTAATTATAAAATTCAATTTTTATTAGGATCTCTACTGAAACTAACTTTAAGTGGCAATTGAATGACTTGCAAGAAAAATACTTATGAACACAGTAAGGAATTCATATTAAAAAAAAAAAAACATTAAAGAAAGGAAGGAGTATTCTTGGGTTCACAAACTGGTGGTTACTGAGGTCAAAGATGTAGATGGACCTGTCAGTTCTAAATATACACTCCCAACTATGGATCTTTGTTGTTATTTGTAAAGATTTCCTTAAAACTGAACAATATCAACTCATGTACCTATGTCACTAAGAAAATAAATTATAAATTCAGATAGAAACATTTCTTTTCTTATATATTTAATCTTAACAAAATAAAAAAAATACCGACGATTTTAATTGCTTGTCTGGTATGACTCGATATTTCAAAATTCCAAACTTGAGAAACAATAGAACTCAAAGCAAATTAAATATTTAATAAGAGGGACTAAAACTAGAAATACGAGGAGAGCTTATTAGTTACAGATTATTAATTATTATAGAATGTAATAGAATAAAAAAAATTATCGAAGAAATATCAAATAAATCAAGTTTTATATATATTTTTTTTTTTAAGTAAATATTCATCTTATTTCAAATTGGTTTTTTTTTTTTTAATTCGTTACGGTTATTTTAAATTTTCAAGTTGCACAAATTTACCCATCACTTTTCATTTCGCTTCAGTTCGATCATTATTTACGGAATTCATTTTTTTGTTGTTGTTATTCGGTTAATCATAAAACGCTGAAACAGAAATTATATCAACAAATCAGAGCATCAATAGGGTACCATCACCCCATAGTTCGCCAAAACATGCTTGAGAGTCGACGAATTGATACTGCTTAATACACTAGGCACTTACCCCATAGTTAAGTCGCTGAAAGGCCTTCCATCGATGCACTGTGGGAGGGTGTTTTTATATGATGATTTTTCCTTTGCGCTTTATGACCACCATTAAACTCCGTTTCTCTCACCTTGTTTTTTTTTTCATTTTCTCTATTTATCGTTACTCTTGACTTGAATTATTTAGAATAACCTTTAAATTGATTTTACATTTGAATTAATTACATTTTTTTTTTTTAAGTTGATTGGGGCTTCGAAACAAAATCAGATCAAAAAGGAAAATTATTTTCACTTAACTTTTGAGGAACATTATATTCAATAATAAAGTACCACACAAGAAGCAAGCGATAAACAATGAACAACATACTCCAACTCACTAGGATATGATACAAGATGCTGCCGTGACACAAACCGTCGGGGCTACGATCAAAGATTACGATATACGACCAAGCATAGCGCTAATCGATCACACCAAATCGAGGCAAATGATATACGATCAATAACAATTATGGCCGATCGAACCACACGCAACCACTGGCGATTTCGTACAAGCGGGAAGATACGTGGGAGGCGTAACAAAAGAAATCGGCTGCATAAGCGCGAATGAAACGAGGCTGGAGGGCATAATCACGAACCGAAAGAGGGCAATGGCCTAATAATAAAATCCAAAAGCGCAGAGTGGGATAAACAATAAGAGAAGGCATGCACTAGTCTAGCGTGCGTGTGGCTTATGGAGCAATACATGGGAGAGCATACACACACACCACACGTGTGCTATACGTGTACAACCGCAAGAGAGAGTACCGGTGGCCAATGCAAGTGCTCTCTGCCCACCCTACGCATGCGAAAACAACAAGCAATTAGATCGTAAGAAACCGAAACCCGACGAACAAAAGAGAGCAAAAGCGAGGGCCAAGCAAGCCCGCGAGACGGATGCACGGAGTATGTGTGCCGAAACGAAACCAAGTGAGGGCTATGCTTGTGAATCGGGGAAAAGAAGAAATGCGAGAATGACAACGGCTTGTACGCTTGTGAGGGGAATATACAAGCCGAAGAAGGAGGGGTGAGGCGATATGTATGAAATCAACCACCAATATTTATTTAAGCAAGCTGATTATTGTAAAGGCATAGATTGAGTTGAATATAGAGAATATATATGCATGTTCTAGTTTAGTGTGGGAGGATTGAGCAAAGCTTGGTATGACGAGTAGATCGAGGTGAGCGACGGTCGAAGGCAGCGCAGGCAGAGAAACGAAAGCAGCAAGAATCAACGTTTGAAGCTGGGCGGCCAATGGGAATGCGCCGCCAATGAGAGAAGGCAACGAAAGCCGGCAGAGCAACCAAGGCGCTATGCAGGCAAGGGAGAAAGACAAGGACAAGGAACAAATGGGCGCGCAGCACTCAAAGAAAGTGGACACAGCTGCGCTAAAGATTTACGGAACTTTCGCCACGCATAGCAACACGTACATGCGCGGGTGAAAGCAATGGGGCGATGGAAATGTACCAGCTGTATAGCGGTGCTACACCAACAAGTTCCTGAGGCCAGAGGAGCTGCCTACATAAAGGCAGCACAAATCAAGAAAGGGATCAAGTCATCAAGTCGTGATCAAGAAATAAGTTTCTTAAGGCCTTACGAGTAACCTCAAAAACTTATCAAGTGAAAACAAATCCTGAGAAAAGGATCAAGAGAAATCTAAGAACTGAAAAGGCCTTACGAGTAACCTTTAAAGTTCATCAGACATCAGCAAGTCCTCAGAATAGGACCACAAACACCGTACCCAAGCAAGCACACAATCGAGAAAGTTCAAACCGTTCCAGGACTATCCAAAGTCATTAGTATCCGAAAGACCAATCCAATCGAACATATACACTACGAGCCCAAAGTGGTAACCAGCAGCGACAACAGGAGCGAGGGGAAAACCAGAGCAAGCGACGAGGGATCCATATTAACTCACCAACGCTGCCCAAGTTCGCGCAATGCCGAAGATGCTAGGACAACAGCACGGAGAATCACACAATGCAAGGCCAAGGAACCAATAACATTAAAGATGGGAAAGTTCTAAACCCAAATCATGCTTGTCGGAGGTGCGGGGGAGCCGTACACTGGGGCAAAGAATGCAACAACCGAAGACTTTATTTCTGCTGCCACTAATAGGTCAGCTAGTAGAGGAAGAGGATCAATTGTCAGCGATTATCGAGTTGGCAGGAATACAAATGAAGGCGACAATTGACTTGGATGCCACGAGTAGCTTCATAACCAAGCAAGTGTTAGAAACAAAAAGGAGCAGATGGCAAGATGTGAGACATTGCAGAGCAATAGACAGGATGCGTGAAATTCGGGAACAAAGAAATCCACATGCCATTCCTTGTCATGGATGCACTGATTTTAGGGTGAGATATGGTGTTGAGGCCACAGAGTGCGAATACCGACAATAAGGCGAATACAGGGCAGGCTGGTGGAAAGGATATACATCTTGGTCACCCAGAACAAGGAACAGCAAGAGACAGAAAAATTTCTGAACCATGAGTTGAAGGAATTGGGAAAAGTTACGGGTCCATCAAAGGTGGGAATACATCTTACAACAATGATGATATCCCGATAAAACAAAGGTATTACCCGAAAAGTCAAAAAATTCAAAGGGACTCGAAAGTCGATGAGCTGTTAACATTGGGATGCATAGCGCCATCACAAATCCCGTATAGTTCACCGATAGTTATGGTGAAGAAGAAAAAAACGGGCAAATGGAGATTATGCGTAGATTTCAGACAGATCAACGCAAAATCGATAAAGGACGCGTACCCAATGCCACGCATCGACTACATCAAAACTCAGCTACGCCAAGCGAGATTCATAGCTGGACCTAAAAGATTGCTATTGGCAGATTCCATTGGAAGAAAACGTTCCAGCGGGCACTGGACCAAGCCATTCGCCCAGAAATGATACCAAACGCTTTCGCATACCAAGATGACATAGTGGTAGTGAGCAAAACAATCGAAGAACACATGAACCATCTACGAGAAGTGTTCAGGAGATTGAAACAAGCTAATTTAAGAATTAGTGCTGAAAAGTGCCAATTCTTCAGAAAAGAGATGAAATTTTTAGGTCACCTGGTGACAGAAAATGGCATTGCAACAGACCCAGACAAGGTGGCCGCAATAGCTCAACTGAAGCCTCCAACTTGCACAAAGGAATTACGGCAGTATCTACGAGTGGCTTCTTGGTACAGACGATTCGTACCGGGTTTTGCAACATTAACACCCCCATTAAACGCCCTGCTCAAGAAAAAAACAAAATGGCACTGGAAGGAAGCGCATCAGGCAGCATTCGAGTCAGTAAAGGAAAGACTGACGCGTGGCCCAGTATTGCCATGTCCAGATTTCACAAAAATGTTCGTGCTACAGACGGATGCAAGTAACATAGGATTAGGTGCCATACTGGTACAAAATGCAGAGGATGGGGAGAGAGTGATATCATACCTGTCAAGAGAATTAAATCCAGCAGAAAAAAACTATTCGGCAACAGAAAAGGAATGCCCAGCGATAGTATGGGCAATATGCAAATAAAGACCATATCTCGAAGGATACCGATTTAAAGTGGTGACAGATCACATGGCGTTAAAGTGGTTGAAGAGTATAGAGAGCCCCACGGGCCGTATAGCCCGTATATAGCACTGCAATTACAGCAATACGATTTCGAAATAGCATATCGAAAGGGCAAACTAAAAATCGTTGCCGATACTTTGTCAAGGCAACCAATGGAAGGGTGCAAGAGAATTATGGACAATGGTGCCAGGTTACGACAAGCGAACAGAGAATGTGTTTGGATACAGGATATAATAAAAAAAATGAAACAACAACCACAGAAATACCCGGATTACATAATGGAAAATAGCCAAGTATACAGGAACATTCCGCACAGAGCAGGCCAAGAAGAGGTGATATCGTGGAAATCATGTGTGCCAAAAACGCTTCGAAACCAAGTAATGGTCGAAAACCATACTTCCACTACGGCAGGGCACACAGGCAACAGTAGAACTATTGCCAGAACTGCAGCGAGATATTACTGGCCGGGAATGCAACGTGACATTAGAACGTTCGTGGGGAAGTGTACAGTATGCCAACAATTCAAGCCAAACCAACAGCAGGCAGCAGGAAAAATGCTAACACAACAAATACCAGAGGAGCCTTGGGCCACAATATGTGCCGACTTCGTTGGGCCATTACCAAGATCGAAACATGGATATTCGATACTGTTAGTAATCGTAGACAGATTTTCAAAATGGACAGAACTGATACCAATGCGCAAAGCAACGGCGAAGAGCTTGGTCAAGGCTTTTCGGTAGAGGATTCTGTTTAGATTTGGCGCCCCAAAGGTGGTGATAACGGACAACGGGGTCCAATTCACTAGTAGAGTTCTCAAGAAAATGCTAGATGAACACCAGCTAACAGCACCGTACACACCACAAGAAAACCACACCGAACGGACAAACAAAACCGTGAAAACGATGATTGCACAATTTACAGGGGAAAATCAACGCAACTGGAACGTGAGTTGGCCGGAAATAACACTGGCAGTAAATTCCAGCCAATCGGAGTCAACTGGGCTTACGCCAGCATACATAAAAGAGGGGGGGAAACCAAGAATGCCAGGTGCACTGTACGATAGTGTCACGACAGGCACAGGGAAATAGTCTATACCACCAGTGGCAAAGGCGACACAAATTCACGAGCTATTCGAGTTAATACGGCGTAATCTAGAGACAGCCGCGCAGGATCAGGCGAGGCATTACAATCTAAGAAGAAGAGAATGGAGACCAATAATTGGAGCAATAGTATGGGTAAAAGAACACCATCTTTCAAATGCTGCAGAAGGATTTGCAGCGAAACTGGCAACAAGATTTGGAGGCCCATACGAAGCAATTGGTTTCGTGTCACCGTGTAAATTACGTCACAAGGAAACGGGAAAGAACCGACAGGCACATATCAGCCAGATTAAACAGCAAATATGTTGCGAAGATGAGAGCAAGAAACAAGATGAACATTGAGTACGGACGACTCTACTGAGATGGCAGCGAGAAATCTGCACAGACCGGCCGGCTGGACAGAGAACTCAAAATATGACAGAGAGCTGAAAGTCTCAAACTGTATCAGAATTATGCCACATATATATATTAAAAAAAAAAAAGGAGAAACAGCAAAACAGCAAAGTCGCAAACCAAATCCCAGGATAACTCAAAGATACGTGAATATCGTAACGATACACACAGTCAAAGATGCATGCAAAAAGAGAAACTTAGAACTGGCGGCGAATCCAAACATAGAAAGAAAGACATAGAAGGATTGGAAATAAGTCAAGAGAGTCAACACCAACACATACGCGGAGGCCCAAATTTCTTGAATGATCGGCGGTATCAGACCGGCTCCGTGATATCGACAGGGATGAGAAGGCAGTTTGGAGAGAGTTGGACGATGTGATCCGGATGATAGATCGGGAGGATGAGAGCGAACGTGAAAGCGTACAGTCGAATTGGAGAGCTGTGCGTAGCCCAGAATACGCGCCGTGGGAGCAGAATGAAATGCATGAGCCTCCGGCACAAGTTTGGAAGCCAGCACGGCCGCCAATTCCGTTTCGTATGGTGGACATGGTGTCGGATGCCAGCGAAAAGGATGAGGTGGCCGTGAGGTGAGGTGAGGAAGGTGAGGCTGAGGGAGTAGCCAGCCCACCTCCAATCGAGCCGGAGAGTGCTGCCACCGATGGTGGCAGAATCAGATTCAGCAACAGGAGGATGCAGAGCAAGAACTGCTGGCAACAAGTAGATGCGTGGGTGAAAGCAGAGGGCCGATGGAAAAGTACCAGCTGTATAGCGGTGCTACACCAATCGATGCCTGAGACCAGGGGAGCTGCCTATATAAAGGCAGCACAAATCAAGAAAATGATCAAGTCATGAAGTCGTGATCAAGCAACATGTTTCTTAAGGCCTTACGAGTAATACCAGGGTCTATATATTCTGACGATTACGAATAGCTAGGAAAAATCGTGCTGCATAGTACCAGCTACGGGATTTGTTTCAAAGCAACAGAGCAAGCGAAGGCCATCTCGAAGAAACAACGAAAGGGTGTTAAGGTGGAAAGAGGATCAGGATACGCTAAGGAACGTAAAAGAAAGGTCATAGGATATATCCGAAGGACCAATCCACGTTTCATAAGACATTCTAAAGAGGGATAAAACCAATCGAACATATACACTACGAACCCGAAGTGGTAACCAGCAGCGACAACAGGAACGAGGGGAAAACCAGAGCAAGTGACGAGGGATCCATATTTACTCACCAACGCTGCCCAAGTTCGAGACTTCTTTAGAGAAGCCGTCATACCTAGCCGAGCCCAACAATAATACAAATAAACACATATTTTAAACAATTGAAAACACAAACGAGTTCTAATTTCACCGGGGCATAAAATAAATTTGTTGTGCCGAACCTAGCCCAAGAGATATTATAAATATCACGAAGGACGAAAAAGGATCGTTACAAACTATTTAACACTTTTTTTTGTTTGTTTTTTTTTTTTTTTTAAGAAATTGTAGAAGTTTTCGAGGTGGTCACATGTATTGCGCCATCTCTGGTGGCAGCAAACAGTCTCCAGACATTTGCTAAAAGCCAAGCTTTGTCTGGGTCAGAAGCGGCAGAAGGTTAGATAAGGCCACTCGCCTTTAAAAACTAGCCATATGAAAAATCTGGTTCACCGAGGGTTATGGCAATTCTCGGGTGTTTAGTTGGCATTGTCTTCTCAATGTCCGAATGTCAATCCCGGAATGCAACGACAACCCAAAGTACGGCTGCACGTGCTCCGGGCACCAGAAATCGGTATTTGAAAACTCGCGGAAGCGTGTGGTTACCTCAAAAAACGATAGATCGCTTATCGCTATCGCAATATTATTCTTTTATTGATTGATCAATACCAATATTATTTATTTATTGATTGATCGCTATTAGAAAAGAGGCGCGTAAAGTCTTTAAGTTTAAAAATTTGAAAGTTTAAACTAGCGCACGCTACACATAGACAAAATAAATGATACTGAAATAATCAACATAAATGATTTAATCTCGATCTTGCTACTGTACAGTATATGTATCAGAAGAATACGAATTATTTCGTATAGCAATTGAGTCGCAGGACAATTTAATTACACCTGAAGCACTAAAGGTAAAATTATTGGATAATTACGAAGCGCGAAGTCGAAACAAAGCAAAATCATCGCCAGGGGCACTGATGATAAACAAGAGATTCAATAATAGTGCACCAAGGTCGTCCAAAGCAAGTAGTTTCAAATATAAATGTTATAATTTCGTAAAGGTGGGGCACAAGGCGGCAAAATGTCCCAAGAAATTTCCGAAAAACTCCGGAGGAAACAGTGAGTTATATTTAAGTATTTACATACAAGAAGCGAATCTTTCACGCTTAAGCCTAAAGGGAAGCTGCCTGGACTCTGGGGCAACATCACACATGTGCTCAGAGAAGGAAAGAATCAATAAAACGTATGCAGAAAAATCGCAACAGTTAAAACTAGCAAACGGTGAAACTAGAGCGATCAATGGAATCGGGTCGGTAACTTTTAAACTAAACTGTAAATTTGCAGCAAACGTTTTAAACGCACTGTATGTACCAGATATTAGAGAAAATGTCAAGAGATATGTCAATAGCGAAGATATGAGATGACCGCTTCAATGTGCTATTTAAGAAAAATGTTGCTGAAATAATACAGGTATCCAATGGGCAAGTAGTTTTTGTTGCACAGCGAAAACATGACCTATACCATGTCGATTAAATGCGTGAAAAAAGCCATTTAGCAGTCGGAAACAAAACATGTATCAGGGAGTGGCACGAACGTTTTGGGCACTTAAATGAAAAGGATTTAAAAGATGTCATGACTCTTTCACTCGTTGCAGACGACGGACGTGTTTTTTTTGCGCACATCAACTTTTATTTTTTTCTCGCGATTAAATTCTTTTCAATAACTTGTAAATTCATTATCGGCTTAATTAATAATAATTCCAACATCCGAATATTATTTTCATTTCGCGAATTCTCGCTGTCGCTTTTGTGTTTTTGTTTAAATTTAAATAAAATCAAAACTTACAACAACACTTGCATTAGCGGTGTTGTTGTTTTGTTTATCTCTTTTGCTTTTGTGTCTTTACCATTTTAAGTAACTCTCGCGCTCTTGCGTACAAATTGTTGTTGCATGTGTTCAATTTGACGCGCTCTCCCGTTCTTTCTTATTCTTGATTGATTTGCGCGCTCGTCTTTCGTCTCGTCTTGTTCTTTTAATTCTTTAGTTGTGAAGGCTTGCTCTGCACATTAACCCTTGTGTTAGAACTGGTCAGTATATTCTTATACACAGATGTTTTACCTTTAGAATTTTGTATACCCTTGCAGAGGGTATTATAAAATTGGTCAGATGTTTGTAACGCACAAAAGGAGACGTTTCCGACCCCATAAAGTATATATATTCTTGATCAGCATGAGAAGCTGAGTCGATATAGCCATGTCCGTCTGTCCGTCCGTCCGTCCGTCCGTCCGTCTGTGCAAATCAACTTCACGCTGTCATCTTAAGAGCTATCGGAATGAAATTTCATATTTGGGCTACTTTTGGCCGGGAGATGATAGAGTATGAAAATTGTGAGGATCGGACTACTATATCATATAGCTCTAAAGCAAAAATTTCGGAAAAATTTGGAGTATCCCCATGAAATTTACCAATATAATAGAATTTGATATAAAATCTCAGATCCCAAAATTTGAATGTGATCGGATAAATAGAACACAAGTTACAGTCAATACAAATCGGTTCTACGTCATCAGCAAATCAAACAGAGCACATGCATACACACACACAGACGTAGCGCTACACGTATGTATGTATGTATGTGTATGCGTGTTGTGCTTTGCTTAAAAATTTGTAGTAAAAAGAGAAATAATTTGAATGTTTTGTTTGTGTATTGATGAAATGAGTTGCAAGGAAAGAAATTTCAAAATGTAAAAAAATTATTGCCAAGGACTGCAAGGGTATAAAAACTTCCGCATTGCCGAAGTTAGCTTCTTTGATATTTTTTTTGTATTTCCTTTTTGAATTAAATTAAACCTTTTGATAAAATGGTTGTCTGCTCAAAAAATAATTGCATAGTTGCTACTAATGCGGTTGACTACCATGATTATATTCTTTGTTGGTTGTGTGACAATGCGGTTCACGTTAAGTGTGCTGGTAACACAGGCAGAATCAAGGAGTCTATTGCTAAAGGTGATGGCTTAAAATATGGATGTGATACTTGCCGAGGGGTCGAGAATGAGATGCGCTCATTCATGAGGCGGACTAGATATAGTTGTGACACTTTAAGGGCAGATTTTAATAAACTTCAAGCGGAGTTTACTGCGGTGGAGACTCAGTTAAGGAGTTTATCGCTTATAAATGAGTCACCAAAACGTCAAAGGACAAGTCTTTGGGGTGTTTCTTTATCTGTAGATCCGCCAGCGTCTCTTATTGTGTCCGACCGGTCTCATGCACCGTCCACTCCTAATGTACAGCAATTGATATCGTTTAAGAGCCCGGTTGTGAATGCTATTAGTAAGGAATAACCGGTATCAACTGCAAATGATCTCTTAAAAACAAGGCCTATTGTATTGTCCGATGTGTTCGGGCACTCCAATGGAAATTGCCGATAGTTCTAAAAGTATCGAGGGCCCCGTAAACAAGTTGACTGCTGCAGTGTGTGACTTGTCCAACGTTACTGCTACGGTTGACGCTTTGGGACCTCGGCCTCTCGTTGGCATACCACCAAAGAAACATATATTTGTTTCTAGGCTAGACCCTGTTGTCACATCTGACGATGTAATAGCCTATATTCGAAAGAAAGTTAACGTCTCGAATTTTGCGGTGGAAAAGTTTAAATTTTCGTATTCTCGGGACATCTCGTCCTTTAAAATTAAAGTTCCTGCCAATATCTTCGACAATATATGTCGAGAAGTTTTTTGGCCAAAGCATATAATAGTTAAGGAATATATGTAGGAAAAAATCGGCAACCGATTCGCCTACCAATAACAACATCTAACACTATTCCTGGCACATCAGCATCTGCTGGTGTGTCAAATAACCTGGGTTATTAAAACGTTAGAGGACTAAAATCTTAACTTCCCAATCTCTGTGTAGATAGTCTGTCTTTTGAACACAACATTCTTGCTTTTACGGAGACGTGGCTAAGACCTGACATTGCTGATGAATCGGTCTTTTCCACAAATTTTTCTATATTCAGACGTGACCGAATTTCTCGTGTAGGCGGTGCCGTTCTGATAGCTGTTGATGCAGCTTTATCACCTGAAATAATTCAATTTGCTTATACCCAGGACATTGAGTTTGTCGGTGTTAAAGTAAATTTTATATCTTTTTATGCCTTTGTTACTTGTTCCTATATTCCCCCGTCGTCAGACATTATGGTCTATTTAAATCATATAGAGGCAATTCAGTTTGTCTCCTCTTTAGTTTCTAGTCAAGACATGCTCATAGTTTTAGTTGTTTTTATTTTACCTGCTTTGTCATGGTCACTAACAGATGAATCTACCATGTTGCTGCCCTCTATGTCACATGACTTTATTGATGGCCTTCTAGGCTTATCTTTATTCCAAGTCAATCCTGTCTTAAATTCTAATGGAAAATCGTTAGATCTTATTTTTGTATTGGATTCTTCTTATTGTGATGTTTCTAGGATCGAACCTTTTGTTCTTCCAGAAGACAAATTTCATCCTACATTAAATTTAAAAATTGATCTACGCTCACTATCACCATTACTTGATTCAAATGAGTTACCTCTAACTAGGTGCTAGGCGTAAGACTGACTTTGTCAGCCTTAATGAAAACATTACTACGACCGATTGTACAATTGTAGAGATATGAACTCAGCTGTTCGTTTTTTCTATGATACTCTGAATTCACTCTTTGATATTTGTGTGCCTCTTGGTAGGCTGGAGCGGCTTCTCTCGTGAGTTAGCCAATTTGAAAAAAGTGAAGACACGATATTATAAGAAGTTTCAAAAAACAAAGCACTGCCGATATGGTTGCAAATTTTTTTTAAAACCACTTATTCCTCAACGGAATATCGAGCAAGTCCGTATCTGTTTGGGCTTCAACTAAAGCCAGACTCTCTTTGCTGAAAGAGAAAACGACCGAAGAGAGAGAGACCAAGAACAGCGCAAGTTACTTTGAAGTGACAAACTTGGAGATCCGTTACTTCAATTCTTTTCTTTCTTATTTCTTCTATGGAAATTACCAGAACTTTGATTTTGTAAAAGACAGCGTGGTTTGCTGTACTTGAATTTTACTCTTGAAATTAATCTCGAACGATGTGGTTGCACCTTCTGTGCCCGCATACAATTGTACTATAGTTTTAGGTTAAGAAAATAAAGCAACTGGATTGAAGTCAACCTGGTCATCTCATTCCTTCCAAATCGCCAGTGCCTCAAAGCCGCCTCGGTGGAAATCGTCCGAAAGCCGCATCATACAAAGCGAGCAGATTGGGGCTCCGCAAGGGCTCAGCCGTTAGCCAACAGTATCCTTATCATTTAAAAAAGGCTAACTGCATTTTCAATCCAGTGATTGATGAAAGTTCTATTCTTAGCGAACTTAAATTAGTTAAACCTGTTTATTCTCCGGGGCCAGATGGTCTTCCTGGATGTGTACTCAGGTTCTGTGCAAACGCATTATGTAAACCCATTTTAAAATTGTTTCTATTGTCTGTCGAATCTTCCTCTTTTCCATCTATTTGAAAGGAGTCGTATATTATTCCTCTGCATAAAAATGGCAAAAAGTCCGAAGCCTCTAACTATAGGGGTATCTCAAAATTGTCCGCTATTCCGAAAGCTTTTGAGAAAATTATAACTTCTCAATTGCATCATTTTTGCAGCTTTATTATTTCGCCATCCCAACATGGGCTTGTGAATCGTAGATCTACAACCCCAAACCTTTTTGAATATTTATTTATATTTATCAAGGGGTTCAAAAATGGTAAAGAAACTGATGTCATATACACTGACTTCAGCCGCTTTTGATTCCGTTAATCATACCCTATTACTTTCTAAGCTGAGCGACATTGGGTTTCCACCCCTTTTCCTTTCTTGGGTTCGAGAATATTTAACAAATAGAAAACAGAAGGTTCTTTTTAAGTCTTCTTTTTCTATTCCATTCCTGTGACTTCTGGTGTACCTCAAGGTAGTCGTCTTGGCCCTCTGCTTTTCAAACTATTCATTAACGATCTTCCATCAGTCATTGTTCATTCGCGTGTGCTTATGTATGCTGACGATGTCAAACATTGTCTTACTTATAAAAATACAGATTCATTTAGTTGGCTACAAGCTGATCTTAAAAACGTTCAATCCTGGTGCCAGTTTAATCTATTAAATCTTAACACTACCAAATCTAAGACAATGACTTTTTTTCGTAACTCTCCTCAACTGGTCACTTATTTTCTAAACAACAGTCCTTTAGAACGTCTAAATAATATGAATGATTTGG
Organism: Drosophila paulistorum; assembly: GCA_018152135.1. NCBI lineage: Eukaryota > Metazoa > Arthropoda > Insecta > Diptera > Drosophilidae > Drosophila > Drosophila paulistorum. Next base: position 2,626,406 of record JAECXG010000035.1, on the reverse strand, counting down.
GCGTACTTATGGACCATAAGTTAAATTTTAACACCCATATTTCCACCACGGTCGCAAAGACCATGAGTGTCCTGCGTTTCATTAAAGATGGTCATAAGAATTTGATGACCCCTATACAACTAAAGTTCTTTTTACTTCGCTCGTCCGTCCTGTTTTAGAGTATGAATCTTGCATTTGGTCACCTCAGTATGAGTCGCACCAGATTAGACTCCGTTCAAAAGCGGTTCTTGCTATTTGCTCTTCGTGGCTTAATCGCAATGTCAATTTGCCTTCGTATTTGAGTAGACTTCTCTTGATTAACCTTCCTTCCCTAACTAACCGTAGAATTATGCTTGGTGTTATTTTTTTTTTATTGTGTATTTGTCCACGCGATTCGTGCCGTGCGTTATACGGCTGCACCCCTCGGTCGGTTGGGTTGGCGGTGGGCAGTTATCTGCTTGGGCTCGTGCGTAAAAGGATTTATCCTGGTGTCGTAGGGCCCACTTAAACGTACTGCGCATAGTATTGTCAACGTCCGCTATGTCATCCAAAAAGGAAGAGTACATGGAGCATGCGTAAATATAAATAAGAGTCTACCAATCTACGAAGCATGCATTAAGGGGAAGCAATCACGAAAGCAATTCCTGCATCCGACTCAAAATCAAAAGAACTACTAGAACTACTCCATAGCGATGTATGTGGACCAATGCGTGTAAGTAGTCATGGAGGTAGTCGATACTTTGTTAGGTTTATAGATAATTTTTCGAAATGGTGCGAATTGTATACTATCAAAATCAGATGTTCAACAAATTTAAAGGGTTTAAGGAATATGTTGAACTCAAAACTGGAAAAAAGATTAAACGTTTTAGATCAGACAATTGAATCGAGTATACCAATAATGAGTTTAATGAGTATTTAAAAGCAGCAGGTATAAAGCACGAGCATTCAGTGGAATACACCCCACAACCAAATGGAACGGCTGAAAGGAAGAATCGAACTCTTGTGGAAATGGCTCGCTGCATGATGATCCAAGCCGTACTACCACCTTGCTACTGGGCTAAGGCAATAAACACTGCAAATTACTTACGGAACAGATGCCCATCCAAAAGTCTACAGGGAGAAGTCCCTTTTACATTATGGAATCATCGTATTACATCTATCAAATCTATCGCTTGACAAACGTGAAAAGAGTAAGTTCAGTTCAAGATCTAAACGTTGTATATTTATAGGATGCCGAACACTATAGACTATATGATCCCAAAGCCAAAATGGTACTAAGAAGTCGTGACGTCATATTCACAAATATTTTTGGCAACGATCATGAATTTGAAGAATTCTCAGTGCTAAGCGCAGGGGAACATAGTCAGGAAGAGAATTTTCAAGAAGAGCGTATCGAGGAAAATACCCAAGAAGAGAATGCCGATATGGAAGAAAATATCCGAGAAGAACCAGTACTACAAAGACGTGGACCTGGAAGACCCAGAAAAGTGCATACAGGAAAACCTGGTCGTCCCAAGCTCATCTTTAAAGAAAACCAAATCCAGTCAACCATCGGAAATGAGCCTGAACCGGAATCTGATGAGGAAGATGAGTTTTATAAGGTATCATCACTAATAAGTATCGGAGATGAATCGTCAACACGTGAAAAACCGCTTTGATAAGTGAGTATAAAGCGCTACAAATGAATAAGACTTGGGAAACTGTAAAGCGAGAGAGGAATCAGAAAGTCATAGAAACCAAGTGGGTTCTCCGCACAAAGTATAAACCAAACGGCGAAGTTGATTGCCGCAAGTCTCGGCTAGTAGCAAAAGGTTTCACTCAAAGAGAGGAAATTGATTATAATAAAATTTATTCCCCTGTAGCTCGTATAGGATCAATACGAACACTGATAGCAATCGCCGTGGAACTCCACCTTGACCTCCATTAATTTGATTTTAACAGCGCATATCTAAATGGTGATATAGAGGAAGAATTGTATATAATGGTTTCACCAGAACTTACCGAAATACTTATGGAAAAAGAAAAGCAAAAATACAACGACGATAAAGTATGTAAATTAAAGAAAGCTTTGTATGGTTTAAAGCAGAGAGGACGCCAGTGGTATAAGAAACTGGATCACAAATAAAAGGAAATGAACTTGAAGCCACTTGTAGATGATACTTGCGTGTATAAGAAAAAACAAGGTAATAGGATTATTATCGTTTCACTATATATCGATGATCTCATAGTCGCAACGAATAATAACAAGCTACTAACACAGCTGAAAGCCGAATTAACACGTAATTTTGAAATGAAGGATTTAGGAAAACTGTCTTATTGCCTGGGTATCGAATTTCTTCAAAATAAGAACAAAGGTGAATGTTCTTTGGGTCAATCAAGGTATGTAAAGGATATACTAAAGAAATTCAACATGGAGGACTGTAAACCAGTGATCACACCTATGAACGCCAGCGAGAAAATTTCAAATCAAATGTGCCCAAAGACAAAACCGGACCTGGATGAAGTATCAGGCGTCCCATATCAAAGCTTGATAGGTGCTCTAATGTGGCTTGCAGTATCGGCGCGACGACAATCAAGGAGCTGGGCAACTCAAACGAAATCCGCTATTCCACAAGAGGACAAAGCATGTCGAATCCGTCATCATTTTATAAGGAAACTGGTGGACAAAGGCGATCTTCGCATTGATTGCTTCTCAACAAGTGAAATGCCCGCAGACGTTTTAACCAAAGGAATAGGATCAGCAAAGCATGAGTCCTGTGTGACAATGTTGGGAGTATAAAAATATGCAAGTTATGAGTTCCCTATATATGTTTTTTATAGGTATTATTTTACCAAATCTTTCCTTTTGATAAGGATTGGGTTGTGCTTGGGTACTCAGGATTTCCGTGGTGAATTATAATACAAACACTTGATTTAAACGTTATTAGATTGGTTTTTATTCACTATTACTTGAATGTCACTTGTTCAATATCAAAACTAAGACTCCCCGCTCTGTGGAGCGCGGTCCTTTAAATATACCCCGAGATGCTTCATGGGCGCTGGCAGCGGCGTCAAGCCGTCGGTGTGTGACCCGGATTGGGTCGTGTGTCGGTCACATATCTGCTTGAGTCGTATTATTACCAGGAAATGACAGATATAGGTTGCTTACTTGGCTAAGTGTTTTAGAAGAAGTGAAAGACGTGGGTTGCTTATTTGGCTAAATAGTGAGAAATGATGATGGTTGAAATGTACTTAGGTTGTATGAGTGTGTGTGTGGTCTGTTAGTGTACTTATAGCGAGGGAGGGTACTTGACCCGATACTCGCCCAGGCGTTTCTCGTAAAGTGCGTTAATCGGATCCCTTTGTAATGTGAGTGGTTGGGGTGCGCGACATGGTCCTGTTTGTAGGGAGAATGGTGCCCCAGGGGTGCTCGTATCGGTGCGGGACATGGTCCTGTTTGTAGAGAGAATGGTGACCCAGGGGTGCTCGTTGTGTGAGAGGAGGAGAACGAAGCCTTGCGTGAGGATGGGTGTGCTAACTCCTCCCCCCTCAAAAATCGACGTCCCGGAGATCATTCATTCATATCGGTGAGGATCCTGGTGGTGGTGGTGGTTTCGTTTTCTTGAGCATCTTCCTCAGAATCCAACCTATGGAGATAGCAAGGTGCACGAAGATTAATGTTGCACAACTGGCAGTGATGGTGGTTCCTTTCGTTATCCAGACGATGTAAGTTGTTGATATGCAAGTTCTGAACGTATTCTACGTTCAACCTGTGTCCTTCGTTTACGACTTTTGCCAAAGTGGAAGGTATTGCCACCATTCTTCTGATCGTCTGGCTTTTGAACGTTCTGTTACCAATTGTCACTGATTCGTTTGAAAATTGAATGGTGAAGGTGCCGTTCAAGTCTGATTCCATAATGCCGTTTGTGACCTTTCGTTTAAAGTTTGTCGTGAAGATAGTGCCGTCCTCCAGTAATTCAAGGGGGCTTGTCGTGTTGGTTACTGAGTAGCATTTTGCGGTACCACCCTTTATCAGTCTTGACAGGCAGGCATCCTCGTCCAGGCTGGTGAGGTCCGTTTTCTTGCATATGGTGGTCTCGTGGTCCTACCAAAATTTTTCCCGAGGGGATGTCGAGTTGTTGGTTGTTTGCTATAGTCGGCCTGAAGATCTGGACTGAGTATTCCTGCTGCAGCACTTGTGGCATTGCTATGGTGTACAGGAGCAAGGTACCATTCACGTAGATGGTGGGTTGAGCGAATTCAATGGCTTCTGTAATGTTGTTTTAAGGCAGACTTGGTGTCGTTCTGATGATGTTCTGTAGTTCGTCAATGTCCAGCAGGTTTGAGTTCACTACTCCGACTTTAGCAAGTTGGCATGCTCGTATGATCTCATCCAGCTTACGTTCCAGCAATAGGACCTTATTTAGTAGAATGGACAGTTCGGAATCACTGTCTTTGTTGATCGTGTCCAGAGCTCCTGCTAATTCATTTTGTCGAATGCTTCTTGGATGCTGGACAAGAATTGCTTGTTAATGAGGGAATTGTGGGATTGTAAAATCTGGTCCCAGTCAGCTCCATTTGGTGACCATGCCACCCATTTCCATGCCGAACCCAACCATTTAAGTGAGCGCCTCGATTTCCTCTTGGAGACCGTGAGCTCTTCAATCTTCGTGTTCAAAACTCTAATCTTAAGGGAAGCCAATGTTTTGAGGTCACAGTGTGGGTATTGATTTAGGGCGAGTGATAGATTCTCCGCAAATCCAGCGAATAAGTCGAGAGGAATTACTTGTACCAAGTTTGTATGTCCTTCTATTTTCTATCCTTTCCCTTGCTGTGACGTCACTATTGGGGATTCGTATTTAAAAACCTGGTAACTCTCTAAAAATACATATGCACACAAGCAACTATAAATCAAAAAAATTTTAAACGAAAGATTAAATATATATATTTAAAAAAAAAAAAAATACACATGTTGACAGGTACTTTGAAAAAATAAACAAAAGGCACCCTAGTATAGTCCAAGACTTAATTGAAGTTTTTAGGAGCGAGGGAAGTAACTCACCTCAACGCTCCATAAACTTGGTACAAATTAGGTTGCTTACCTTGACATAACGGGTGAAAATTTCCCAGTTCAAAGAGGCACTAGGGTACTGATGAGTTTCATTCTCACATATAATATGCTGTTTTTCAAACGCATCAGGCACACTGCGTTTCTACCTAATAGAGGAACCACAGCAGTAAAAAAAAAAAAAAAAAAAATAATTTTTTTTTGCATCTGCATAATGATATAGATATACCATGAGAGTATGATCAAAAGTTAAAACTTACTCAATAAATAATCCTTACGAATGGGTATAGAAGAATTACCTTTCAAACTCCGTGAAATTAAGGAATCCTGTAGCAAATCTTATAAATGCTTTTTTGGTCATCTTCATAAGTCAAAGGGTTGTCCATTTTCAGGTTCCTGGCCTTATTTGTAATCTCCTGCTAATGCTCGAGAAATCCTCTAACGTTTTCCAAGAGTGTCTCTTTGGAATTGGTTGTTCTGTCGACGTCCCGTGACGTGGTACGATTAAAAAAAATATCGACTTGTTTCCTTTTAGTAACGGAGTGTATTGACTGATTGTAGCTTGTGACTCAGGCAGCGCTCAGGCACGGAGGTTCCATGCGGAAGCAACGATACATTTTCAGGAACGTTGAGTGAAATCGTTCTACTTGTCCATTTACCTCGCTTTTTTGCGAGGGGGTCCGGTAAATCTCGATTCCTAAGCCATGCAGATAATTGACGATGGTGGGACATAACAACCCTCGCTCGTTGTCCACTACCATTAGTTTGGGTTCTGAAAAGTAAACTAGAACGTCCATCAGTTTTTCCCTGAGATGTAAAGACGATCTGTTCTCGATGGGGAACAACATTGCGTATTTCGAAAATTTGTCAATGCAGGACAAGAACCCTAGTGTTTCAATCACGAAGAGGTCGACGTGTAGAATTTCGCACGGCATACAAGGTATCGGTGTCGGCTGCAGGTGAGGCGTCTTTGGTCGACGGTTGTATTTTTATATTTCGCAGATTGTGCATTTTGTCACAAAGCTCCTGGTTTTGTCCGCCATCTTTGAAAGTAATATTTCAAGAGGATTTGCTGTTTGTTTTCTAGGTAATTCCTATGGGCTCTTTTGTGTTCTTTTTGGATTATGTCCTGGATTTGATCCTCTGAGGTGATATCTTCTACAATTTTCTGTGCCAGGCGAATTTTATAACCACTGAAATATTCCCAGATGAGAGATTGTATGTCGGGAACGGCGATTTCCGGGACCTTGATTCCATTTAAGTGAGTCTTGGATAATGCATCTTCGAGAGCAGTCCTGGATAAGGCGATGTCCCCGGTCAAATCTATGTGGACCACATGTCGCTGGAATCCAGTGTATCAATACCCGCTCCTATGACGACAATTATCTGGTTCTGGAACGAGTTAAATAGGGTGTCAACTCGGTGTAGTGGATAGCGAAGGGTTTGTCCAGTGGATTGCATTAGCCTAAGAGGGTTTTGTAGTATGTTGTATGCCAAATGAGCATATGCCCACTGTATTGTAGAGTATACAACATAACAATGTTGAATCATATGCCCAACTATAAAGTAAGAGTAACACCTCATAACATAACGACACTTTGTTGCTATGTTTATACAATAACAAATATACATAAGTGCAGTAATAGGATCCGCCACTTATGCGGACTGGCCGCAGCGTGAGAATGCTACCGTAAGCACTTTTCGAGTATGTACCATCCTTACATATATATACATATATACAAATACATATGGCATGCTATATACGCCCGTTCTGCCGCTACTCTGGGCGACAGAACTCCAAACCTCATTATGTACTTTAGGCTAAGTCCATTATTAAATAAAGAGAGATGATTCATTCTGAATCCGTCAACACCAGAGACAACAAGTGAAATCTTTTAATATCTACATGGCGACCGTGACTGTGAGGAACAGCAACAAATAAATCAAAATCATCACCAACAACAATAGCATCAGCAGCAGCAACAAAATTTCCAGCAACGAGACAATTACAAAGGAAAAACTAAGACAGCAGCGAGGGAGGGATAGTTGTGGGGAGATGAAAACAAATTAATATCTGAGTGAGTAGAGTGCGGATGGATAAAAATCAAAAACGACATAAAAAGCGCGGCGGTGTTAAACAAAGACTGAGGTCGGAAATTGACCGTCTCAGCAAAATCTTGAACAATGAAGATAACCCGCCAGTATGGGACGATACTATTTCCATACATGTAAAGCGATCGTTTCGTGAAGCACAACTAGTGCAATTAATAAATAAAAAACAAAACCCATCCTGCACCTACCGCCAGATTAAAAATATATACACACCAATAACTCCCCCTGTTCCAACAGCTATCCCGAACTCGCCCGATTCGAGTACATGGTGGGAGGCTGTACAATTTATAGGCAGGAATTTTGTAAATTCACCTGCGAGTGAATAATAATAGCCAGGAGATCACTGTGTTGATCGACTAGAAAAAGATATATTTTTATTTAAACAAAAAAAAAAAAAAAATGAGCAAAAAAAAACACAAAATTGAGTAAAAAAAATAAAAAAAAAATTAAATACTATATATATATAATGAATATAAAATAAACAAAACCTTTAAATTTCTACATTTTTAATTTCTACATAAAATCTTTTAAATTTCTACATGGCACATCTAATAAAATTGCTACATGGCTACATGAAAATCTGCATTTAGAATTTGCTTCAAACAGATAGCTAGGGAAACTAGACGCAATAATCAGTATTAGAAATAAAGGATTGCCTATGAAGACATCAGCACGAATTCAACGCTTTGCACTTATTTTATCTGGTTTCCAGTATAGTCTTGAATATATTAAATATATATTAACCTTCCACATGGTATAGAAAGAAAAATCATAATTATAATTACAAAAATACAAAAGAAAACTTTACTAATAATATTTAAAAAAAAAAGGAGAAGAAACGACAAAAACAACGATGTCAGTGGGGCCGTAAATAGAATTGCAAAAGAAAAAACTATTAATAGACAAAAAAAAAAATTCCATACGTATGTTCGATAATATAAGTAAATTTGCTGATATATTCGTTATACCCACAATGGGGTTACTCAAAACAAAATCAGTGGACTCCACTGCAAACGTCATAAATAAAATTGAATCACTAAATGCTGATATAAGATTAACGAACATACTACTATTGATAATTGTCAAAATATTGTGCGCATATGTATTATAGCTATAGCCAAGCTAATGATCTAGACAAGATCTAAAAATACATATGCACACAAGCAACTATAAATCAAAAAAATTTTAAACGAAAGATTAAATATATATATTTAAAAAAAAAAAAAAATGCACATGTTGACAGGTACTTTGAAAAAATAAACAAAAGGCACCCTAGAATAGTCCAAGACTTAATTGAGGTTTTTAGGAGCGAGGGAAGTAACTCACCTCAACGCTCCATAAACTTGGTACAAATTAGGTTGCTTACCTTGACATAACGGGTGAAAATTTCCCAGTTCAAAGAGGCACTAGGGTACAGATGAGTTTCATTCTCACATATAATATGCTGTTTTTCAAACGCATCAGGCGCACTGCGTTTCTACCTAATAGAGGAACCAGAGCAGTAAAAAAAAAAAAAAAAACAAATAATTTTTTTTTGCATCTGCATAATGATATAGATATACCATGAGAGTATGATCAAAAGTTAAAACTTACTCAATAAATAATCCTTACGAATGGGTATAGAAGAATTACCTTTCAAACTCCGTGAAATTAAGGAATCTTTTAGCAAATCTTTTAGCAAATGCATAAGTCAAAAAAGGAAAATCCAAAATGATACTTTGAAAAAACATGCAAAAATTCTGGTTGAATCTTTTAATGAAACAAGACAACTAGTGCATGATAATAAGAAAAAAATAGATAAAACGAACTGATCGAGAATATCAAAATTATTGTTATCAAGTTACGTTCAAACCTAATAACAATCAAAACAAAGTATCAATTGGATATATTTATACCGGCAATCCTGAATACACCCCTAATAACAAATCAAAGGGAAGAACAGGAAGCGGTAAACGAACAAGTCATAGATTTAGAGGATGATGAAGACTCTGACTCAGATGACGGTACAGATATAAAAGAAGGTGATCTAAACGATCTAACCATCCCTGCACTATTAACATTGTCGGAAGAAGATGATGAAATAGCACAGGAGGAAGAGCTGTACACAAATTTAAGCATCATTGAAACAAAAATACATATTATGTCTGACGCAATTGCCCAAAGGGCCTATATTAAGGACATATCGAATGCCATTCCAGAATTTAATGGACAAAAGTTACACCTTCAAAAATTCATAACAGCTTTGAAGTTGGTAAACTTAACAAAAGGTTCATTCGAAGATATAGCTGTTGAAGTCATAAAGTCAAAAATTGTTGGCTCAACGCTATATAAAGTCAAAAATTTAACCGCAATTATCAATAATAAAGAAATTGCAAGAAACTATAGTCGGTGAAACATCCGATGTAATTAAAGCAAGACTGTCAAAGGTAACCTAAAAGGGTAAAACAGCAGATAAATTTACCTCAGAAATTGACAATTTACGAAATCTCTTGGAAGCTTCGTATATTGACGAGGGTCTATCAGTTGATCATGCTGATATATTCAGCACTAAAGAAGATATCAACACAATGGTTAAAAATTGTGAGCATGGCAGACTAAAAAATATCCTTGACGCTGGAAATTTCAAAACAATGAATGAAGCCAAGTCACAAAGTACTTACAATGTAGTACCGAAATGACTGGAAATCCAAACTCAGTGTTGTTCGCCCAGAGAGGCCGTGGTAATAATGGTCGCGTTTATTATAACAATTATAATAACAATCGCAATAATGGCCAGAATAATACCAATAACTACAACAACAGTTATAAAGGTAATAACAGAGGCACTAACAGAAACAACAATAGAGGAAATAATCGCCAAAATGGAGGTTACAACTCTAACATTAGGATAGCACAAGATACTACTTCGGGAAACTCCCAGACACCTCCAGATATTGAGTGTTAAATAACAAAATATATACGGTTAACTTGAGTCTCAATAATTTCGTATCATTCAAAAATGGTGCAACAAAGAAAAATTTAACATTTCTGATTGATACAGGTGCAGATATTTCAATTATAAAAGAAAATTTTGATGTCTTTCATGACATCCATACAAATAAAATTATAGATATTCGAGGCATGGGAGAAGGAGTAATAAAATCCAAAGGATTAGCCTCAATTGGACTCCAATCAGACAAATACATTATTCCATATAAATTTCATATACTTCATGCAGATTTCGGAATCCCCTGCGATAGATTTCATGAAAAGATTTACTTACCAATTAGATTACAATAGTTCCGAGGATTGGTTAATAATTAGACCACAAAATCTAACGTATCCTATCTATGTTCCAATAACATTTAGTTCTGGTACTAATTCAACACTTCTACCAGCAAGATCTCCAGTGATACGCAAAATAGAATTGTCTTCAGCAGAAAAAAACATTTTAATTCCCAATCATGAAATTAAACCGGGTGTTTATGTCGCAAACACGATTGCGACAGCCCAGAATGCTTTTGTCCGATTCCTAAATACAACAGATACATGCCAAATTATAGGCATTAATAATTTAAAATTCGAATCACTTTCGGACTACGAGGTGATTCAAAACCCAACAGAAAATAGAAAAGAGTCTGTACTTAATAAATTAAAGAAAAATTTTCCAATTCTATTTAAAAAGTAACTTGAAGAAATATGCGCCGAGTATAGTGATGCGTTCGGACTTGAAACCAAACCAATCACTACAAATAATTTTTATTTGCAAAAATTGAGACTTAATGATGATGAGCCAGTATATGTAAAAATTATCGATGTCCGCATAGCCAAACAGAAGAAATCCAGCGTCAAGTTGGAAAGTTAATTGAACAAAATATTGTTGAACCGTCTGTATCACCATATAACAGCCCATTTTTATTAGTCCCGAAGAAAGCTCTTCCGGGCTCTAAAGAGAAACAATGGCGATTAGTATTTCACTATCGCCAAATAAATAAGAAATTGCTGTCAGATAAATTACCACTCCCCAGAATTGATGATATTCCTGATCAATTGGGTCGAGCTAAATATTTTTCATGCCTTGACTTAATGTTTCCATCAAATTGAACTTGAGGAAAACTCAAGAAATATTACGTATATTTCAACAAGCAATGGTTCATATCGCTTCACGTGATTACCATTTGGTATAAAAATAGCGCCTAATTCATTTTAGAGAATGATGACAATAGCATTCTCAGGCCTTGAGCTTTCCTTTATATGGATGATTTAATCGTTATTGGTTGTTCTGAACAACATATGATTAAAAATATCTGTTAATTTTTTTCAAACTCTGTAGAAAAAACAATCTAAAATTACAACCAGAGAAATGTTCATTTTTTGGTGGTGCACAGATAAAGGAATCTTACCAGATGACAAAAAATTTGACGTCATCAATAATTATCCAATGCCTATGGACGTAGACAGTGTTAGAAGATATAATGCACTCCAACTCCCAGTTGCATATGCATCACGAGAATTCACTAAAGGTAAAACCAATAAGTGTACTACAGAACAAGAATTAGCAGCAATACATTGGGCAATAACACATTTTCGAAAAAATATATATGTCAAACATTTTGCAGTTAGAACTGATCACAGACCTTTGACCTATTTATTTTCTATGGTATACCCAAGTTCAAAATTAACACGCATGCGACTCAAATTAGAAGAATATGATTTCACTGTAGAGTATCTGAGAGGGATAGATAATTTTGTGGCGGACGCCGTATCAAGGATAACAATATTCGATCTAATTGACATGAGCAAAAAAGTCCTGAAAGTCACTACCAGGTACCAAAGTAGACAAAACAATTTCTGCGCAGAAAATAAACAAGAACTATTGCCAAGGCAAAGTCTTGAAAAAGCTTCCAAGCCCAACGTATATGACGTTATTGTAAATGACGAAGTACGAAAAGTAGTGACCTTGCGAATAACTGATTCCTCGACCACATTCGAACATGGCAAGAAAGTTATAGCAAGAATTGACATTTGCGATATGTATACCAATGGAATTCTCGACTTAGGTCAGTTTTTTCGAAAGCTCGAAAAAGAAGCTGGTATACTTAGTATCAGCAAAGTCAAAGTGGCATCGAGCGAAAAGATCTTTGAGACTATTTCAATAGAATCTTTCAAAAATATGGGCAATAAAATATTGAAATTCTTAAGAGTAGCGCTACTCAAGCCGGTGACTCTCATCCAAAACGACGAAGAAAAAGAAGCTATATTGTCTACATTCCATGAAGATCCAATTCAAGGAGGTCATACAGTCATAAATAAAACAATTACAAAAATAAAGAGACGATATTATTGGAAAAACATGACTAAATATGAAAAAAAGTACACTAATAAATGTCCAAAATGCCTGACGTCGAAAACGACGAAATATACAAGATCACCTATGATTATAACTTAAACTCCACAATATGCTTTTGACAGAATGATAGTAGACACAATTGGTCCACTACCACGTTCTGAAAATGGGAATGAATACGCAATCACATTAATACATATGTGACCTGACAAAGTATTTAGTAGCAATTCCTGTTGCAAACAAAAGTGCAACAACAGTAGCAAAAGCCATATTCGAATCCTTTATTCTGAAGTACGGTCCAATTAAGACGTTCATTACGGACATAGGAACAGAATACAAAAATTCAATAATAAATGACTTGTGCAAATATTTAAAAATAGACAATATTACGTCTACTGCATACCATCACCAGACATTAGGTACTGTTGAAAGAAGTCATAGGACCTTCAATGCGTACATTCGTTCATATATTTCAGTAGATAAAACTGATTGGGACATATGGTTACAATATTTCGTGTATTGTTTTAACACAACACTATTCTAAAGAAGTTAAGTTGAATACGCGTGTAAGAGAACTCGAATACTTTTAGAAAAAAGTAAAATTAATCAAAAAGAAATAAATGATAGGAAAGTATTAGATTTTAAAATAGAAATGGGAAACTAAGTTTATTTAAAGAATGAAACAGGTCATAAATTAGAATCTTCTTACATATATACGACCATTTGAGGTCTTTAGTATAGAGAAAAATAATAATGTAATTATAAAGAATAGGAAAAATAGGGAACAAAAAGTTCAATGGGATAGACTAAAAAGGATTAACAAATAAAACAAAAAAATATGTAATAATAAAAAAAAACCAGAGGGCCGGGGTTAACTTCGACCACGTCGAAGTTTGTATACCCTTGCAACTTTTTTGGTAATTCTCGGCTATATCCTCCAGAATCCTTATAGGCAAACACTTCAACCCAAAAATTTGCAGTGTTCTCAGTATTTTCCCACTGAATTAGATGAATAACATTTTACTACGATTAATCGCTCAAAAATGATAAATTGTTCAGTAGAAAAAGAGCGGAAAAAAGCAATTTATATTTTTAAAAAATCCAGAATTCCCGCTGCCCGCTGTTTTGGTATTTTTCCCGCAATTGGACTTTCAAAAAAACCAGATTTGACGGGAAAAAAAGCTGATTTGGCTATAGCTATAAAATTAATGAAGTTATTGAGAAAGTCACTGTTCGTGACTTTGCCGTTTGTATGGGAGCTACATGATATAGTCACCCGATCTTGATCAAATTTGGCACAATTATTAATAAGAACACCAAACTGACAAATACCAACTTTTATGACAATTGCTGATAAAATAACGAAGTTTGTGTGAAAAGTCACTGTTCGTGACTTTGACGTTTGTATGGGAGCTATATGATATAGTGGTCCGATCCGGCTGAATCCGAGATATACAACGCCTGCAGTATATACAAGTATACGTGCAAAATTTCAGCTCTGCAGCTCCTACGGTCCCGGAGGAGTTCGCGTTGATCCAGACGGACGGACGGACGGACGGACGGACATGGCTATTTGAACTCGTCTCGTCGTGCTGATCAAGAATATATATACTTTATATGGTCGGAGATGCATCCTTCTATGCGTTGCACACTTCTGACCAAAATTAATATACCCTTTTTGCAAGGGTATAAATATACAATAGTAAAAAAAAAATATCAAAGAAGCTAACTTCGGCAATGCCGAAGTTTATATACCCTTGCAGGCCTTGGCAATAATTTTTTTACATTTTGAAATTTCTTTCCTTGCAACTCAATTCATCAACACACAAACAAAACATTCAAATTATTTCTCTCTTTACTACAAATTTTTAAGCAAAGCACAACACGCATACACATACATACATACATACGTGTAGCGCTACGTCTGTGTGTGCGTATGCATGTGCTCTGTTTGATTTGCTGATGACGTAGAACCGATTTGTATTGACTGTAACTTGTGTTCTATTTATCCGATCAAATTCAAATTTTGGGATCTGAGATTTTATACCAAATTCTATTATATTGGTAAATTTCCTGGGGGTACTCCAATTTTTGCAAAAATTTTTGTTCTAGAGCTATATGATATAGTAGTCCGATCCTGACAATTTTCATACTCTATTATCTCCCGGCTAAAAGTAGCTCAAATATGAAATTTCATTCCGATAGCTCTTAAGATGACAGCGTGAAGTTGATTTGCACAGACGGACGGACGGACGGACGGACGGACGGACGGACAGACGGACATGGCTATATCGACTCAGCTTCTCATGCTGATCAAGAATATATATACTTTATGGGGTCGGAAACGTCTCCTTCTGTGCGTTACAAACATCTGACCAATTTTATAATACCCTCTGCAAGGGTATAAAAAGAATTTAATAAGAATATATATATGTATATATATATACATATATATATAAATATCTTTCAAAATTGAAAAAAAAAATTTTTTTTTTTAAATATATAGAGATACCTTTCAAAATTGAAAAAAAAACTCGGCTCCATATAAATACGAGCGTAAAGTCTCCAGACCCCATAGGATGGCCAGCATTTCTTTTTCGTTAGTGGCGTAGTTTTCTTCCGTGGGGGATAGTCCACGCGAAATGAAGTTCATTGGCCGATCTTTTTCATCCTGTATCTGGTAGAGGAAGCCTCCGGTTTGCTGAAATCTGGCAAAGCTAGGACTTCGGAAGAAACTAGCAGTGTCTTAAGATCCTCAAAGGCTTTTAGCTCGCTTTCCCCCAAGATGATTTGTACTTTCCTCGACTGGTTTGCCCTAACCTGGCCCAGATCACCCCTTGTGAGGTTGGTAAGTGGTTTTGCTGCCTTAGCGTAGTCGCGGATGAATTTTCTATAGTATGATGTCATCCCCAAGAAGCTCTTGAGCTCCTTCAGGAATGTAGGAGGCTTCATCGCGGTGACGGCTGCCACTTTCTTTTCATCGGTTCGTATTCCTTCTCTTGACACCGTATACCCCAGGAAACTTAACTTGGTTTTCATGAAGCTTGTTTTCTCCAGGTTCTTCCGTATGTCGATCATTTGCTCTGCCTCGCTTTTGCTGAATATTCAAGACGAAGAAGGCGGTTTTTGATATGTTCTTCTCTCGCATCCGAACTTGACGAAATCCCGATTTTTAATCAAGGGTGGTGAAGAATTTAGCCTTTCCCAGGCTGGCCAATGTTGTTTTAATATGGAAATGGGGAACCGGTCGGCGATAGTGATGGTGTTCAATTTCTTGAAATTGATTACCAGTCTGTATTGCCTTTCGCCGTTTGGATTCGGCTTCTTGGGCACAACCCACAAGGGTGAGTTATATGGACTCTTTGAGGGCCTGATGGTATTATTCTCCAACAATTCGATGATTTGTCTTTAAACTTCCCCCATCATCGGCGCTGGGAATTGGTAGGTATGCGTGTAGATAGGTTCTTGATCAATCGTGCGTATTTCTACTCATACTTCCGTTGCCAAAGTTTCTGACTCAACCAAGGGCCCGAAGATGTGATTGAAAGAATTAATAACTTCCTCCAGCTGGGGCGTGTATAATTTCGGGGCGGTCATCATGTTCACGGTGGTTGAGCTCATCATCGTATGCTTCTCACAAAACCATATTGGTCAAGTTGGTGTGATGTTTATTTAGAGAGGGCAGGGGAGGTCTGGCGATATAGACCCATCAATTCGTGCAGGCCCCGTTCGCGGGGTTTGCGGAACTTGCCCTCGAATGCGGCTAAGTTCGTTTATAGCCCTGTTGCCAAATACGGAAGCGTAACGTTCCCCTTCCGGTTTACTTAAATGTTTAATGGGTTAGCGTCAAAAAATGCAAGAGGCGCAAAAATTTTCTTTTCTGCCGATTCCACTCTTACCATGCTTCCGCTGGCTCATGAGTGCGGTAGTTTAAGAACCCGCTTGGAGTCATTAATTGGGCCCATGGGCCTTATGACACTGGGCGTTATGACATGTACCCGTTAATTGAGGAGTCAGTAATTTATGCAAGCCAAGGCATTTGTCAGGTCCCTGTTCGGACGCCAGTTATGAGTTCCCATGTCCTTTATTGGTATTATCTTACCATATCTTTCCTTGTGATAAGGATTAAGGCTTGGGTACTCAGGATTTCCGTAGTGAATTATAACACAAACACTTGATTTAAACGTTATAAGATTGGTTTTTATTCACTATAACTTGAATGTCACTTGTTCAATGTCAAAACTAAGACTTCCCGCTTTGTGGAGCGTGGTCCTTTAAATAATCCGAGATGCTTCTGGCAGTGGCGTCAAGCCGTCAGCTGCGGCGACGAGCTCGTGTCCAGAGTGGGTCATCTCCTTCGGTGAATTCTGCATAGCGGCAATATTCAAAGAATGGCTGAACTAATAATACAAAAGTGCTTATGCTAGAAATGGGAAGTGAAGTGTCTGGTGTGACCCGAAATGGGTCGTGTGTGGGTCACATATCTGCTTGGGTCGTATTATTACCAGGAAATGACAGATATAGGTTGCTTACTTGGCTAAGTGTTTTAGAAGAAGTGAAAGACGTGGGTTGCTTATTTGGCTAAATAGTGAGAAATGATGATGGTTGAAATGTACTTAGATTGTATGAGTGTGTGTGTGTGTGCTCTGTTAGTGTACTTAAAACGTATGGGAGAGTGTTTGTGGTCAAGGGTTAGTATTACTCATAGCGGGGGAGGGTACTTGACCCAATACTCGCCCAGGCGTTTCTGGTAAAGTGCGTTAATCAAGTCCCTTTGTAATGTGAGTGGCCGTGGTGCGGGACATGGTCCTGTTTGTAGGGAGAATGGGCTGCTCGTTGCGTGAGAGGAGGAGAACGAGGCCTCGCGTGAGTATGGGTGAGCTAACTTGTATATAACAAATTTATTATTTTGACCTTGCAACTTTGTGTAAGCGCGATGTGCTAGAGGCAAGATAAAATTGCGACTGTTTTTAAATCGAAGCTTCTCCTTTATTTGCGAATATGTGGGTCGACCAGATAGCAAGGGTCACTGCGTGTCGTTCTGTCTTGCTCACTAGCCACTACACGATTACGATTATTATGCCTGCCTGACACATAATTTCCTACATATATCTCGCTTTATTGAACAAACACACATGAAAATATCGAACGTTGATTTGTTTTCTTTACCTTTGTCTTGAATGAGGTTATCAGCTGGGATCGTTTTCTTCATTGCATACAAAATTTGATCACTTTTCATTTGCAGACTTACAACTACAACTTTTTATACCATACACCCATAGGGTGAAATGGTATTTTAATGTCGCCAAAATGTATGTAACAGGCAGAGGAAGCTTTTCCGACCCCATAAAGTATATATGTTCTTGATCAGTATGTTGGCTGTTGAGCCGAGTCGATCTAGCCATGTCCGTCTGTCCGTCCGTCTATCCGTACGTCTGTCCGTCCGTACGAACGCGTAGATCTCGGAGACTATAAGAGATAGAGCCACCAAATTTTTGCCAAGCCCCTTTCCGCCGCCGCAATTAAAAAAAAACGTTTATATCAAAAACTATTGCAGTGAGAGACACCATATTTGGCATGTATATTTGCTTAGTAAAAGCGCACATTTTGTTTGTAAGTTATTAACCAATCCAACGAACTGCCCTCGCACTAAATCTTAGAACAATCTGTGCAGCTGTAACGTCTTTATGACGAATTTCATATAAACATAAATATGCTGACACAGCGTCTGACCATAGCCCATAGCATGACCACACGCCTTACATATTTACTTCTTATGTATTTAGCTTTAGATTCATATTCCCATTTATGTACTTAGGTTTAGTTCTCTTTTATGTCCTTCAACATATTCAGTTTTGTATAACCCTTTATACAATAAAGACACATAACTCCGGCACTTGGCCGTAACACAAATTATAATCGCTAATATATTGCTGATCCACAAGGACAGTGATTGAGATACTTAATTGTATCTCATCCTAATCAACCTAAGTCATCTCATGAGTTGGATCCTATCAACAATAACCTTAACAGGAACCAACATCATAATTGTGATTCAGATACTTAATCGTATCTCATTCTAATCAACCTAAATCATCTCATAAAGTTGGATTCTATCAACGGTAAACCTCAACAGGAACCAGTGGACGGACACAACATCTTAATTTGTATAAAGATTTTGCCACGCACCTTTCCGTCCCTGCAATTCAAAAAAACGTTTATCTCAAAAAATGTTGTAGCTAGAGACACCATATTTGGTATGTATGTATATTTGCTCATCAATTGCGCACATTTTGTATGTATAAAGATTTTGCCCCGCCCCTTTCCGCCTTCGAAATTTGGATAACTCGATTATCTCCCGTAATTTTTTACCTTGTGGGATCCAATTTGGCAAACTTAAATTTTATACTAATACCCAGCAAAATACCAAATTTGATCAAAATCCGACAAAAAATAGCTAATTTATGCATAAAAACGTTTTTCCATTGGCCGTTGGCGGGTAGGGGCGCTATGGTGCTCATATGCATGAGTGAGCGAGATACTAAGATATGCTTGTAAAAAGCATGTGAACAGATTTTTTTCAAATAGGCATATTCATTTGTTATGTTGCTTTACATTTACATTACTCTGTCGCACATATGTAGAGACTACGAGAGAGACACATAGATGGTCGTTCCATCTAGTGTGCACCCTCATGATCAATACGTCGAGAGACGAATTTAGCATTCCCACAGATGACACGACTAGTCTGCCTATGAAAGTGGCCATTGGTTGAACAATGATTTTCTGCGCGCTAACTAAACGAGTATATAAACCAAATTTGATGTCTCTAGCTACTATACTTTTTAGGAAAAACAGTTTTATATAAATTCGGGAGGCGTCAGAGGGCGTGGTCAAAACTTCAATACATACCATACCAATACATACTGAGTATACATACCAAA
The DNA here is from genome assembly GCA_018152135.1 of Drosophila paulistorum. NCBI lineage: Eukaryota > Metazoa > Arthropoda > Insecta > Diptera > Drosophilidae > Drosophila > Drosophila paulistorum. The sequence continues at coordinate 2,606,998 of JAECXG010000035.1, read as the reverse complement.
TTTGGTGGCTCTATCTCTTATAGCCTCCGAGATCTACGCGTTCATACGGAGGGACGGACGGACAGACGGACATGGCTAGATCGACTCGGCTATTGGTCCTGATCAAGAATGTATATACCTTATGGGGACGGAGAAGCTTTCTTCTGCCTGTTACATACATTTTGGCGACTTTAATATACCATTTCACCCTATGGGTGCATGGTATAAGAACAGAGTGCGTCAATGTAGACGGAAAGATATCAAATCCATAAGTTAATCTTTAAACTATTAAAGAGAATTGCATTGATCTTTTAACTATAAAAGACAACTGCACACTTTGAAAATTCCTAGTACATGTAATTGCTTTATTGCATTTATATACATATATATTTTAAAATCATTTTCAGAGGTAGCGCCACAACTCCTTTACAAGTTCATCGAGCAAACCATGCAGTCCGGGCCCTCAGTTTCATTAAAATGCAGTGCGAGCGGTAACCCCACGCCAAATATAGTTTGGAACTTAGATGGGTTTTCTTTGCAGAACGTACGTCACAATTATAAACCTTTATTTATAAATTAATTATTATAATTATAATTTCAGAATGAACGTCTAATGATGGGGCAATATATGACAATGTTTGGTGATGTCATAAGTCACGTCAATATATCCGCTGTCAATACTGAAGATGGGGGAGACTACGAATGCCGAGCAATTTCCCGAGCTGGAGAGGATTTCCATTCCGCCCGTTTAAATATTTATGGTATATTTTTGGAACCTAAAATAGTCTATATATGCATAAAAAGAGATAAATGAATAACCCATTTTGCAGGAATGCCCTATGTTAGGCACATGCCAAATCTATCTGCAATCGCAGGTAAAATATTTATTTTGAAGTGTCCCGTTGCCGGATATCCAATCGAATCTGTTTTAGTTAAGAAAGGTATGAATTCGTGAAATAATACACGTTCGTTAAACACAACCCTAATTTCCCTTAGTTACCGCCATAAATATAAATTATTGAAATACATTGAATTTTATAGACGGTATGCGGTTACCTGTCAATATGTGACAACGTGTTTATAATGGAACTCTCTCAATTGAAAATGTACAACGGGATACTGATCAAGGGACTTATACCTGCATAGCTAGAAATAAGCATAATTACACTTCGGAGCGGTCCGTAGAAGTAAAAGTATTAGGTACGTTAAGCTAAAGTATCTAATAAAACTAATCAATAACTAAAAAGTTTTATAAAATCGAATACTATAATATTGTTTAAATCTCCTTTATCAATTTGTGTTTTTTTCAATTTTTATAAAAAACGTTTTGTTTTGTAAGCAAAAAAAAAAAAACACTGAATAACTTAGGCTACTTTGAATTTAAAGGAGTGGTTTCAATAAAGAGTAGTATGTAAAATGAATCATAATTTTTATTATTTGTTATTTTTATTCTTAGTCTAATTGTGCAATTGTTCAAATGTATTTGTTTGTGGAACTTAGAAAAATGTGGAGAGGTATATGGAAATAGAACAATTTTGTATATAAACCGTTTAGACAATTTATTTGCCCATAATTTTCAATTATTTTTGTTATTGTATTTCGCTCAAACTACTGAAAAACAATCTTCATGGCAATAAAAAGGAAATTGTTATTTTCGTAATTTGGACCAAAGGGATATCTAAAGAGCATAAGGAAGTCACATTTGAGCTGTGTCACTTTCTTAGCTACATTCCATTCTTCAGGTTATAACTACACCACTTTCAAGCTGTAATAATTGCACTATTATTTTCTAAGCTAGTACAAATAATAGTAACCTAACTTAGAGCTTATAGGTGTAACCACTGTTACACGTGCGGTTTGCTTCTCAAAACATTCAAAACTAACCGTTTTTTCATCATTAATTGAATCTTTCCAAGATTTGTCCGTATTAATTTTAAAATGTTGAGGGGGTATTGTGAATGGGCGAAGAAGCCCTTAGAACATATATGTACATATTTCAAAGGATATTATAAGAACTATATTGCCTGAAAGTTTTTTTAAGTTACTGATTTAAAACCAACAAATACTCTTTTATTTTCATTCAATCGAAAGCATCGCATTTTGTGTATTTGAGAAAAAATCACGATAAAACAATATTTTACCTTTTCAATTATTTTTTGTCCTGCAGTATTTCTCATTTTTAGAACGTTGTATATTAAAATACCAAACACTGATAAGAATTGTTTAACTAGGATATTTACTCTGCATGACGCATGTTATATATGATTATCTGGCTAATATATTACCTGCACATTTTTTATTTAACCTGCACAAAATATTGTCACATGAACACGCACTCGTGTGCGCTACGCGTAGATAGCGGGTATATTTGTATACCATGATGAAATGGTATATTAAATTTGGCAAAAATGTACGTAACAATGTACTGTAAATGCATTTATTTGTGATCAGAATCATCAGCCGCGTCTGTCTGTCTGGCGTTTTACTCAGCGTTTTTAAAAGCTATTAGGCTGAGATGAAGTATAAAAATCATCCGGATCGGACCACTGTATCACATAGTTATATACCTATAAGAATTAGGTGAAGGAGTAGGAGTATCCCAATGTAATTGGGACTAATGCGATAACTAATGTGATAGTTTTGGAAATAAATCATCAGGTCCTAATATTTTAATTCAATCAGATAAATAGAATACAAGTTACAATCTTTATAAATCGGCTACATAAAATGTATGTGTATGCGTGCCAATCGCATCATGCATAGACATACAAGGCGATGGGGAAGAGGAAGAAATAGAAATGGATATGATATTTGGATGGTTTTGTCTGTGCATTGATGAATTGAGTTACAGAAAATAAAGTTTGGAACATGCCAAAATATTATGGCCAAGCACTGCAAGGGAATATGAACTTCGGCACAGTCGAAGTTAGCTTCTTTGATATTTAACTTTCAATTTGATTTTCTCGGCTCCAAAGTAATTTAATGGAATGAAGTAAGTAAGAGTCTTACCGACTTCGGTATACCATGCACCAAGTGAACAAATATTTTAAATGTCGAAAATGACTATTAAATTCGCCAACTATGCTATCTTGCTGACCACATAGTAAAACTCGTTTATATCGGTTTTTTCTCAATTATAGCGGAAGAGTGAAAATCAGTTTTATGTAATTTGCGGGGACATACTAAGCGTATCTGTGCGCCAATATACATACCAAATTTGATGTCTCTAGCTGTTATAGTTTTTAAGAAAAACAGATTTATATGAATTCTGGGGTCGTAAGGAGGCGTAAGAGGGAGTTGCCGAACTTCCAAATAACTCTACAATTTTTTTTTTTTTAAATATCATAACGAGTTGGGTCATATTAGTAGAGATACAGTAATACATGCTATTTCAAAAACATTTTGGTTTCCCAAAATCAAGGAGATAGTTCTAAAACACATTAGAAATTAATTGATGTGTGCTGAATATTCAGGGGAATAGGCGAAGGCCTTCTACAAATATCCCCAAAGGGGACCGACCCCTAAAGCTTATTCACATTGAACATTGGGGTCCCATAGCATCAGACAGAAGCAAGAAGCACATGTTTCTTATTATTGACGGTTTTACAAAATTAATCGTATTTATTAAACAAAAGCGCTGAGATATTTCCAGAGCCCCAGGGTCGACCTTTTGCTATAAAGTTGGATAGAGGAAGCTGTTTCGACGAGTTTGTAAAAACATATTAAACACATTAGGATTTCTAATGGGACCATGGACAAATTGAAAGAATGAATCGTACTATAGGACCTAATATGTCAAAACTAGAAAAAAGACTACGTCGGGATGCACTAGTGGACAATGTTGAATAGTGTTAAAATAACACACTTCATAGGGCCACAGGGCAGTTGCCGAACCAAACAACGAGGAATATTAAACGATCCAATAAATTTGGATACAATCAGAAAAAATGCAAGACAACTATTGTTCATCGAGTCTAAATTAAAAATAAAAAAAAAAAAACAACCATAACATTAAACAAACCATATTGTCTGGACGTTGACGCGTACAATGCGAAGTACGTTCAAGTGGCCAATACGACACCAGGACATAGCCTGTTTCGCGCGAGCCTAAGCAGATAGCTGCACACCTCCCGCCCGACCGACCGTGGGGCGCAGCCGTATATCAGACGGCACGATCGCGTGGACAAATACAAGTATAACGGACAAACAATTAAAAATTAGATTAACTACATCTAATTACGAGCTAAATGTGCTAAAATAGAGGTTTTCACAAGAGAAAGAGAGGCTTCTGAACTGATTACGGGATACAGAAGATTGTAATCAGAACATAGGAATGGAAAAGCTGCATGCAAAGAATAGTTAGAACTACATTGTTTTAAGGATAGAGGAATAAAATTTCTTGTAGGTCTACGGGGTACAGATAAGTTTAACTGGTTCAATAGCTCAGGAGAGTCTATTTCACCTTTAAAAATTTTATAAATAAAGATAGCACTAAGCATTACTCTACGATTAATTAATGAAGGAAGATTGATTAAAAGAAGCCTACTGGAGTATGATGGCAAATTGACATTGCGATCCCAATTTAGACCACGAAGAGCAAATAGCAGAAATTGCTTTTGAACAGATTCAATTTTACTTTGGTGCGTCTCATATTGCAAGATCCGAACTCTAAGATAGGACGGATTAATGAAGTATACAGAAGATAATAAGTTGCTAAGTATGGAGTGCATCTATAAAAAGACATAACTTTACATTTAGAGCCGTTAAGGTTTAATAGGTTGGTTTCACACCAATTTAGAAGATCATTAAGATCCAATTGAAGTAGGCAAGAAGACGATATGTTTTTAAAACTGAGGTAAAGCTTAACATCATCCGCGTACATAAGCACCCGAGAATGTGACACTACCAATGGAAGATCATTTATAAAAAGAGTGAATAGCAATGGACCCAAATGACTACCCTGAGGTACTCCAGAAGTCACTTGGATGGTCTTAGAAAATGAAGACTTAAAGAGGACCTTTTGTGTACGCTTAGAAAGATATTGAAGAATCCAATCTAGCAAAAGGCTGGTAATGCCAAGTGCATTTAACTTATATAAAGTAGAGTGTGATTAACAGAGTCAAAGGCCTTGATGAAATCAGTATAAATGACATCAGTTTGCACGCCAGTCTTGAACCCTTTGATTGAGTGAGATGTAAATTCTAATAGGTTAGTAGTTGTCGATCTACGTTTTTTAAACCCATGTTGGGATGACGAAATGGTTGAGCTACAAAAATGTTGTAATTGAGACGTTATTATTTTCTCAAATGCTTTGGGTATGACAGACAATTTAGAAATACCTCTATAATTGGAGGCTTCGGACTTTTTCCCCTTTTTATGGAGACGAATAATATATGATTCCTTCCAGATGGACGGGAAGGCGGAATATGTAACGGACAGTGTAAACAACTTAAGTATTGGCTTACATAGGGCCTCTGCGCAAAACCTTAATACGCAGCCTGGTATTCCATCAGGGCCAGGTGCATATATTGGTTTGACGGAACTAAGAACGCTAAAAATCGAACTTTCTTCAAACACAGGGTCTAAAATGCAATTAGACGATTGAAAGTGATAAGGATAAGGAGGATTTGCTTGAGAAATCGAAGAGGAATAAGTTGTTTTGAAAAAATCAGCAAACATATCAGCAATTGCCTGATCATTGTCAGCTTTATTGTTTTCGAAAGACAAGTAAGACGGATGCATTAATGTCTTACATCTCTATGTTTACATCTCTGAAGATAATCCTTATAGCATTGTGAATTCAGCACCATAAAATTTGATCGAGCAACTACGTATAGGGAAAAATCCGATGCTTTACCGGATTTTTTAAATCTTTTATAGCATCTCGATTTTACGTTCTTCAAGTTACATAACTCACGTGAGAACCAAGGAGGTTTATCAGAACATCCTTAAGTCAGGCGCGGGACACAAACATCAAAGAACGACTCAAGAGTTTTATAGAAGACAGAAATAGCAGAGTCCATATCCGTGCAAGTATACAGATATGTCCATTATCATTAGTCAATAAGAGTTTTTTAAGTTTAGTAAAGTTTGTCTTGCGAAAACATCGGGTTGGAGCCATCGAATTATTATATCGAGGCATAAACCCAAAAGGAAGGTCAATGGTTACATCCAGAGTTGGATGAAAGTTGTCTTCAGGGATAACTAAGGGATCAGTCCTGGAAATATCGCAGTTGGAAGAATCCAACACAAATACCAGATCTAGTGATCTGTTCCGACTATTCCGGACAGGATTTATTTGAGTTAGGGACAACTCAAACAGACCATCTATGAAACAATGTGACGAGAAGGGCAACAGTAATAAAGAATCATATCAGAGGGTCCAGGCAATCTCATGTAAATTAAAATCTCCCAGAACAACGAACAAGTCTTTGTCAGAGATATATGAGGAAACAAGTTGAATAGCTTCCAAATGGTGAATGTATACTGCCAAGTCGGACTGTGGTGGAATATACGAACAAGTAATATAGGCAGAAAAAGAGTTAAGAGAAATTTTAACACAAACAAATTCAATCTCCTGATTGGAAGACTGTACAATTTCAGACGAGAACGCCGAATCAACAGCGATCAAAACACCACCACCATTACGAATAGTCCGATCATGTCTATATATTTAATATTTTGAGGGGAGAATTGAAGCATCGGCAATATCAGGCTTCAGCCAAGTCTCAGTAAAGGCAAGAATATGAAAGTCAAAAGCTAAACTATCTACATAGAGTCTAGAGAGTTTAGACTTTAGTCCCCTTACATTCTGATAGGCCAGAGTTAGGACGAAATTAGTTTTTTGACTCGCCAACAGGTGCAGACGAGCCGGAAGGAACATTATTCTCAGAGGCAGGAAGCAGGCTAATCGGAGGCCGATTCTTCTTTTTTATTGTATACTCTTTTACAATGAGGTGTTCCGGCCAAAAGTCTTTATGACATATTTGCCCAAAAAGATCTGGTGAAACACTTTTTTTAAAGTACGATATGTCCCGAGTATATGAAAAACGGAACTTTTCCACAGCAATGTTTGGTGCTTGAACTTTGCCCTGGATGTAGTCAGAAGTAGTATTGGGATCCAGCCGCGAAATAAAAATTTGCTTTTTGGGTGGAACTACAACCAGGGAACTAGAAGTGGCAGTCACAGCAGTAGCAGCAACAGCAGATGCAGCAGCAGCTGAAGCAGCCAACACTTTACTAGCTCCTATTGTAACTATTTTATTGGCAATATTCCTAGAAAAAGATGTTTGCCCGGACGGTTCGGAAACTATAACTGACATCGTGCTAGTAGGTGGGATACTGTCTCCAGGGGAAATGGGAAGAGACTCCACACCTTCCAAAGCCGGACTCCTAAACGATATCAGCTGCTGTGCATTTGGTGACATAGGGTCATTGTACTGACGGACTGAAGGACGCGCCCTGAAACCTGGCCCTCTTTCGGGTCGGAGATTCAATCAAAAGTTTAGAACTTCTGAATTGAACCTTCATCACCAAAAGTTCTTCTTGGAGCTTTTGAACGCCAGCTGACAGGGTTTTAAACGCATCCCCAGTCTGTTTCATAAAACTTCGCATCTCGAGCTCCAAGCCACGACACGAATCACAGCCCCATTTAAGGCCGCCACCCTGTGCAATACTATCCCGCACCTCTACTGTGTAACCAGCACATTTAAAGTGCATTACATTGTCACACAGCCAACAGTAAAGAAAGTTTTCAGTGGTATTGCTGGGATTATTGCGGTTATACTTGCATTACCATACACCGATATTTTTATTCATTTTTACATTGACTAATTCTACTATCGCCCTCAGTAAGTGTCTTAATGTCCAGAAAAATGTCTTCAGCAGGGCGCTTTTTTAGGTACCAGTAGTTCCCATCTCTGGTTAGCTTACTTTTTCTGCTTTCTATATTCGTAGCAGTTCTCCACACTCGAATTGCCTAGGTTGTGAAATTGTTTATATGTTTTTCTTAGAAAATCGGACACGTCAAAGTTGGACAGGTGTTTTATTATTTTATATAAGACTTTAGTATGGCTTTTGATACGGCTGATCAATCTTTGCTTCTCACTAAACCGAACATTATGGCCAAAATGTGTCTTTTCGTTCTTCAATATCTAATACTGTTCGAGTTTCCTCAGGTGTCCCCCAAAGCAGACATCTGGGCCTTTTGTTAACTACCCTGTTTATAAATGATTTGCCCTTGGCCTTGGTTTATTCTCGCGTGCTCATGTTTGTGGACAAACATGATCCTTCTTTCCAACAGTATTCGCAGTCATATCTCTTTAATGACATTCAGACGTTTGTCAGATCCGTTAACCTGGTAACATCATTCAAAGATTTAGGCAATGGTTCTATGTATACGAACGTCACTTATATTTTAATGACAAAAGGTTAGAAAAAAACGGTATTTAAATAAGTCACTATTTGTGACTTTGCCTTTTGTATGAAAGCTATATAATAAAATGGTCCAAATGGTCAGTATATACAAGCCCACATACAAAATTTCTGTTGCTCGTACGGTCTAGGAGGAGTTCGCTGATCAAGAATATATACTTTATATAATCGGCGATACTTCCTCCTATGCGTAGCCCACTAAAATTAGTATTCCCGTTTTGAATAGGTATACTGATTTTTGCAACGCCATCCGAGCAGAGGCAATATAATTATTTCTTTGGTGGATACCGGCGCGGACGTATCAATAATGAGACAAATTCAAATACGAGAAAATTTTCCAGGATCGTCAGATGCATATTGGAAAAATATGTACTTATTTAATATGATTTTGACAAAAAGTTTAGGGTGATAATGATAGTGATAATAAAGCTTCTTAAAGCAAAATATGTATACTAACGCAGTCGCTGCTTTTTTTAATGGCTATAAACTGAAGTTAAATATAGACTTATGAACAGACAATTGTAAAAGAGTGGCTATATCAAGGATATAAAGTTATACGATATACATATATATATAGTAACACAATACGTGTGGTTGGTTGCACGGTTTATTCACGAGTGACTTTTTTGTCGTCCTTTGAAAGAGTACAATATTACATATGTTTCCGATCGTGCATGCATTGAGTTGCTCAATGCAAGTATATCCACAAATTTAACTTATAGGTAATAAATTCGTTAATTCTGCATGGTTCTTCTTCGAAAGATTCTTGGTTAGGATATCAACTTGAGCGTTGACCCAATTTTAACGATAAGTAGAGTACATCTGGTCAGTTCGGCTGTTATGTATATGGCCTCTGCATGGATAGCATTGCAAAAATCAATTTTATCACGATATTGTTTGGCAAAAATTATATATTCAATCGATAGGGAATACTTCAGAGAAAATCGGTTGAGATTCCTGGGTGCTAAGACATTTTTAGTTAATGCAAATAAATGATAATTTTTACAAAAAATCGTAACTTTAAAACTGAATATTGGGCGAGCTCAACAATCGATCTTGGATTTTTTGGTTTTATATGAAAAGTATGTTCTTCATCAATAGCATGTTTCATAAATTTTCAAATCTAGACAAATAAAAAAATTCAAGTTTAAGAAGAAAAACATGCTTGAAAATATTTTCTGACTTTGACCGTGAATATTACAGCACCACGGTCATCCAGCACTCTTGGCAAACATTCATTTTGAAGCCGGGGAAAATCTTTATCATAGCTTTTTAAATTTGAACAATCGCTTTATCGGTTTAGAAGCTATGTTTTTTGCAATGTAAAATGCCAAAAGGCCCCTTTCTTTTTCACTGACCTATGCAACAGACTTGTTCGTATTGCTCAGGTGATCTGCTTTAGCAACAGATCTGAATCCTGATTTTACCATTTGAACGTTCATCCACAAGACGCGCGTCAAAAAAACCGATACCGTTTCGCGTTTTAAAAATAACCAACCTTTCGGTATTCTTTGCCTTTTGCATCAAACTTTCCCCGATGTTTTCAATAATTGTCAAAACGTAATTGTCAAAACGTATTGTATGTTTAGTATGCACCAGCTTCAATATTTCCTTAGCTCTGTTCTTGGTCGAATCTGGAAATGGCTGTACAGTGATCTTGCTTACCATGTAGATCTTGCAGGGTTCTAATGATTTGTCATATTTTACGCATACAAACGGCCAACATTGTCCGCTTTCACAATGCATACACCGTTTTGGATCACTCGTGCACACTTATGCCTAAATTCAACGAAGCTTTCAAGTTTGGCTGCTTTGCTGACCGACATGAAATTACCTTTCATTTTGGGTACATACAATACATCCTTCAATATTAGAATACACAAATCGGCATTCAGCGTTACCTTGACCTTTCCTTCAGCCTAAAGAAAGCTATCGGCCATAGGCCTGTAAACAATAACACTATTTTAATAAACCCGTTCGTCTCCTCAGTGAATTATATACCCGATAACCGAATTTGGTCACACTAAAATGAGAAGAGGACGGGCACACGGACTCGAAATAAAGGCAATAAAAAGAATAAAATCCGAAAATATAAAGACAATCCCAAGAGATTAATAGCTGAAATAATAGAAAGTTTACAGGCTGAAACAATTTTTTCCGAATGATTTCCAAATTTTAAAAAACGTCTCTTGCAATAGGCTGGTGGCGCGACTGTCCAGAAACCAGTTCGATCGTCCAAAACGTGTTGCGTCCAACTCGTTCAGCAAACTCGACGATTAATGTGTAATAAACGATTACACTGAGAGAATTCGCTTTAATATGGCCTTTGCCACAATCTGCAAAACAATTCCAAACTTTTTGCTTTTTCTTTAAATTGTACCGGGTCATAAACGACCTTTCTTGCGTCGAGCAATAGAATATTCATACGTAATTTGGTATTACAAGCAAAACCATTTACTATATTGCTAAATAAGATGCGTAATTTTAAATAGAGGGTACTCAAATAAAAGCGATTGAAATATTGAAAGAAAGTATGGTGAGAATATCAGGTTTGAGAATATATTTTAAAAATTAAATGCTTGTATATCAAAAAAATTTAGTGTGCTTATTTGCTTTAAACTGCTTACAATGAAATTTCATCAAATTCTGCCTCAAATCAGGAAAACGAGCGAATCCGATAATGCAAGAAAAAGAAACCAAAGCATCGATGATTTTTTTCATGTGTGTGCTCTCAATAAAGCGACATTGAACTGCTTGCGTCGAAATACTGTGGGAAACTAAATCATGCTTCTGATTTTTTTGTGTGAGGACTTCGGCTGTCGTTCGGCTTACACCCATAAGAAGTGCCGAATGTGTGCGTCCCCAGGGGATATGACTGCCGGGCCCTGATGTAGAGAGTTTACAGAATGGATTATGCTTTTACAATAACATGATGATAAGTAGCACCACGTATTTTATTGGAGCAAGAAAACAAAGGATCAGAAGGAAAAGTTCACTGTTATTTTCTAGTAATAAAGGCAGCTTAAAAGTTTCGTCGCTATTTAATGAGGAAAGAGTTTGTTCTAGCAGACTATGCAGCTGTCATAATGATAGCTGGGAAGAAGGATAGACCTCGGCAAGTATACAATGGTTGATGAACTTGGAAGATTTTTCATCAAAATAGAACATCATGTCGCATGTAAGAGCACAAAACAATGTTAAAAAGTTTGCAGCAGTATCTGAGATTTTACATAATAAGCTATATTATTTTAAAATGAACAATGAACTTCTGAATAAGCATATCAATGGATTGGATTTGTTGGTTTTTGGAGATAAGGAATATTCACAACTTTGGGCATATGGGTGTTCAATAAACACAACATGCTAATCAACAAGAGTATTAACGGGTGTTTTTTTAAGCGTTGGGTTTTTAAAAGTAAAATGAAACACACAAAATTTGAATATTATTGTTAAATTTTTATTTGAGATGATAAAACAATCTCTGCCAATTACTTTTTAAAAATGACTTCATGTAAATGTTGGCCGCGACTGCGTTTCAAGTGATCAACACGGAAGGTCCAATTTTGCACCATTTTTTCCAGCATGTCTAAGGGAATTTCGCCAATAACACGACTGATATTGTCTTCCAATGCACCAATTGACGCTGGTTTGTCCTGGTAAACCAATGACTTTACATATCCCCACAAAAAATAATCCAGTGGTGTAATGTCACATGACCGCGGTGGCCAACTGACGGGTCCAAAACGAGAGATTAATTGTTCACCGAACTCATCTTTCAATGGGTCGGTTGGTGTCGACCATAATATGGACGTAATTTTTGAAACACATTTTTCACAGAACAAGAATTTTGATAATAAATTTCAATGATTTGTAAACGTTGTTCGGGCGTAAGTCTTTCCATGATGAAATGGCAAACTAAACTGAGCATTTTTCACTTTCACAGCTGTCATGAACATCATGCGGTAAGTCGGTGTTGCCAACGTGAAAAACCAAAAGCGTAAAAACACCCGTTACATTCCGTACATCAACAAAAAAATTGATCAGTTGGTCGGAAACCGCGTGCAGTAAATAAAACACAACAGAAAATTTAGCAAAGAGAATTTGATCATTTAGGATCGCTGAATCCAACTTTGAAGAACTACAAGCACATATTGGCAGTCGTAGATGGGTTCTTTTAATTTACATGGCTATTGCATACAGTCGATATATGTCTTGTAAATTGTTAAACGCCCACTATCATTTGGGTGATCTAGTAGTACTCTAGTCAAATACATTCATTGGTTTATTCAAAATGATTAAACGAAAAAAAAAAATGCAAAGTATAAAGTAAAAAATCTGCTGAATTTCAGGGTCCAAATCAGAAAACCACCAGTGTAGACAACATTAAACTTTTCAAGAGCAGTGACGAAAGCGATCTTGGCGAATTATCTGAGGCTGCTGATTTTTAAGATGACCGAAATATGCTCGAATAGCCCAGTCTGTCTGTTCGTCCGTCAGTCTGTGTAAATCAACGCGAACTTCTTCTAGAGTTTGTAAATAACACATATCTCCCATAAAAACGACAGAGTCACGAACAGTGAAAAGTTTAATATATGTATCTGTTATTGACTGTGCCATCGTTTCTCAAGATCGAGTGACTATATCACATCACTCCCATAGGAACAATCGGTGGTAAACAGTGACTTTTATATATAATTTCGAAATTGCTGAATTTCGAGTGCTGAATTTAATTAAAATTGAATAACTTTCGTAGAAACAGACGATGAAATGACATACTGTATGCTCCGCATTTCCCCAGGCTAAGTTGTACGCCGTTCATTTGCGTAGGACTCCAACATTAGATATTTAATATAAAACGTTCATGTACATTGACTGCTTTGGGTAAAAAAGGAGTAATCAAAAACTTTCAACTTTCCTGTGGTTATTAAATTTTTATTTTTACATCTTTTGCATATCTTTATATTGTATATTTCGTAGAAAATCCCGATTGCTTTTAAATTAAACATTTGTCAGATTTATATATCTGTTAATGACTGTGCCCAATTTGATTAAGAACGGGTTACTATATCATATAGATCCTATAGGAACGATCAGTGAAAAACAGTGAATTTGATCAATAACTTTGTTATTTGCTATGCTAAGATTATAATCCGTTCTTTCGCAAATATTAGACTTTTGAAATGGTATATAAAAGTTGCCAAAATGTATGTAACAGGCAAAGGGAAGCTTTCCCATAAAGTATGTATATTCTTGATCAAGATAAACAGCCGAGTCGATAAAGCAATGTTCGTCTCTCCACCCGTCCGTCCGTCTGTATGAACACCTAGATCTCGAAGACTATTAGAGCTAGAGCCATTAAATTTGGTATGTAGACTCGTGTAGTATGTAAATGTATAGAGTTTATTAAAATTTTGTAAAAACTATAACAGCTAGGCCAAAATTGGTATATACTATATTCGTACAGTTAGCGCACAGAAACTAATTCTTCAATGTTTTGTTTGTTTCAATTTACAAAAACTGGATTTCTTAAAAACTATAATAGCTAGAGTAAATAAATTTGGTTTGTATACTAGCTAATATGCGCGGATATTTCGTTTGTTTAGAACCTTTGCCCACTTTCACTTCCTTATTTTAAGAAAACCCAATTGGCTGTCGCAATTTTTTGACTATCAAAATCAAATTCGGCTGCCTAATTAATCTCATTTATTTCTACCGACCTTCCAAATTTTATTGAAATCGCACTAAAAACATGCAAAATATATATATTTTTATGTTGTAAGCGATATAGCATATTCTATGAGGCACTTAAAAACAATATACATTTAGTTTTCAAAATTTTAAATATATTTTTCACTTGATATACATAGCTACAATATAGCTATAGTTTCCAGCAATATAGCTATAGTTTCCAACTCATAAAAATACTATTTGGTCTCTGCTGCAGAAGTACTATAATATTCTGCAGACCTGCATTTCCCGTCAACTCTATGTACTAGCATTGCGCCATAACCATTTCCACTTGCATCAATATGAAATTCAAAGGGTCGATGTGGATCAAATATGGTCAATATCGAACCACTGATCAGTGCTTGTGAAATTTTTTTTGCTCGCTGGCAGACAGTTTTTATACCCTTGCAAAAGGGTATATTAATTTGGGTCAGAAGTGTGCAACGCATAAAAGGAAGCATCTCCGACCATATAAAGTATATATATTCATGATCAGCACGACGAGACGAGCTCAAATAGCCATGTCCGTTCGTCCGCCTGTCTGGATCAACGCGAACTCCTCCTAGACCGTAAGAGCTACAGAGCTGAAATTTTGCTTGTAGGCTTGTATATACTGCAGGATCGGGCCACCATAATATATAGCTCCCATACAAACGGCAAAGTCACGAACAGTGACTTTTTTTGAATATCTTCGTTATTTTCTGAGCTATTGTCGTGAAATTTGATATAAGTGAGTTCATTATAGCTGTAAACGACTGAGCCAAATTTGGTCAAGATCGGGTGACTATATGAGATAGCTTTCATAGGAACGATCGGTCGAAAATCGTGACTTTTGTCAATAACTTCATTACTTTTCTCGCGATTGCTTTCAAAATAAACATTTGTTAATTTTATATATCTCTTAATGACTGTGCCGAATTTGATAAAGATTGGATGACTATTTCATATAGCTCCCATAGGAATGATCGGTCAGAAACAGTGACTTTAATCAATAATTTCGTTTTTTCATATCTTAAGATTGTGGGCCGTTCTTTCGCAAACATTACTCTTTTTAGATTAAACATTTTTCCCACTTTGACGGCTCTAAGTTAGCCCCGGCCCTCTGGTTTTAAATCCAAAGGGCTTAGATAGGCTTTAGTCTTAAATTATTATTAAAATAAATGTTAGTACCAAAACCAAGTTGTAGTATTTAACGGCCTATCGTAAGGAAATGTTTTAAATGATAATCCATTACAACGTGTAATAGAACCTCCAAATTAAATTCACAAGTTTGCACTGTATCCAGGAACATTCCATCACCAACAGAGCACTCTATCGGCGCAGCCACTCTGGTACAAACGAAGATAATGCCAATATTTCTTGATATTCTTTCCACAGGGGCATATCCTATTCGCATTATTGCTTTTTTATCGAAATGAAAAATTTTGGTAGAGCTAGCTACTGAAATGCGGTGTTGTACAACTTCACGGCACACACACACTACGTAGCCTGAGCATGTACCGACAGGAGCCTGCCTTCGTCGATCTGTAGCCTGTGCCAGACTAAATTATTTTCATAGCTGCTTAGCCCTCTCCCCACTTTACCCTCTCATTAAGAGTACGGATTTTCGGGTTTTTGCCGAAGTTCTCTGGGGTTCGCAATCAAAAAATCGTACGTTTGTCCCCCTTGGACGTTTGTATGGTTAGTGGTAATAGGGTATGACTAACTGAATCAAAAGCTTTGGTGAAGGTTTAAAAAAACTGGTTCGCATCTTGACTATGCAAATTATTGTGTAGCGAAATCTCAATTTTGTCTCTTAAATATTCAATGCTATCAGAACCCCAAAAGATTTTAGAACTTTGCTAAACGACGCTCTAACCTACTCCGTTCCACCTTCAGACTTAATGATCAGACCGCTAATAATGATTTATATACTGCAGATCTGTTTGCTGAATCCCTTCAGTCGACTTTTTCCATTACTGCTTCATATCCCACATTCTATCCCTTCTCCATCCTACATTTAAATTGTGTGTTTTTTCCTAGTATTACTGAAGACTGCATTATTTCACCTTATCATCTATGACGTCTTCCTTCGTTCCCGGGCCTGATAATATTCCTAGTTGCATCCTTAAAATGTGTTCGATTTCCCTATCTAAGCCTTTATCTCGGTTATTCTTTATATCGAGTGAGATTTGTAGTTTTCCTGATATTTGCAAAAAGTCTTTTATTATTCCGCTTTATAAAAAAGGCAACAAATCGTATATTTCTACACCTATCCAGATCCACTATTTCTTCTTGTCAGCATGGTCCTTTGATCCTTTTTTCCAACAGTACTTGCAATCAGATCGCGATGAATTCTGTGATTGGTGCCAAGTTAATTAATTACACATTAATGCCTCAAAGCAGGGACCGTAACTGTTATAAGGTATTTCTAAAAAAAATCAATAATAATAATTATGTTGCAACTTTTTCCTTTTGACACAAAAATAACTCTTATTTTTCATTTTTAAAATAAAACTTAAGAATAACTTTTATTTTTGATTTTTATTTTTTCCCTCAACGCAAAACTGTTATTTTTAAGAAAAAAAAATCATTTGTAATTCTTATAAAAAAATATTTTTTTAATCATTTCATAATTTTGTATTTTTTTTCTCAAAAATGAAAGTGATTACTGAGTCAATTTCCGCCCTTTGGAAATTAGTATTGCCTCTGTATTTTCGTTAGAACCATAGTATCAATTAGCAATCTTGGTATGAACATAATGGTATACTGGGAAGAAAACAATTTTGTCTACCCTTATCTGTACAAGCTGGCGAAAGTTGTACAAAGTGTACCTGCAACCCAAATCAGCGTTGAAAGGGCCTTTTCAGCATTGAAGCTAATTTTAAGCCACCTTAGATGTAATTCGTCTACCGATTCGGTACAAAAAACGCTTTTTGTAAAATTAAATATTAAATAAATAACCAATTTACTAGCCAATTAGTCATGCCATCCAGCAGAGGATTAATATCAAGCAATTGGAGTCGGAATTGAAAACTTCAAAAACAATTTTAGATTGGAAATGTTTTTTTGGTAAAAAACTATTGATAATTAAAATTCATTCAGTAATGACTTTTTTCCTCAAAGGTAAATATCTTAAAATGATTTTTATAATTTTTTTTTTTTTAATAAAAATTTCAATTGATTTTTATTTTTGTTGAGAGGGGAGGGGACGCACAACCCGAATAACGCAGGCAGAACAAAAAGAATAGTGACACGTCCGTACAACTCAGAAGTTTATTAGAGACTAACATAATGCGCGTGCCAGTAGTTCAGTTGGGCAAGCGCAGTATACAAATACAAAAGAGATATATAAATGTATGTGTTCAAATACATAAGCAGATAGAATACATGTGTGCATTGCTCTGGAAAGTTCTTATACGGTACTATTTTAACACCCTTCCTCAATGCAACCATGTCCTACAAAGTTAATTCAAATTTAACATATTCACAAAATCATTATGCTTTTTCTTTGGCAAATTCTTAGTTAATATATCCGCTATCATTAAATCAGTCGAAACATACTTCAACTCAACAAAACCTTCAGATATAGTTTGTCGTACAAAATGATATCGTATATCTATATGTTTTATCCTAGAATGATAAACTGGATTCTTCGCCAACTGTTGAGCACTCAGGTTATCTCCATATACAACTGTTGGGGTCTCGGCATCTCCACATCTAAGTTAAATGATTAAGCGTCGGAAGACGATAGCTTCTTTGCATGCGGTCGACAAAGCTATATACTCAGCTTCAGTACTACTTAGCGCCACACTGCGCTGTTTCTCAGATTTCCAAGATATTGGACCTCCGGGCAAAAAGAAAACATAGCCGGTATAGGACTTCCGGTCAGTTTTGTCACCACCCCAGTCGGCATCTACATATCCAGAAAAAGCTTGGCCGGTCCTTTTATAGCGTAGCTTTTTATTTATCGTTGACGCCAAGTACCGCAGGATGTGCTTCACACCTGCATCATGCTCTGAATGCGGATCTTGATTTCGCTGAGCCAACTTTGCAGCTGAATGCAATATATCCGGTCTGGTGGTTAGGGCCAGCCACATCAGTTCGCCAATTTGAGTCTGGTACGACCCTATGTCAACCCTCTTGCACTGCTTATTGTCGCATGCCCCTTGGTGCCCTGCGTCAAGAGGAGTAGCCGCCGGTCTGCAGTTTTTGATACCATATCGAATCAACATATCGTTGATATATTGAGAATGGCATAAAGTAATAGGCCCAAGCTCTCCGTCTCGATGAATCTCCATACCCAGGAATAGCTCAGTTGCACCTTTGTCTGTGCAATCGAACGCGTTTGATATAGCTGCTTTGATGGCATCCATCTTCTGTTTCGAACGACAAGCTATAAGGAGATCATCAACATAAACAAGAATTAGTGTTAAGTCTTCTTCACCATGTTTTTGGTATAAACACGGCTCACTACTACATGGCTTAAAACCCAAATCTAGTAATACAGCGTCCAGCTTAGAATTCCATGCTCTTCCTGATTGTTTCAAACCGTAGATTGCCTTCTTCAAATGTAATGCGGCCTCTGGACGATTTTTGTCAATGTACCCCATGGGTTGCCTCATATACACCGTGTCCTCCAGGTCGCTATTGAGGTATGCAGTGCATACGTCCATTTGATGTTAATAAAGATCCAACTCTGCTGCCATCGCCAAAACAAACCTTACGCTCTCTAATCGGCATACAGGTGCATATGTATCGGTGTAGTTTACACCGAACTGCTGCGAACATCCTTTAGCAACCAATCGCGCCTTAAAACGTTCGATGTCTCCCTGCGCATCCTTTTTCAGACTAAAAACCCATTTGCAGCCTATTGTTCGTTGTTTGTTTGTTAGATCCATCAGCTCCCAAGTTTGGTTTTTTACCAGAGCTCCAAACTCTTTGTCCATTGCCTCTCGCCACTGCGATGCATATGGTCCACTTATGGCATCCTCGTAGGTCGATGGAATTGGCACTTCACTAGCGACAATCGAACCAAGTATATTATACTGTTTCCTCGGCCGTCCAGGCTTACCCGTTCTGATCACTCGTGGTCTGCCAGGCCCTACCCGCATTTGGCTCTCATCTTGTGCAACCTTTTCTTCAGGTGCACTATGAAGCGATTCCTCGTCAGCATCAGATTCAGCAGACTGTCCCTCTGATATGTCGCTCTCGCTTTCATTTATTTCCAGATTTGCATCTGCTATCTCATTTTGGCAATAGCGTCCAGGCAAATCAAACATAACCGTCGTACACTTAGTTTGCTCTAAGGGATCTCTTTCATCAAAGAGAACGTCTCTTCGTTCAATCATTTTGCGAGTTTCTCCATCATATAATCGGTAGCCTTTGCTTCTCTTGAATACCCCACCATGCGATATTCCTTCCCTTTTGGTCGGAATTTACTTTCCTGATGACCCTTAGAAAGCGCAACTGCAACAGAACCAAACACTTTAAGATGATTGATACACGGCTTCTTACCAGTCCACGCTTCCATTGGCGTTTGGTTTGTCAGCGCGCTTGTAGGCGAATGGTTCCTCAGATATACAGCCGTAAATATAGCTTCCGCCCACAATGCCTCACATAATCCAGACTGTGCCAACAAACACCTAGACATTTCCACCAGAGTGCGGTTAGCTCGTTCCGCAACGCCGTTTTGTTGTGGAGTGTACGCTATGGTCAACTGGCGTAATATCCCGTTTTTTTCAGGTAGTCATCGAATGCTTTGTTCACATATTCGCGTCCATTGTCACTGCGGATACATTTTAGCTTCTTCCCTGTCTGCCTCTCCACTAGACTCTTGAACTCCAAAAACTTGCCAAAGACCTCATTTTTGCCCTTGAGGAAGTACACAAAAATTCGCCTAGATTTGTCATCAATAAATGTTAGGAAATAACGTGAACCACCAAGTGATTTTGTTCCAAAAGGTCCGCAGACATCACTATGAACCAATTGTAAAAGTTCACTAGACCGACTTTCTGTCATCTTGGGAAATGGCTGAACATGTATTTTACTCACCATGCACGTCTTACATGGAGTATTGGGCACGAAGTTTGTCACACTTAGCCCACGTACCAAGCCCTTACTTGCGATTTGTGTCAGACTTGTATAATTAAGATGACCAAAGCGTTTGTGCCACAATGATACATCTTCTCCAACAGCAGCAAACAGATTTTCCGTTTCAGCTTCAAAAACAAACAAGTTGCCAATCTTTTTTGCTTCTAAAATACATTCACCATTTTGTATGACCCTTGCCATATGTTTTTCGAAATGTACAACACTGTTATATTCAATAACACGCGCCACTGACATAAAGTTTCCTGCCAGCCCTGGTACATAAAGTACATTGTTCATTGTTAATTTACAGATTCCAGTCCGAATGTTGACTTTTCCTTTGCCTTCTGCACGTAAATACCCCGCATCTGCCAGACTGATCTTCTCATCATGTACAGAGAAATCCGAAAACATACTCCTATCGCAACACATATGACTCGTTGCACCAGAATCCAAGCACCACTTCTCTCTTTTCATATTCTCTGCTTCCAAAGCATTTATCAAGCTACATTGCTTATTCTCACTTTTCTCAGTGTATTTGTACTCTTTCTCTTTTTTATCGATTCTCTCTTTGCCGCACTGTGCCTTGACATGCCCTTGCCGGCCGCATTTGTAACAAGTAATTTGCGAACGATTTCTCTGTGTGCGTGTATTTTGATTTCTGCTTCTGTTCTGCGTAGCAACAAGTACCTCTTGCCCATTCTCTTTCGTTACAGTTAGACGTTTTCGTTCTGCTTCTTCCTTTAATTTTATGCAGACAATTTCAAAACTGGTGGTAGACTAGATAACAAAATGATAGTTCGTAACTCCTCATTTATCTGTACACCGGCACATGCAAGCTGATCTAACACATCAGAGAAACCATTTAGATAACTGGCCATTTCTTGACCGTCCGTCATGCGTAAGCCCAGCAACTTATTGTACAGCGATACCTTCCGCATCGGTCCCTTTGGCTGATGGACATCACGTAGTCTTGTCCACGCCTCATTTGCCGTCAAACAATTTTTTATGTATGCCAATTGAGATGGTTTTACGCTCAACGTAATACTTGCTAGGGCCTTCCGATCCAATCCTCCAAGGTCGACACCTTCCACCGAGGGCAAATTTCCAGCCGTTACATCCCACAGGTCTGAATGCACCAATACGCTGCGCATTTGTATATTCCAAGAATCATAATTCTTTTCGTCCAACTTCTCGATGTGGTACAGATTACTAATGTTGTCTTCAACGTGCTTTTGAGTTTTTTTTCCCGAATAAAGTTCGTCACTTATTCGTATCTTTAATGTTTACTGATATAAATCGTTAAATATATCACTTCATCAAACAAACAATTTTCAAACAATTTTTTATGTATGCCAATTGAGATGGTTTTACGCTCAACGTAATACTTGCTAGGGCCTTCCGATCCAATCCTCCAAGGTCGACACCTTCCACCGAGGGCAAATTTCCAGCCGTTACATCCCACAGGTCTGAATGCACCAATACGCTGCGCATTTGTATATTCCAAGAATCATAATTCTTTTCGTCCAACTTCTCGATGTGGTACAGATTACTCATGTTGTCTTCAACGTGCTTTTGAGTCTCTTTTCCCGAATAAAGTTCGTAACTTATTCGTATCTTTAATGTTTACTGATATAAATCGTTAAATATATCACTTCATTACTTTACTATTCAAAACCGTGCCCTGGGCCCATAACCTGTTGAGAGGGGAGGGGACGCACAACCCACAACACGTCCGTACAACTCAGAAGTTTATTAGAGACTAACATAATGCGCGTGCCAGTAATTCAGTTGGGCAAGCGCAGTATACAAATACAAAAGAGATATATAAATGTATGTGTTCAAATACATAAGCAGATAGAATACATGTGTGCATTGCTCTGGAAAGTTCTTATACGGTACTATTTTAACAATTTGTTTTTTTCTCAAAAATATCAGTTATGCGTTGAGGGAAAAAATAAAAATAAAAATTAAAAGTTCTTCTTGAGTTTTATTTTAAAAATAAAAAATATAAATTAAAATTGTGGGTTTTTGCAATAATAATTATATCGATGATTTTTTCGAAAACTATTTGTGAAATAATAATTATTTTCGGTCCCTGGCTCAAAGTGTTTTTTATGACATTCAGACGTTTGTCTCCATAACGGTGAAGTCATTTCTACTTATTTTCTATATAGGCTATATTTTTGTGTTCCCTCTCGTCGGACCAGAAACTCTCTTCACAAACCTTTTCGCGTTCTCTGCCAATCTTTTAACAACTCTATACTTCTCAATAATCCACAATGAAACCGCAAAACATAATTTAAATGTCGCATTGCGTGCAACTCATCCCTGACAACATTGGGGCATAGCTGGCACCTTGTGCTAATAAATGACCTCCGCCCGATCGGGGGTGTTTAGTTGCGACTAAGCCTACTTTTCTTCAATTAATTGTTATTTTTTTGTATACCATATACCCATAGGGTGAAATAGTATATTAAAGTCGACCCCATAAAGTATATATATTCTTGATCAGTATCAACAGCCGAGTCGATATAGCCATGTCCGTCTGTCCGTCCTTCTGACTATAAGAGATAGAGCCACCCAATTTGGTATGTAGGCTCATGTTGTAGGTTAAGTTATCGAGTTAATTTTAAATTTTTGCCACGCCCTTTCCGCCCCGCAATTTAAAAAAAACATTTATTTAAAAAACAAATCTAGCTAGAGACACCATATTTGGTATGTATATTGTAGCGTGCGCTAGTTTAAACTTTCAAATTTTTAAACTTAACGACTTTACGCGCTTCTTTTCTAATAGCGATCAATCGATAAATAAATAATATTGGTATCGATCAATTGATAAAGGAATGATATTGCGATAGGGATAAGCGATCTATCTTTTTTTGCGGTGGCAACGCGCTTCGTTTTTTTGCTAGACGTCATTTCATTTTACCACGGAGAAGGAAAGTTGGAAAAAAAAGCTGTGTCCCAAAAATTTAAGTATAGATTCTAGCAGGTATGTAGGTTATTGAAAATTTTTACCCCACCGCCATCTGCATCTTACTCTATATCATAGATTGGAAACATCCCATTTTCTGGCCAATATTGCCGATAGCTTTCGTTGTGAGGATTATTTTTCTGGAAAACCGGCGAGTTTGCAAATACCGATTTCTCGTGCCTGGAGCACGTGCAGCCGAACTTTGGGTTGTCGTTTAAAGGCGAGTGCCCTTATCTAACCTTCTGCCGCTGCTGACCCAGACAAAGCTTGGCTTTTAGGCCATGTCTGTATGCTGCTGCCACCAAAATTAGCGCAATACATGTGACCACCTCGAAAACTTCTACAATTTCGATTTTTTTTTTTTTTTTAAAACATCGTTTTGTGCTAAATAGTTACGTGAAAATAATTTTCCTTTTGATCTGATTTTGTTTCGAAGCCCCAATCAAGTTTACAAAAAAAAAAAACAAAAAACAAATAATGTAATTAAGTCAAATGTAAAATCAATTTAAAGTCACCTGAAGGGTATTCTACATAATTCAAGTCAAGAATAACGGTAAATAGAAAAAAAAAATAAATAAATAAAAATAAATAAAAAAATACAAAGTGAGAAAAACGGAGTTTAATTAATTAAGCCATGGCAAGGAGCTTTTTTCGGCTTTAAATGTTTTTTAATAACTGTAGAGATCTCATCCGCTTGGAGTTGCAAATACTTAATATCCGTTAATGCGCTCGAAGCGAGAACTACAAACGAGTTTGATGTTGGATTTGGCTGGAAACCCATTTTAAGATATGTGGCAAACACGGATGTCCTTTCTTCGTCACTGCGGGCCCATCCACCGGTTAGACACTTTTTTGGTGAAACAGTCTCTGAAGAGCCGCTAAAGGTTGGGTGGGCTTTCCACAGAAAAACTTTTCTATGCATTTCCTTTGAGCGCAGTTTTTTCTTGTCTTAACGCCTTGGAGAGGTTGCGATTCCCATGCCTTAGGCGAAGTATTTTTCCGTTACTAGTTGTCTATTCACCAGTCTGGTGCGCTATGTGATGGATTCGATAGATAGGGAACACACATTGACCTAAGATTGCAATTTTTAGAGGTTCGGTTGTATTCTTGACAGTTTTTACACTAAGGTAGCTGATATCTATACTGTGAGACTCTGTGCAATAGGAGCTATATTTTGTGGATGGAGTGCACTGCATTTGGCTTTGACCTCTTTGCATCTAGTTGGAGCTTGATTTTAAAAAGCGGCTGTGCGACTTTGTTTTTGTTGATGATATTGACAACGGACTTCACCGCAAACCATCTTTGAGCCAACGCGTCTGAATTTTTTTTGTGTTGGAACCGATGAGTCAATCCCCTTTAACGCAAGCTGAAGCCCTTTACTGCTTTTTAGTTGGTAGGTATAAAAGTAGATATTTGCATAACGGAGATACTTTTTAATAATGCGGAAATTGTCAGTTTGGGTTTGACATTTAATTTCTTTTTTATGGTTCTTCTACTAGAGGGTTAGAACAAAGTTCAAAGTGCTGAAGACATAGTAGTTGCTCTCGTCGTTGTATTGGTTGTCAACGAGCTGACCGTGCTGGTCGGTGCAATCAATGATTGAGTTATTAATATTGATGGAGAAGCACATTGCTTTCTCCACAGTAAATTGCTGTTGGTCGATGAGTGGCTTGCATTTTCGATATTAGTATATTCATACAAATAATCATTCAACACAATGAGCTCAACTTATAACACTTTGTTGCAAGTATAAACAATTGAACATATACGCATTAAAATATAATTGTGCACTTGAATATGTTCATATGTATACATTGAAGTATTCACATAAACATATTCAAGTAAACATGCAATTAAGCACGAACATACATGTATGTACATTTATATATGCATATACATATATTCACATAAGCACTGTATGCACAAGCGTAACATGAGCTAGAGCCAGGCCAGCGTGTGACCGCTGACCAAGCACTTTGATGCATGCGCTCCAACAGTATGTATGTATGTACTGAATCTCTCCCTCTCTTTTGTAGCTGTCGCATAAGTCGCAGCATAAGAATATATATGTAAAATTAGCCTAAACAAAAGAATAATTTGGAATAAAGAATCAATTCTAAAACTTCAATCAAACGACACAGACGTGTCTGCTCTTATTATTTATATATATTTATAACCCAATGGAACCCGGTCAAAGGAGGTTTTTACATGGCGACCGTGACAGGACCATAATAACATAATTTTATATGGAAAAGCGACGACAACTAAATGATGCTGCGACAACTAATATATGGAAAAGCGACGACAACTAAATGATGCTGCAACTTATTGGCAAGAAAAGAAACAACTGACAGAGATTGTAGCATCAACAACAAACCAGAACAGAACAGAGAACAGCATAAACAACAGAGAGTAAATAATTTAATAATAATTACTGGAAAAAAATAATAAGAAAAGTTATGTAAGCATTAAACATTTAAAGCTAAAGAACAGCTATCAACATCAGCTTCAACACCATAATCCTGAAGATATCTAGTGAATATATTTGAGCCTCGTTCGTTATCCCAACGATGAACATCAGCATCAACACATAAGTTTGAATACAAAGAAAAACGAAAACAACGAAAAACAAAATCAACAACAAAAACAAAACCACGAATGAACAACGGTGAAGATATTCCCTTTGCGGAATCTGCTCCTGTCGAGCAAAGGGATGCACTGACGCTAGAAGAAGCGTTAGAGCTGTATCCCAACGATGGACCACGCCCACTCACAATAGCTGAGTACCGGGCCCGCAACACCAAAACTACAAAGGCAAAGAAGACCAAAAGAGGAGGCCAAGTTCGCAAGCTACTCCAGCAGAAGAGGCTGGAAGTAGATCTACTGGCCACTCTAAAGACGGAGGAAGACCGACAACGCTGCATAGAGCGTATCGACAACTTGAAAGCAAAACTTCGCCAAAGAGCGAAGAAACGCAAGGGGGCCGCAGAAATGCGCAAGCCTTAACTTGCCTTTAATTTAATAATTATAATTATAAGCCTAATAGCAAGTTGAAGCACGGAAGTGCAACTTGCGAACTACTAACTTTCTGCTAGGCTATTACTAACAATGTGGTTGGAGAATTTTTTTTTTTTAAATAATTTCTAATTAACAAATGAAATGCATATCTGAATTGTGAGCCAACCACATGCTCTATAATTTTTCCACGTCTCTGGCTCGCTGTGAGATAAAATTTTTTTTCTTTTCTTTTAAAAAAAAAATTCATAATTTTTTTAAATAAAATTTCTTAAAATGCATGAATCCATAACAATTTTTTTTATAATTCAAATTCAAATTTTTATAATTACATTTCGTATTCAAGCAAATAAGAACAAAGCTTGAAATACTTATAAAAAAAAAAATTTTTTTTAAGTAATTTCTAAACAAAAGGTTTTGAGCTGTTTTTATGGGCTTTTGTTCCCTATTTTTTCCCCGTATTTGTCATATTCATTTTGCTAAATTAAAATAGTCTCAGATAGGATCGTTAGTCAGTGAGATTATTATTAGAATTATACAAAAAAAATTTTTTTTTTAAACTCCATATGTTCGATAATTCCATAAGTAAATTTGATAATATAGCTCTTATACCCACAATGGGGTTAATAGAAACAAAATCAGTGGACTCCACTGCTAATGTTATAAATAAAATCGAATCATCAAATACTGACTTGAGATTAACGAACATATTGTTATTGATAATCGTCGTAATAATGTGCGCATATGTTTTATACAAAGCTTATCTATTACACAATAAATGTGTAACTAAAAGAGCCATAAGCCAAGCTAATGACCTAGATAAGGTCTAAAAATACATATGCACACACGCGATTATAGATTTTAAAACAAAAACAATTTTTTTTGAAAAACAATGGTAACTCTTGATAATTATTTTGCAAGAATAAACGCTAGGCATCCCAGTATTGTCCAAGATTTAATTGAGGTTTTTAGAAATGAGCAAATCAATTCACCACAGAACTCAATAAACTTGGTACAAATTAAGTCAGCTTACCTAAATATAACGGGAGAAGATTTCCCAGTTCAAGGAAGCTCTAGGGTACAAATGAGTTTCATCCTCACAGTACCATATGTATGTTGATTTTCCAATGCAGCAGGCACATATCGTTTCTACCGAATGGAGGAACCGAGGCAGTAAGCCTAAACGACCTTTTTTTTATACGTACATCCATATTAATAGGCCTAACAAGTTAGTGTAGAATATGGATAAGATAGAAACAAAAAGGCTACAAAAATATTTACCTTTCCTCGATTTCCTGATACAATCAGGTGAAACAAATAACAAATATAAGGAAATAAGATATTGGATAGCCCACAAACACAAATTTACAAAAAATATTGTAGATCTTATGGAAAAATCCATAAAAGTAGCTTATAGTAGATTGTTAGCTAAGACTCCTTTACATAAAGACGTGCCCGGATGGGTCCACGAACTTTTCAAGGACTCAATCGCTCTGATAGAGATATCAGAATCGAGTACAGAACCAATAGACTTAACAGATTCAGATGTAGAAATAATAGAAACAGAATAAAAAAAAAAAAACCATATACATTTTCCAAAAATTTGTTATCTTTAACAAACTATGGTTACTTGGGATGATATAATAGGAAAAGCCAGAATACACGCACAAGAATTAACTAAATCTTGTAAGTGCCTCTCGCAAAACAGAGAAACATCCCAAGACACAGTAACCAAACACGCGAAAATAATTAATGAGAAGCTCCAAGCTATTAGAGCAGTATTTACTGAGCACTATAGCAAACTAAAGACAGGGCAAAAAACAGCCGCAAATGCGTTCTACAGTGATTGCAAACAAAAAGCAATAACTGTGCTAAACAGATACAAAATTGAATTTAAACAAACACCTGATTTGGAAACTTCAATAGTGCTGGAAGAAAAAACGCAACTAATGGCTGATGAAGAAATATGTCAAGAAGAACCATCAGTGAGCTCTGATCAGTCAATCATAAGTCATAATAAACCAGCAATTCCAAAAGGAAGCAATAAAATGACTCAAACAATGGTAGAATTCATAAACACAGCCACCAGGCTGCTACCATTCTTCGATGATGACATTAAAAACTTACAAGGTTTCATTGGGGCGCTTCGCGTACTTAATACCATAAAAGAAACGCATGAAGCAGTAGCCATCGAAATCATAAAATCAAAATTGAAAGGTCAAGCGGGTAATACGCTAAGCTCTGAAACAACGATTGACGAAGTAATACGAAAGCTGTCAACAATCTTTAAGGGTGAATCAGTGGATCTTTTAACAGCGAAAATTAAAAATCTACAGAGAAAACCTAATAACTGTGTTTCATACACAAAAGAGATTACTGAGTTGACCGACGCCCTAAAAGGCGCATATATTTCGGATGGTCTTCCAAATGAACAGGCAATAAAATACACCACCAAAGTGCCAGTAAAGTCATACCAAAAGTCAAAGAGTCCAGTTACTAATGGAATCAGGAAACTTTGATTCAGCTAAAGAAGCCATCACTAGATTTACCACTCTTTCAGTAGAGTCGGGCTCCACAGGAAGTGTCCAAAATAATACCATTTTTTATGCCCAGCATTATGACCGCGGTAGACGCCGCTAAAACAATAATGGTAACTGGAGAAACAACTCGAATTGGAACAATAACCATTCGAGTTGGAGCAATAACGATGCCAACAGAGCCCAACGAGGCCGAAATAATTCACGCTACCGAAGAGGCGGTCGTGGAGGTGGACAACAAAACAATAATAGACAAAACACAAATAACCAACAGAATGGTTATAACAATACAAATGTCCGAATTACCCAAAGCGACCAGGGAAACGGACAAGCTCCTCCAAATGCTCAGAATTAAAAAATAAGGTATACTCAATTAACCTAAGTCTTAATAATTTCGTATAATTTAAAAATGTTAAAACCAATAAGAAAATAACATTCTTAATTGACGCCGGTGCAGATATTTCAATAATAAAAGAAAATTCAGATGTATTTCATGACATCAAAGTAAACAAAACTGTAGACATTCGAGGCATAGGAGAAGGAGTAATAAACTCCAAAGGCCTAGTCTCAATAGAATTGCAGACAGATAAATATATTATTCCATACGAATTTCATCTGCTTTATTCAGATTTCGCAATCCCATGCGATGGAATAATATTTAGGATTACATTTCATAAAAACTTTTAATTGCAAAATAGATTACAGCAATTTAGAAGATTGGTTTATACTTAGACCACAAACATTAACGTACCCAATTTATGTTCCAATAACATTCAATTCTGGTAATAACTCAACACTTCTACCAGCAAGATCCCAAGTGGTACGCAAAATAGAACTATCTTCAGCAGAAGGTAACATTTTAATTCCGAATCAAGAAATCAAACCGGGCGTTTACGTTGCAAACACTATTGCAACAGCCCAAAGTACTTTTGTCCGATTCTTAAATACCACAGATAAATGCCAAATAGTAGGCTTTAATAATTTAACAATTTGAATCACTTTCGAACTACGCTATAGTTCAAAATACCAAAGATATAAGAAAAGAATCTGTAATTCATAAATTGAAGAAAAATTTCCCAGCACTATTCAAAAACAAACTCGAAAAGTTATGCACTGAGTATAGTGATGTGTTCGGACTTGAAACCGAACCGATCACAACAAATAATTTTTATAAACAAAAATTAAGACTTAAGGATGATGAACCGGTATATGTGAAAAATTACCGGAGTCCGCATAGCCAAATAGACGAGATCCAGCGACAAGTTTGAAAGTTAATTGAACAGGGTATTGTCGAACCGTCTGTTTCGCCTTATAATAGCCAACTCTTACTAGTCCCAAAGAAAACACTTCCGGGATCTAAAGAACAAAACTGGCGATTAGTAATTGACTATCGTCAAATAAACAAAAAATTGCTGTCAGATAAGTTTCCGCTCCCCAGAATTGATGATATTCTTCATCAACTGGGAAGAGCAAAATATTTTTCTTGCCTTGAGTTAATGTCAGGTTTTCATCAAATAGACCTAGAAGAAAAATCAAGAGATATAACGTATTTTTCAACGAGCAATGGCTCATATCGCTTCACGCGATTACCTTTCGGTCTAAAAATAGCACCTAATTCATTTCAGAGAATGATGACAATAGCATTCTCAGGGCTTGAGCCCAGCCAAGCTTTCCTCTATATGTATGATTTAATCGTTATTGGTTGCTCATTTTTTATGCATGAGGTGACATTCCTAGGTCACAAGTGCACAGACAAAGGAATCTTGCCAGACGACACAAAATTTGACTTCATCAAGAATTATCCAGTCCCACATGATGCAGATAGTGCTAGACGTTTCGTTGCATTTTGCAATTATTATAGACGTTTCATAAAAAATTTCGCCGAATATTCCCGGCACATAAAGAGATTATGTAAAAAGAATGTTCCATTCGAATGGACAGCAGAATGCGAAAATGCATTCCAATACTTAAAAAAAAAGCTCGTTCAACCTAATCTATTGCAGTACCCAGATTTCAGCAAAGAATTTTGCATAATCACAGATGCAAGCAAGCAAGCATGTGGAGCAGTTTTAACACAAAACTATAATGGACTCCAGCTTCCCGTTTCATATGCATTAAGAGCGTTCACTAAAGGTGAAAGCAACAAGAGTACTACAGAAAAAGAGCTAGCAGCAATACATTGGCCAATAACACATTTGCGACCATATATATATGGAAAACATTTCACAGTGCGAACAGACCATAGACCATTAACATATTTATTCTCCATGGTCAACCCGAGTTCAAAACTAACACGCATGCGGCTAGAATTAGAAGAGTACGACTTTACTATTTAGCGGACGTTGACGATACTATGCGCAGTACGTTCAAGTGGCCCCTACGACACCAGGACAAAGCCTGTTATGCGCGAGCCCAAGCAGATGACTGCCCACCTCCCACCCGACCGACCGAGGGGTGCAGCCGTATAACGCACGGCACAAATCGCGTGGACAAATACACAATAGAAAAAACAGACAAACAAATAACTAAATAATACTATAACTATCTATTAACTAAATGGGATAGGATAGAAGTTTTAATCATGTTAATAGAAAACTCTGAACCGATTACAGGGAATAGAAGGTTGTAATCAGAGCAGAGGACCCTAAAAGGTTCATGCAGGGCATAGTTAGAAGAACAACGACTTAGGGATAAAGGAATCAAAGGATGTCTACTCCGTCTACATGGTACCGACAGATTTACCTGAGCTAATAATTTCGGGCGAGTCGATATCACCAATTAGGAGCTTGTGCATAAAAATAACACCAAGCATAATTCTAAGGTTAGTTAGGGAAGGAAGGTTAATCAAAAGAAGTCTACTAGAATACGAAGGCAAATTGACATTGCGATCCCAGCTTAAGCCACGAAGAGCAAATAGCAAGAACTGCTTTTGAACGGATTCAATTCGAATCTGGTGCGACTCATATTGAGGTGACCAAATGCAAGATCTATACTCTAAAATAGGACGGACAAGCGAAGTAAAAAGAACTTTAGTTGTATAGGGGTCATAAAATTCTTTTGACCATCTTTTAATGAAACCCAGGACACTCATGGCCTTTGCGACCGTGGTGGAAATATGGGTGTTAAAATTTAACTTATGGTCTAAAGGACTGTTGTTTAGAAAATAAGTGACCAGTTGAGGAGAGTTACGAAAAAAAGTCATTACCTTACATTTGGTAGTGTTAAGATTTAGTAAATTAAACTGGCACCAGGATTGAAAGTTTTTAAGATCAGCTTGTAGCCGACTAAATGAATCTGTATCTTTATAAGTAAGACAAAGCTTGACATCGTCAGCATACATAAGCACACGCGAATGAACAATGACTGATGGAAGATCGTTAATGAACAGTGTGGAAAGCAGAGGGCCAAGATGACTACCTTGAGGTACACCAGAAGTCACAGGAATAGAATCGGAAAAAGAAGACTTAAAAAGCACCTTCTGTTTCCTATTTGTTAAATATTCTCGAACCCAAGAAAGGAAAAGGGGTGGAAACCCAATATCGCTAAGCTTAGAAAGTAATAGGGTATGATTAACGGAATCAAAGGCTTTGCTGAAGTCAGTGTATATGACATCAGTTTGTTTACCATTTTTGAACCCCTTGATAATTATTGATGTAAATTCTAAAAAGTTAGTGGTTGTAGATCTACGTTTCACAAACCCATGTTGGGATGGCGAAATAATAGAGCTGCAAAAATGTTGCAATTGAGAAGTTATGATTTTCTCAAAAGCTTTCGGAATAGCGGACAAATTTGAAATACCCCTATAGTTAGAGGCTTCAGACTTTTTGCCATTTATATTTGCATAAAAATGGCAAAAAGTCTGAAGCCTCTAACTATAGGGGTATTTCAAAATTGTCCGCTATTACAGTAGAGTATTTGAGAGGTAAAGACAATTTTGTGGCAGACGCCTTATCGCGGATTACTATATCCGAATTAAAAGATATGAGTATGAAAGTCCTGAAAGTCACTACCAGGCAACAAAGTAGACAGAAAATCTGCGCAGTTAATAAAGAAGAACTTTTGCCAAGGCAAAAACTTCAAAATGCTTCTAGGCCCAACGTATACGAAGTCATCAATAATGACGAGGTACGGAAAGTAGTGACCTTGCGAATAACAGAATCTAAATGTTCACTGAAACATGGAAAGAAAGTTACGGCAAGAATTGAAGTTAACGATTTGTATACCAATGGAATTCTCGACTTAGGTCAGTTCTTCCAAAGGCTTGAAATGCAAGCCGGTATACTTCAAATCAGCCAACTAAAATTGGCACTGAGCGAAAAGATCTTTGAAATTATTTCAATAGATTCTTTTAAAAATATGGGCAATACTATATTGAAAACATTAAGAGTAGCGCTACTCCAGCCGGTGACCCTAATAGAAAATGAAAAAGAAAAAGAAGCAATACTGTCTACATATCATGATGATCCAATTCAAGGAGTTCACACTGGCATTACCAGAACGCTGGCAAAAATCAAAAGACACTACTATTGGAAAAATATGGGACGCCATATCAAAGAGTACATAAGGAGATGTCATAAATGCCAGGTGTCAAAAACGACGACACATACGAAGACCCCCATGATAATAACAGAAACACCAGCGAAGGCTTTTGATAAGGTTATAGTGGACCCAATAGGTCCGCTACCAAAATCAGATAATGAAAATGAGTATATTGTGACATTGATATGCGATCTGACAAAATACCTAATAGCCATTCCAGTTGCATCTAAGAGTGCAAGTAATGTAGCTAAAGCTATATTCGAAAATTGTATACTACAGTACGGTCCAATGAAAACACTCATTACGGACATGGGAACTGAGTATAAAAACCAGATTATAACAGATATATGCAAGTACATGAAGATTAAAAATCTGACATCTACAGCATACCACCACCAGACTTTAGGGACAATAGAACGAAGTCATAGAACATTCAATGAATATATTCGTTCATACATATCAGCAGATAAGTCCGATTGGGATGCTTGGATACAATATTTCACTTATTGTTACAACACAACACCCTCGGCAGTGCATGAATATTGTCCATACGAACTAGTATTTGG
The DNA here is from genome assembly GCA_018152135.1 of Drosophila paulistorum. NCBI lineage: Eukaryota > Metazoa > Arthropoda > Insecta > Diptera > Drosophilidae > Drosophila > Drosophila paulistorum. Next base: position 2,573,156 of record JAECXG010000035.1, on the reverse strand, counting down.
AAGACTACCAAATCAGTTCATAGATTTTAACAAACTAGATAGAATAGATCCAATATACAATTTTGACGACTACTCTAAGGAAATAAAATTTAGAATAGAAATAGCATATAAAAGAGCTAGGATAATGTTAGAAAACCATAAGTTAAATAATAAAAAATACTACGACAAAAATATTTCCAATTTCGATTTAAATATAGGAGATAAAGTTTTATTAAGAAAAGAAATAGGTCATAAACTAGATGCTAAATATATAGGGCCTTATAGGGTAGTAAGTATAGAAGACAATGACAATATATTAATAGCAGATAATAAGAATAAAAACCAAAAGGTTCATAAAAACAGACTAAAACCATTTTCGGAATGATCAACCGTGAAAATAATAACATACATTTTATAATTTTCATAATATTTAGGTAATTTAAAAAAAAAAAAAAAAAAAAAATAAAAAAAAAAAAAAAAAAAATCTTTATGGACTTATTATTATTATTATTGAAAACAAATTCATGCAATTTAAAAGAAAAAAAAACAAGAGAAAGAAAATTTGTCTGAAGAGATACAAAAAAAAATTCCTAAAATACACCTTTACTTTACCTTTATTTTACTATTCTATATCAATAATCATTACAATAACTCCATAATATTACGTTATTCTCTAAAAAGGGGAGGTGTAGTATATTCATACAAATAATCATTCAGCACAATGAGGTCAACTTGTAACACTTTGTTGCAAGTATAAACAATTAAACATATACGCATTAAAATATAATTGTGCACTTGAATATGTTCATATGTATACATTGAAGTATTCACATAAACATATTCAAGTAAACATACAATTAAGCATGAACATATATGTATGTATATTTGTATATGCACATACATATATTCACATAAGCACTGTATGCACAAGCGTAACATGAGCTAGAGCCAGGCCAGCGTGGGACCGCTGACCAAGCACTTTGATGCATGCGCTCCAACAGTATGTATGTATGTACTGACACTCTCCCTCTCTTTTGTAGCTGTCGCATAAGTCGCAGCTTAAGTATATATATGTAAAATTAGCCTAAGCAAAAAAATAATTTGGAATAAAGAATCAATTCTAAAACTTCAATCAAACGACACAGACGTGTCTGCTCTTATTATTTATATATATTTATAACCCAATGGAACCCGGTCAAAGGAGGTTTTTACAGTTGGCGGTAGCATTTAGTGGGGTTAGCAACACCACCTAAAAGTACGAGTTATTGCAGTGGACAGAGTGTCGACGCTAATGGCATTGTTCTAAAAATTGTTCATGTAGCTGTTTCTACAGCCTACAGTTGTAAAGTGTAGGAAGATTAATAAAACGAAGTCTGTCAGAATAATAGGGTAGGCGAAGACTCGGGTCCCAACTAAGTCCGCTCAACGCGAACTTAAGGAATTGCTTCTGTACCGATTCAATACTACGCTGGTGAACATCATATTGAGGGTTCCACACTGGCGAGCAATATTATAGAGTAGGACGTCCTAACGAAGAGTTTAAAACCTTTGTTACGTAAGGGTTATAAAATTATTTGCCTTAACGTTTTACAAAGCTAAGAAAACTGCAAGATCTATTAACAATTCAAGATATATGAAAATTTATGTTTCATTTCATTTCATAATATGCTTTATTTCCTTATTATTAAATTTAACTTAAAGCTAGCTATTTACATTACAGAGTTTAGACTATTGTCTATGCAGCTGAGATATTTTGTTTTTTTTGTTAGTTATTTTATTTTTTATTTTGTAGAATTTTGATTTTGAATGGTAAAGGAAATTGGACGAGAAACCTTTTAGGGGACTTAATATTAATTTAGAACTAAAAAGGCAGGCACTTTAGGGTAACTCTATATGTAGATATAGTATGGTAAGTACCTGTCAACTCATTATCGAGCTAGATAATTTTTTGTATTAGTGAATTTTATGGTTGCACGGAAGATGAGCTCATCAATCGTATTAACATTGGCATTTAGGATCATTTTTAAAATTTTATTTTGTGCGATTTGGATTTTATTTAAATGCGTTTTGGCTGAAATGTTCCATATTTCTGACCCATACATAACCATTGGTAATATTGCTGATTTGTATATTGTTAGTTTGTTTTCAGTCGATAAATGAGAATTGCGATTTATAAAAGGATATAGTATACGAGCAGTCTTGTTGATTTTATCAATTGTGTTACTTATATGTCCATTCAATAATAGTTTTTTGTCTAAATTTAATCCTAGATATTTAACAGATTTTTCCCAAGGGATTTTGATGCCGTTAAGTTCGAGATCTGCGGTTGGTAGGAAACATGGCTTTCGCTTTTTAGTAAAAAATAAACATTTAGTTTTATTAGCTTTTAGCTTAATTTTCCATCTATGAAAATAATCGAAGATGGTGTTTCCGAATATTGAGCTCCAGAAGAATAGAGGATCGTATCATCAGTAAAAATGAACGAACAACATCTATCAGTCATGGGAAAATCAGAGGTGTAGATGTTGTACAAGATAATTCCGAGGACCGAACCTTGAGGGACACCATCGCTAATGGATTTTTTGGTAGATTTGGTTTCATTTAGGTATACGTAAAATGTCTATTAGTCAGAAAACTTTTTATGATGTGGATTAGGTAAGTAGGAGTGTTAAAAGTGCTTAGATTAGACCATCGTGCCAAACTGTATCAAAAGCAGCTTCAACGTCCAAGGTTACCAAACCAACCGATTGCTTTTCGGATAACTTTGCTTTGACGAAGTTAGTCAACTTATCTAATGGAAAAATGCAGCTATAGAATTCTCTGATTCCATATTGTATTGGAGGTAGGATATTTTGTGCATCGAGGTGAGCCTTAAGTCTGATTTTGATCAGACGTTCAAAAATTTTAGAAAGGCCACACAGGAGGCTAATCGGACGATAGCTCATGGGAGAATTTGGTGGTTTACCTGGTTTTGGAATCGGAATGATCTTGGCAGTTTTCCAAGCAAGAGGAAAGTAGCTGATTTTTAAACAATTATTATAAAGCAATGTGACGTATTCCATTGCACTTGGTGTTAAATTTTTTAGACAAATGTTGATTAAACAGTCTAACCCTGGAGATTTTTTATTTTTAAGTGACTTAATAACAGAGAGTACATCACTAGTTGTAAAGGGGGAGTCATAAGTAAAGTCCTGGGTTGTAAGTTCAAAGAGTGAATTATGAACTAACTCTGTGGTAGCGTCATTAGAGTAAGCTTCCGTTATGCGATGTTTAGATTCAAATATCTCAGAGAGAATGTTTGCCTTTTCTGAATTGGTTGTATAAGTTTTTCCTTAGTGGCTGAAACAGGGAATATACGGCTTCTTGTTTTTAATTACTCTAGTGAGATTCCAAAACGGATTTGAGTTATAGCTTAATTTTGACAATTTGTTACTCCAAATTAAATTATTGTGATTAACTTGTGATTAATATAGTAGCTATACAAGCTGCTGGAACCATTCTACAGCCGTCTTTTTGAGTGTTATAGCCGCCAGGCTTTATATAGTAGCTCTACAAGCTGCTGGAACCATTCTACAGCCGTCATTTTGAGTGTTATAGCCGCCAGCCTTTATATAAAGGTTCTACAAGCTGCTGGAACCTTTCTACAGACGTTATTTTGAGTGTTATAGCCGCCAGGCTTTATATAAAAGATCTACAAGCTGCTGGAAATAGTCTACAGCCGTTATTTTGAGTGACATAGCCGCCAGCCTTTATATAACAGCTATACAAGCTGCTGGAACCATTCTACAGCCCCCATTTTGAGTGTTATAGCCGCCAGCATTTATATAAAAGTTCTACAAGCTGCTGGAACCATTATTCAGCCGTTATTTTGAGTGTTATAGCAGCCATTTTTAATATAGTAGCTATAGAAGTTGCTGGAACCATTCTACAGCCGCCATTTTGAGTGTTATAGCCGCCAGCCTTTATATAACAGCTATACAATCTGCTGGAACCATTCTACAGCCCCCATTTTGAGTGTTATTGCCGCCAGCATTTGTATAGTAGCTCTACAAGCTGCTGGAACCATTATACAGCCGTTATTTTGAGTGTTATAGCCGCCAGCCTTTATATAGTAGCTCTACAAGCTGCTGGAACCATTCTACAGCCCCCTTTTTGAGTGTTATAGCCGCCAGCATTTATATAAAAGTTCTACAAGCTGTTGGAACCATTATTCAGCCGTTATTTTGAGTGTTATAGCAGCCATTTTTAATATAGTAGCTATACAAGCTGCTGGAACCATTCTACAGCCGCCATTTTGAGTGTTATAGCCGCCAGCCTTTATATAACAGCTATACAATCTGCTGGAACCATTCTACAGACCCCATTTTGAGTGTTATTGCCGCCAGCATTTGTATAGTAGCTCTACAAGCTGCTGGAACCATTATACAGCCGTTATTTTGAGTGTTATAGCCGCCAGCCTTTATATAAAAGCTCTACAAGCTGCTGGAACCAGTCTACACCTGTCATTTTGAGTGTTATAGCCGCCAGCATTTATATAGTAGCTCTACAAGCTGCTGGAACCATTCTACAGCCCCCATTTTGAGTGTTATAGCCGCCAGCATTTATATAAAAGTTCTACAAGCTGCTGGAACCATTATTCAGCCGTTATTTTGAGTGTTATAGCCGCCATCTTTAATATAGTAGCTCTACAAGCTGCTGGAACCATAATGCAGCCGTTATTTTGAATGTTATAGCCGCCATCTTTAATATAGTAGCTATACAAGCTGCTGGAACCTTTCTACAGCCGTCATTTTGAGTGTTATAGCCGCCAGCCTTTATATAGTAGCTGTACAAGCTGCTGGAACCATTCTACAGCCGTTATTTTGAGTGTTATGGCCGCCAGCCTTTCTATAAAAGCTCTTTAAAAGCCTGCTTTATTATTCTGTTTAAATAATTTGTTCTAGCTTTATAGATTGGCTGCCTAGCTCTAATCCATTGCCTTTGAGAAGCATTTCTGGAAGCAATGATTTCTTTTATTCTGTCTGGGAGTTTTCGCTTTAAACATATCTTTCGTGCGTTGAGGCACATTCTGTGTATTACATTGAGTTTTAAGGCATTTAGCCGAAGGGCCAGGAAAATAGACTGCATATATTTTGAAAGATGTTCCGGCTCCTATACTAACTTTGATTCCAATATTTTCAACTAGGTGTGTATCGATGTTTTCGATTTGTAAGTGCTTGATCGATTTTTTAACTATTATTGCAACATCTCCCACTCTACCTTCGGGTCGATCATTTCTATACACTACGTAATTTGTAATGAAGAATCTTTTATTTTGCGTCAGCCATGTTTCTCTGTCAAGGCATATATGGATATGATTTTGGTTTAGGAAGTCGATTAATTCTAAACGTTTAATGTTAACGGCACGCGCATTCCATGCCATATTATTAAGGAAGTTTAGCGAACTATTTGTACACATATTTTAACGCTAGCTGAGTGATAATATTAAATTGGTCCATTTTGGTTTTGCAACCTTCAAGCTTGCAGATGAGCTCCCTAGTAAGAGCAATAATTTCTTAAAGAGTGAGAAGGTCAGGACTTGCAGGTTAATTGAGTCCGTTAGTAATAACCTGGCTGTAGCTGGGATATATAGTTTGCGGTACACTATAATACGTCATTGGTAAGACATTTGCTTTTGCCGTAGAGTCAGGGGCATGATTATATGACTTATGGACATTACTTGGATTGTTTTTACCTTGCCTTGATCTCTTAAGCAATAGTGACTGGTAAGAAAGACGGCAAGGGCAGCTGATATCAGTAGAGGGGTGATTTCCATTGCAATTTGCGCACTTCACTGCTTCCTTGTCTGGGCATTTGGAAGTATCGTGTGAGCCAGCGCAGTGCGTACAAGATGTGTTAATTCCGCATTGCTTGGCGGCATATCCATAGAGTTGGCAATAGTAACATTGCGTTAATTTACTTGACTTTGTTTTGAATTCCCAACGAACTTTGGTGTGGCTTATGTAACAGTAATCTTCACGTAGCTGTTTGAAGGTTATTCTTCAGGGAGAGAAATAAACCACGTACAGGATTAGTTTATATCCGTTTCTAGTAGTTTTTTCGATAAGCTTTTCGTCAGTTCAGGCGAGGCCAAGATTTACAAGCATGGACTTAATTTCTTTGCAGGGTAGTTTGTCCAGTCCAAATATATGAAAATTAAATGAAAGTTTTGGGTCAAAAAAACGCCTTTAGATATTAAGAAACGAAAAGACACCTTTTGGGTTCTGCCAATGGTTTCGTAAGATGCAGAAAATGATCAACAGTATCGGAAGCCTTACTAAAGTCCGTATAAATAAAATCAGTTTGAAACTTTTTACTGAAGCCATGGTGTACAAGGGTAGTCAACTCTAAAATGTTGGTTAGTGACGAATGACCTTTCATAAAGTGTATTTGTAAATATTGAAGCGAAAACGTAATAATATTCTTAAATCCGAATCTTATTCAAACTGTTTTTATAAAGCGGAATAATAATAAAACTCCTTCCAAGCATCAGGAAAGCTACAAGTCTCACTCGATTTAAAGAATAACCGATATAAGGGCTTAGATAGGGAAATCGATCACATTTTAAGGATGCAACTAGGAATATTATCAGGCTCAGGTACGAAGGAAGACGTCATAGCCCACTTTAACCCACTTTAACGCTCTTACGAACCCTTTCAATATCGTCTCGAAATTCTCTATATTGAAATATTTCAATAATATTATGAAATGTCTTTATTCGTTCTGATGGTGATAGAAACACATACAAACGCTGTCAATTTGTTTTTATATCTACGGATGAAATGGAACACATACCAAAACATCCTCATTAATTTGGCATGTGACGAATAGGACTCGGTGATATCAACTAAAGGATTCTCGTCGACCCCTAGAGTAAGCATGACAGCTGATTTTTTCACCGCCTAACTGCGCTCTTTGTCCGAGAGTTGTTCATGCTAGTTGGTGGGCACTCACATTGAAGTTTACTAAATTATTCTGGACCTTTTAACCAAATCGAGTCAACTAATTCATCAACATCACTTTGTCAACTGGGTTTCGTTTTGTTGGCACATGACTCCAAACTACGTTCTCTGACCAATCTTGAATTTCATTGGTGTGACTGTATCCAATGTAGAGTTATTTCCGAATCCGACCAAAGGAATGCACGCCTAATTTTCTTGAGGGGCAGTATTTTAGATTTCGACGTTAGCAATACCTTCCGCAATACCTTTCGCAGTTTTGACTGGAACTTAGATACAACAGCCATATGCTCTCATTGAGGCATCATCAAATCCATGAACCAGTAGGGTGATTGCGGTTCTGTATGGATGAATCATGGAATTTTTATTTTCTTTAAATTTACTAAAGCAGCTAGCTGTTAATTCATTCCATGCTGTCTTCAAATTCATGGAAATTGATTCGTCCCACTCAAGTCCCTGAGCTACAGCTCTTGCAGTAAGATTTTTCCTCTAATAATTAGGGGACCCAGAAGACCTAACGGATCTAATAAACGAGATGTCACCGAGAGAGTAGTGCGTTTTGTTGCTTGGAGGCTCAAAAACGAGTCATTGATTTGGAATTCAAATACGAGTTCCCTAGGTAACCAAACAACACCAAGTGCGTTGGTTGAATCTAATTCTGAAATTGTTATCGAAGTTGCAGTGCTAAGGGAATCAGCGACTACAGAACTGTTCGAGAACCATTTGGTTAACTCAAAGCATACTTGCTTCTGCAGTTGCTGCCTCATCGCCGCCATCATACCATCAGTGCTAGTGTTTTTGTTGTTCTCTTAGCTTTGTGCTTGTGCTGTGCACTCTAGCTGTCTCTTTATTTTATTTGTAATTATTGATTTTTTATCGATAATTATCTTTGTGCCGTGTAATTAAATTTTTCTATATATTCTTATATATATTTCGCCTTGTGTTTCTTTTGGCTTTTCAATGGCTTGTTGTCTACCTACTTGCTTCATGCAAAACAGTATGCAGAAACTGATGCGGAATCAAAACCTGCTTATCCAGAAGCTGATCGAGAATAAATAATGGCTTCTATGTCTATGTCTTTGGAATGCTAACGGCATCTCCCAGCACAAAAATGAACTGCAACTATTCCTAGACTCAAGTGAAATCGACGTTTTTCTGATATCGGAAACATATTTAACATCAAAAAATAATTTTCAAATACCAAAATATACCTTCCACGCAACAAACCATCCAGACGGAAAAGCTTATGGCGGGACTGGTATCCTAATCAAAAACCATATAAAACACTAGTTCAAGCACAAAACACAAGCAACTGCTATAACCCTCCAAACCAGCTGCGGCAACACTACATTGGTTGCCCTGTACTGCCCACCACGCTTCTCAATCTCTGAAAAGGAATATACCGATTTCTTTAACACACTCGGAGATCGCTTCATTGCAGCAGGGGACTATAACGTCAAACATACGCACTGGGGATCTCGCCTGGTATATCCTAAGGGCAAGCAGTTGTACAACACAATAGTCAACCCACTCAATAAGATGGATTGCGTCTCACCGGGTAGGCCTACTTATTGGCCCACAGATCCACAGAAAGTGCCTTACTTGATTGATTTCGCAGTAACCAAGAGGATTCCGCGTAATCGGATCACTGCGGAAACACTGCTAGATTTAACTTCCGACCACTCTCCAGTGCTATTCACACTATTAACAAGACCTCAAGTACTTGATCGCCTATATGACTTACAAACAAACAAACAAATTGGCTTACATTTAAAATGTACATTGACTGTTCGCTGAAACTGGACATTGGCATGTGCGTCTCTGCACTTGAGTCGATGTTGGGAGCTGCAGCAAGAGTATCAACTCCACATGCCTCTACTTACGCTAAACCTGTTAACAGACCTACGAACCGGCGGATAGAACAATTAGTAACGGAAAAACGACGTCTAAGAAGAGAATGGCAGATTACTCGATCACCAGCAGCAAAACTTCGCCTAAGGCATGCCAATCGGAACCTCTCCAAGAAGTTAAGACAAGAGGAAATCTTAACTCAAAGGAAATACATAGAAAAGCTAAGTTCAACCAGCACTAAACATCCTCTGTGGAAAGCCCAACCAACTTAAAGCGCTCCTAAAGAGACAGTTTCACCGATAAGGGGTCCAACCGGTGGATGGGCCCGCAGTGACGAAGAGAGGGCATCCGTATTTGCCACACATCTTAAAATGTTTTTCCAGCGAAATCCAACATCAAACTCATTTGTACTTCCCCCTTCGAGCATATTAATGGATAGTGCGTACTTGGAACTCCAATCGGATGAGATCACTGCAGTTATTAAAAACCATATAAAGCCGAACAAAGCCCCTGACCATGACCTAATCACACCGAAAATGATCCTAGAACTCCCTACCATCGCCATACAATTCATCTGCAAACTGTTCAACGCCGTAATAAGAATTGGCTACATCCCAAGAGCATGGAAAAGGTCCACTATCATCATGATTCCTGAAGTGGAAAAGGATAAAACCCAGCCATCATCTTATAGGCCAATTAGTTTGTTGCCATGTCTTTCGAAGCTTTTTGAAAAGGTCCTACAGATCCGACTAAACTCATTTTTGGCATCGGAGAGCACAATCCCTTCACATCATTTCGGCTTTCGCGAAAAACATGGGACAATTGAACAAGTCAATCGCATAACATCCGAAATACGAACAGCATTCGAACTAAAAGAATACTGTGCGCCTGTCCTTCTCGACGTTGCCCAGGCTTTGGATAGACTTTGGCTGGAGGGTCTGATGTTTAAAATCCGACAAAAACTCCCACAGTACACCCACAGACTCTTGGAATCTTACCTTTACAATAGGAAATTCGCTGTAAGATATAACGGCTCCGGCTCGGCTGACTTTGAAATCAAAGCTGGTGTACCGCAAGGCAGTGTACTCGGCCCATTGCTCTACCTGCTGTAAACTGCAGACTTACCAACGAGTTTGGAACACCACCTGAGGAACACCTCAAGGTGGTAGAGGAATGGCTAGCAACCTGGCGTATCCGGGTCAACGACCAAAAATGCAAACATTTTACATTTACGCTTCACAGAAGAAACTGTCCAGCTCTAATGCTAAACAACGTACCAATTCCACAAGCCGTAGATGTCACTTACCTTGGCATCCACCTTGGCGCACACATCGAAGCAAAAAAGTCACAGCTTAAACTGAAAGCGAGTAGCTTACATTGGATCATCAATGCTCGGTCCCCTCTACGTCTGGAATATAAAGTCGTCCTATACAACTCCGTACTGAAACCCATCTGGACTTACGGTGCCGTACTTTGAGGAAATGCTAGTACCAGCAATGTCGATATTATACAAAGGGCGCATTCGAAGATTTTAAGATCAATCACGGGGGCTCCGTGGTACATACGAAACGACAACATTTAAAATGATCTAAATATACCTAGCGTAAAATCTGAAATAGGTAGTCAACAACTAAAGTATTCTGCGAAACTGGATGCACACCAGAGAACTGCAACGAGTATGATTGAGAAGGATCAATCAAACTTCAAAAAATCAAATCATTCCGTTCAACAGCTATGTTACAACATGTTTACTCCGCTCACTTAAAACAAAAAAATCATTCAGGGTGTCGCAACCAATTGGTTTGAATCAATTGCTATAATATTAGTTTCTCGAACTAGTCGCAACCTTGATTGTTGTAGCAAGAATGATCACCCGAATTGATCGTTTGTAAAATTCGAATCAAGACAAATGAATAAATCCGAACTAACATCGGATTTCGTGCACATGATTTGAGTAGAATTTGAGATTCAAAATCGATATAAATTGCGATATGACTGTGTACCGCACTCTTCGAAATGCATTGAATTAAAAAACAATGTGTTTAAAAGTTGTATTATTTAATAACTATAATTATTACAGTTATAAGGAACAAGTTAAACTATGTAAACAACAAAAAAAAAAAAAACTCACGATGAAAATAATAGGCACAACTTTAACTTTATTGAATTTAGATTAGCATATCTTTTTATACCCTTGCAAAGAGGGTATATTAATTTTGGTCAGAAGTGTGCAACGCATAAAAGGAAGCATCTTCGACCATATAAAGTATATATATTCTTGATCAGCATGACGAGACGGGTTCAAATCGCCATGTCCGTCCGTCTGGATCGACGCGAACTCCTCCTAGACCGTTAGAGCTACATGCAGGATTGTATATACTGCACAGTTTGTATATCTCGGATTCAGCCGGATCGGACCACTATATCATATAGCTCCCATACAAACTGCAAAGTCACGAACAGTGACTTTTCTCAATAACTTCGTTATTTTCTCAGCTATTGTCGTGAAATTTAATATTGGCCAGTCTATTTCACATATAAACCATTGTGCCAAATTAGATCAAGATCGGGTGACTATATCATATAGCTCCCATAGGAACGATCGGTCAACACCTCTAACTGAAGAAAACGGTCGGCAGACTTCTGTGACCCACGTTGCACATCGTTCAACGGCTTCAGCCTTATCCAATGTGGATGCTATTTTTAGGCATTGTGGTTGCTTAGCTGCATTGCAACAGCCATGCCTAGCCAAATTAGATGTCTGATGCGCCGTGACTTTCAGAAGAGCACAGCAAGTGCTGCGAAATACAAAATTTGGCAATATCGCATTGTCAGACATTATTATTTCGGACAATATCGCCCAAATCGCACTGCGTCCTTTGCGTTTAGTGGACAGAGTATAGTTTCCATTTTCAATTTCCTCTTTTTCGAACTTCTAACTAATTTCTTCCATTTTGTCCAAGAACTTAAATAATAAATAATTCAAATCAATCACGCACAATCGAAAAGTGTGATTGTGAGCAAACAGACGAAAAAATCATTTGAACAAAACAAAAATCTTCGGTCACTCTCATTTGCCTAAACAAAAATTCGTTCCGCTCAATCAAGTTGCAGGAAAAAATGTGGTCATACAGAATGAACTACTAGCAATACTTTTGTGAGCGTTCGTGAAAGTTCGATTCAAACCGATACAGCTCAATCACTCAATACATAGGACCGCATCGAACAAAATCAAACTCAATGATTGAGTGTACCGTAAAATTTATTACTTATTGCAGTTCTCTGATGCACACCCTAATGTTCTTGCCAATTCCCTTACCCGAACTAATAATAGAACTCGTCTTAAAAGAAATGACAGACCAACCAAAAAATAAGTGATTATGGCCGCCTGCAATATCCCCTGGATTTATCTTAAGTACTAGATTACGAAAAATATCTCAAACTTGTTGTTAGGCTCTATTTGAAGAGTAGATTCAACATATATGTATATTAAAAGTTAAAAAAAAAAAAAAAATCAGCCAAAAGTTTTTAGCACAGCTGATGGAGATAGAATTTATATGGGGGAAGGCAAGTTTCCGATGATAGCTTAATATGACTGTCCTCTTCTGCCGCCCGGATACAACCCATCCGAAGACAGTCTTATGAAGGGTCGGAAGTCTTGGACCTTGTTTTACTTGACCTTTCGACAAAAGGTCAAAAAAGGTATCTGCTCCAATGAGCATGCCTATTTTTTACGGCTTATAAAACTATAGGTCAGCTAATTGCAGATTATTAGGTACTTTCCAGCCAGTGATATTAACAGTTTGAGGTGGCTGATATGACGAAATGGACTTCAGTATTCTAAAATTCAAGGATACCTCACTGCGATTCACTAGTGACTTAACCACAGTGTGTACCAATTTTTTGACTTGTACATTGGTTTCAGGATTCCGAAATCCAAGGATACTTCACTGCGTGTGTACAGTGTGTACCAATTTCTTGACTTGTACATTGGATATAGCGATCCCAAGCAAGTTGATTGGACACTCTTCTCTAGGTAACTGCAATAGTTGGGCCATTTCCTTGGTTATCAAGTTGGTCATAGAACAACTATCGAGTAAACCTCTGGCCAGCTCGAAATCACCAGTTTTTGTTCTAACGCCAACACACATGCATAACATGTGTTGTGAAAGGTTGTTCGTTTTGTGAAGGTGGTGGTAACGCTCGACCACTGTTAACTGTGTATACGTGCAAAAACGTATGATGCGAATTGTTGCATACACGACCTTTTTTTGCACTTAGCGACAGTGTGCCTCGTCCAAAGACAGTTAATACAAAGCGGGGCGGATTTTGCAAAATCAAACCGTTGTTTCACCGTCAACGCTTAATACGACCTACAACTAGTAATACAATGGTCTTCGGATTTGCAATATGAACATTTTGGGGACTTATCGTCAACTTTTTTATTTGCCACAAAACACGAAAAGGGGCTACGATTATTCCTCGTGGAAACTGCAAAACTTCAAAAACAACGTCTTGTTCCCACTTGCGCTTTATTTGAGAATCAACCATGTTCATAACTACGTGAATTAAAATTGCATTTAAGGTCACTTTTTTGTCTCCAATTGACAAAAGAGAGCCATAAATGGCAGAGACAGTGCCAACTAGATTCATCAACGCTGCAGCTTATGGATATATCATCTTACGAAGCCTGAACAGTGCGGAAAAACTTTCCATGAAAATGAGGCAATCGTTGTCATAAACTTGTTTAAGGATTAAGATTGCCTTATCAGAATTGTTCTAGGTGGTATCCAAAAAAGTTGGCAAAAAATACAAAACCCAAGACCACCTTTATGGATATAGTCAAAGAGCTTCGCCCTTAACAAACTAATATCACGACATTTTATTTCAAACACGGTATATTGTACCATTTAGAATAAAAATTCCAAAGTAACAGCGGGCCTTCCGTTGGTTTTATCTGGTCAGACTACGACCTATTTGAAATTTAAATCAAACCTTGCCTGCTCTAGATCAATCTTCCAAAAGAAGGATATTTCAAAGGCAACACAAAAAGATGAGCAGTGAGCAGAACCACCAAGTTCTATCATCAGCAGACTTTGCTAAAGAACACCAGAATTGCAATAGGCATACCATGTCTTCAACGCCAGAATTAGTTGGGAATTGCAATAAAATAAAGCATAAAAAGTTGGCAAAGCCTACAATACCGAAGACGCTAGTATTTCTTGAATTTAATAAATGAAATATTTATTTATAAGCAAATAGGCACTAGCACATAAACCAGTGATTAATAGTCGTCGCAACCAACACATAAATTGGGTGGACTTCGGAGCGAGATTACAAAGGTAGATATGAAGCCAAAGACATAGCGATGCACACCCGATGTAGCTACAATTGGTATCTAATCTTACAAAGAATACTGCATTTCTTTTATAGTAAAAATGGACAGCATAGTTCGACATCGTGTTACGTCAGCAAAATACGTGTTTATTGATAATAGCTAACCATAGCAGCTATATTAACTAGGTCTTTATTGTTAACTGCTGACCATATCAGATCTACTTATGACTGATGACCCATCGAAATCTATAATCGGGTTACGTACTAATCTTGACATACATTTACATTTGTTTTATATTATGATTGTGAAAAGGGATTCCCGGAGAGAAGGAAAAGAACCCAGTCTTCATTCGTTGAATTCAAAATATGAACAGATTTTATTTAAAAACTCTTAAACTCTAAGAAGCGACAATTGTTCTTAAAAATACTTTTTCTAATGCCCTACGATTTCGGGGGTTGAAAACTGTTTACATTTTATGCTCAGCATTGGCCACTTGGTACCGCGCCGCTGTTATAATCTTAAATGTTTTCCACAGAGTGTGGATGCATGATTTGTTTGGTATTAAGCAATAATTGTCATATGAATTTTATGACTTACTTTGGTTTATGTTTCGTTTTGTATATATCTTTGGTCAATCTGAGTTGGTGAAGCCATTTCAGCTGATCACGATGTTTAATCTTAAACATTCTGGAAAGAGCCGCCATATGCGACGTTTTGGACTTTATTTTTATAGTAAGTTAGTTGTCTTATACAAATTATTATTAATATTATCATTAGTAAGATAACTATTGTTAAAGAAGCATGACCAGTTACATGATGGACGTTGAACCTAGTCAATCTGATGTTCCTTTACTGATTGTAGCTTACTTCCTATTCTTACCAATTCTGCTGTATGTATTACTGAGTTGGCTTCTACTGGTTTGATACTATTTTTTAGATAATCATTATCTAATTGAACCATTGCCTTCTGAATATTCTCATTTTGTACTGGCTCTGGGATATCTACTTTTTCTTCCCCAATTTTCACTTTACCTCCAATGTGATGTCCTGCCGGGGGCTATAAATTTATTTTTGTAATTACCCTTTTTAAGATTTGAGTATATACTTCCATTATTATATCAATCCTACCAGGTTTATTAAAGGTAGGATCAGCTAGCACGTAAGTTTGCCATTTTGACATATCCACGTTTGCTTTTTTAATGGAAGAGCTTTCTTTAACTTTGGCAACACAATTGCCTCAATTTCTATTTTTACCTTATATTTTGATTTTAAATGTTGTTCTGTGAACCAACAGCAATAGAGTCTTACATCCTCCATTTACATTTTTTACTTGTATTACAGCTGTGGCCAACAGTGTTGGTTGTGCGGTTACACAAGTATTAACTCTCTCCTGTGTTTCTTCAAAATGGAGTAAGGTATGGTGTTCCTTACTGCATAATGAACAGACCATTTTATTAGTGCATACCTTGTTGCTTGAATGATTCAAGCAT